>OZ024794.1:13012493-14212493 GCA_964017045.1 Omphiscola glabra | reverse complement strand
AGAAGAGTTTCAGACCTGACCAAAGATCGGACGCCCTTGGTCAGCGTGATCCGTCCAATCCGTTTCGTATCCGTGATGACTGGCGGCAAATGTTGACCGGACCGCTGGAGACCACAGTGCATGGCTAGAGGCCACTTTAAAACGACAAGAGGGTGACATGTGCTTACCTTTCGTTTTGGTGGTATTGATATGGCGAGAAGATAACCAAGTAATGTTACGCGTTAAGGTTAGGTTGGTTTTTTTACAAGACGAGAAGCTAACCAAGAATTGTTTACACCGCTAGGGTCATAAGTACCGGAACATGATTTATATATTGAGCGTTGTCATGGTAATGTTTTCATGAAAATGTATTATTACACTTAACATCAGAAACAGTGGAGCGATAAACATCTTATTCAGATTTAACAACTGGTTTATGACCCCGAAAAATTAAACACATAATTTAATATTCTGATAAAATTATCACCAATGAAAATGAATCATGTAAAATATTTGACCAATCAGCATGAAATACAGATCATCGTTCACATCCGGTTGTCAAACGTGTGAAACAGATAAATGCCACCACTGAGAATAAATCTCGTTTTAATTTCTTCTGTGTGGTCATGTAACATGTAATGGAATTGAGTGGTTTTACATTGTATACATAAATATATAAAAAATATAATTATTTTTCCTTTTTTAAAAAAGTGGCGCAAACAGGAATGTATTTTATGAAAATAATCATGCCCTTCATGTCAAATTAATTATGTGCTATGCTAGTAAACGTCAAGGCTTATTTTTGGCTTGTAATGTGGCGTAAAGAGAACACGAACTATTTAAACTTCCCATTTCATCTATTTTTATACGCGCTTTTTCCACCCCTCTTTAGGCTACTATCCCTCTGTCCCTCTTTAGGCTACCACCCCTCCTTAGGCTACCACCCCGCTTTAGGGTACCCCACAGCTCTATAATGTCCAGGTTAAACTGATTTCTAAATGCCATTAGTAATTATTATCAGCAATCACGTTAGGGCCTTGGTGCCATTCTTATTTTTCTTTTGTCTCATGTTTAGGTAGATACAAAACTTCCGTAAATTTTAATTTATAATTATATGAATGTTTTGTTGTTGTGCTGATCAAGGCATTTGCCGAAACGTTTGAATGTGTATACCGTTTTACCATAATTAAAGCATAACATATATCGTTTTATTTACACAAATTGTTTTGTGTCTCATTAATCTACTTCAAAGCTTTATCGAAGTCCAACTCGATTATAATCAGCAATCACATTACGTGGAATGTATTTACTTAAGTATTTCTCTAAGTGCCTTATTCGTCCTATTTAAATTGACATTCCTTATTCCGCAACACGCCTGCTACCTACCTGCTTTAAAATAATGCTTTTATTGTGCAAGAAACAAGCTTGCATAATATTTAAATATTTTTGAAATTACAGTATTTTGAAACATCGTCATTAATTTTGTCAGACCGACCGTTAATTTAGCGTAAAAATACCGAGAAGGGGGACACTTTTGTAAATTGTCAGTACATTAATGACTGATGGTCGTACTTTTGAGTTTCTTCAAACGTATATGCACTACCATTGTGGCATTAAAATTACTATGGAGAAATAATACTTTAAAAATAAATAATTATGACGACCATACATACAAGAATAATTTGAGTATTTTGGTATCAACTTATCTATGTTTGTATTATTTTCATTTGTGGCAGGGGTAGGGTTAGCAAAAGCTGAGCGCGGGACAAATCCTGAATTAAGGCGCCGTCTTTTCAAACAGAAATTATAAATATACTTATTTTACATGGATATGACGATTTTGGCGCCCTCTGAAGATAGCCCCTTCCTTTTTTGCACGGCCCTGTTTTGTGGTCTGAAGGCTAATGAGGTGGCAAGCATTGGAGGCTAGAAAATGCGTGGCTTGTATTCTGCTTGTTTGAATTTTAATAAGTTAATTAACAATAAAATGTTAAAATTTTTACTCCATTTTTGTATGTGTTTGTGTATAGGTAAAGGGAAATAAAATTGATTTTAAAACTTATGATTATTTTTATGCTCTTTGTGGTATCTTTAGATGTGTTTCTGTGTATCTGAAATAAATGAGAAAATACTTCAACTTCAATTCTTCACTTTTTAATGCTAGTGTGAAGATTAATTAATTTTAATTAGCAGATTAAAACGTTATTGAGCCTGTTACCATGGCACTGGGGATGCTTGTTCGATAACAGCTTCCTTCCGAGGTACACCATCATATAAAATACGAAGTGGTACCCGGGTAACGGAAGTGAGAGGTTGGGATTAAAAAACGATTAAAAATATTATTGTTGGGTTTGTAAGACCAAATGAGGTATCAAATGAAAGATAATTGAATGTACTATACGTTTGTAAACTTAATTCTTCATTTAAACTAAAATAAACTACTACAAATGACATCCGAGTAGCATTAGTCAAAATGGACACAGACACGCAGCGCCGCCATTCGCACCCGGGTACCATTAGACTCAATGCTATTCGGATGTCATTTGGGGTCGTTTATTTTAGTAAAACTGAAGAATTGAGGTTACAAACTTATCAATAATATTTTTAATCGTTTTTTAATCCCAACCTCTCAATTCTGGTACCCGTGTACCAATATGTGCAGCCTATAAAATATGCTTATTGTGTGCAAGAAGTCGTTCATTCTTGGCGCATGCCTTCCATGGAGTTGAAGAACAAAACACGGATAGAGAAAAACCTAACAAAACAACAACTTAAAGCATGATTTAAAAGGATTTGTTGGGTTTTTTTGTTGTTGTCTTTTTTTTTTTTTTTTATTGATCTTAAAAAATGTTCATCCACCAGCTAAATATAAATAGATCGATGTGGCTATAGGTACCCGGGTACCAGAATCATTCGAAATTCAGGGCTCGGTTTTAGGACCTATTCTGTTCTCCATATACACTAGCCAGCTGGGCAGAATTATTGAAAGTCATGTTATTTCTCCCAAAATATTTGCTGATGACACAGAACTGTACAAGTGTTTCCGACCTAATCATTTGGAGTGTGCTGCTGCTGTTCGGGCTGTCGAGGACTGCTGTCTTGCTGTAAAAGAATGGATATCATCAAACATACTTAAATTAAATGATGACAAGACTGAGGCCATTGTTTGTGGTTCTGACGCCAATCTTCGGAAAGTCGCTATCACATCAATAAAAGTTGGTGAATCAGTGATCCCGTTGTCCTCCACTGTCCGAGACCTTGGTTTTTATATTGATAGTAAACTCAGTATGATTCCACATATCAGTTCTGTAGTCAGGGCATGCTTCTGTCATCTACGCGCCCTGGGTCAGCTGCATCCTCAACTCAATAGGAGAACAGCAAATGCTGTAGCGGTAACTCTAATCCAGTCAAGATTAGATTATTGTAACAGTTGTTAGTGTGGTTTAGCCTCAGAATCAAATTCAGAGACTCCAGAAGTCGCAAAATTCTGCAGCATGCATTGTGTCGCGGAAAAAGAGAGCTGACCACATCACCCCAGTTCTACAAGACCTCCATTGGGTTCCTGTGAGTGATCGAATTGACCACAATGACCACAAGATTCTGTCCTTGGCGTACGGCTGCATAGAAGGCTCTGCACCGGAATATCTGAAAGAACTGCTTTATAAACATGTAACCGTAAAGAACCTGCGGTCCTCAACTCAGTCCTTTCCCAGTGTAGATGAACACAGAAAAAAGTCGTACGGGATGCGCTCTTTTGAAGCGGTAGCGCCAAAGTTATGGAATAGTTTACCTCCATCTTTGAGGAGTAATGAAAAGGACAGAAAATCATTTAGGAAATATTTAAAGATTTAAAAAAAAAAATAGATTTGAGGAAACCAGAGCGCAGTGAGCATGCTAAAGTAGCATGGATACCAGCGCTATAGAAGTATCCAATCAATCAATCTATCAAATTAGTGGTCCACAATCATATTGTGAATTGTGACACCATAAATTTAAACAACACCGGTTCGAGGTTCGTTTCTGATGCAATGATCATTGCTTATGCAAATATATATTATCTTAATAAGAACACTTCAATAGGATTTAATAAATAATATATTAACATTTTCTTTAAATTATATTATTTTTGAGTCGATTAAATCTAAAGACAAAAATATTGAATATGTTTGTAAAAAAATATATCTGATCTATCTCGGATCTCGGTAAAAGGTCTTTTAAACTTTGATTACATATCCGGGTAAAAGGTCAATAATAATGTGCGCTTTGAGAACTTAGTCAAATTTTAAGCACTATTCTATTATGATAAAAGACTTTTGAAGTATACTTCCAATTAATGAATCGCACTCACAGCTCTCTAATTTCAATTGGTAGGATGCTGCATTCACTCATAAGTATCTTTCGGACAGTTTAAATGATTAAAAATGAAATCTTCAGTCCTCAGAACTCCCTCTCAGCTCGGCGGATAGTCTCAGTTCAGTGACTTCAGCAATGCTATTTTCATTTTATTTTGATTATTAATATTATATCATTTTGATTATGTAAATTTGCTTTATATGGTTCACTCGGTAAGCATATCTCCGTTCCTTGCCATCTAACTGATCCCTTTTTTAGGAGAGTGCAATTTAAAATTTTGTTTACAGTTAACAGAAATTGAATGAGTAGTAGGCAGGTAGGTCTCCATTATCGTACATGTCCATTGTCCATATTATTGATAAACACCAAACAAATGACAAATGGTTAGTAATTTTTTTTTATTTAGGCATATATTGTATAATTTTTTTATGCTGGAGTTTTGCCAAACAGGCTAATAATTGAGTAAACTGGATTTAGTAGTTGTAAAAAGGACCGTACATCAGTATCAGCAAGGCCAGTCAGTGATTTTACCTTTATTTATCATTATGTGGCTGCCATCTTGTTATTATTGTTCCTCCTTTGCATGCGAACATGACCAAGGCTATATTACATGTTGACAGTAAAAATATGGTTTTCCCAAGAGCTGTCTCAGCCTAAGCGCAGTGATGTCAAAAGTGATGTCACTTTGGGGAATTTAAACACTGGACTTAGAAGTAAAGTGAATAGACCAATTGTTGGACTTGAAGGATATGTCATAAACTTAAACTAAATTTAATGATTGATATGTTTAATATGAAATATATGAAAATGATATTTTCCATTAATTTTTATTTAAATTCAACTATCAAGTTTCAAAAAAAAAAATTTAAAAAATAAACATATCGTCGCTGATACCCCGAGACCTAATACTATAAAAAAAAGAAGACCGCTAAAGTGCTGTTGTAAGGATTAGTTGAAAATTGAAGTACCAGTTGTTTAAAAATTTGATGACAAAAGGGAGATTACTACTTAATTTGTATTGGAAATGGACATCACCTCAATAGCTTAGGAAATATTTGATAACTTGTATTTCGATAACTTGTGTTTCAGAATGAATTTAGAAGGCATGTAAAGTTAAATATTCTCATTTGAGGTTTAATAACCTGGTATAGTCCATATTATATATGACCATGGATTCAAGTGACGCTTTAGATAGTCGATGCATTTTTTCTGCCCAACTGCCAAGCATTTCCCACTGGAGACTTCACTGAACATTAGTCGTTTGGGAAGTCTGCTGTCCGGCATTCTCGCAACATGCCCTGCCATCTGGCTTGTCCTTTTTGTTGTCTAACACTGATGTGACTAACTCTAACATAATTTAATAAATTTGGTATGACGGTATGAACCTTTTCTTTTTTTGGCATATGAACTATTATTTAATAAGTACATTTCACTCATAAGATTTCTTGCAAGAAACAAAACAGCATTTAAACTTATAAAATTTTCACACCATTGTTTTGTATACAAAATGTAAAAGATAACATTTTATGGCTGTTCACTTTTATATTTAAATAGCTGCGTAATTATGTGGCCCTACTGCTTAACTAAGTGATCATGCAATTTAACAACATATGATATTTATGTTATCACTTTTAAATACTATAATGAATATTTATTTATTACCTTAGGTTTTCCTAAGCTTCAAAGACATTTAAATGTTAGAAATGTCAGAGATTGAACTACCTCAACACTACTTTCCAGTGACTGTGTGTCCACATGTTGGGCCAGGTCCTAATCGGCTCATGTTTGCAGACTATGGGTCTTATCAAAACATTAATGTGAAAATCAATGCAGAAGATTCTAGAGAAAAAATTTCATTCTTACCTCAGAAGGGACAGGGATCTTTACAAAACACTAATAGTCGTTTACCATCCTTGCCATTGTTTGATCATCCACTCCAAGGTAATCTTAAAACTCCACAAATGTTTACCCTCTATGCAAAAGTTTTAAGTTTTTTCATCTTTGTTAAAGATGTTTGATATTGGTAATTAGATATTTCTCTAGCAGTATGTTATCACATAATTTTATTTAAAATAAAAAGAACTAACAAATATCCCATATAGGAATCTGTTTTATGTGTCATTCATGTTTGAAGTCATGCATTGAATGTATAAGGGGCTTCTGAAATTCTTGAAAAAAATTATATCTGTATAGTTTATTACAATACTTGAAAGGTCGGGAACTTGTGTCACACTGAAATTTGTTTCGTACAGTTGGTGACAATATAAACTGAAGTTTTCATGTTACCTTTATTTTGTAAAACAGGTGAATGGCGAGAGTGGGATGCAATACTGGGAATGAAAAGTTTCAGTGCAATTCTCAAGGACCTTAGATGTATGGTACAGACTGTACCACGTTTTAAAGGCTTTATACAGAACAAACCAGATGTAAGATATAAAATACTAGCAATAGTTCCAAAACTGAAATCATGACTTTCTATTTAACATTCATTGAATATTTCTTTTAAGCAGATAATTAGTATTTGATCTTCTTATCAAATTTAAATTTGAAATTCTGAAAAATGTCATTTTTATATTTGTAAGCAGGATAAGAAATTATTGATTTGAATATTTCAGTGTCTTCAATTATGTTTTGCTTTGGATGAGTGTAACAATTAATTTTTTGTTTTAGATTGAGATAATCTCAGAAGTTTACGACAAATACATTAATCATGGTTCAAAAATTTTAAGCTTCTTTCCCTTTGCTGAAAATAAAGGTCACAATCTTACATCTTCTTACAGAGTAATTTAGCCCATAAGTTCAAGATGTTGAAAGAAATGGTGACCAATCCAGATGTGGTTTTCTCAGATCCTGACAAAGGTCTTCAAAATCTTGTCTCAAGCTACACCCACATTACTAATGTTTCCAATAATAATGTGAGTGTATTCATATCATATTGTAGAAAACATTTTTTTTTCCTGGATAATATTAGATGTCTGTTACAATAACTTTCAATGTTTTCCAGCTGGGCAGCTTAAATAGTGAACAGGTTGGGACTGTATACAATTTTGGTATATTTATTAATAGATTGAAATGGGATGAATACTGGGCATGTAGTACTCTTAAAAATCTTTTTCATATGCTTGAAATTGCTTTGTCACCAAGAAGCAAGTATTTAAAAAATATTTAATTTCAAAGTAAAAATATATAATTAAATCCATTTGAATAATCATGGATTTTAATAATCATCATTGCATTTTTTTTCCCTTCCTTTTCCGGTAGTGTCTGAATGGCTTCAACAGGGATTTCTATGGAGGTTTGTTAAATATTTCAAGAGCTGTTGGCACAGACAGCCACTCTATGGTGCATGCCTCTGGCAAAGGTTTACACGACATTTGTATCCTTTATTATTGTTACTGTCTTTTAAAATATCTAAGGGTCATTATATGGAGAACTCTAAAAATTCTTTTTGCTCTTGCATTTAAAGAAACATTCTGATTAGTCTTCTCTTTGTGCTCAGTGAAACAGAATACATAATGTAGTTAACTATTTAGTGAACCCTTGAGCAGTGTTATTGGTAACTTATAGGGCAGGTCTTGACCACCAGTATACAATCATTGTATTGATAAGTATAGGGCAGGTCTTGACCTGCAGTCTACAATCATTGTATTGATAACTTTAGGGCAGGTCTTGACCACAAGTCTACAATCATTGCATTGATAACATATAGGGCAGGTCTTGATCACCAGTCTACAATCATTGTATTGATAAGTATAAGGAAGGTCTTGACCTGCAGTCTACAATCATTGTATTGATAACTTATAAGGCAGGTCTTGATCACCAGTCTACTATCATTGTATTGATAAGTATAAGAAAGGTCCTGACCACCAGTCTACATTTTCCCTTAACACATTGCCAAGTTTGGACCAATGTGTCTCAAGATCCATTGACCAGGTTAAAAAGTCCTGAAATCATATCCAAACTATCTCTGGATGCACAAGTCTATGGACTCTCAACCTCTAACAAGATAGCAGGAAAAAGTAACATAATATTAGAGGTTTTTATAATAGAAGACAGGATCACATGGTTTAGTTATAATTGAAGACATGAGCACATGGTTTAGTTATAATTGAAGACAGGAGCTCATGGTTTAGTTATAATTGAAGACAGGAGCACATGGTTAAGTTATATTTGAAAACAGGAGCACGTGGTTTAGTTATAATTGAAAACATGAGCACATGGTTTAGTTATAATTGAAGACAGGAGCACATGGTTTAGTTATAATTGAAGACAGGAGCACATGGTTTAGTTATAATTGAAGACATGAGCTCATGGTTTAGTTATAATTGAAGACAGGAGCACATGGTTTAGTTATAATTGAAAACAGGAGCTCATGGTTTAGTTATAATTGAAGACAGGAGCACATGGTTTAGTTATAATTGAAGACAGGAGCACATGGTTTAGTTATAATTGAAGACAAGAGCACATACTATAGTTATACAGTGGTACCTAGGGTTACGAACTTAATTCGTTCCAGAACTCGGTTCGTAGCCCGAAACATTGAAATCAGTGAAATAGAGACAACCCATTACAAGATGAAATAATCGTTCTTTTTTTTTATATTAACAACCGGTCGTTTACCTGGCAAAACGCAAAGAATGGGTGTACTTCATATATTAAATAAAGGGAAAGAAAACCCCCACATCAATTAATGTTAAATAAAAAAAAAGATTTAGTCTATGTTTCTTACCAACAAAACTATCAAGGGAAATTTGTCAGTTTCTTTGCTTTTCTGAATCATTAGTTTCAGGAGTTTCTTGTCGCTGTTTCTTGGCAGCCAACTGGGAATCTTTCTGCACCAAGAAACTATCAAGGGAAATTTTTCGCTTCCTTTGACGGAGAATCTTTCTGAGGTGTGCAATCGCGCTATCATTGATCAGGTTTACTGCCCTGTTAGCAACAAGTTCATTCGTAACCTGAGGCACTGTTCCGTTACCGTACCTGAGACAAATTTTTTTTCGAAAGTTGTTCGTAACCTGAATTGTTCATGACCTGAGGAGTTCGCAGCCTGAGGTACCACTGTAATCTAAGATAGGAGCACATGCTGTAGTTATAATTGAAGATAGAGCACATGCTGTAGTTATAATTGAAGATAGAGCACATGCTGTAGTTATAATTGAAGATAGAGCACATGCTGTAGTTATAATTGATGATAGAGCACATGCTGTAGTTATAATTGACCAAGGTTCGAAAGAAATATTCATCATTTAGATATTATTTCCGGATATAGTGAAATATAAGACTGAGACAGGTTGACTTTAACTGTTCACTGGAAATCTATTTCCTTTTTAAAAAAACAGGACGCTTAATGTTTCTATTATTAATGAGATGGTGAATAGGAGAAAAAAAATATGTCTTAGTTAATAGCCAATAGGAAACCAAAATGTTACTTTTATTGTTGGAGGGCCAACATTTAGATGCAGTTTTTGGCTCCATCATATCCCTTGCTATTAAGTGGACATCTTTTATGTATTGTTTATATAGAAGTATGTGGGGAGGGGGGGTTGGTCAGAAAATGTTAATGCACGGTATGAATTATAATTAAAGGCTTACACCATACAACATAGCTTGGCTTTGAGGATCACACATAACATAACACTTTTTTTTTCCTTCAAGTGTTGATAAGTGCTAGGGAAAAAAACAGTTGCCTTCTGCTGGTGGCTGATGTTCATGAGAGGACATTACTACAGCGAGATATCTTTGACTCACCTGGTGAAAGGCTCTCACACACCTGGTTTAGGTGAGAAGACCATTTTTTAGGTTTAAGAATCATTTTATTAGTATATTGTGTATGTTTTCCTTTATATAAAGGTATATAAAAAAAAAAAAATTTTTAAAATCATTTTTGAATAACATGTTCAACAAGATTAACTTGCAAGCATTGATTAATAGATTTGTGCAGATTTTATAAATATAAAAGCAGTAAGCCTTTGCCATTCATTGGAGCAAATATATCAGTTTTTTTAACATTTTAAATTTCCTTCAGAGCAATAATAGATTTGTTTGTTTATGTATAAATAACAATACAAGAACAAGGTAATAAAAAAAAGTTTTGATAATTTTCAATTTGCAGCCCATATATGGAAAATGAACTATTATTATCTACTGAAAGTGGAACCATTTATCTTTGGGACATAAACTCTGGGTGAGATTTTTAACTTTAAGAAATTGTTGTGTTCAAGTGTTGTGTTCACGTGTTGCTTCTTTCATTTTATGCAAATTGTTTTATTTTGTTTATCAGAAAGACACTCAATTGGCTAAAGAAAATTATGAACATCTGTGCCATTTCTAATTTTAAGAACATCTTATATCTCATCTTTTCACATTAGTTTTGAGATACACCACACAAAATGCTTTTTAAAAAAATTGTGTTACCAGTGACAGTGTCCTACGCCTATCCAGTTGTGTTCACTGGGAAAAGCTTGAAACATACTACACATTAGTTTGGGTAGAATTATAACATAGCCTTCCTGTGACAATAAAATTATATATATAGATTTAAGAAAACAAGTGTTAGCAGTGCCTTCATGTTTCATTCAGTTAAATTTTATATACATTTTGTTGTTAATAAACAATAAAATTTCTGCATTTTTATACTTAAAGACACCCTGTAGCCTTGACCCATGTTGACAGATACCTTGTAACCTTGACCCATGTTGACAGATACCCTGTAACCTTGAGCAATGTTGACAGATACCCTGTAACCTTGACCAATGTTGACAGATACCCTGTAACCTTGACCAATGTTGACAGATACCCTGTAACCTTGACCAATGTTGACAGATACCTTGTAACCTTGACCAATGTTGACAGATACCCTGTAACCTTGACCAATTTTTACTGATACCCTGTAACCTTGACCAATGTTGACATAGATTACAAAGCTTTATTCCACCCTTAAGTTGAATAGTCATATAGTGGGCGTTATTTTATTTTAAAAAAAGTAAAAAAAAAAAAAAAAAAAGATGTCAGTCTTAAGTTATGACCCAAACAATTGGACTCACCTTGATGTTTCCTGGAATCAGCAGTAATCTAAAGAAAAAATAATTGAAGACCTTAGTGCTAAAAGTACTTAAGTCACGAAATACACATTTTGAGATAATCAAGTTCAAATATTCTTTTTGTCTATAAAATGTGATCATTTTCATATTTTGTCTTGTTAAATTAAGGGTCTTGGGCACATGTTAATGTGTTCAAATTTCTGAAGTACATTTTGCTAAACCGGATAAGAAAAGGTCACAGTTTATATCGATTTTGAAAAAAATAGGGAAAAGGTCAGTTGGACGGCCTCGTCTCAGATACTTAGACATATGCAAAAGAGACATGAAGGCGGCCAACATCAACATCTCAAATTGGGAGGACCTGGCGGAGGATCGCTCCACATGGCGGGGCATTGTGAATGCAGGATCACTACGTGCCGAGGAGCTCTACAGGGCGGAAGCAGCTGTAAAGAGAGCGCAGAGAAAGGCCAGAAAACACTGCTCCACCGCATTCGTGTGTGGGACATGCAAAAGAGACTGCCACTCGAGGATCGGTCTCACTAGCCACACCAAGTGCTGCAATCAGAAAAGATAAATCTATCGTCTCTCGTAGACGGAAAGATGCCATACTTGACCTCAATTCTTTATTAGTTGTCTATTATGGAAAGAGTTTCATCACACATTTGATATTTTGCTTGAAACTTTAAAAGACATTAGGAAGGTTTGTTTGCCAGCAGCTCAGATAAAAATGTCATGGAATATGCAGGGTGAGAACATCTCATAGCAAAGGGTTATTTAATAATAATTGAATTAATATGTTTTGTTATTTATGGCCACCGGGAAATTGTCATGATAATGATGTCATTTAGTTAAATTGGTACATAAGTAAATCAGTAATGTATACAATTAACAAATGTTGATGTATGACATTGAAAGAGATGTTATCCCTTTTTCAGGGCAACCCTGTATAATATTCATTTCTGTAGATTTATTGTTGGTATACTGGTGATCTAATTCTAGATGTAGAGTAATGTTGGAGAAAACAGCCCGATTTGAGTGCAAAGACAAATGGTCCAGTGCCTATTTCGGAGGCCATCCCAGACAAATTGTGGTTGCTGACAACACTTCACTTGAAATATTTGACCACAGGGTAATAAAAAAAATATCATGTTGTATTTTATGATAGTCCAAGATTGGAGTCAGTTCATAAGTTGAATTTGTTTTGCATGTTCTCAAGAGCACAATCACTCTTTCTGTAATTAGGAGATACAAAATGTTACTATCAATCTTAAGTTAATCCATAGTCATAACATTATGAAAAGATCTGAAAATATCTTATTGCTGCCTTCATACCCATTAGTTTGAAAATGTTTCTTTGTTAAAACATTTCCTGTCCATTAAACATCTTTTATTGCTGCCTTCATACCCATTAGTTTGAAAGTGTTTCTTTGTTAAAACATCTCCTGTCCATTAAACATCTTTTATTGCTGCCTTCATACCCATTAGTTTGAAAATGTTTCTTTGTTAAAACATCTCCTGTCCATTAAACATCTTTTATTGCTGCCTTCATACCCATTAGTTTGAAAGTGTTTCTTTGTTAAAACATCTCCTGTCCATTAAACATCTTTTATTGCTGCCTTCATACCCATTAGTTTGAAAGTGTTTCTTTGTTAAAACATCTCCTGTCCATTAACATGTTTTTACTCCTCCTTTCCCAGTAGGATTATTTTTCATGGGAAAGTACACACAGACACGGGCGCGAAAAAAGTTGTTAAAGCGGTTGTCCCTCTAATTTCTGTTTCAGTCTCACTTCTCTGATGGTCAAGAGTTATTTTCCTTGTCCAGTCACCTCATCAAGGCCAATGAGAGGGTTATGGCTGCAGCCCCCTTGGGATTTCCTTACCATGTGGTGGCCACAGATTACACTATTTTTGTGATGGACCAACGCTTTGGCTCCAGTCCAGTGAGTAACATCAATCAACAGTTTTCTCAGCTTTTAACATCAGCAATACTCAATGAATCTGTCAAATGAAGATGCTACAGCATTTTCACCATTGATGCCCTATGGACTATCATGGGCATAAATTGACACATTTATTAATTTTTCATGGCATCCGTCCGTCACAGTGTGACGATTGTGTAGAATTCAAAGGATCACAAATCACAAGGCTTGGAATTTTTCTTTAATGGGATAAGCTGGTTCCCTAGTAAGCAAATCACCTCTCTCCACCCATCTGGATAACCAAGGGAACATCAAGTGTGGATGATGCAGCACCAGTAGCATAGCAAGATGGGAATATTCATTGTGTCAATGTCATACCATCTACAGGACTCCATAACCGGGTTTGAAATCAAGTTTGAGTCCCATCCAGAGGAGTGGGGGCTGGTGGTGTTTTTGCTTGTCTAGCTTTAGCTGGGGATTGAACTCCAGTCCACAAACTTAGGATTTACTTATTTTAGACCACTGGGATACCCAGCACCTACATTACAAACAATGAGTTGTTAGTGGAGAGTTGTATGGAGAGGATATAGGCCAAGCTTCTTACATGACAGCTATGTTGAACTGAACAATTTTGCTCATATGCCAAAAGCATTTTTATATAGGGGGCTGTACAAAGAATAGTGAAATATAGCGTCCAGAAATCGTTTTAAAGACCAACTCGAGCAACAGCTGACCTAATAGAAAGCACCTGGGACCTTAAGGCCTCTGACAGGAACATTTGGAGATCTTTCTGACAGGAACATTTGGAGATCTTTAACAAAAACTGTCAGAAAGAGGGTCAAGGCTCTCCGGCAAGAAGCAGATGAACATGGCATATCGAGAAAGGAGGCTGCTGGCCAGCCACCAGTGGACGATGATTTGACTGCCCCGTCAGCTATAGTCTGTAAGTCCAGATTTGGACTTCATTGTCACCTCAGGCATTCAAAGATTTTTAGACTCAGTGATCTTCAGAACCAATGATCTTCAGAACCAATGATCTTCAGATAGGAAGCTGAAGCCTATATCATATGTAATGTTGTGTAGAATATACAGAGGTCTAGAAAATGATTTTCTAATTGATCAAATACTTTCTTCTTTTATTTCAGGTGTTACAGTGGAGCACTGAGTTCAAAGCATGTCCCCAGTATCTACAGGTCATTGATCAAAGCAGCCGAGAGAATAACACAGGTAGGACTTTTTCTTTTTTATTACTCATGAACTATCAATCCCCTCCCAAAAAATACCTTAACAACATGTACTTCACAGGATTATTACTATATCCATAGAAATGAATTGGAAATATTATTTTAAAAAATAGCCATTTTATATCATCATCCTTCAGATTATATTAGTTAAGAATAAGTGGAAGGACTAACCATTGAGGTATTGCTGAGATATTTGAGACATAAAAAAACTTTTTTTTAAATCTTTGACAACTCTATTTTTGACTAATTAACCCTTCTGGTACCGACCTACTTTTTGCTAGATATAGCCACAGTACCGGCTATTATTTTGTTAACTATTCCCTGTGGACCAGACATTAATTTGAAATGCGCCAAAATTTGATAGTTTACAGATCAGCACGAAAAATTCAGTAATAGGTTGATTTTCATAATTTAAAAGGCAAAATAAAATTCGACTATTCTCCTAACGAATAACATTCTTCCCGAGACAATGGTGAAAGGTTATATCCTCATTTTTGTGTTTATATTAGATACCACTCTATGTGGGCGTAAGTCGTCATCAATAAAGCTAGGTAGCGCCATGGAAACAACAAAATTCATATCCGCACACAAAATTCAGTAAGTGGTAGATTTTCATAATTTAAAAAGCAAAATAAAATTTGACTAATCGCCTAACAAATAAACATTCTGCCCGAGACTAAGGTGAAAGGTTATATCCTCGATTTTGTGTTTATATTAGATACCCCTCTATGTGGCAAATAGACGCGCTTGGTCCACAGGGAAAAAAATAGGCTGGTGAAAAAAGATGCGTTTGGTCCACAAGGAAAAAGTAGGTCACTGCCAAAAGATGCGCTGGGTTAAAATAGTTAGTTTTATTTATTTATCGTTTAAAATAAAAAATGATTGATTTGATTACATTTTTTTGTTCCTGTTGGTTACATTTCACTACCTTGAAATGTTGACTACCTTGAAGTGTGAAAGAATTATAGGTTAACCAATATTTTATTCTACAGGTAAACTCATCTTTTTAGCATCACAACAACCAGCAGAGGTGATGTGCTTCCAGCTGGATGTGACCAGTGGGCAGTCTCCAACTTCCACCCTTCTACCCTGGAAAGTCTCTCCTATTGGGTAAATCAAATTTAATTTTTCAGTTTACGTCAGGTGATTATGTTGGCTGTACGTCTTTCCTGTGTTAGATAATCATTGATGAAAGGAAGGATGTAGCTCAATATGTTACTTTGTAATATAATTTTTTTTTGCTGAAAGATATAATTTTGGCATCAAAATTGATAAGAACCTTGCAAAGTTTAGACCTTAAACCAACTCGCCATCCATATTGATAATATCATAATAAATATTGGATTAGCCAAATCACTCAGGAGCTTATAGGAAATTGTTCATAATATTGACAGAGTATTGGTATGTCTGTTTATTTTAAGAGAGTTCAGTGAGAGTTTACACACCAACTACACCACTGACCCATCAAGCAGTGACAGGTTTCAGGCCTCTCTCGCAGGTGTGGCTGTCACTCAACAGTCCAGATCGGATGGCTTTACTGTGTATCAGGTATTTTGTCAATATTCTCTGTAACATTCTATATAATATAAGCGTATAGATTCTTTACAGCTTAAATGTGACAATGGCACTTTAACCCCTATAAGATGTGAGCGAATGCAAATTAAAGAATTCAAAATTTCGATGTTCAAGGATGTCAGCTTGTGTTTCAATGCTCCTGCGAGTCATTTATGGCCAATATAATTTATCTGTATAATGAATAAAACACAAAAATATTTATTCTGGAACTAAACATGACGACATGGAACGTGAATTCTTATTGACAACACAGACCACTGGAATTAAAAAATATTTGAAATGTAATGGACAGAATTTAATATTACAGTCAAACCCGCTAATCTCGACCTCGGTTAATTCCCTAACCCTATAAAGTCGACGTTTTTGAAGTGGAACCGCCAAATTCTCTCTTTGTCTTAGCATTTTCTGATTCTTTTATGTCGCCGAAACCTAATATCTCAAGCACAAAAGAGGGCCAAATTTGCCACTTAGCGTTGGTTATCTCGATCCCCGTGACCAATTGCCAGCTTTTGAAAAGTTAGTTATCGATGCCACTTCACCATCTCACTACCGTATTTTTGCGTATGTATCGACAATCCCATCTTAGCAGTGCATTGTTGGTTTTCAAGGAAATTTGTGGCATACAAGACACATGGGTAGGGGCAGGGCCGACCCTAACAATTGCGGGGCCCTATGCGAAACGGATTGCGCGGGGCCCAGTCTGGGTAGGAATAAGGATAATAAGTGAAAATTAAGATTTTGTATTAGAAAATAAATTCGAGGCGGGGCCTATGAAAGTGCGGGTCCCATTGCGGCCGCATAGGTTGCAGTGGCCAAAGGCCGGCCATGGGTAGGGGGATTGGTAGGTGTGTCAAAGGTTATAAAAATATCACCGCAACGAATCTTATTGATCGTGATGGTCATATTGTTGCTTTGTGTATCACATTGAACTAGCTATCTGCGGGTGGGGGAAGGTTGGTTCCGCCGAGCGAAATAATGACGTCACAGCACGGAAAGACGTGTTGGCGGACTACAGTTTGTTGTGACTATGTCATGTTAAATATTACCACTACAGCGATCTCTTTATGAAAACACAAAGCAATAGTATACGCAGTGGCGTAGCGAGCTTAACTCGCGCCCGGGGCACAATACCTTTTTAGCGCCCCCCCCCCCCCTCTATTCGAAAACCATACAATATTATATATAAAATATACTATTTGGTGCCCCTTTGTGAGTAGCGCCCAGGGCATGATGCCCCCCCTCGCTACGCGACTGAGTATACGGGCATACGATAACTGCGAACATGTTGTTAGCAAACATGTATGTACATTTTTATAGCATGCCCATCGCTTCATCAAACAAATAACGGCAACGCTGTTGTGTAAAAAAAACCTCCAAAAACACATGCATGTACATTCTCATTTATTAACGCACATCATGTATATAAAGACATTTCAAGCTCATGTTAATATATTGCCGCCATATTGGTTTTTGTTTATCTCGATCCTCGGTTATCTCGACGCCTTTTGGCATACCCCGTGGCCATCGACATAACCGGGTTCGACTGTACCATGAAAAAAGTTACTGTTTTCTTTTTAGATATTGTATTAGTTTAGGCCAGCGGTTCTCAACCTTCCTAATGCTGCGATGCTTTAATACAGTTCTACGTGCTCTGGCGACCCCCTAGCAACAAAATTATTTTCCTTGCTACTCTATAAATGTAGAGCATATGAGTTTTCAGATGGTCTTAGGCGACCCCTGGGAAAGGGTCGTGCGACCCCCAAAGGGGTCGCGACCCACAGGTTGAGAACCGCTGGTCTAGGCTATTAAAAAAACACACAGACTTTTGACACTGATTTAATTGACAAATGTATAAGACTTAGAGATCTATTAAAACAGTTACATGTATTAGACTTTCCTCCATGTTGCAGGCCTGAATAAAAAAATGTTCAGATTGATTTAAAAATTATTATTTTGAAATGTGTTACTATAAAATTGTTGTGAAATATTTTTTTATTGCACATTTTACTATTTACTTTCTCTGAAACAGATGGATTCCTATGGAGATATTTTTTATCAAACCATTGAAAGCCACAAAACCATTTCAGACAGCGAAAGAAATGCTTCAAAACTGCGGTCTAGTCACTGGCTGCAACAGTTGGATGAGATTGGAAGAAAGAGAAGTGTAGTTGGGCTTGAAGCTACATCCAAGCAAGTATTTCTAGGTACTACCTTACTAGGTACTACCTTACTAGGTACTTGCTATGCTATTTCAGCATAGTCCACAGTCCCAAAGATAAGGGCTTCATATGATCTCATGTTATTTGAACTCTTGTCTTATTTCATTCATCTTGAAAATCCTTTATTTTAGTTTGTCTATATAGAATTGTTAGTAAATTATTTCACAAGGCTGAATGTGTCTTTTGAAATTAAATAGTGAAATTATGAATCAAAGTCTATCCTGGTCCAAACAATGATCATGAACAACTTAAACATTTTTAATTTTAATACAAAAATAAAGTAGTAAATAGATTTTTGAGAAAAGCTTATTTATGCCCATTCTCTCACTCCTTCAGACCCTGAGATTATGAAAGATGTCTTTGCCTACCCACTGCACAATCAAGATGTAACAGCTGTGGTAAGTCTGTTTAAAATTTTAAAAGAGACTTGACAGTTTCAATGGATTTTTTTTATGTATGAAATAATTTAGCAGAAACACTGTAGACTTAGATCATTTTATTTATTTATTATTTTTTAAATTGAATTACACTTATTTTGCATTTGTTTAGCAATAGAGGAGGAACAAGCATTGCATAATGCAAGAAATAACCAAATGGAAAGAAAAAAAATATCAATAAACAAATTATTTTGTTCAAGTAAAAATAAATGACATTTTGGTACCTAAAATATACTTTTGTTTCATTATTTTACTTTTTGGTTCATAACTAATAATCATATTCTTTTATCCCTTTCTTTTTGTTAAATTTTTCAAGAAAACTTGTTACCAATGTTCTAACTCTTTCCATGCCAGAGGGTTTTCCACGTTTGTGCCAGACCAGTTTTCGGCCAATGGAAATATTTCAGGGTGCTCTTATATATTAATCAATTTTGAATACCTTTTGAATTTTGAATACACTACGGCTGTATTTCATAGGATATTAGACTGAGAATAATAGTATATTAAGATGTAAACAATAAGACAATAATAGTTTACATTTTATTGGTAATATTATGAGATCAAAATTAAAAAAAAAAAATACTCACCAAATCTTCCCAGGGGTCACCTAAGACCATCAGAAAACACATACACTCTACAGTTTTGAAGTAGCAACAAAAATAAAGTTGTGGCTGGGGGGGTCACCACAACATGAGGAACTGTATCAAAGGGTCGTGGTATTAGGAAGGTTTGAAAACCACTGGTGTAGCTGGTATCCTACTCTGCTTCAATCCTAAGAAAGTATTTCCATTTTTCATCAGAATGCAGACCTGCCAACCCTTCCGATTTTGTAGGAATTATAAGGATTTTTTACTCCTCATTCCGACCAACCTCTTAAAATTCAGATTTTCAGAACATTTTAATTTTTCACCCGTCATGAAAATCCGAAAGCGACCAAAAAAATAAAATACAAAAAAATACAAAATCGGATTCGACATGAAGTGGTGCATTCCTTTATTTTTACGTTGTGACTACATGTTCGGCGGCCGGACGAATACGTTGTCGAGATATTCGCCCGGCTATTACTGTTATTAATATTATATACTTGATCAAGTCACCTTACCGCCGTGGCAAAGTTGCCCGAGATATTTGTCCGTCAGCCTTGTCACGTGACCGCTAATAGTCGATCAGTCCGGTCGCCGGACGTGTAGACAGTGACACTGCCTTGTTTTTTATCGAAGCGAGCCGCGGTCTCCAAATCATTCTTAAATTATCAATTGATCCGATCGCGATTCATCCTTTTACCAGGCTAAAAATAATTCAGTTTTGTTGTGACTTTTTGTTTGTTTGTTAAAGTTTTTCTTAATTAAATTTAAATCGATAAAATCTATTGAAAGTGGTGGGTACAATGATATCAATAAACATATTTTAACAAACAAAAAAAACAACATGAATACAACTGCAGCTAAAAGTGCAGTGAATCTACGACATCCATGTCTAATTTCTTTGCTAAGTTTTATTGACCACCTCTCTTATTGAAGGAAATATTTCTCCAACCAACTCCGATCGTTTTAATGCCAGAGTCAAAGAAATGTTTCCACACTCGCAGATTGCTAGAAGATTGTGAAGAAAAATTACAATGAAACAAGAGCAAGCATGAGAGTTTATCTTTCTAATTTGCTTGTATCTAAAATCAGTTGCAATGGTAATTTCCAGTTGTCCAAAGAGCTGTTGGACAAATGCAAAAAGGCCACTAGGGATAGGCAGGAAAACTGAACTCTTAATCTTAGCAGCCTGTGTAATGATCTAAATAAAATGGATCTTCTGTCCTGTACTGCAAAATCTCAAGTTGATGGTCTGGAGTTCAATCCCCGCCAAAGCCCAGTCAAGCAAACACACCACCAGCAGCCCGGGTGGATGGGACTCGTTAACCTTGGACGGCAACTCATCTAAGAGAAGGAAACTCTGAATTCAAACCCGGCGATGGAGTCCCGATAGGCGGATAACATTGATACAATGAAACATTCCGGCAACTCCCGGGTGGATGGGACTCGTTAACCTTGGACGGCAACTCATCTAAGAGAAGGCAACTCTGAATTCAAACCCAGGAGATGGGGAGATGGAGTTCACATGCGCCTAACTGGCAGCAGTGATGCCTCTCGAACATCGAACCTTGTAACGCGCTTCGAGCCTTTGGGAATGAAGCGTGATTTCTCAAATTTCTCAAATAAACTTCATTATTATTATTATTATTACTGTATAAATCTGTATATTTTCTCATGTTCTTTGGACTCTTCAAAGACAATAGAGGTAACTTTATATTTCTTTATTTATGTAAAAGGCTAGTGCATTAGTTTACAGATCTTAAACCAACGCCCCCCCCCCCCGTTGGCGCATCCTGGGGGGGGCAGTGGCCCCCCACTCTCCTCCCCCCCCCCCCCCCCCCCCCCCCCCCCCCCCCCCCCCGCATGCACCACCCCTACAGATTTTTTTTCTTGGCAGGTTGGCAGGTCTGAGAATGCATTTAACATTTTGAAAATATTCCATTTAATGACAGAGTTACACACATTTTTGTAATGTTAATTTCAACCGAAGAAAACAGTTTCTTTGCATATGTATGTATACACAAATGTCAAACACATTATTTACAGACTATTTTACTTAAGTACAAATTTCTTTCTGTGTTGTCCTTTTCTGAAGCACTCCTTAACACACATCTGAGTCCTTCCTGTACATCCGATGCACACAAAGCAGCCCCTTTTGGTTATTTTATGCATTGAACAGTATGCACACTGTCAATCATGCCCATCATAGTCAGCCAGGTGCTTAGAGGTCTGGGCTTTAGGAACTATTGCAGTAACTGGAGTAGTATTATCTGAATTCTCACTGTCATAGTAAAAAT
The DNA here is from genome assembly GCA_964017045.1 of Omphiscola glabra. Lineage (NCBI taxonomy): Eukaryota > Metazoa > Mollusca > Gastropoda > Lymnaeidae > Omphiscola > Omphiscola glabra. The sequence continues at coordinate 14,190,844 of OZ024794.1, read as the reverse complement.
GCGGTTTTGAGGTCCTTACTAAAATATTCATAACTTTTGAACCACTTGAGCTTGAAAGTTGATCTTGGCCGTTTTCTGTAATCCATTCTCTAGGCTCTATACAGCTGTGGTATATTTATATTTTAAAAATGTTTTGAAATTTTTAACAACGTGCCGACTCTTACCACTATTATTATCACCTCCTCTATTACCATTTGGCATTTACTGACCGATCAATAAAAGCCCTTTTGTTTGCAAACTTGACTACCAATGTGGTCTAGCAACAGCTGATGTGCTTGGAGTAGGCGTGGTCTAGCAACAGCTGATGTGGTTGGAGTAGGCATGGCCTATCAACAGCTGATGTGCTTGAAGTAGGCGTGGCCATTTTTTTTTTTTTTTGCAACAGTTTCAACACAAATATTTTTTAAATTGCAATTATTGGACAAACAAATGTAAACAAACCCTACTTCTAACAAGAAGAAAGCAGGAAGAGTTATCATTCATTTGCGAACATAAAAAGAAGGATTGATAGATGTAGGCAACGAAATAAACTACAGAAAGTAAATGCAAGATATAACGGCACAAATGCGGCCAGTCATATTGACGATAAATCAATAGGCACGGAGAGAGTTAAAATTCTCTCAGTTGAGTTGATTTCAGTTGTCTACCAAACCCACATCCCGTCTCTTTGACATAAACCATTAAACCATTTAATACACTGAATTTATTAACAATCTGTTATTTGATAAACTTCATCTCTTCAGAAAACTTCAAGAGAAGATCGTAAGACACCTTTACATAGAAATCTGAAACCTGTTGAGAGATTGCCATCCAAGGGATACAATGCACAATTGCATCTGGCATTACGAGATAACAGAGATATCAAAGAAATATTAAAATTGAGGGTAAGAAACTAATGCCCTTGTAGTGTGTGAGTTGGGTCAGTCAGGTGTGATGTCATCTAGGATATAATGCACCAGTGGTGTGTGAGTTGGGTCAGGTGTGATGTCTTCTAGGATATAATGCCCCAGTAGTATGTGAGTTGGGTCAGGTGTGATGTCATCCAGGATATAATGCACCAGTGGTGTATGAGTTGGGTCAGGTGTGATGTCATCTAGGATATAATGCCCCAGTAGTGTGTGAGTTGGGTCAGTCAGGTGTGATGTCATCCAGGATGTAATGCCCCAGTTATGTGTGATGTCCACTAGGTTAAATCATTCTACCTTATTACACCAATCACATTTCCAATATAAGCATGTCTATATGTGCACAGATGGCAGTGACACCATTTCTATTGATCACATGCTAGGCTTGGTATTGGACCAAATGTGTGACACTGTTTCTAGTGATCACGTGCTAGGCTTGGTATGGGACCATATGTGTGACACTGTTTCTAGTGATCACATGCTAGGCTTGGTATGGGACCAAATGTGTGACACTGTTTCTAGTGATCACATGCTAGGCTTGGTATGGGACCAAATGTGTGACACTGTTTCTAGTGATCACATGGTAGGCTTGGTATGGGACCATAAAATTTGTTACATGTGGTGTGATGATCAGTGCATCTATTTGTAATTAGCTTTTTAAGGCAAATCCCACTACCTAAACACAATACCAGTGTCCCTCATGATGGGCCCATGTATGATTTATTATGGTCAGACCCAGAATATATGCAAGGCTGGGGAGTTAGTCCAAGAGGTGCTGGTTATCTGTTTGGAAGTGATGTAGTCAACTCATTTTGTCAAGAGAATGAGGTAGATTTGATATGTCGGGCACACCAGCTTGTGATGGAGGGATACAAATGGCATTTTGGTGAGATGGTTCTTACAGTTTGGTCAGCTCCAAATTACTGCTACAGGTGCGGAAACGTTGCAGCTATTCATGAACTAGATGAAAATTTAAAGAGAGACTTTACGATATTTGAAGCAGCGCCACAGGAATCCAGAGGCATCCCTTCTAAGAATCCCCTTCCAGACTTCTTCCTTTAGCAGACCAAGCAAATTCTACTGCTGTATTATGTTATTATTTATACAATGAGGAGGGCGACCTTCCATCTGTTTACAACAATGGATGCAGCTGTGTGCCTGGTGGTATATGTTGGATTTCTGAATGAATGTTTTTTTGTTTTTGTAGTCTGTTTATGATGATGTGAAGAGAGTGACCCTCAACATGGCAGTAAATGGCACATGCCCCGATGATGATCTGTTGTTTCTTTTATGCACAGAACTGGATTTCTGAACAGTTTCTTGAATTAAATGTAACAGTTATTTAAATAATACCCATCAAATGTACATTGATTGATGTATTATGTTTTTTTAAAGATATCTATTTAACTATTTGTGTTATATTAGCTCACTCTTTTTTTTTTATAAGATGTCAGCTGTCAGCAAAATTTATTAGCTGTTCATTAAAAGCATTGACCATTAAAAGGAGCTTAGGCTATTTGAAAAGGAGCTTAGGCTATTTGAAAAGGAGCTTAAGTTATATGGAAAGGAGCTTAAGTTATATGGAAAGGAGCTTAAGTTATATGGAAAGGAGCTTAAGTTATATGGAAAGGAGCTTAAGTTATATGGAAAGGAGCTTAAGTTATATGGAAAGTAGCTTGAGTTATATGGAAAGTAGCTTAAGTTATATAAAAAGGAGCTTAGGCTGTATGCAATAGTTTATGGTTAAGAAATTTTTCCCCCTCCATTTTAGTTTAAATAAAAATTAAACCCGTTACCGGGTATTTAAATAAAAAAGCTGTGCAATATAACACATTAAGGTTTTCTTTTAATGAATTAATAGCAACGTTATCCATGGACCATTGTAATAAAGCTAACAGCTATTAATGCTCATATTGTACAGCTCTAGTTTTGTCTGGATCATTATATACCCATTTTTATATATATTTTTTTAACATTTGCAAATTACATTGGTTCCGCCCCAATAGAAGTCAAAGTATTATTTGAATAGTACTAATTATTAAATATGCGTGTCTCCTCCGATGTGGCTGGCAATTTATCTATGTGGTGTTGCACGTTGACAGTTCTTTTTAAAAAAGTACAGATAACTCACATAAGGGTTTCAATGGAAATAACAAAGTATTTGAGACTACCTGCAGTAAGTAGCTCATTCCAAAATAGAATTTTAGCCTGTTCATTTGTGAACACTATGAAATAAGTTGATAACAAAATATAATTTTAGCCTGTTCATTTGTGAACACTGTGAAATAAGTTGATAAAAACAGAATTTTAGCCTGGTCATTTGTGAACACTATGAAATACGTTGATAACAAAGGGGTATTTTGAAGGTTGGGGTAGAGAAAAATCTGTTGTTTTTCCATTGTAAATATAATGTACATCTTTTAAGACCTGGTTCAGACGGGGCTGATTAAACTAAGTCTTGAGTCAACATTGATAAATTAATACGGTGTAGCTGAAAGACTTGACAGGTTTTTTCATTAAAAAAATTAGTTAACTGCATTATTTCATTTGTGTTTGTTGAATTAAAAATAGAACTAATAAAAAAAATAAGAAGCTTGGCATTAAAGTATTTCCATAGAACCACCATTTTTAGTTCCATATACTCAGTATTTCTATCATGTGGGGGTAAAATAACTCAGTAAATATGGTAATAGGATATATGTGAAATGGCTATTTTGTATTAGAAAGATTTTTGGTCATGGAATGCAATTGGGTGCTGGGTGGCCGAGTGGTCTAAACTGAGCAAATCTCATGTCAGGAGTTCAATCCCCGCAAAAGTCAAGCAAAAAAAACAAACACCACCAGCACCCCGGGTGGATGGGACTCGTTAACCTTGGACGGCACCCCGGTGGATGGGACTCGTTAACCTTGGACGGCACCCTGGGTGGATGGGACTCGTTAACCTTGGACGGCACCCTGGGTGGATGGGACTCGTTAACCTTGGACGGCACCCCGGGTGGATGGGACTCGTTAACCTTGGACGGCAACTCATCTAAGAGAAGGCTACTCTGAATTCAAACCCCGAGATGGGGAGATGGAGTTCACATGCGCCCAACTGGCAGCAGTGAAACCTTTCGAACATCGGAGCGCCGTGAGCATGCTATCATAGCATGGAATGAGCGCTATATAAGTACTCCAATCAAATCAAAATATTAATCTCCCCTTTCACCAGTCTAGATAACATTATCAAGAGGAGTCTTCACCTGTGCCTAATTTTTGTTGTAAACAGAAGTTTCAATGTTTTATATCATGTCAGACAGAAGAAAATGTTTAATATCATGTCAGACAGAAGAAAATGTTTAATATCATGTCAGGCAGAAGGAAATGTTTAATATCATGTCAGACAGAAGAAAATGTTTAATATCATGTCAGAGAGAAGGAAATGTTTAATATCATGTCGGACAGAAGAAAATGTTTAATATCATGTCAGACAGAAGACAATGTTTAATATCATGTCAGACAGAAGAAAATGTTTAATATCATGTCGGACAGAAGAAAATGTTTAATATCATGTCAGACAGAAGAAAATGTTTAATATCATGTCAGACAGAAGAAAATGTTTAATATCATGTCAGACAGAAGAAAATGTTTAATATCATGTCAGACAGAAGAAAATGTTTAATATCATGTCAGACAGAAGAAAATGTTTAATATCATGTCAGACAGAAGAAAATGTTTAATATCATGTCAGACAGAAGAAAATGTTTAATATCATGTCAGACAGAAGAAAATGTTTAATATCATGTCAGACAGAAGAAAATGTTTAATATCATGTCAGACAGAAGAAAATGTTTAATATCATGTCAGACAGAAGAAAATGTTTAATATCATGTCAGACAGAAGAAAATGTTTAATATCATGTCAGACAGAAGAAAATGTTTAATATCATGTCAGACAGAAGACAATGTTTAATATCATGTCAGACAGAAGAAAATGTTTAATATCATGTCAGACAGAAGACAATGTTTAATATCATGTCAGACAGAAGACAATGTTTAATATCATGTCAGACAGAAGAAAATGTTTAATATCATGTCAGACAGAAGAAAATGTTTAAAATCATGTCAGACAGAAGAAAATGTTTAAAATCATGTCAGACAGAAGACAATGTTTAAAATCATGTCAGACAGAAGACAATGTTTAATATCATGTCAGACAGAAGACAATGTTTAATATCATGTCAGACAGAAGAAAATGTTTAAAATCATGTCAGACAGAAGACAATGTTTAATATCATGTCAGACAGAAGACAATGTTTAATATCATGTCAGACAGAAGACAATGTTTAAAATCATGTCAGACAGAAGACAATGTTTAATATCATGTCAGACAGAAGAAAATGTTTAATATCATGTCAGACAGAAGAAAATGTTTAATATCATGTCAGACAGAAGAAAATGTTTAATATCATGTCAGACAGAAGAAAATGTTTAATATCATGTCAGACAGAAGAAAATGTTTAATATCATGTCAGACAGAAGAAAATGTTTAATATCATGTCAGACAGAAGAAAATGTTTAATATCATGTCAGACAGAAGAAAATGTTTAATATCACGTCAGACAGAAGACAATGTTTAATATCACGTCAGACAGAAGACAATGTTTAATATCATGTCAGACAGAAGAAAATGTTTAAAATCATGTCAGACAGAAGAAAATGTTAAAAATCATGTCAGACAGAAGACAATGTTTAAAATCATGTCAGACAGAAGACAATGTTTAATATCATGTCAGACAGAAGACAATGTTTAAAATCATGTCAGACAGAAGACAATGTTTAAAATCATGTCAGACAGAAGAAAATGTTTAATATCATGTCAGACAGAAGACAATGTTTAAAATCATGTCAGACAGAAGACAATGTTTAAAATCATGTCAGACAGAAGACAATGTTTAATATCATGTCAGACAGAAGAAAATGTTTAATATCATGTCAGACAGAAGACAATGTTTAATATCATGTCAGACAGAAGACAATGTTTAATATCATGTCAGACAGAAGACAATGTTTAATATCATGTCAGACAGAAGACAATGTTTAATATCATGTCAGACAGAAGAAAATGTTTAAAATCATGTCAGACAGAAGACAATGTTTAATATCATGTCAGACAGAAGACAATGTTTAATATCATGTCAGACAGAAGACAATGTTTAATATCATGTCAGACAGAAGACAATGTTTAAAATCATGTCAGACAGAAGACAATGTTTAATATCATGTCAGACAGAAGACAATGTTTAAAATCATGTCAGACAGAAGACAATGTTTAATATCATGTCAGACAGAAGAAAATGTTTAATATCATGTCAGACAGAAGAAAATGTTTAATATCATGTCAGACAGAAGAAAATGTTTAATATCATGTCAGACAGAAGAAAATGTTTAATATCATGTCAGACAGAAGAAAATGTTTAATATCATGTCAGACAGAAGAAAATGTTTAATATCATGTCAGACAGAAGAAAATGTTTAATATCATGTCAGACAGAAGAAAATGTTTAATATCATGTCAGACAGAAGAAAATGTTTAATATCACGTCAGACAGAAGACAATGTTTAATATCACGTCAGACAGAAGACAATGTTTAATATCATGTCAGACAGAAGAAAATGTTTAAAATCATGTCAGACAGAAGAAAATGTTAAAAATCATGTCAGACAGAAGACAATGTTTAAAATCATGTCAGACAGAAGACAATGTTTAATATCATGTCAGACAGAAGACAATGTTTAAAATCATGTCAGACAGAAGACAATGTTTAAAATCATGTCAGACAGAAGAAAATGTTTAATATCATGTCAGACAGAAGACAATGTTTAAAATCATGTCAGACAGAAGACAATGTTTAAAATCATGTCAGACAGAAGACAATGTTTAATATCATGTCAGACAGAAGAAAATGTTTAATATCATGTCAGACAGAAGACAATGTTTAATATCATGTCAGACAGAAGACAATGTTTAATATCATGTCAGACAGAAGACAATGTTTAATATCATGTCAGACAGAAGACAATGTTTAATATCATGTCAGACAGAAGAAAATGTTTAAAATCATGTCAGACAGAAGACAATGTTTAATATCATGTCAGACAGAAGACAATGTTTAATATCATGTCAGACAGAAGACAATGTTTAATATCATGTCAGACAGAAGACAATGTTTAAAATCATGTCAGACAGAAGACAATGTTTAATATCATGTCAGACAGAAGGAAATGTTTAATATCATGTCAGACAGAAGAAAATGTTTAATATCATGTCAGACAGAAGGAAATGTTTAATATCATGTCAGACAGAAGGAAATGTTTAATATCATGTCAGACAGAAGACAATGTTTAATATCATGTCAGACAGAAGAAAATGTTTAATATCATGTCAGACAGAAGAAAATGTTTAATATCATGTCAGACAGAAGAAAATGTTTAATATCATGTCAGACAGAAGGAAATGTTTAATATCATGTCAGACAGAAGAAAATGTTTAATATCATGTCAGACAGAAGGAAATGTTTAAAATCATGTCAGACAGAAGAAAATGTTTAATATCACGTCAGACAGAAGAAAATGTTTAATATCATGTCAGACAGCAGACAATGTTTAATATCATGTCAGACAGCAGACAATGTTTAATATCATGTCAGACAGCAGACAATGTTTAATATCATGTCAGACAGCAGACAATGTTTAATATCATGTCAGACAGAAGACAATGTTTAATATCATGTCAGACAGAAGACAATGTTTAATATCATGTCAGACAGAAGAAAATGTTTAATATCATGTCAGACAGCAGACAATGTTTAATATCATGTCAGACAGCAGACAATGTTTAATATCATGTCAGACAGAAGACAATGTTTAATATCATGTCAGACAGAAGAAAATGTTTAAAATCATGTCAGACAGAAGACAATGTTTAATATCATGTCAGACAGAAGAAAATGTTTAATATCATGTCAGACAGAAGAAAATGTTTAATATCATGTCAGACAGAAGGAAATGTTTAATATCATGTCAGACAGAAGAAAATGTTTAATATCATGTCAGACAGAAGGAAATGTTTAAAATCATGTCAGACAGAAGAAAATGTTTAATATCACGTCAGACAGAAGAAAATGTTTAATATCATGTCAGACAGCAGACAATGTTTAATATCATGTCAGACAGCAGACAATGTTTAATATCATGTCAGACAGCAGACAATGTTTAATATCATGTCAGACAGCAGACAATGTTTAATATCATGTCAGACAGAAGACAATGTTTAATATCATGTCAGACAGAAGACAATGTTTAATATCATGTCAGACAGAAGACAATGTTTAATATCATGTCAGACAGAAGAAAATGTTTAATATCATGTCAGACAGCAGACAATGTTTAATATCATGTCAGACAGCAGACAATGTTTAATATCATGTCAGACAGAAGACAATGTTTAATATCATGTCAGACAGAAGAAAATGTTTAAAATCATGTCAGACAGAAGACAATGTTTAATATCATGTCAGACAGCAGAAAATGTTTAATATCATGTCAGACAGAAGGAAATGTTTAATATCATGTCAGACAGAAGAAAATGTTTAATATCATGTCAGACAGAAGAAAATGTTTAATATCATGTCAGACAGAAGAAAATGTTTAATATCATGTCAGACAGAAGAAAATGTTTAATATCATGTCAGACAGCAGACAATGTTTAATATCATGTCAGACAGCAGACAATGTTTAATATCATGTCGGACAGAAGACAATGTTTAATATCATGTCAGACAGAAGAAAATGTTTAAAATCATGTCAGACAGAAGACAATGTTTAATATCATGTCAGACAGCAGAAAATGTTTAATATCATGTCAGACAGAAGGAAATGTTTAATATCATGTCAGACAGAAGAAAATGTTTAATATCATGTCAGACAGAAGAAAATGTTTAATATCATGTCAGACAGAAGAAAATGTTTAATATCATGTCAGACAGAAGAAAATGTTTAATATCATGTCAGACAGAAGAAAATGTTTAATATCATGTCAGACAGAAGACAATGTTTAATATCATGTCAGACAGAAGAAAATGTTTAATATCACGTCAGACAGAAGAAAATGTTTAATATCACGTCAGACAGAAGAAAATGTTTAATATCACGTCAGACAGAAGGAAATGTTTAATATCATGTCAGACAGAAGAAAATGTTTAATATCACGTCAGACAGAAGACAATGTTTAATATCATGTCAGACAGAAGAAAATGTTTAATATCATGTCAGACAGAAGAAAATGTTTAATATCATGTCAGACAGAAGAAAATGTTTAATATCATGTCAGACAGAAGAAAATGTTTAATATCATGTCAGACAGAAGACAATGTTTAATATCATGTCAGACAGAAGAAAATGTTTAATATCATGTCAGACAGAAGACAATGTTTAATATCATGTCAGACAGAAGACAATGTTTAATATCATGTCAGACAGAAGAAAATGTTTAATATCATGTCAGACAGAAGAAAATGTTTAATATCATGTCAGACAGAAGACAATGTTTAATATCATGTCAGACAGAAGACAATGTTTAATATCATGTCAGACAGAAGAAAATGTTTAATATCATGTCAGACAGAAGACAATGTTTAATATCATGTCAGACAGAAGACAATGTTTAATATCATGTCAGACAGAAGACAATGTTTAATATCATGTCAGACAGAAGACAATGTTTAATATCATGTCAGACAGAAGAAAATGTTTAATATCATGTCAGACAGAAGACAATGTTTAATATCATGTCAGACAGAAGACAATGTTTAATATCATGTCAGACAGAAGACAATGTTTAATATCATGTCAGACAGAAGACAATGTTTAATATCATGTCAGACAGAAGGAAATGTTTAATATCATGTCAGACAGAAGACAATGTTTAATATCATGTCAGACAGAAGACAATGTTTAATATCATGTCAGACAGAAGACAATGTTTAATATCATGTCAGACAGAAGGAAATGTTTAATATCATGTCAGACAGAAGACAATGTTTAATATCATGTCAGACAGAAGACAATGTTTAATATCATGTCAGACAGAAGAAAATGTTTAATATCATGTGAGACAGAAGACAATGTTTAATATCATGTCAGACAGAAGAAAATGTTTAATATCATGTCAGACAGAAGACAATGTTTAATATCATGTCAGACAGAAGAAAATGTTTAATATCATGTCAGACAGAAGACAATGTTTAATATCATGTCAGACAGAAGAAAATGTTTAATATCATGTCAGACAGAAGACAATGTTTAATATCATGTCAGACAGAAGAAAATGTTTAATATCATGTCAGACAGAAGACAATGTTTAATATCATGTCAGACAGAAGAAAATGTTTAATATCATGTCAGACAGAAGACAATGTTTAATATCATGTCAGACAGAAGAAAATGTTTAATATCATGTCAGACAGAAGACAATGTTTAATATCATGTCAGACAGAAGACAATGTTTAATATCATGTCAGACAGAAGAAAATGTTTAATATCATGTCAGACAGAAGAAAATGTTTAATATCACGTCAGACAGAAGAAAATGTTTAATATCACGTCAGACAGAAGAAAATGTTTAATATCATGTCAGACAGAAGAAAATGTTTAATATCACGTCAGACAGAAGAAAATGTTTAAAATCATGTCAGACAGAAGAAAATGTTTAATATCATGTCAGACAGAAGAAAATGTTTAATATCATGTCAGACAGAAGAAAATGTTTAAAATCATGTCAGACAGAAGAAAATGTTTAATATCATGTCAGACAGAAGAAAATGTTTAATATCACGTCAGACAGAAGAAAATGTTTAATATCACGTCAGACAGAAGACAATGTTTAATATCACGTCAGACAGCAGAAAATGTTTAAAATCATGTCAGACAGAAGACAATGTTTAAAATCACGTCAGACAGAAGACAATGTTTAATATCACGTCAGACAGCAGAAAATGTTTAAAATCATGTCAGACAGAAGACAATGTTTAAAATCACGTCAGACAGAAGAAAATGTTTAATATCATGTCAGACAGAAGACAATGTTTAAAATCACGTCAGACAGAAGAAAATGTTTAATATCATGTCAGACAGAAGAAAATGTTTAATATCACGTCAGACAGAAGGAAATGTTTAATATCATGTCAGACAGAAGAAAATGTTTAATATCATGTCAGACAGAAGGAAATGTTTAATATCATGTCAGACAGAAGACAATGTTTAATATCATGTCAGACAGAAGGAAATGTTTAATATCATGTCAGACAGAAGACAATGTTTAATATCACGTCAGACAGAAGAAAATGTTTAATATCATGTCAGACAGAAGAAAATGTTTAAAATCATGTCAGACAGAAGACAATATTTAATATCATGTCAGACAGAAGAAAATGTTTAATATCATGTCAGACAGAAGACAATGTTTAATATCATGTCAGACAGAAGACAATGTTTAATATCATGTCAGACAGAAGAAAATGTTTAAAATCATGTCAGACAGAAGAAAATGTTTAAAATCATGTCAGACAGAAGAAAATGTTTAAAATCATGTCAGACAGAAGAAAATGTTTAATATCATGTCAGACAGAAGACAATGTTTAATATCATGTCAGACAGCAGAAAATGTTTAATATCACGTCAGACAGAAGACAATGTTTAATATCATGTCAGACAGAAGACAATGTTTAATATCATGTCAGACAGAAGAAAATGTTTAATATCATGTCAGACAGAAGACAATGTTTAATATCATGTCAGACAGCAGAAAATGTTTAATATCATGTCAGACAGCAGAAAATGTTTAATATCATGTCAGACAGCAGAAAATGTTTAATATCATGTCAGACAGAAGACAATGTTTAATATCATGTCAGACAGCAGAAAATGTTTAATATCATGTCAGACAGAAGACAATGTTTAATATCATGTCAGACAGAAGACAATGTTTAATATCATGTCAGACAGAAGACAATGTTTAATATCATGTCAGACAGAAGACAATGTTTAATATCATGTCAGACAGAAGACAATGTTTAATATCATGTCAGACAGAAGAAAATGTTTAATATCATGTCAGACAGAAGACAATGTTTAATATCATGTCAGACAGCAGAAAATGTTTAATATCATGTCAGACAGAAGAAAATGTTTAATATCATGTCAGACAGAAGAAAATGTTTAATATCACGTCAGACAGAAGAAAATGTTTAATATCATGTCAGACAGAAGAAAATGTTTAATATCACGTCAGACAGAAGAAAATGTATAATATCATGTCAGACAGAAGAAAATGTTTAATATCATGTCAGACAGAAGAAAATGTTTAATATCATGTCAGACAGAAGAAAATGTTTAATATCATGTCAGACAGAAGAAAATGTTTAATATCATGTCAGACAGAAGAAAATGTTTAATATCATGTCAGACAGAAGAAAATGTTTAATATCACGTCAGACAGAAGAAAATGTTTAATATCATGTCAGACAGAAGGAAATGTTTAATATCATGTCAGACAGAAGAAAATGTTTAATATCATGTCAGACAGAAGAAAATGTTTAAAATCATGTCAGACAGAAGAAAATGTTTAATATCATGTCAGACAGAAGAAAATGTTTAATATCATGTCAGACAGAAGAAAATGTTTAAAATCATGTCAGACAGAAGAAAATGTTTAATATCATGTCAGACAGAAGAAAATGTTTAAAATCATGTCAGACAGCAGAAAATGTTTAAAATCATGTCAGACAGAAGAAAATGTTTAATATCATGTCAGACAGAAGAAAATGTTTAAAATCACGTCAGACAGAAGAAAATGTTTAATATCATGTCAGACAGAAGAAAATGTTTAATATCATGTCAGACAGAAGAAAATGTTTAATATCATGTCAGACAGAAGACAATGTTTAATATCATGTCAGACAGAAGAAAATGTTTAAAATCACGTCAGACAGAAGAAAATGTTTAATATCATGTCAGACAGAAGAAAATGTTTAATATCATGTCAGACAGAAGAAAATGTTTAATATCATGTCAGACAGAAGAAAATGTTTAATATCATGTCAGACAGAAGAAAATGTTTAATATCATGTCAGACAGAAGAAAATGTTTAATATCACGTCAGACAGAAGAAAATGTTTAATATCACGTCAGACAGAAGGAAATGTTTAATATCACGTCAGACAGAAGGAAATGTTTAATATCACGTCAGACAGAAGAAAATGTTTAATATCATGTCAGACAGAAGACAATGTTTAATATCATGTCAGACAGAAGACAATGTTTAATATCATGTCAGACAGAAGAAAATGTTTAACATCATGTCAGACAGAAGAAAATGTTTAACATCATGTCAGACCGAAGGAAATGTTTAATATCACGTCAGACAGAAGGAAATGTTTAATATCACGTCAGACAGAAGAAAATGTTTAATATCATGTCAGACAGAAGAAAATGTTTAATATCATGTCAGACAGAAGACAATGTTTAATATCATGTCAGACAGAAGAAAATGTTTAACATCATGTCAGACAGAAGAAAATGTTTAACATCATGTCAGACAGAAGGAAATGTTTAATATCACGTCAGACAGAAGACAATGTTTAATGTCATGTCAGACAGAAGAAAATGTTTAATATCATGTCAGACAGAAGAAAATGTTTAATATCATGTCAGACAGAAGACAATGTTTAATATCACGTCAGACAGAAGACAATGTTTAATGTCATGTCAGACAGCAGAAAATGTTTAATATCATGTCAGACAGAAGAAAATGTTTAATATCATGTCAGACAGAAGAAAATGTTTAATATCACGTCAGACAGAAGAAAATGTTTAATATCATGTCAGACAGAAGACAATGTTTAAAATCACGTCAGACAGAAGAAAATGTTTAATATCATGTCAGACAGAAGAAAATGTTTAATATCATGTCAGACAGAAGAAAATGTTTAAAATCATGTCAGACAGAAGAAAATGTTTAATATCATGTCAGACAGAAGAAAATGTTTAATATCATGTCAGACAGAAGAAAATGTTTAAAATCATGTCAGACAGAAGAAAATGTTTAATATCATGTCAGACAGAAGAAAATGTTTAAAATCATGTCAGACAGCAGAAAATGTTTAAAATCATGTCAGACAGAAGAAAATGTTTAATATCATGTCAGACAGAAGAAAATGTTTAAAATCACGTCAGACAGAAGAAAATGTTTAATATCATGTCAGACAGAAGAAAATGTTTAATATCATGTCAGACAGAAGAAAATGTTTAATATCATGTCAGACAGAAGACAATGTTTAATATCATGTCAGACAGAAGAAAATGTTTAAAATCACGTCAGACAGCAGAAAATGTTTAATATCATGTCAGACAGAAGGAAATGTTTAATATCATGTCAGACAGAAGAAAATGTTTAATATCATGTCAGACAGAAGAAAATGTTTAATATCATGTCAGACAGAAGAAAATGTTTAATATCATGTCAGACAGAAGAAAATGTTTAATATCATGTCAGACAGAAGAAAATGTTTAATATCATGTCAGACAGAAGACAATGTTTAATATCATGTCAGACAGAAGAAAATGTTTAATATCACGTCAGACAGAAGAAAATGTTTAATATCACGTCAGACAGAAGAAAATGTTTAATATCACGTCAGACAGAAGGAAATGTTTAATATCATGTCAGACAGAAGAAAATGTTTAATATCACGTCAGACAGAAGACAATGTTTAATATCATGTCAGACAGAAGAAAATGTTTAATATCATGTCAGACAGAAGAAAATGTTTAATATCATGTCAGACAGAAGAAAATGTTTAATATCATGTCAGACAGAAGAAAATGTTTAATATCATGTCAGACAGAAGACAATGTTTAATATCATGTCAGACAGAAGAAAATGTTTAATATCATGTCAGACAGAAGACAATGTTTAATATCATGTCAGACAGAAGACAATGTTTAATATCATGTCAGACAGAAGAAAATGTTTAATATCATGTCAGACAGAAGAAAATGTTTAATATCATGTCAGACAGAAGACAATGTTTAATATCATGTCAGACAGAAGACAATGTTTAATATCATGTCAGACAGAAGAAAATGTTTAATATCATGTCAGACAGAAGACAATGTTTAATATCATGTCAGACAGAAGACAATGTTTAATATCATGTCAGACAGAAGACAATGTTTAATATCATGTCAGACAGAAGACAATGTTTAATATCATGTCAGACAGAAGAAAATGTTTAATATCATGTCAGACAGAAGACAATGTTTAATATCATGTCAGACAGAAGACAATGTTTAATATCATGTCAGACAGAAGACAATGTTTAATATCATGTCAGACAGAAGACAATGTTTAATATCATGTCAGACAGAAGGAAATGTTTAATATCATGTCAGACAGAAGACAATGTTTAATATCATGTCAGACAGAAGACAATGTTTAATATCATGTCAGACAGAAGACAATGTTTAATATCATGTCAGACAGAAGGAAATGTTTAATATCATGTCAGACAGAAGACAATGTTTAATATCATGTCAGACAGAAGACAATGTTTAATATCATGTCAGACAGAAGAAAATGTTTAATATCATGTGAGACAGAAGACAATGTTTAATATCATGTCAGACAGAAGAAAATGTTTAATATCATGTCAGACAGAAGACAATGTTTAATATCATGTCAGACAGAAGAAAATGTTTAATATCATGTCAGACAGAAGACAATGTTTAATATCATGTCAGACAGAAGAAAATGTTTAATATCATGTCAGACAGAAGACAATGTTTAATATCATGTCAGACAGAAGAAAATGTTTAATATCATGTCAGACAGAAGACAATGTTTAATATCATGTCAGACAGAAGAAAATGTTTAATATCATGTCAGACAGAAGACAATGTTTAATATCATGTCAGACAGAAGAAAATGTTTAATATCATGTCAGACAGAAGACAATGTTTAATATCATGTCAGACAGAAGACAATGTTTAATATCATGTCAGACAGAAGAAAATGTTTAATATCATGTCAGACAGAAGAAAATGTTTAATATCACGTCAGACAGAAGAAAATGTTTAATATCACGTCAGACAGAAGAAAATGTTTAATATCATGTCAGACAGAAGAAAATGTTTAATATCACGTCAGACAGAAGAAAATGTTTAAAATCATGTCAGACAGAAGAAAATGTTTAATATCATGTCAGACAGAAGAAAATGTTTAATATCATGTCAGACAGAAGAAAATGTTTAAAATCATGTCAGACAGAAGAAAATGTTTAATATCATGTCAGACAGAAGAAAATGTTTAATATCACGTCAGACAGAAGAAAATGTTTAATATCACGTCAGACAGAAGACAATGTTTAATATCACGTCAGACAGCAGAAAATGTTTAAAATCATGTCAGACAGAAGACAATGTTTAAAATCACGTCAGACAGAAGACAATGTTTAATATCACGTCAGACAGCAGAAAATGTTTAAAATCATGTCAGACAGAAGACAATGTTTAAAATCACGTCAGACAGAAGAAAATGTTTAATATCATGTCAGACAGAAGACAATGTTTAAAATCACGTCAGACAGAAGAAAATGTTTAATATCATGTCAGACAGAAGAAAATGTTTAATATCACGTCAGACAGAAGGAAATGTTTAATATCATGTCAGACAGAAGAAAATGTTTAATATCATGTCAGACAGAAGGAAATGTTTAATATCATGTCAGACAGAAGACAATGTTTAATATCATGTCAGACAGAAGGAAATGTTTAATATCATGTCAGACAGAAGACAATGTTTAATATCACGTCAGACAGAAGAAAATGTTTAATATCATGTCAGACAGAAGAAAATGTTTAAAATCATGTCAGACAGAAGACAATATTTAATATCATGTCAGACAGAAGAAAATGTTTAATATCATGTCAGACAGAAGACAATGTTTAATATCATGTCAGACAGAAGACAATGTTTAATATCATGTCAGACAGAAGAAAATGTTTAAAATCATGTCAGACAGAAGAAAATGTTTAAAATCATGTCAGACAGAAGAAAATGTTTAAAATCATGTCAGACAGAAGAAAATGTTTAATATCATGTCAGACAGAAGACAATGTTTAATATCATGTCAGACAGCAGAAAATGTTTAATATCACGTCAGACAGAAGACAATGTTTAATATCATGTCAGACAGAAGACAATGTTTAATATCATGTCAGACAGAAGAAAATGTTTAATATCATGTCAGACAGAAGACAATGTTTAATATCATGTCAGACAGCAGAAAATGTTTAATATCATGTCAGACAGCAGAAAATGTTTAATATCATGTCAGACAGCAGAAAATGTTTAATATCATGTCAGACAGAAGACAATGTTTAATATCATGTCAGACAGCAGAAAATGTTTAATATCATGTCAGACAGAAGACAATGTTTAATATCATGTCAGACAGAAGACAATGTTTAATATCATGTCAGACAGAAGACAATGTTTAATATCATGTCAGACAGAAGACAATGTTTAATATCATGTCAGACAGAAGACAATGTTTAATATCATGTCAGACAGAAGAAAATGTTTAATATCATGTCAGACAGAAGACAATGTTTAATATCATGTCAGACAGCAGAAAATGTTTAATATCATGTCAGACAGAAGAAAATGTTTAATATCATGTCAGACAGAAGAAAATGTTTAATATCACGTCAGACAGAAGAAAATGTTTAATATCATGTCAGACAGAAGAAAATGTTTAATATCACGTCAGACAGAAGAAAATGTATAATATCATGTCAGACAGAAGAAAATGTTTAATATCATGTCAGACAGAAGAAAATGTTTAATATCATGTCAGACAGAAGAAAATGTTTAATATCATGTCAGACAGAAGAAAATGTTTAATATCATGTCAGACAGAAGAAAATGTTTAATATCATGTCAGACAGAAGAAAATGTTTAATATCACGTCAGACAGAAGAAAATGTTTAATATCATGTCAGACAGAAGGAAATGTTTAATATCATGTCAGACAGAAGAAAATGTTTAATATCATGTCAGACAGAAGAAAATGTTTAAAATCATGTCAGACAGAAGAAAATGTTTAATATCATGTCAGACAGAAGAAAATGTTTAATATCATGTCAGACAGAAGAAAATGTTTAAAATCATGTCAGACAGAAGAAAATGTTTAATATCATGTCAGACAGAAGAAAATGTTTAAAATCATGTCAGACAGCAGAAAATGTTTAAAATCATGTCAGACAGAAGAAAATGTTTAATATCATGTCAGACAGAAGAAAATGTTTAAAATCACGTCAGACAGAAGAAAATGTTTAATATCATGTCAGACAGAAGAAAATGTTTAATATCATGTCAGACAGAAGAAAATGTTTAATATCATGTCAGACAGAAGACAATGTTTAATATCATGTCAGACAGAAGAAAATGTTTAAAATCACGTCAGACAGAAGAAAATGTTTAATATCATGTCAGACAGAAGAAAATGTTTAATATCATGTCAGACAGAAGAAAATGTTTAATATCATGTCAGACAGAAGAAAATGTTTAATATCATGTCAGACAGAAGAAAATGTTTAATATCATGTCAGACAGAAGAAAATGTTTAATATCACGTCAGACAGAAGAAAATGTTTAATATCACGTCAGACAGAAGGAAATGTTTAATATCACGTCAGACAGAAGGAAATGTTTAATATCACGTCAGACAGAAGAAAATGTTTAATATCATGTCAGACAGAAGACAATGTTTAATATCATGTCAGACAGAAGACAATGTTTAATATCATGTCAGACAGAAGAAAATGTTTAACATCATGTCAGACAGAAGAAAATGTTTAACATCATGTCAGACCGAAGGAAATGTTTAATATCACGTCAGACAGAAGGAAATGTTTAATATCACGTCAGACAGAAGAAAATGTTTAATATCATGTCAGACAGAAGAAAATGTTTAATATCATGTCAGACAGAAGACAATGTTTAATATCATGTCAGACAGAAGAAAATGTTTAACATCATGTCAGACAGAAGAAAATGTTTAACATCATGTCAGACAGAAGGAAATGTTTAATATCACGTCAGACAGAAGACAATGTTTAATGTCATGTCAGACAGAAGAAAATGTTTAATATCATGTCAGACAGAAGAAAATGTTTAATATCATGTCAGACAGAAGACAATGTTTAATATCACGTCAGACAGAAGACAATGTTTAATGTCATGTCAGACAGCAGAAAATGTTTAATATCATGTCAGACAGAAGAAAATGTTTAATATCATGTCAGACAGAAGAAAATGTTTAATATCACGTCAGACAGAAGAAAATGTTTAATATCATGTCAGACAGAAGACAATGTTTAAAATCACGTCAGACAGAAGAAAATGTTTAATATCATGTCAGACAGAAGAAAATGTTTAATATCATGTCAGACAGAAGAAAATGTTTAAAATCATGTCAGACAGAAGAAAATGTTTAATATCATGTCAGACAGAAGAAAATGTTTAATATCATGTCAGACAGAAGAAAATGTTTAAAATCATGTCAGACAGAAGAAAATGTTTAATATCATGTCAGACAGAAGAAAATGTTTAAAATCATGTCAGACAGCAGAAAATGTTTAAAATCATGTCAGACAGAAGAAAATGTTTAATATCATGTCAGACAGAAGAAAATGTTTAAAATCACGTCAGACAGAAGAAAATGTTTAATATCATGTCAGACAGAAGAAAATGTTTAATATCATGTCAGACAGAAGAAAATGTTTAATATCATGTCAGACAGAAGACAATGTTTAATATCATGTCAGACAGAAGAAAATGTTTAAAATCACGTCAGACAGAAGAAAATGTTTAATATCATGTCAGACAGAAGGAAATGTTTAATATCATGTCAGACAGAAGAAAATGTTTAATATCATGTCAGACAGAAGAAAATGTTTAATATCATGTCAGACAGAAGAAAATGTTTAATATCATGTCAGACAGAAGAAAATGTTTAATATCACGTCAGACAGAAGAAAATGTTTAATATCACGTCAGACAGAAGGAAATGTTTAATATCACGTCAGACAGAAGGAAATGTTTAATATCACGTCAGACAGAAGGAAATGTTTAATATCATGTCAGACAGAAGACAATGTTTAATATCATGTCAGACAGAAGACAATGTTTAATATCATGTCAGACAGAAGAAAATGTTTAACATCATGTCAGACAGAAGAAAATGTTTAACATCATGTCAGACAGAAGGAAATGTTTAATATCACGTCAGACAGAAGGAAATGTTTAATATCACGTCAGACAGAAGAAAATGTTTAATATCATGTCAGACAGAAGAAAATGTTTAATATCATGTCAGACAGAAGACAATGTTTAATATCATGTCAGACAGAAGAAAATGTTTAATATCATGTCAGACAGCAGACAATGTTTAATATCATGTCAGACAGAAGACAATGTTTAATATCATGTCAGACAGAAGAAAATGTTTAAAATCATGTCAGACAGAAGACAATGTTTAATATCATGTCAGACAGAAGAAAATGTTTAATATCATGTCAGACAGAAGAAAATGTTTAATATCATGTCAGACAGAAGGAAATGTTTAATATCATGTCAGACAGAAGAAAATGTTTAATATCATGTCAGACAGAAGGAAATGTTTAAAATCATGTCAGACAGAAGAAAATGTTTAATATCACGTCAGACAGAAGAAAATGTTTAATATCATGTCAGACAGCAGACAATGTTTAATATCATGTCAGACAGCAGACAATGTTTAATATCATGTCAGACAGCAGACAATGTTTAATATCATGTCAGACAGCAGACAATGTTTAATATCATGTCAGACAGAAGACAATGTTTAATATCATGTCAGACAGAAGACAATGTTTAATATCATGTCAGACAGAAGACAATGTTTAATATCATGTCAGACAGAAGAAAATGTTTAATATCATGTCAGACAGCAGACAATGTTTAATATCATGTCAGACAGCAGACAATGTTTAATATCATGTCAGACAGAAGACAATGTTTAATATCATGTCAGACAGAAGAAAATGTTTAAAATCATGTCAGACAGAAGACAATGTTTAATATCATGTCAGACAGCAGAAAATGTTTAATATCATGTCAGACAGAAGGAAATGTTTAATATCATGTCAGACAGAAGAAAATGTTTAATATCATGTCAGACAGAAGAAAATGTTTAATATCATGTCAGACAGAAGAAAATGTTTAATATCATGTCAGACAGAAGAAAATGTTTAATATCATGTCAGACAGCAGACAATGTTTAATATCATGTCAGACAGCAGACAATGTTTAATATCATGTCGGACAGAAGACAATGTTTAATATCATGTCAGACAGAAGAAAATGTTTAAAATCATGTCAGACAGAAGACAATGTTTAATATCATGTCAGACAGCAGAAAATGTTTAATATCATGTCAGACAGAAGGAAATGTTTAATATCATGTCAGACAGAAGGAAATGTTTAATATCATGTCAGACAGAAGAAAATGTTTAATATCATGTCAGACAGAAGAAAATGTTTAATATCATGTCAGACAGAAGAAAATGTTTAATATCATGTCAGACAGAAGAAAATGTTTAATATCATGTCAGACAGAAGACAATGTTTAATATCATGTCAGACAGAAGAAAATGTTTAATATCACGTCAGACAGAAGAAAATGTTTAATATCACGTCAGACAGAAGAAAATGTTTAATATCACGTCAGACAGAAGGAAATGTTTAATATCATGTCAGACAGAAGAAAATGTTTAATATCACGTCAGACAGAAGACAATGTTTAATATCATGTCAGACAGAAGAAAATGTTTAATATCATGTCAGACAGAAGAAAATGTTTAATATCATGTCAGACAGAAGAAAATGTTTAATATCATGTCAGACAGAAGAAAATGTTTAATATCATGTCAGACAGAAGACAATGTTTAATATCATGTCAGACAGAAGAAAATGTTTAATATCATGTCAGACAGAAGACAATGTTTAATATCATGTCAGACAGAAGACAATGTTTAATATCATGTCAGACAGAAGAAAATGTTTAATATCACGTCAGACAGAAGAAAATGTTTAATATCATGTCAGACAGAAGACAATGTTTAATATCATGTCAGACAGAAGACAATGTTTAATATCATGTCAGACAGAAGAAAATGTTTAATATCATGTCAGACAGAAGACAATGTTTAATATCATGTCAGACAGAAGACAATGTTTAATATCATGTCAGACAGAAGACAATGTTTAATATCATGTCAGACAGAAGACAATGTTTAATATCATGTCAGACAGAAGAAAATGTTTAATATCATGTCAGACAGAAGACAATGTTTAATATCATGTCAGACAGAAGACAATGTTTAATATCATGTCAGACAGAAGACAATGTTTAATATCATGTCAGACAGAAGACAATGTTTAATATCATGTCAGACAGAAGGAAATGTTTAATATCATGTCAGACAGAAGACAATGTTTAATATCATGTCAGACAGAAGACAATGTTTAATATCATGTCAGACAGAAGACAATGTTTAATATCATGTCAGACAGAAGGAAATGTTTAATATCATGTCAGACAGAAGACAATGTTTAATATCATGTCAGACAGAAGACAATGTTTAATATCATGTCAGACAGAAGAAAATGTTTAATATCATGTGAGACAGAAGACAATGTTTAATATCATGTCAGACAGAAGAAAATGTTTAATATCATGTCAGACAGAAGACAATGTTTAATATCATGTCAGACAGAAGAAAATGTTTAATATCATGTCAGACAGAAGACAATGTTTAATATCATGTCAGACAGAAGAAAATGTTTAATATCATGTCAGACAGAAGACAATGTTTAATATCATGTCAGACAGAAGAAAATGTTTAATATCATGTCAGACAGAAGACAATGTTTAATATCATGTCAGACAGAAGAAAATGTTTAATATCATGTCAGACAGAAGACAATGTTTAATATCATGTCAGACAGAAGAAAATGTTTAATATCATGTCAGACAGAAGACAATGTTTAATATCATGTCAGACAGAAGACAATGTTTAATATCATGTCAGACAGAAGAAAATGTTTAATATCATGTCAGACAGAAGAAAATGTTTAATATCACGTCAGACAGAAGAAAATGTTTAATATCACGTCAGACAGAAGAAAATGTTTAATATCATGTCAGACAGAAGAAAATGTTTAATATCACGTCAGACAGAAGAAAATGTTTAAAATCATGTCAGACAGAAGAAAATGTTTAATATCATGTCAGACAGAAGAAAATGTTTAATATCATGTCAGACAGAAGAAAATGTTTAAAATCATGTCAGACAGAAGAAAATGTTTAATATCATGTCAGACAGAAGAAAATGTTTAATATCACGTCAGACAGAAGAAAATGTTTAATATCACGTCAGACAGAAGACAATGTTTAATATCACGTCAGACAGCAGAAAATGTTTAAAATCATGTCAGACAGAAGACAATGTTTAAAATCACGTCAGACAGAAGACAATGTTTAATATCACGTCAGACAGCAGAAAATGTTTAAAATCATGTCAGACAGAAGACAATGTTTAAAATCACGTCAGACAGAAGAAAATGTTTAATATCATGTCAGACAGAAGACAATGTTTAAAATCACGTCAGACAGAAGAAAATGTTTAATATCATGTCAGACAGAAGAAAATGTTTAATATCACGTCAGACAGAAGGAAATGTTTAATATCATGTCAGACAGAAGAAAATGTTTAAAATCATGTCAGACAGAAGACAATATTTAATATCATGTCAGACAGAAGAAAATGTTTAATATCATGTCAGACAGAAGACAATGTTTAATATCATGTCAGACAGAAGACAATGTTTAATATCATGTCAGACAGAAGAAAATGTTTAAAATCATGTCAGACAGAAGAAAATGTTTAAAATCATGTCAGACAGAAGAAAATGTTTAAAATCATGTCAGACAGAAGAAAATGTTTAATATCATGTCAGACAGAAGACAATGTTTAATATCATGTCAGACAGCAGAAAATGTTTAATATCACGTCAGACAGAAGACAATGTTTAATATCATGTCAGACAGAAGACAATGTTTAATATCATGTCAGACAGAAGAAAATGTTTAATATCATGTCAGACAGAAGACAATGTTTAATATCATGTCAGACAGCAGAAAATGTTTAATATCATGTCAGACAGCAGAAAATGTTTAATATCATGTCAGACAGCAGAAAATGTTTAATATCATGTCAGACAGAAGACAATGTTTAATATCATGTCAGACAGCAGAAAATGTTTAATATCATGTCAGACAGAAGACAATGTTTAATATCATGTCAGACAGAAGACAATGTTTAATATCATGTCAGACAGAAGACAATGTTTAATATCATGTCAGACAGAAGACAATGTTTAATATCATGTCAGACAGAAAACAATGTTTAATATCATGTCAGACAGAAGAAAATGTTTAATATCATGTCAGACAGAAGACAATGTTTAATATCATGTCAGACAGCAGAAAATGTTTAATATCATGTCAGACAGAAGAAAATGTTTAATATCATGTCAGACAGAAGAAAATGTTTAATATCACGTCAGACAGAAGAAAATGTTTAATATCATGTCAGACAGAAGAAAATGTTTAATATCACGTCAGACAGAAGAAAATGTTTAATATCATGTCAGACAGAAGAAAATGTTTAATATCATGTCAGACAGAAGAAAATGTTTAATATCATGTCAGACAGAAGAAAATGTTTAATATCATGTCAGACAGAAGAAAATGTTTAATATCATGTCAGACAGAAGAAAATGTTTAATATCATGTCAGACAGAAGAAAATGTTTAATATCACGTCAGACAGAAGAAAATGTTTAATATCATGTCAGACAGAAGGAAATGTTTAATATCATGTCAGACAGAAGAAAATGTTTAATATCATGTCAGACAGAAGAAAATGTTTAAAATCATGTCAGACAGAAGAAAATGTTTAATATCATGTCAGACAGAAGAAAATGTTTAATATCATGTCAGACAGAAGAAAATGTTTAAAATCATGTCAGACAGAAGAAAATGTTTAATATCATGTCAGACAGAAGAAAATGTTTAAAATCATGTCAGACAGCAGAAAATGTTTAAAATCATGTCAGACAGAAGAAAATGTTTAATATCATGTCAGACAGAAGAAAATGTTTAAAATCACGTCAGACAGAAGAAAATGTTTAATATCATGTCAGACAGAAGAAAATGTTTAATATCATGTCAGACAGAAGAAAATGTTTAATATCACGTCAGACAGAAGAAAATGTTTAATATCACGTCAGACAGAAGACAATGTTTAATATCACGTCAGACAGCAGAAAATGTTTAAAATCATGTCAGACAGAAGACAATGTTTAAAATCACGTCAGACAGAAGACAATGTTTAATATCACGTCAGACAGCAGAAAATGTTTAAAATCATGTCAGACAGAAGACAATGTTTAAAATCACGTCAGACAGAAGAAAATGTTTAATATCATGTCAGACAGAAGACAATGTTTAAAATCACGTCAGACAGAAGAAAATGTTTAATATCATGTCAGACAGAAGAAAATGTTTAATATCACGTCAGACAGAAGGAAATGTTTAATATCATGTCAGACAGAAGAAAATGTTTAAAATCATGTCAGACAGAAGACAATATTTAATATCATGTCAGACAGAAGAAAATGTTTAATATCATGTCAGACAGAAGACAATGTTTAATATCATGTCAGACAGAAGACAATGTTTAATATCATGTCAGACAGAAGAAAATGTTTAAAATCATGTCAGACAGAAGAAAATGTTTAAAATCATGTCAGACAGAAGAAAATGTTTAAAATCATGTCAGACAGAAGAAAATGTTTAATATCATGTCAGACAGAAGACAATGTTTAATATCATGTCAGACAGCAGAAAATGTTTAATATCACGTCAGACAGAAGACAATGTTTAATATCATGTCAGACAGAAGACAATGTTTAATATCATGTCAGACAGAAGAAAATGTTTAATATCATGTCAGACAGAAGACAATGTTTAATATCATGTCAGACAGCAGAAAATGTTTAATATCATGTCAGACAGCAGAAAATGTTTAATATCATGTCAGACAGCAGAAAATGTTTAATATCATGTCAGACAGAAGACAATGTTTAATATCATGTCAGACAGCAGAAAATGTTTAATATCATGTCAGACAGAAGACAATGTTTAATATCATGTCAGACAGAAGACAATGTTTAATATCATGTCAGACAGAAGACAATGTTTAATATCATGTCAGACAGAAGACAATGTTTAATATCATGTCAGACAGAAAACAATGTTTAATATCATGTCAGACAGAAGAAAATGTTTAATATCATGTCAGACAGAAGACAATGTTTAATATCATGTCAGACAGCAGAAAATGTTTAATATCATGTCAGACAGAAGAAAATGTTTAATATCATGTCAGACAGAAGAAAATGTTTAATATCACGTCAGACAGAAGAAAATGTTTAATATCATGTCAGACAGAAGAAAATGTTTAATATCACGTCAGACAGAAGAAAATGTTTAATATCATGTCAGACAGAAGAAAATGTTTAATATCATGTCAGACAGAAGAAAATGTTTAATATCATGTCAGACAGAAGAAAATGTTTAATATCATGTCAGACAGAAGAAAATGTTTAATATCATGTCAGACAGAAGAAAATGTTTAATATCATGTCAGACAGAAGAAAATGTTTAATATCACGTCAGACAGAAGAAAATGTTTAATATCATGTCAGACAGAAGGAAATGTTTAATATCATGTCAGACAGAAGAAAATGTTTAATATCATGTCAGACAGAAGAAAATGTTTAAAATCATGTCAGACAGAAGAAAATGTTTAATATCATGTCAGACAGAAGAAAATGTTTAATATCATGTCAGACAGAAGAAAATGTTTAAAATCATGTCAGACAGAAGAAAATGTTTAATATCATGTCAGACAGAAGAAAATGTTTAAAATCATGTCAGACAGCAGAAAATGTTTAAAATCATGTCAGACAGAAGAAAATGTTTAATATCATGTCAGACAGAAGAAAATGTTTAAAATCACGTCAGACAGAAGAAAATGTTTAATATCATGTCAGACAGAAGAAAATGTTTAATATCATGTCAGACAGAAGAAAATGTTTAATATCATGTCAGACAGAAGACAATGTTTAATATCATGTCAGACAGAAGAAAATGTTTAAAATCACGTCAGACAGAAGAAAATGTTTAATATCATGTCAGACAGAAGAAAATGTTTAATATCATGTCAGACAGAAGAAAATGTTTAATATCATGTCAGACAGAAGAAAATGTTTAATATCATGTCAGACAGAAGAAAATGTTTAATATCATGTCAGACAGAAGAAAATGTTTAATATCATGTCAGACAGAAGAAAATGTTTAATATCACGTCAGACAGAAGAAAATGTTTAATATCACGTCAGACAGAAGGAAATGTTTAATATCACGTCAGACAGAAGGAAATGTTTAATATCACGTCAGACAGAAGAAAATGTTTAATATCATGTCAGACAGAAGACAATGTTTAATATCATGTCAGACAGAAGACAATGTTTAATATCATGTCAGACAGAAGAAAATGTTTAACATCATGTCAGACAGAAGAAAATGTTTAACATCATGTCAGACAGAAGGAAATGTTTAATATCACGTCAGACAGAAGGAAATGTTTAATATCACGTCAGACAGAAGAAAATGTTTAATATCATGTCAGACAGAAGAAAATGTTTAATATCATGTCAGACAGAAGACAATGTTTAATATCATGTCAGACAGAAGAAAATGTTTAACATCATGTCAGACAGAAGAAAATGTTTAACATCATGTCAGACAGAAGGAAATGTTTAATATCACGTCAGACAGAAGACAATGTTTAATGTCATGTCAGACAGAAGAAAATGTTTAATATCATGTCAGACAGAAGAAAATGTTTAATATCATGTCAGACAGAAGACAATGTTTAATATCACGTCAGACAGAAGACAATGTTTAATGTCATGTCAGACAGCAGAAAATGTTTAATATCATGTCAGACAGAAGAAAATGTTTAATATCATGTCAGACAGAAGAAAATGTTTAATATCACGTCAGACAGAAGAAAATGTTTAATATCATGTCAGACAGAAGACAATGTTTAAAATCACGTCAGACAGAAGAAAATGTTTAATATCATGTCAGACAGAAGAAAATGTTTAATATCATGTCAGACAGAAGAAAATGTTTAAAATCATGTCAGACAGAAGAAAATGTTTAATATCATGTCAGACAGAAGAAAATGTTTAATATCATGTCAGACAGAAGAAAATGTTTAAAATCATGTCAGACAGAAGAAAATGTTTAATATCATGTCAGACAGAAGAAAATGTTTAAAATCATGTCAGACAGCAGAAAATCTTTAAAATCATGTCAGACAGAAGAAAATGTTTAATATCATGTCAGACAGAAGAAAATGTTTAAAATCACGTCAGACAGAAGAAAATGTTTAATATCATGTCAGACAGAAGAAAATGTTTAATATCATGTCAGACAGAAGAAAATGTTTAATATCATGTCAGACAGAAGACAATGTTTAATATCATGTCAGACAGAAGAAAATGTTTAAAATCACGTCAGACAGAAGAAAATGTTTAATATCATGTCAGACAGAAGAAAATGTTTAATATCATGTCAGACAGAAGAAAATGTTTAATATCATGTCAGACAGAAGAAAATGTTTAATATCATGTCAGACAGAAGAAAATGTTTAATATCATGTCAGACAGAAGAAAATGTTTAAAATCACGTCAGACAGAAGAAAATGTTTAATATCACGTCAGACAGAAGGAAATGTTTAATATCACGTCAGACAGAAGGAAATGTTTAATATCACGTCAGACAGAAGAAAATGTTTAATATCATGTCAGACAGAAGACAATGTTTAATATCATGTCAGACAGAAGACAATGTTTAATATCATGTCAGACAGAAGAAAATGTTTAACATCATGTCAGACAGAAGAAAATGTTTAACATCATGTCAGACAGAAGGAAATGTTTAATATCACGTCAGACAGAAGGAAATGTTTAATATCACGTCAGACAGAAGAAAATGTTTAATATCATGTCAGACAGAAGAAAATGTTTAATATCATGTCAGACAGAAGACAATGTTTAATATCATGTCAGACAGAAGAAAATGTTTAACATCATGTCAGACAGAAGAAAATGTTTAACATCATGTCAGACAGAAGGAAATGTTTAATATCACGTCAGACAGAAGACAATGTTTAATGTCATGTCAGACAGAAGAAAATGTTTAATATCATGTCAGACAGAAGAAAATGTTTAATGTCATGTCAGACAGAAGACAATGTTTAATATCACGTCAGACAGAAGACAATGTTTAATGTCATGTCAGACAGCAGAAAATGTTTAATATCATGTCAGACAGAAGAAAATGTTTAATATCATGTCAGACAGAAGACAATGTTTAAAATCACGTCAGACAGAAGAAAATGTTTAATATCACGTCAGACAGAAGACAATGTTTAAAATCACGTCAGACAGAAGAAAATGTTTAATATCATGTCAGACAGAAGAAAATGTTTAATATCATGTCAGACAGAAGAAAATGTTTAATATCATGTCAGACAGAAGAAAATGTTTAATATCACGTCAGACAGAAGAAAATGTTTAATATCACGTCAGACAGAAGGAAATGTTTAATATCACGTCAGACAGAAGGAAATGTTTAATATCACGTCAGACAGAAGAAAATGTTTAATATCATGTCAGACAGAAGACAATGTTTAATATCATGTCAGACAGAAGACAATGTTTAATATCATGTCAGACAGAAGAAAATGTTTAACATCATGTCAGACAGAAGAAAATGTTTAACATCATGTCAGACAGAAGAAAATGTTTAATATCACGTCAGACAGAAGGAAATGTTTAATATCACGTCAGACAGAAGAAAATGTTTAATATCATGTCAGACAGAAGAAAATGTTTAATATCATGTCAGACAGAAGACAATGTTTAATATCATGTCAGACAGAAGAAAATGTTTAACATCATGTCAGACAGAAGAAAATGTTTAACATCATGTCAGACAGCAGGAAATGTTTAATATCATGTCAGACAGAAGACAATGTTTAATGTCACGTCAGACAGAAGAAAATGTTTAATATCACGTCAGACAGAAGAAAATGTTTAATATCACGTCAGACAGAAGAAAATGTTTAATATCATGTCAGACAGAAGAAAATGTTTAATATCATGTCAGACAGAAGAAAATGTTTAATATCATGTCAGACAGAAGAAAATGTTTAATATCATGTCAGACAGAAGACAATGTTTAATATCATGTCAGACAGAAGACAATGTTTAATATCATGTCAGACAGAAGACAATGTTTAATATCACGTCAGACAGAAGAAAATGTTTAATATCATGTCAGACAGAAGAAAATGTTTAATATCACGTCAGACAGAAGAAAATGTTTAATATCACGTCAGACAGAAGAAAATGTTTAATATCATGTCAGACAGAAGAAAATGTTTAATATCACGTCAGACAGCAGAAAATGTTTAATATCACGTCAGACAGAAGAAAATGTTTAATATCACGTCAGACAGAAGAAAATGTTTAATATCACGTCAGACAGAAGAAAATGTTTAATATCACGTCAGACAGAAGAAAATGTTTAATATCATGTCAGACAGAAGAAAATGTTTAATATCATGTCAGACAGAAGAAAATGTTTAATATCACGTCAGACAGAAGAAAATGTTTAATATCACGTCAGACAGAAGAAAATGTTTAATATCACGTCAGACAGAAGAAAATGTTTAATATCACGTCAGACAGAAGAAAATGTTTAATATCACGTCAGACAGAAGAAAATGTTTAATATCACGTCAGACAGAAGAAAATGTTTAATATCACGTCAGACAGAAGAAAATGTTTAATATCACTTCAGACAGAAGAAAATGTTTAATATCACGTCAGACAGAAGAAAATGTTTAATATCATGTCAGACAGAAGAAAATGTTTAATATCACGTCAGACAGAAGAAAATGTTTAATATCACGTCAGACAGAAGAAAATGTTTAATATCACGTCAGACAGAAGAAAATGTTTAATATCACGTCAGACAGAAGAAAATGTTTAATATCACGTCAGACAGAAGAAAATGTTTAATATCATGTCAGACAGAAGAAAATGTTTAATATCATGTCAGACAGAAGAAAATGTTTAATATCATGTCAGACAGAAGAAAATGTTTAATATCATGTCAGACAGAAGAAAATGTTTAATATCATGTCAGACAGAAGACAATGTTTAATATCATGTCAGACAGAAGACAATGTTTAATATCATGTCAGACAGAAGAAAATGTTTAATATCACGTCAGACAGAAGACAATGTTTAATATCACGTCAGACAGAAGAAAATGTTTAATATCATGTCAGACAGAAGAAAATGTTTAATATCATGTCAGACAGAAGAAAATGTTTAATATCACGTCAGACAGAAGAAAATGTTTAATATCACGTCAGACAGAAGAAAATGTTTAATATCACGTCAGACAGAAGAAAATGTTTAATATCACGTCAGACAGAAGAAAATGTTTAATATCACGTCAGACAGAAGAAAATGTTTAATATCACGTCAGACAGAAGAAAATGTTTAATATCACGTCAGACAGAAGAAAATGTTTAATATCATGTCAGACAGAAGAAAATGTTTAATATCACGTCAGACAGAAGAAAATGTTTAATATCATGTCAGACAGAAGAAAATGTTTAATATCACGTCAGACAGAAGAAAATGTTTAATATCACGTCAGACAGAAGAAAATGTTTAATATCACGTCAGACAGAAGAAAATGTTTAATATCACGTCAGACAGAAGACAATGTTTAATATCACGTCAGACAGAAGGAAATGTTTAATATCATGTCAGACAGAAGAAAATGTTTAATATCATGTCAGACAGAAGGAAATGTTTAATATCACGTCAGACAGAAGAAAATGTTTAATATCACGTCAGACAGAAGAAAATGTTTAATATCACGTCAGACAGAAGACAATGTTTAATATCATGTCAGACAGAAGACAATGTTTAATATCACGTCAGACAGAAGAAAATGTTTAAAATCATGTCAGACAGAAGAAAATGTTTAATATCACGTCAGACAGAAGAAAATGTTTAAAATCATGTCAGACAGAAGAAAATGTTTAAAATCATGTCAGACAGAAGAAAATGTTTAAAATCATGTCAGACAGAAGAAAATGTTTAAAATCATGTCAGACAGAAGAAAATGTTTAATATCATGTCAGACAGAAGAAAATGTTTAAAATCATGTCAGACAGAAGAAAATGTTTAATATCACGTCAGACAGAAGAAAATGTTTAAAATCATGTCAGACAGAAGAAAATGTTTAATATCATGTCAGACAGAAGAAAATGTTTAATATCACGTCAGACAGAAGAAAATGTTTAACATCACGTCAGACAGAAGAAAATGTTTAACATCACGTCAGACAGAAGAAAATGTTTAATATCATGTCAGACAGAAGAAAATGTTTAATATCACGTCAGACAGAAGAAAATGTTTAAAATCACGTCAGACAGAAGAAAATGTTTAACATCACGTCAGACAGAAGAAAATGTTTAACATCACGTCAGACAGAAGAAAATGTTTAATATCATGTCAGACAGAAGAAAATGTTTGTCTGAATTATTGATGGTATTTTATTCCTATTTTAAAAGTAAATTTTGTGACAGTTATTTTTTTTCTTTCTTTTTTTTCCCTTAACTTTAGGAGGCTCGTGATCAAATAGTCAAAATAAAGTTGAGAGAGAAAACTTTAAAAAAGCTGAGAAAGAGAAAATCAAGCCGCAGAAAACCCCCACCCGTCTTTAAACATAGTGATTCAGACGATACCGGTGATGCAGAGAGTCATTCTGTCAAAACAAGGAGTACTTCAGATAACACTGATGCTGTTAGTCGAGAGGATCCTGACCAAATGGATATTAATCTAGAGGATTTTGTGGACCAATTGAATATTAGCCAAATGGATTCTGACAGTCTGGATATTGACAGAATGGATATTGATCTGTTGCATGAAGATTTAGATCATAGTTTTAATTCAGTTGACGGCACGACAAAAACACTTGCGTCAAATGTGCAGGTCGGAAGTTTCACCAGATCTGATGCACCCATTGGAAAGTCCGGCACATCTTTATTATTTGCTGTCAACCAGAATAGAGTCGGGCGGTCGTTACAGAAACAGCCAGATAAACATTCAGGTGCATCTCCTGAGTTAGAGAATTCTGGGTCATCTGGTGTGCACCTTGACAGTTTATCTCTGGGAGATCTTGGGCCATCTGGTCACCCAGTTTTCATTCAACCAGCAACAACAGTGGTGCCTGTTAGAAAAAAGAGGTACAAAGTCGTATCCCCTTCATCGGACACTTCACTTTCTGACTCTAGTTTATCTTCCACTGAAAGGACCAAAGTGAAGACGTTGGTCAAAAGCTCCAGGGGAACACCAAGAAGAAGAAGCACTGTGCCAAATGTCTCAAAAAACATGGTTCGTACCAGGGCGAAGCGAAAGAAAGAGTCATCCAAGGAAACGCTGCCCTCTGTGGACGGAAATGAGAGAATAATGGCAGAACTTTCACTTTTAAATATTGGTGGGATGGATGAGCCTTGCAGAGTTGATCAAACGGGCAAGACTTGTCCTATTTCTTCCCAGCAGATGGCACCACAGAAACAAGCATCAGGTTTTTATTCTTTAGAATCTTATAGTAGTTCCTCGGTTCTTGTTTCCCCTGGAGGCCTGCCTTCCCAAAGTTCACAAGCAAACAGTTCATCACAGTGCGTTCAAGCCATGTTTCAGAAATCTAACGGCTCTCCACCTACCCAACGTTTCTCCACCTACCCTGTCCAAGCAATCAAGACACCGCCATTATCTGGCCAAGAAATCAAGACACCACCATTATCTGGCCAAGAAATCAAGACACCACCATTATCTGGCCAAGAAATCAAGACACCGCCATTATCTGGCCAAGAAATCAAGAAACCGCCATTATCTCGCCAAAAAATCAAAACACTGCCATTATCTGGTCTAGTAGACAACACATCACCTATGGCTGATGTAGCAACACCTCCTTTACATAAAGCTTCCCATGCTCTAAGTCTAAGCCCGTCTTTGTTCTCCAATCTTAGTGGGTATGTGCCCACACCATCGAAGCTTGGTGGGGCTGTGTCCACCACACCTAATTTGAGCTTGATCCAAGCTGGTTCCCTTGAGGCTATTTCTTCCTCACAGATGCAACCCAATTTAAACATCCTCATGTGGTTGTCAACTAATGACCTGACATCGACATCTCCGTCCACAAACAGACTGTCCCCGGGTGATTGTTTAACATCTTCATCCACAAACAAACTATCACCTGGTCATTGTCTATATAAAGGAATCAAATCTCCCTTGGCGGATGAGGGAGATGATAAAAACCCAATCAGACGAAAATTAACTTTCAATGCATTTTCTGAAGGTCAGGTGCCTACTAACATCCCCAGTGTAATAAACCAACCCAGTGCAGTAGACTGTGTATTCTCACAGAGCACTTCTCTACAGCAGTCTGATGACAGTGACTGCTCTGACTCTATGGATTCCCTGTGTTCATCATTGCCCGCCAGTGTTACGAGCATAACTTTGGCCACACCCCAGCTGCGTCGATTCATTGATCCGTCACTGTCAGGTTTTCTGTCCAGCCCCAGGATGCAGAGTGGCAAAAAATCAAAACAGTTGAGACCACAGACAACTCCTAGATGATGCGCATTGATAGATCTCTACCTACACTGGATTAAACTTATTTTGATAAATTTGTTCTTAAACTCTTTTTTAAACAAATTAATCAATACCTTGACTTAATATTAGCTGATCTTACTTTGAGCTCTCTCTTAATTTGGCTAGTCACTCTCACTGGTATTGGCTATTGGACTAGTGACTGGTACTGGCTATTGGGCTAGTCACTGTTATTAACCTTAAGGCTAGTCACCAGTAGTGTTTATTGGGCTAGCAACCAGTAATGGCTATTGGGATAGCCACTGGTAAGGCTATTGGGATAGCCACTGGTAATGGCTATTTTACAGAAGGTTCAATATTCGTTCCACAGGGAAATATATTGGGATATAAAAGCTTATGGAAAAGTTAGTTTTTTGTTCTATAGGTGTCTATACCTTCCTGTGAATTTCTCAGTTCCAGTATCGCTAAATTTATACGTTTTTTTAAGTTTCTATATTATTACTAGAAGTAGAAGGTTTGAGTATTTTTCTGAGTGTTTTAATACTAAATAAATGTCCTTAAGAAATTTTAGTTTAGTTCCATAGATTTCTATACCTTCTGTGAAATTTCCCCCATACCAGAGAAAGACCTTTTAATAAGTTTCTTGTAGTTTCTAGATTATCCTAGAAAGTTCGATTCTCTTCTATAACCGTTTCAGGATTATGTAAATGTCCTTATCTTTTTTATTAATGCTTTTATAACTTTCGATGAACTTCCTTGAATGTTTTGTAATAAGATTTCATCTTAAAATTATCTTGGAAGTTTCT
Source organism: Omphiscola glabra (assembly GCA_964017045.1). Classification (NCBI taxonomy): domain Eukaryota; kingdom Metazoa; phylum Mollusca; class Gastropoda; family Lymnaeidae; genus Omphiscola; species Omphiscola glabra. The sequence goes on along the minus strand of OZ024794.1, from coordinate 14,155,087 downwards.
AGAAATCTCCAAATTAATTTAAATTTCCAAATTAAGTTTCTCTTATAATGGCCTCAGCTATAACATAAATGAAAGTGAAGGCTCAACAGTTCAGCAATATCTCTTGCATCCGTGATGTTTTTTCACAGATCTGCAAAATCTGCCATGTCTTCTGAAAAACCCTGCAGAAGTGTTCATGTTAAATTTTTGAACGTCTTTATGTCATTTTATATTGATTCAGTAGCTTTACCCTCCATGTACAGCTGTGTGTTTTCTTTATTTTATTAAATTTTACCTTTGTTGTATGACTTCTGTGACATATGAAGTTTACCTTCATTACAATGATGAAGAAATGTCTGTCATTTAGTATGCAGTCCCATTCCTTACTTGATTTTACCTTACTTGGAGGGCAAAAGAAACTGGCAACCATGAATTATTATACCATACTGTAAATGTGCTAGTTTTGTAAATAGCCAGTAGACGGACACTGAATTTATTTATTTATGTCAACCTTTTTTTTTTTAAGGGTAATTTATTAAGCTAACTTTTAAATGAAATTAAAATGCTTTGAGAGCATGATTTGGGTCATACCGTATTTAACAATTTCAGGGTTAAACTCTAGAAATAAGCAGTTGCTCAGCATTTTTAGTAACTCACACCAATCATCCGCAATGGGTTCTAACTTCTAGAACCTAACCTCATGAATGTTCGAGGTATTACCGTTAACTCTTCTACGTTTATTGATGGATCCTTGCCAAAGTTGGTAAACATACCCTTCATAATCCCACTGAGGAACGGTAACGCACCGGGAAATTGAATTTTAGTGGGAAACAGGATCCCACCAGGAACTAAATCCCTTGGGGAAGCGGGATCCCATCAGGGTAAGAAATTTTTACAAAAGTTTTTAAAAAGGTTTTTTTAATAGGAGAAAATGAAAATTTTTATTTTTCTACTTTAGTGACGTGTTTTTTACAGGGCCGTTAATTTCGATGTTAGCCAAATGGCTGTAGAAGTTTTTCGGAATACTATCCCGGGAAACGCGCGCGTATATGGGCTGTAATTGTTATTGTAATAAATATGTATCGATCCGAAAAAATTTCTTGACTACCTGTATGCAGTACCTGGTAATTGAAGACACAAATTGTTATGATTACATAGATACAAAATGGGTATTGGTATAAGTAGGCCATATGTTTTTACCAGTGCTAAGCCATATGTTTTTACCGGTGCTAGGCCATATTTGTTACCAGTGCTAGGCCATATGTTTTTACCAGGACTATGGATTGGTCAAAATGCAATGCTCAACCTCCCTCTGATGGCTTAGACATTGGCCAAACGCTAGTCACAATTTATTGTGCTCGACAACGTCTTGTGACCCTTCCAACGTGATCTTTGTTGTGCTCGACAACGTCTTGTGACCCTTCCAGCGTGATCTTTGTTGTGCTCGACAACGTCTTGTGACCCTTCCACTTCCAACGTGATCTTTGTTGTGCTCAGAGATCTTAATAATTGGTGGAAGTGAATAGTAGCCCACCCTCACCGTGTGATCCATAAAGTGAGTTTCAAACATTGTTCATTTCTGGTTATGTATGTGCTAAGCCCCAAAGACGTCGCTTGAGTTTTGGAGTCCTCCCTGTCACCTTTCAGTTTTTGCTGTTTTGTGACTCCAAGCAATTTAAAATACTTTACATGAAATTGTTTCCACGTCTTAATCTTGGACCCCTAAAATTTGAGGACCTCGGCAGCCGCAGGGGTTGCGGGCCCACGCGACGGCACTAAGTCCCCCCCCCTCCCAAACCCCAACCCTGTGATGTAAGAATCAATAAAAAAAATATGCCAATTTCTTACAACACCCCCCACCCTCAATGTAAAAAAAAAAACCGCCAAGATGGCCTGTAGAAACATCCGGTTTCCAACTTTGCTTAAATCTTTCATTGAATGACTTGACACTAACAGCTGTCAGAGAGATGGCGGGATCCAATCAATAGCGTATTAAATAGAAATTGAACATTTCAAGTAGCATGCACTGCTTCACACCGACTAAAGAAAGCCAACTCCTTCTCATTGACCGGGGAAATAGTGTGGCCTAATCTTATGGGCGATAACTCCAGATGAATGGCCAAGATAAGCTCGTCACCACCGGTGTGAATGGGGAGAGAACCGCCTTTAATATCAACATGATACTGCTGAGGGGGTCTGCTGCTGAGGGGGGTCTGCAAGACTGAATCGGTTGATTAAGTTGGTGGGTTGTTAACTTTTCATTGATAGGTTTCATATGAAAGGTTGCTGGCGGTCGAAATACGAGGCTACGGTGTAGATGCCATGATTGGACACAACCTCCCCCCCCCCCCCACTTGTTTGTGTGTTGCCCCAACCGAATACATAAGCTTGCGAACCTTTGTAAGTTCGTATGTAATGGGGCAGCGGTTTTCAACCTGTGGGTCGCGATCCCTTTGGGGGGTCGAACGACCCGTTTACAGCGTTCGCATAAGACAATCGGAAAGGCTGCACCTATTGGTACACGGGTACCATAATTGGGAGGTTGGGATTAAAGAACGATTTAAAATATTTTTGTTGGGTTTGTAAAACAACATTTGGTATCAAATGAAAGATAATTGAATGTACTATACGTTTGTAAACTTAATTCTTAATTTTAACTAAAATAACTACAACACATGACATCCGAATAGTATTAGTCATTACGGACCCGGGCACGCAGCGCCCCCTTTCGGACCCGAGACGGCAGTCAGGTTAGAAAAATGGCAATGAGCGAAACAAAGTATGGGGAAGCCTGAATAAAATGACGCAACAAAACAACGAAAGTGTCGGCAAGTAGCCTTCTTCAGCGAACGAACAACAGTAAAAACATAATTAAATAAAAATAAAACTTACCTGTAATGTAGTATCCGTATGTAATATTGTTGACCGGTATCTAAAATGCCTTCTATAGACTCACTATAGTTTAAATAGCATCTTTTGAATGAGTAAGCTTCTGGGGCGTAGTTGGAGTTAGTGACACCCAGAGTGGACAAGAAATGTTGCCCCTCCCCCCCCCCCCATTCTGTGGCGTAGTTGGAGTTAGTGACACCCAGTGTGGACAAGAAATGTTGCCCCCCCCCCCATTCTGTGGCGTAGTTGGAGTTAGTGACACCCAGTGTGGACAAGAAATGTTGCCCCCCCCCCCATTCTGTGGCGTAGTTGGAGTTAGTGACACCCAGTGTGGACAAGAAATGTTGCCCCCCCCCCCATTCTGTGGCGTAGTTGGAGTTAGTGACACCCAGTGTGGACAAGAAATGTTGCCCCTCCCCCCCCCCCACCCCATTACGAAAATCTCTGCCCTTTGACGAAAAATCATGCAGCCCCTCTATATATAGAACAATAAGTGCCTCCAGTGGCTGGCTGCCGCTTCCTCCCCTCTACTCCGGTGGCTAGCCTAATTAATTAAAAAAATTATGGAGGGGGGGGAACAAATAAATAGCGCCCTATGTCACGTTAAACGTTTTCAGTCATTGGTCTATGCTTGTCAAGCATAGTCCAGCAGGCGCTCCATTTTATTCAGATAATGAACATTTTATATATATATATTTAAGAATGAGCTAGGCTGACCGTAACGCCAAAGAAACGAAAAGATTTAAATACGTTCGGATTCTTAAAAACAATCATAGTTATTTTAAAGTTTGTTTAAATTTATAATGACGATATACATATATCAAATTCCGTTAATATAAAATATATTTATATCATGTATAGAGTTTTTGTTAGAAATGTAAGATTATGTTTTCACAATTTTTAGAGGGAAAAAATGTGTAAATTCAAGTGCTCAAAAAGAGGTAGAGTAGGCTCAACATTTAACAATTTAAAATGACATCTAAAGTATTTCTCTAGCGTAGAAATCGTCCCTCATTTAACTTCTTTAGTGACAATAGTGATATAATTAGTGATAATTTAGATTTGGTAATTTAAGGTCATGATTAGAGGGAAAAAAATAAAGTTTAGGGGCGTGAAATTGGGTATGGTATGTGTATAATACATAACGAATAAATACTCCTCAAAACTTAATGATGTTAGACACGTAAATTTCATTACATAGATACTTCTTTTAAAGTTAGGAATTGGGATGAGGTTTTTTTTTTTTTTTTGCAATAGCTGGTAGAAATTATCGCAAATGACCTACCATTATTATCCCGATAACATCGGGTCATATATTCTAATGGTTTAATATTACCGGATGTATCTTGGCTTCACGCTATGTCCAAAAACATTATCGGGGCAACTGTTTAGTAGCACCATTCAGCGATGTGATGGTAGGTAGACCGGATGGAAATTAGTAGTGGAGCTGTGTTCAGAACTAACCCATAAGGTTTGAATAGCGAACAAAATGCAGGGAGACGTGTCATGGGTTATTGAAATATTGTACTACATGTTAACAACGTTCAGTTGAGATGAAACAAGTGCAAATTTTTGAGTTGAGAGACACCACTGTGTTTGATGGCGTCTGGGTGCTGTTGACCTGAGAGACACCACTAATGTGCTAAGCCAATGAATTGTATTTCGGTTCCTTTATGGTACACAATTTGTATTTTACTTAATTAAGTCAGGTATTCTTAAATGATATGCTCCCCACACCACAGAAGGGCGGGAGGCAGTGTCGGGGGGAGGGAAGATCCAGAAAATCACGTTTGTTTGCATTTTTATTGTGTGACGTGTGCGGGATTTTTGTTTTAAAATCAAGAGGGTTTGCGATACGGCAAAAAGTTTAAGAACCCATGACCTAAACGGAATGATTTTGTAGCATTGTAATAGCAGCATTTCACTAGGTCAAACCAAATATGCTGTCAATAAATAGTCATTTAAAAACATTTGAAAAGTTCATTCTGAGATACCACAAAAGGCGTTGTTTCCTAGTGGTGGTCCGCGGACCGGGCCACAAGCCTTACGTTTGTCGGTTCGCGCGACAAGAGACGGGATGAAAGTGTAATAAAGTTTAACAGCCATAACAAAAAAAAAAGTATATTAAAGAATTGGGGTGGGGGTGTCGGGCAAGGGGTGTATAGGATCTCGCATGTATTCTTGTTTGTTTTTAAAATATTAAATTGCTGACCTCCATATTTGGCTGATACTGATATATTTGTGAAATCATTTTAATTATCAATACCCAGCCCCCAATATCAAGCCTCCAATATCAAGCCCCCAATACCCAGCACCCAATACCCAGCCCCCAATATCAAGCCCCCAATATCCAGCCCCCAATATCAAGTCCCCAATATCCAGCCCCCCAATACCCAGCCCCCAATATCCAGCCCCCAATATCCAGCCCCCAATACCCAGCCCCCAATATCCAGCCCCCAATATCAAGCTCCCAAGAAGTTGGTCGCAATTTCTTGAAGGAGACCACTCAAAATATTTGTTTGATAATTGAAAAAAAAATTAGCCACCGAACGTGAAAGTTCGGGAAGCCCTGCTACATAGCATTTTAAACACACATTTATTCATTCGTACTCGCGAATTTAGTAGCTGGCGGATCAATAACAAATATGTCGGAGGTTGCCCCTACCCTCCCTTTCATTTCTTTTGTCACTGGTGGAAAGTGGAAACAAAAACATGAAATCTGCCTCCAAGTTAAAAAAAAAAAAAATTACAAAAACATAAGACACGGCATCAACTACAACCCCCCCCCCCTCTTTTTTTCCTCTGGTGCCGCCATTGGTTTTTGCGTATCACTAAAAGATGTCATTCTTGGTGTGTTTTATAATTATAAAGAAAACAAAACCCATTAAAGGGAAGTTACGCATGCTGTTGCCCAAGGGTGGCGGTTCTTAAAAACATGAAATCAAGATGGTGATAACAAAGAAACAGTAAAAGAATGTCCACAAAGGCCTGACTCCACTTCGGGGATGTATTGCTTGAATTATCAAAAAACCTTCCAGTCGCCATCACGTTAGAGGGAAGGGGAAGGGGAAGGGGGGGGGGGGGGAGAAAAAAAAAATACTACCCGGTTATCCACTAACATTGTGCTCACGGCTGCTAAGGTTTTCTTTGTTCTTGAGCCCCGTAGCTACCCCTACATTGTTTTTTTTTTTTCTTTTTTAAAAAATAATTTGGTGTTACAAAGGTTCTTGAACAGGAGTATTTAAAAATCTGCTCCAGAAAATAAGGTGCCATTTTTAAATATACTTTTACATATTTTGACACTTATATATTATATATTGTGCGAGTGTATCAACTGAATTATGTCATACATTTAATGTTAAAATGCATTTGTCACTAATTCGGAGGTTGGTCGAAGTTAAATTTAGAACCTCTGTAGTAAGCCATTACGTGGTGTCGTGAATGGGCCATTTTGGCTGGTTATTAATCCAAACACGTGGCGCCTCAGTTTTTGTAGTGGTTTGGGGGCCATGGGTGGTTTGCTTGGGGGAGGGTGCTTGCTAATGGGAGGGTGCTCGCTTGGGGGGAGGGTGCTCTTGAAGTTGTGGTTTTGCATAGAGTATAAGCTATCCACGAACAAAAAATCTTACTCCAATGTATTTATTTATATGATATAATAGTAGGCCATATCAATGGAGAGTCCACTGAGTAGATAAGAAGATTTGAGAAGCTTGAAAATGTTAGTAATCGTATTTTGACAAAATTTTAGTATTGTGACACAAAATGTTAGTATTTTGAAAAATATGTTAACAAAATCTACGGGGTGGGGGTTGGGGATTTGCTTCCTATTGCGGACGCCCATGGACAACGATTTTATATAGATACGAGTGTATCGGAAATACGTGAGTGGATCAGACATACGTTAGTGTACCACAAATACGTGAGTGTACCAGACATACGTGAGTGTACCAGACATACGTGAAGAATAGAATCAAGAGTAGGTTGGAGGCGATGCTGCGATGCAATGCTGAATCCAAGGTCGGTTTTTAAGCCTTACGGGTAAACTATATGGGGATGTATGGTCATGGGCTGTGGTTACCATCAGTAGAGTATCTCATACAATAGTTGTAACACGTCGAGTGTCTGCAATGTTAACTATAGTTGTAACACGTCGAGTGTCTGCAATGTGATTCCAAACAGTGGGATTTGTAGAATACGTCTAAAGCAGGCCTGCACAACTCAAAATGTAAGGCGGGCCGTAATACTTTATGAAAAACTTGTGCGGGTCGAAAGAAAATAGGACACGGGGGAAAGTTATTAAGAAAATAATAATGAATATTTTGTTACTTCACGGGCTGCAAAGTGGGTGCTGTCGGGCCGCATGTTGCCCGCGGGCCGTATGTTGTGCAGGCCTGGTCTAAAGGACAAAACTGAGATCGGTTAAGTGGGTTATATAAGTAGGAATCTTTTTGAGGACAACATTGATTAGGTCAGAAGCACTACATATAGAGAAAGTGTAGGTCAGAAGCACTACATATATAGAGAAAGTGTAGGTCAGAAGCACTACGTATAGAGAAAGTGTAGGTCAGAAGCACTATATATAGAGAAAGTGTAGGTCAGAAGCACTACATATAGAGAAAGTGTAGATGCTTAATTATCGCTTTGAGGGGTTTAAGAGTAGCCAATTATGCGGCGGTAGGGACACTTCTTAGAAAAACTACACAAGGTTCAAAACTCAGCTGCTATGCTAGTTTTAAAGGCACAAAAAAACAAAAACAACCGTGATCACGTCACACCCTTACTTCATTCACTTCATTGGCTCCCTGTAAAAGCACGGATTGACTACAAACTCTCTGTTCTCTGCCACAACTTTTTCTCGAAATCCGGCCCTTCCTATCTAACCGAACTTCTCTCTGTCTATTCGCCCCTTCGACAGCTCCGCTCCTCCACAGACGAGCGTATTCTTTCTGTCCCGAAAACTCGCACAAAAACATACGGTGAAAGATCTTTCTCTTACTGTGCCCCCAAACAATGGAATTCTCTTCCACTACACATCCGCAATATACCAACCATCACAGCCTTCAAAACTGCGCTCAAAACACGTCTCTTTAAACTCTACTATAATCCTGACTGGTTCCCTCTTCTGACCGATAAACGATGCTGCTGAGTGCCATCCATGGCTTGACATTTAAATAGTAATTAGTAATGGAATGGTTGGAGCGAATACACATTTGTTTTGTTTTATTTAATTAATATATGTTAATTTTTAAGTTCATGATTAGTTTGTTAAATGTATGTACAGCGTGGTGAGCCCAGCCCTAGGCTGGGGTACCACGCTATAGAAAACTTCTAATAATGATAATAATAATATAGGGGTCGTTAAGTTCATGCTTTGTTTAAGCGGATAGGAAGGTGAGTGCATTTTGTTTACAAGACAATCTTGTCAGTGAGGTAGATGATGGCTTCAATTAATTTCAACAGCTTGATCTCTATTGGTACAATTAACTCTATTAGCTCTATAATATACAAACATGAACTAAATCTAATTATGAAAATTTAGTCTACGGTTGTTGTTTATTTAATTGGACACATGTCAGTGGCGTAAGAAAGGGTTCGGAGGGGGCGGTGCGTCCCGGGCGGCCATTAATTTTCCTTACACGGATGGGTGACATTTCAGCCAACTGCAGAGGGACGGCGGTTGTTAGAAGGGGTTGCAAAATTTTTGGCCCACTCCAGTTTTCACTAACCTTAGCTACGCCACTGCAAGGAGTCTTAAAGCAATGTGGGGGGGGGGGGGGGCGAGCATGAGAGGTTCAAAATAAATAATATATTCTACAAATTAGATGTACATTCAAATTAAGAGATGGTATCTCTAACATAAAACGTCATGTCAAATTTCAAGTATTTCTTTAACGGTGTTACTTGCCAAACAAACGAGCGATATTTTCGCAGTACTACGGTACGACGGTGTGTCGCAGGCAGCGTCATTTATTTGAACACCCATTTGATGGATTATATGAAAGCAGCGACCTAGCGAGGGGGGGCAAGGGGGCATCATGCCCCGGGCGCTACTCACAAAGGGGGGCCAAATGATATATTTTACATATAATATTGTATGGTTTTCGAATGGGGGGGGGGCGCTAAAAAGGTATTGTGCCCCGGGCGCGAGTTAAGCTCGCTACTCCAATGAAAGGTCCATTGGATTAGAGGGATTATTGTAAAGGTCCATTGGATTAGATGGATTATAGTAAAGGTCCATTAGATTAGATGGATTTTAGTAAAGGTCCATTAGATGATATCAACGAGATAATTTTAAAGACCGGGCCGCAGCTTGAGAAATTTTTACGATATTTGTTTGTGTTTTGTTTTTTTAATAACATTTTAGGGTGAAAATATTTTCAAACAATACTCACGGATTTTAATGTTGTTTGTAAAACTTCTCACGCGCTCTTCTTATGCAGGAGAAGTTGTAACATGGAAATTTGGGAGGTCACAAAAGCTATGGAGTGGGATGGCTTGACATCTAGTAGTAATTTATGTTCAGCAAATCAGACAGTTCCATGAGTAAAACGCAGGATACAAGCAGTATTTGTTTGTAGTTAGTGCAGTAGGTCAGAGAGGATTGTTAGAGACAGGAGGAACGATTCGTGAAAGTCTTTGTTAAATAATAAATAAACATAAGAATGCGTGGCCAATTCTGGGGGACTTTTTTTTATTTGTTGTGTGTGGATAAATTTCCAGAAATATGAAAATTTTGGAGAAAAAAAAATGTTGCCCTTCTTTTTGGAATAACGCTTCATCAGCGAAGCTGGAGTCTCTGTAATCACCAACAGCAGTTCCGAAAAAAACCGCAACGTTTTGACTGGTGAATATTTAGAAAATCGAATACGTGCAGGTGATACTGATAACTACCTCAAATTAAGACACTTGTGTGGACAATTTAATGAAAATTATATCATTAAAATGGATAACAGTTTGTATTCGATTTATTTATATTCTTGTTGAGCAAATAGTGCTATTGGATTTATGTTTCTTTATGCATAATAGGTAAGAAGTATAAATGCTAGGAATATTTTTCTTCGCGGAATAAACTCTTTTGGTCCATGTAGAGGGTTGGATAGCACTATATTTGATGGATTACTGTAAAGGTCCATTAGATTATATGATTATAGTAAAAGTCCATTGGATTATATAGATTATAGTAAAGGACCATCATAAGAGTTGAATTACTGTTCAGTTCCAATGGATTAGCTAGATTATAGTAAAGGTCCATCATAAGAGTTGAATTACTGTTCAGTTCCAATGGATTAGCTATATTATAGTAAAGGTCCATCATAAGAGTTGAATTACTGTTCAGTTCCAATGGATTAGCTAGATTATAGTAAAAGTCCATTGAATTATATAGATTATAGTAAAGGTCCATCATAAGAGTTGAATTACTGTTCAGTTCCAATGGATTAGCTAGATTATAGTAAAGGTCCATCATAAGAGTTGAATTACTGTTCAGTTCCAATGGATTAGCTAGATTATAGTAAAGGTCCATCATAAGAGTTGAATTACTGTTCAGTTCCAATGGATTAGCTATATTATAGTAAAGGTCCATCATAAGAGTTGAATTACTGTTCAGTTCCAATAGATTAGCTATATTATAGTAAAGGTCCATCATAAGAGTTGAATTACTGTTCAGTTCCAATGGATTAGCTATATTATAGTAAAGGTCCATCATAAGAGTTGAATTACTGTTCAGTTCCAATGGATTAGCTAGATTATAGTAAAGGTGTAGTAATTTGATGGATTATAGAAAAAGCTTCTTCTTTGTGGGTACATGCTAAAATGTGTTATCATTTTTTTTTCATTATTTGGATATACTACTATTCCATCCCCATTGTTTTTTTTTTGCCCGCCCGTCTACTTCCAAAATTCAGACCAAAATACGAAATACGACAGTCTACCAGACTCAACCCCCCTGTCCCAGATTTCAGGCGCTGGAATTTCCAAGATTAAGTTTCCAGCGTTTTCAGGTCAAGGTCTCATTTGTCGCGTGCAAAACCTTCATCCATGAGCTGGCTAACTATGGTATTAGGGTACCAGGGAACACCACTTCCCCAAATCTAATCTTCTCAATGTTTGAAGACACGGGTGCCGGAAACGCCCTGACCCGAGAGCCATAATTATACCGCATGCGTGTGGGGCTTTGTGATAGGTGTCGCTTTATCTTACATGTTGGCGCTATTTTAGTATTTGAGTAATATTATTTAATGCTTCTCCTCGTTACGTTGATAAGTCTGACTAAAATAGAGCTTTGTACTATTCGTTATAGTCACTTAACCCTCTAAATGTGTTTTGTCTTTCAAGATCGCGTGGACCCGGTATTGGATGATGTCTTGTTAAAACGCCGTGTCCAACAGGCGATCCTTAAGGTCATTAAAAAGTACATTGCCCATGGGCCATGTCCACTCGCTACTAGGGTTTCTCTCCCGACACGACTTTAATTAAACAAAAGACTCCCGGGAAATGTTCAAATCTTGTGAAATCTCAGTTACACACTTTTAGAACACAATTTTATTGTGTCTTTTTGTTTGTTTGTTTGTTAAGCTATTTTGTTTAAAATTTCAATTAGTCACAGATTGTCGCAGAGTTTGTGTTATATTGTGCACGCAAAATAATCATTACCGCGATATAAATTTTCTTAAAAAAGCTTTTTAGAAGTCTTGAAAATGAAAAACTATATTGAAACTCATTATTTCAGAATTTGTAATATTGTAATTGTAACTTAGACTATAGGACAAACAATTTATTAGAAAAATAGAACTTTTTAAAAAAATCACAAACTTTCTTAGTATTTTGTGTCAGACGGCGAACCCATAGAAACCCCTTCCCGACCCCATTGGGGGGTCACGTCACGTGAGCTGGAAACCAACGTGCTAATAACTTACTATAACAGGCTGTTTATGTGTCGAATTACTTTAATGTTATGTCATTGCTGTGTCATTGCGATGTCATTGCTACATCATTGCTATGTCATTTCTATGTCATTTCATGTCATTGCTATGGCATTGTTATGTCATTGATATGTCATTACTATGTCATTGATATGTCATTACTATGTCATTGCTATGGCATTACTATGTCATTGCTATGGCATTACTATGTCATTGCTATGTCATTACTATGTCATTGATATGTCATTACTATGTCATTGATATGTCATTACTATGTCATTGATATGTCATTACTATGTCATTGATATGTCATTACTATGTCATTGCTATGTCATTACTATGTCATTGCTATGTCATTGCTATGTCATTACTATGTCATTGATATGTCATTACTATGTCATTGATATGTCATTACTATGTCATTGATATGTCATTACTATGTCATTGATATGTCATTACTATGTCATTGATATGTCATTACTATGTCATTGCTATGGCATTACTATGTCATTGCTATGGCATTACTATGTCATTGCTATGTCATTACTATGTCATTGATATGTCATTACTATGTCATTGATATGTCATTACTATGTCATTGATATGTCATTACTATGTCATTGATATGTCATTACTATGTCATTGCTATGTCATTACTATGTCATTGCTATGTCATTGCTATGTCATTACTATGTCATTGATATGTCATTACTATGTCATTGATATGTCATTACTATGTCATTGATATGTCATTACTATGTCATTGATATGTCATTGCTATGTCATTGATATGTCATTACTATGTCATTGATATGTCATTACTATGTCATTGATATGTCATTACTATGTCATTGCTATGTCATTACTATGTCATTGCTATGTCATTACTATGTCATTGATATGTCATTACTATGTCATTGATATGTCATTACTATGTCATTATTATGTCATTGATATGTCATTACTATGTCATTGATATGTCATTACTATGTCATTATTATGTCATTGATATGTCATTACTATGTCATTGATATGTCATTACTATGTCATTGATATGTCATTACTATGTCATTGATATGTCATTACTATGTCATTGATATGTCATTGCTATGTCATTCCTATGTCATTGCTATGTCATTACTATGTCATTGATATGTCATTACTATGTCATTGATATGTCATTACTATGTCATTGCTATGTCATTACTATGTCATTGATATGTCATTACTATGTCATTGATATGTCATTACTATGTCATTGATATGTCATTACTATGTCATTGCTATGTCATTACTATGTCATTGCTATGTCATTACTATGTCATTGATATGTCATTACTATGTCATTGATATGTCATTACTATGTCATTGATATGTCATTGCTATGTCATTGATATGTCATTACTATGTCATTGCTATGTCATTACTATGTCATTGATATGTCATTACTATGTCATTGATATGTCATTACTATGTCATTGATATGTCATTGCTATGTCATTGATATGTCATTACTATGTCATTGATATGTCATTACTATGTCATTGATATGTCATTACTATGTCATTGCTATGTCATTACTATGTCATTGCTATGTCATTACTATGTCATTGATATGTCATTACTATGTCATTGATATGTCATTGCTATGTCATTGATATGTCATTACTATGTCATTGATATGTCATTGATATGTCATTACTATGTCATTGATATGTCATTACTATGTCATTGATATGTCATTACTATGTCATTGATATGTCATTACTATGTCATTGCTATGTCATTGCTATGTCATTACTATGTCATTGATATGTCATTACTATGTCATTGATATGTCATTACTATGTCATTGATATGTCATTACTATGTCATTGATATGTCATTACTATGTCATTGCTATGTCATTACTATGTCATTGCTATGTCATTACTATGTCATTGATATGTCATTACTATGTCATTGATATGTCATTACTATGTCATTACTATGTCATTACTATGTCATTGCTATGTCATTACTATGTCATTGCTATGTCATTACTATGTCATTACTATGTTATTACTATGTCATTACTATGTCATTACTATGTCATTGATATGTCATTACTATGTCATTGCTATGTCATTACTATGTCATTGCTATGTCATTACTATGTCATTGATATGTCATTACTATGTCATTGATATGTCATTACTATGTCATTGATATGTCATTACTATGTCATTGATATGTCATTACTATGTCATTGATATGTCATTACTATGTCATTGCTATGTCATTACTATGTCATTGCTATGTCATTACTATGTCATTGCTATGTCATTACTATGTCATTGATATGTCATTACTATGTCATTGATATGTCATTACTATGTCATTGATATGTCATTACTATGTCATTGATATGTCATTGCTATGTCATTGATATGTCATTGATATGTCATTACTATGTCATTGATATGTCATTACTATGTCATTGCTATGTCATTACTATGTCATTGCTATGTCATTACTATGTCATTGCTATGTCATTACTATGTCATTGATATGTCATTGATATGTCATTACTATGTCATTGATATGTCATTACTATGTCATTGATATGTCATTACTATGTCATTGATATGTCATTACTATGTCATTGATATGTCATTACTATGTCATTGCTATGTCATTGCTATGTCATTACTATGTCATTGCTATGTCATTACTATGTCATTGATATGTCATTACTATGTCATTGATATGTCATTACTATGTCATTGCTATGTCATTACTATGTCATTGCTATGTCATTACTATGTCATTGATATGTCATTACTATGTCATTGATATGTCATTACTATGTCATTACTATGTCATTGCTATGTCATTACTATGTCATTGCTATGTCATTACTATGTCATTACTATGTCATTACTATGTCATTACTATGTCATTACTATGTCATTGATATGTCATTACTATGTCATTGCTATGTCATTACTATGTCATTGCTATGTCATTACTATGTCATTGATATGTCATTACTATGTCATTGATATGTCATTACTATGTCATTATTATGTCATTGATATGTCATTACTATGTCATTGATATGTCATTACTATGTCATTGATATGTCATTACTATGTCATTGATACGTCATTACTATGTCATTGATATGTCATTACTATGTCATTGATATGTCATTACTATGTCATTGATATGTCATTGCTATGTCATTCCTATGTCATTGCTATGTCATTACTATGTCATTGATATGTCATTACTATGTCATTGATATGTCATTACTATGTCATTGCTATGTCATTACTATGTCATTGATATGTCATTACTATGTCATTGATATGTCATTACTATGTCATTGATATGTCATTACTATGTCATTGCTATGTCATTACTATGTCATTGCTATGTCATTACTATGTCATTGATATGTCATTACTATGTCATTGATATGTCATTACTATGTCATTGATATGTCATTGCTATGTCATTGATATGTCATTACTATGTCATTGATATGTCATTACTATGTCATTGATATGTCATTACTATGTCATTGCTATGTCATTACTATGTCATTGCTATGTCATTACTATGTCATTGATATGTCATTACTATGTCATTGATATGTCATTGCTATGTCATTGATATGTCATTACTATGTCATTGATATGTCATTGATATGTCATTACTATGTCATTGATATGTCATTACTATGTCATTGATATGTCATTACTATGTCATTGATATGTCATTACTATGTCATTGCTATGTCATTGCTATGTCATTACTATGTCATTGATATGTCATTACTATATCATTACTATGTCATTGATATGTCATTACTATGTCATTGATATGTCATTGATATGTCATTACTATGTCATTGATATGTCATTACTATGTCATTGATATGTCATTACTATGTCATTGATATGTCATTACTATGTCATTGCTATGTCATTACTATGTCATTGCTATGTCATTACTATGTCATTGCTATGTCATTACTATGTCTTGATATGTCATTACTATGTCATTGATATGTCATTACTATGTCATTGCTATGTCATTACTATGTCATTGCTATGTCATTACTATGTCATTGATATGTCATTACTATGTCATTGATATGTCATTACTATGTCATTGATATGTCATTACTATGTCATTGATATGTCATTGCTATGTCATTGATATGTCATTACTATGTCATTGATATGTCATTACTATGTCATTGCTATGTCATTGCTATGTCATTGCTATGTCATTACTATGTCATTGCTATGTCATTACTATGTCATTGATATGTCATTGATATGTCATTACTATGTCATTGATATGTCATTACTATTTCATTGATATGTCATTACTATGTCATTGATATGTCATTACTATGTCATTGATATGTCATTACTATGTCATTGATATGTCATTACTATGTCATCGATATGTCATTACTATGTCATTGATATGTCATTACTATGTCATTGCTATGTCATTACTATGTCATTGATATGTCATTACTATGTCATTGATATGTCATTACTATGTCATTGATATGTCATTACTATGTCATTGATATGTCATTACTATGTCATTGATATGTCATTGCTATGTCATTGATATGCCATTACTATGTCATTGATATGTCATTACTATGTCATTGATATGTCATTACTATGTCATTGCTATGTCATTACTATGTCATTGATATGTCATTACTATGTCATTGATATGTCATTACTATGTCATTGATATGTCATTACTATGTCATTGATATGTCATTACTATGTCATTGATATGTCATTACTATGTCATTGCTATGTCATTACTATGTCATTGATATGTCATTACTATGTCATTGATATGTCATTACTATGTCATTGCTATGTCATTACTATGTCATTGATATGTCATTACTATGTCATTGATATGTCATTACTATGTCATTACTATGTCATTACTATGTCATTGCTATGTCATTACTATGTCATTGATATGTCATTACTATGTCATTGCTATGTCATTACTATGTCATTGCTATGTCATTACTATGTCATTGATATGTCATTACTATGTCATTGATATGTCATTACTATGTCATTATTATGTCATTGATATGTCATTACTATGTCATTGATATGTCATTACTATGTCATTGATATGTCATTACTATGTCATTGATACGTCATTACTATGTCATTGATATGTCATTACTATGTCATTGATATGTCATTACTTTGTCATTGATATGTCATTGCTATGTCATTCCTATGTCATTGCTATGTCATTACTATGTCATTGATATGTCATTACTATGTCATTGATATGTCATTACTATGTCATTGCTATGTCATTACTATGTCATTGATATGTCATTACTATGTCATTGATATGTCATAACTATGTCATTGATATGTCATTACTATGTCATTGCTATGTCATTACTATGTCATTGCTATGTCATTACTATGTCATTGATATGTCATTACTATGTCATTGATATGTCATTACTATGTCATTGATATGTCATTGCTATGTCATTGATATGTCATTACTATGTCATTGATATGTCATTACTATGTCATTGATATGTCATTACTATGTCATTGCTATGTCATTACTATGTCATTGCTATGTCATTACTATGTCATTGATATGTCATTACTATGTCATTGATATGTCATTGCTATGTCATTGATATGTCATTACTATGTCATTGATATGTCATTGATATGTCATTACTATGTCATTACTATGTCATTGATATGTCATTACTATGTCATTGATATGTCATTACTATGTCATTGATATGTCATTACTATGTCATTGCTATGTCATTGCTATGTCATTACTATGTCATTGCTATGTCATTACTATGTCATTGATATGTCATTACTATGTCATTGATATGTCATTACTATGTCATTGATATGTCATTACTATGTCATTACTATGTCATTGATATGTCATTACTATGTCATTGATATGTCATTGATATGTCATTACTATGTCATTGATATTTCATTACTATGTCATTGATATGTCATTACTATGTCATTGATATGTCATTACTATGTCATTGCTATGTCATTACTATGTCATTGATATGTCATTACTATGTCATTACTATGTCATTACTATGTCATTGCTATGTCATTACTATGTCATTGCTATGTCATTACTATGTCATTACTATGTCATTACTATGTCATTACTATGTCATTACTATGTCATTGATATGTCAATACTATGTCATTGATATGTCATTACTATGTCATTGATATGTCATTACTATGTCATTGTTCTGTAACGCATTTTTTAACTTTTTTTCCAAAATAAAACTAGCACAGACATAAATATAAATGGATAGATTTATATATTTTTTGTTTTAAAATTATTTGACACATTAGTCTGCAAATATTTCGTGACGTATTTTTATTTATTACTCGGCCTTAGTAGGGGTAAAATGAAGCACCTAGTGACAAGTGACCAACCTCTCAGGTAACCTAGTAACAAGTGACCAACCTCTCGGGTAACCTAGTAACAAGTGACCAACCTCTCAGGTAACCTAGTAACAAGTGACCAACCTCTCAGGTAACCTAGTAACAGGTGACCAACCTCTCAGGTAACCTAGTAACAAGTGACCAACCTCTCATGTAACATAGTAACAAGTGACCAACCTCTCATGTAACTTTAAGATCGTTTTACATTCCTATAGACAATAACAACTAAGCAATTTATTTTTAAAAAACTCTTGTAAAGTTAATTCAGTTTATAATATATTTTCAGTTGAATTAATTTGATTCTGTTTCCCGGGATAAACTAAACTCCAAAAAGGAGACCAGTGCCGGCGCTAGACAATTTTAGGTTGGGTGAATATAGGCAATTGTCACCCTCAGGAAAATTATGGGAAGAGTTCAGAACATTTTTTTGGCTCCTTTGTGATGATCACGCATCGTACCCGCCTTGAGCCGGCCCTGAAGGAGACACACAATTCCCTAAATATAACCTGTACGACAAGCATTAACGGGAATATCTTTTTCTAGGATCTTTGGGACTTCTATAGCCTTAAGCCAGCCGGGCCTAAGATGGCATACGATGGCTTCTTTTCAAATGTTCAAACAATGGTTACTGCCATAACTTTACAGTTTTTTAAACATGTAGCGTGTCTATTTCTGTATCTCAATGTGTCGTTTTGTGTGTCTATTTCTGTATGTCAATGTGTCGTTTTGTGTGTCTATTTCTGTATGTGTCGTGTTGTGTGTATGTCTTTCTGTATATGTCGTGTTCATGGGCGCCCGCAAGTAGTGGCAAGGTGGGGCACTTGCCGCCCCCCCTAGGATTGATAGATTAAAAAAAATTGTTAGACAAATATAGACAAAAAGTTTATTAAAGTAAAGAGAAAATAAAGAGAAAGTATTTTGCCCCCCCCCCCCCTAGAAAATTTTCTGCGGGCGCCCATGGTCGTGTTGTACATCCGAAGTGTTTATTTTTATCCTCTAAACGTTTAGTTGTTTGGAATTTTGCCGCTCTGTCATTGGCGACTTTCCCCAGACTAGATAACAGTCTTCTCTGAACTGGAGCTCACGTCGGTACGTTTGGGAAAAATGGGAAAATCCCAAGTCGAAAACCATCTCAGAACGAGTCTGAAGCACGGAGACAAGGCGACCTTATGTATACAGAGTTCTCCGTGCGTGAGGCGTGAATGGATGGTTAGGGCGGGTGTGTTGTGTCTGTTCAGTCTCAACAAATATCACAGTGTGGGAGTCACGATCCATTTAAAAAAAAAAAATTAAAAATTGCAAAACTTTTTTTTTTTTTTTTTTTTTTTTTGGAAGGTAAAATTGAAAAAGGTTCCCCCCCCCCCCCCACCTCCTATTCCCAAAATAGTTTGAAATTTGAAGAATAAAATTTAGACACGTATGCCACTCATTGAGTGACGTCATATAGAAGAATTCTAAATAGAGTTGTTTTATTTTAGTTCTGAAATTCGGTCTCAAATTCCACCTGGCTTGACAAGTTGACCAGCTAAATTTAACAACTCTGGCAAACTCCAAAAGTGGAAGCTACGCGGAGTTATCAAAAGAGTTACGCGTAGAATAGCTAAGATACACACGAAGTAGAAGATTAACTTCATACTTTTTCATATAATACCATTTGAGAACCGTTCTCTTGTCAAGTGTTGAGGAGTCTTACTTTCAGACAGTTTCCTCATGGGAAAAAAAAGGAGGGGGGGGGGCACATTTAAAAAAAAAAATAATTGCGGGGTGTTATGGGGGTGTGGTGGGGGTGGGCAGTAACAGTGGCCAGAGACGTTGTCATGGGGGCAGATGGGGACGGATGTCCCAGGGCGCCAGACTAGCGGGGAGAGCCAAAATGGGCTTTGGTGATAATTTATATGAAGAAAGTTCAGTAGTTTGAAATTCCAAATAAACATCTATATCAAGTGAATATACGGACATTTACACTGTATACTTTATACTTTATTTTTATATGAGTTCCCTCAGATAAAATCGCACATACAATGTATTTTGTAAACATCTAATGCAGTGGTTCTCAACCTTACTAGCGCCGCGACCCTTTAATACAGTTCCTCGTGTTGTGGCGACCCCCAACCACAAAATTATTTTCGTTTCTACTTCATAACTGTTAAGTATATGTGTTTTCCGATGGTCTTGGGCGACCCCTATGGAGGGGTCGTGCTACCCCCCAGGGGGTCGCGACCCACAGGTTGAGTACCGCTGATCTAATGTATTGCTAACATAATTAAGGGGTTAATATACGATTTATAAAAATGGCCAGTTTTATATGCCCGAAACAATCTATAGTCTAGACCAGTGGTTCTCATCCTGTGAATCGCGACCCCTTTGGGGGGTCGCACGACACTTTCCCAGGGGGTCGCCTAATACCATCTGAAAACACATGCTCTATAGTTATGAAGTATAACAGAAAATAATTTTGTGGCTGGGGGTCGCCACAACACGATGAACTGTATGAAAGGGTCGCGGCCATAGGAAGGTTGAGAGCCACTGGTCTAGACCTTTCTACAAAACAGTATTTTTTTTCTTTTCACTCAAATATTTAGGAAATGTATTTATTATAAGTAAATTGCATTCAGACGGGCATGTGCCACTTGTAAATAAATGGAGGATCCTTCTTTGACAAAGACTGTTAATTTTTAATAATGTATCTGTTGTCTCTTTGTCATTAAAACTATTATTTAGATTCTTTTTCTTGGGGTGGGGGTGGATTACTCTACCTACACCAGGGTGCGGAGGACGTTGGAGAATTGTTTCTTGGAAGATCGTCAGGGTCAACTGCACTCTTATCATAAATTAAATTTTATAAATCTGAAATCTGGGGGGATACAATCTTGATATTAGGGAAGGTGGGAGGCTAACTTTTGTGACGCTTGACTAGAGAGTTTCGTGTGGGGGGAAAATATGACGTCAACACTTATAACAGTATACTCTCAAAATAAACTCCTTTCCTTTTCACCCGTACCGCCGTAAATTATGTCTTTGACAATCTACGTTTGTGTCCGTGGTTTTATGTTTTAACAGACATAGATCTAGTGGAGAGCTGGCTGATACTTTTAACGTCATTTTGAGGGTTCCATGAAATTGGTTAGGCCAGTGGTTCTCAGCCTTTCTAATGCCGCGACCCCTTTAATGCAGTTCTTCATGTTGTGGCGACCCCCAACCACAAAATTATTTTCGTCGCTACGTCATAACTGTAGATTATATCGGTTTTCTGATGGTCTTAGGCGACCCCTGTGAGAGGGTCGTCCGACCCACAAAGGTGTCGCGACCCACAGGTTGAGAACCGCTGTGTTAGGCGGAAATTTGTAGCAAGGATCCACGGGTTTAGTTAAACAGTAAGGATCTATGGATTGAGTTAAACAGCAAGGATCTATGGATTGAGTTAAACAGCAATGATCTATGGATTGAGTTAAACGGCAAGGATCTATGGATTGAGTTAAACAGCAAGGATCTATAGATTGAGTTAAACAGCAAGGATCTATGGATTGAGTTAAACAGCAAGGATCTATGGATTGAGTTAAACTGCAAGGATCTATGGATTGAGTTAAACAGCAATGATCTACGGGTTGAGCTACAAATGATAAAGTTTACGCTAAAAATGAATGAAAATACACGTTGTTTAATAAGTTGTAGACCCGTACCCAATAAATAGATGAAATTATAAGTGGTTTATGTTATAAATCGTGTCAATAAATGAACACGTTAAGTCTTCTGAATGCCTAGAGCCATGCCATAAGGATTCTGAATGCCTAGAGCCATGCCATAAGGCCCCTGAATGCCCTGAGCCATGCCATATTTTAATAAATTTATGTTTTTTAAGGGCTACATATTATGAAACTCCAACAGGTTAAATTCACAAGGCCTGGCATCTAATTTCCTTGCAACGACCAAGTGCCGTCAGCCAATAGTGTTTTTTTTCTCAGAAGCTCCGGTGTCGCGTTAAAGGCGATGTTTTCGGTGACTACTGACAATGCACCGTTTGTTCTGTGGTTTCTTGCAATGTGAAGCCGGTCACTGGATCTGAGGAATGCGGGGGGGGGGGGGGGGGGGGGCTACGTGGGGGTAACTAGAAAGAGGGTCCGTTTGTGGTTTTGTGGTGACGGGTATAACCAAGAGTGCTCAGCGAGTCTCAAACACGTTGGCCGCACGAGACCATCCAATCTCAATCCACGCAGTCAAACCACCGTTGTTTTGTTATGTCCGCAGAGTGATCGACGGCGCAAAAATCAATTAATAAAACGTTATTGATGACGACGTGTAGACCTTGTTTTACGTATTAAAGTGTTCTCGGGCAGATTGCCATTAGTAATTAGGTTACTTTAAGGAGACCCCTGAGTAAATGATACCCTTCAGCGCACAAGAAACCACTACCGGTAACCCAAGGATTGGTTCGGTAATGATAAAAGATGAATGGCTATGACGTCCTTTAATCTATTTTGGTATCCGTGCATTATACTACATACTATTCTAGCATGGAATTAAGGGTTAAAAGACAGTTTAGACCAGTGGTTCTCAACCTTCCTAATGCCGCGACCCTTTAATACAGTTCGTGTTGTGGCGACCCCAAATCACAACACGATTTTCGATGCTACTTCATAACTGTGCAGTATGCGTGTTTTCCGATCGTCTTAGGCAACCCCTGTAAAAGGATCGTTAGACCCCCCCCCCCCAAAAAAGGGTTCGCGACCCACAGGTTGAGAACCGCTGGTTTAGACATTATGCTTGAATTGAACTCAAACACTTCCAGTTAAACCTCAACTAGGTTGTGTTCATTATGTTCAAGACGAGGACAGTTTTAGGGGTCGTTCGCAAATTGCGTCACGCTCGGGGGGGGGGGGGGGGGCTCGAGAATTTGTGACATTTTTTGACAGGGGGGGGGGGGTAAAAAAATTGTGACGTCACTTTTATTAAATCTAAAATTTTCTAATTTTGAAATAATCTTTATTTAAATTAATTTTAAAAACATTTATATGAGGTTGAAATTGCCTCATGTATTATAGGTAGTTTTCTAATAATACTACATCTTAATCCATTATTGGAACATTTTAAAGAATAAAATAAAATCTTAGTTTAGTTATGAAAATTGTATGCATGTTTTGAATTTTTTTAGGTGTGACAGGGGGGAGGGAGGGTCTATGAAGGTCATTTTTAGCGTGACGTAATTTACGAACGACCTCTTAACCGAGCAGATATGGCATACTATTTAGAGCCTTTTGCGAAGCTAGGGTTAGCGTCTGTCTGGGTGGGTCAGCCTCTCCCCCCACAATTTCATGGATACAAAATTCTGAAGTTGGCCAAAATCAGCCCTCTAAATAAAAAGAAAAAAGTGCCGCCAGGGGCGGATCACCCCCTCTGCATTCCCTTTCTGTGCCACTGTTTGGAGTAACTCATTACATGAGGGTGATGAAAATTTTTACTCAATAAATTAGACACAAATAATTGCTGTAAATATTTTGTATTCAAGTAATAAAATCTTACATATTATACTGTTATCTACCTTCAAATTGTTTGTGTTATCAATCCACTATTTAGAGCGCAGGAATACTGGCATGTTTATACCAAAGTTTAGACCAATGTTTAGACCAATGTTTAGACCAATGTTTAGACCCATGTTTAGACCAACGTTTAGACCAATGTTTAGACCAATATTTAGACCAATGTTTAGACCAATCTTTAGACCAATGTTTAGACCAAAGTTTAGACCCATGTTTAGACCAATGTTTAGACCAGAGTTTAGACCAAAGTTTAGACCCATGTTTAGACCAAAGTTTAGACCAAAGTTTAGACCCATGTTTAGACCAATGTTTAGACCAATGTTGAGACCAAAGTTTAGACCAATGTTTAGACCAATGTTTAGACCAAAGTTTAGACCCATATTTAGACCAATGTTTAGACCAGAGTTTAGACCAAAGTTTAGACCCATGTTTAGACCAAAGTTTAGACCAAAGTTTAGACCCATGTTTAGACCAATGTTTAGACCAATGTTGAGACCAATGTTTAGACCAATATTTAGACCAATGTTTAGACCAAAGTTTAGACCAAAGTTTAGCCCAAAGTTTAGACCAAAGTTTAGACCAATGTTTAGACCAAAGTTTAGACCAAAGTTTAGATCAAAGTTTAGACCAATGTTTAGACTCAAGTTTAGACCAATGTTTAGACCAATGTTTAGACCCATGTTTAGACCAAAGTTAAGACCAATTTTAGACCAATGTTTAGATCAATGTTTAGACCAATGTTTAGATCAAAGTTTAGATGAATGTTTAGACCAATGTTTAGATCAAAGTTTAGACCAAAGTTTAGACCCATGTTTAGACCAATGTTTAGACCCATGTTTAGACCAAAGTTTAGACCAATTTTAGACCAATGTTTAGATCAAAGTTTAGACCAAAGTTTAGACCCATGTTTAGATCAATGTTTAGATGAATGTTTAGACCAATGTTTAGACCAAAGTTTAGACCAAAGTTTAGACCCATGTTTAGACCAATGTTTAGACCCATGTTTAGACCAAAGTTTAGACCAATTTTAGACCAATGTTTAGATCAAAGTTTAGACCAAAGTTTAGACCCATGTTTAGATCAATGTTTAGATGAATGTTTAGACCAATGTTTAGACCAAAGTTTAGACTCAAGTTTAGACCAATGTTTAGACCAATGTTTAGACCCATGTTTAGACCAAAGTTTAGACCAATTTTAGACCAATGTTTAGACCAATGTATAGATCAAAGTTTAGATGAATGTTAAGACCAATGTTTAGACCAAAGTTTAGACCAATGTTTAGATCAATGTTTAGATCAATGTTTAGATCAATGTTTAGATCAATGTTTAGATCAATGTTTAGACCAATGTTTAGACCAAAGTTTAGACCAAAGTTTAGATCAATGTTTAGATCAATGTTTAGATCAATGTTTAGATCAATGTTTAGATCAAAGTTTAGATCAATGTTTAGATCAATGTTTAGACCAATGTTTAGACCAAAGTTTAGACCAAAGTTTAGATCAATGTTTAGACCAATGTTTAGACCAAAGTTTAGACCAAAGTTTAGATCAATGTTTAGATCAATGTTTAGATCAATGTTTAGATCAATGTTTAGATCAATGTTTAGATCAATGTTTAGATCAAAGTTTAGATCAATGTTTAGATCAATGTTTAGACCAATGTTTAGACCAAAGTTTAGACCAAAGTTTAGATCAATGTTTATATCAATGTTTAGATCAATGTTTAGATCAATGTTTAGATCAATGTTTAGATCAATGTTTAGATCAATGTTTAGATCAATGTTTAGATCAATGTTTAGATCAATGTTTAGATCAATGTTTAGATCAAAGTTTAGATCAATGTTTAGACCAATGTTTAGACCAATGTTTAGACCAATGTTTAGACCAATGTTTAGATCAATGTATAGATCAAAGTTTAGACCAAAGTTTAGACCAATATTTAGACCAATGTTTAGATCAATGTATAGATCAAAGTTTAGACCAAAGTATAGACCAAAGTTTAGACCAATGTTTAGACCAATTTTAGATCAATGTTTAGATCAATGTTTAGATCAAAGTTTAGACCAAAGTTTAGACCCATGTTTAGACCAATGTTTAGACCCATGGTATAACCCAAATTTAGACCAATGTTTAGACCCATGTTTAGATCCCATGTTATAACCCAAATTTAGACCCATGTTTAGATCCATGTTTAGACCCATTTTAGACCCAAATTTAGACCCATTTTAGACCAAAATTTAGACCCATGTTTAGACCCATATTTAGACCCAAATTTAGACCCATTTTAGACCCATGTTTAGATCCATGTTTAGACCCATTTTAGACCCAAATTTAGACCCAAATTTAGACCAATGTTTAGACCCATGTTTAGACTAAAATTTAGACCCATGTTTAGACCTACGTTTATAATGAAGAGTGTAAAAAAAACTTCTCCTTAATAACAAATGAACTTATTTCAAGAAATTTCCCTTCACCAACTCTGCTACTTACAATATTGCAGTGTCAGTGAATTAAATGTAATTTCTGTACTCTAGTACTTGTGGATTGTACTTCTAGTACTTGTGGATAGTGCTTAAATCTATGGATGAGAAAAGGGACCGGGGGGGGGGTCTGAATAAAAACATGAACCATATTTAATTTATATTACTGCCATTTATTATCATTTCATAAATGTCTTGCAAAGCTTTATATGATCTTAAAACTGGACACGTTTCCCTCATTTGCGCCCCCCCCCCCAATGATGCCGTTGGACACTCCCCTCTTCCCCCCCCCCCAACTCGTACACAGACAAACTACCGGATTCTCTGTTTTTGGTGTGTGCAGTCCACGTCACATGGACGGTGCAGTTTGTTGGAGTACATTTTTTATGTGTGCTTTAATTTTTGTTTCCAACACGTCGACCCCCTACACCCCCACCCCCGCCGCATTGCCTTTCACGACCAGTGGGTGGCATGAGAAGCCTGACTCAATACGTTTAATAGAACGCTAGTAGCGTGGGCGTATGTGGAAGGGCTACACGAGACAAACGTTGATTAATTACCATAATTGCAAGCCGTTCATTTGAATGTGACGGAACTAACATGTCAAGACAGAGTTTCCCGGCCTGGGACCTCGCGACCCCGAGGGGTGCGAGTTGGCATTTCAGGGGGTGCCAGGGAGAATGAGTATAAGACTAGGGGAGTCATTGACTTTTAAGTTATTTTAATTTCTTAAGGAAGTGGCTATTGGTACCCGGGTACCAGAATTGAGAGGTTGGGATTAAAAAACGATTAAAAATATTATTGTTGGGTTTGTAAGACCAAATGAGGTATCAAATGAAAGATAATTGAATGTACTATATGTTTGTAAACTTATTCTTCATTTTAACTAAAATAAACTACTACAAATGACATCCGAACAGCATTAGTCAAAATGGACCCGAGTACCATTAGACTCAATGCTATTGTATAAAAACGTATAGTACATTCAATTATCTTTCATTTGATAACTCACTTGGTCTTACAAACTCAACAATAATATTTTAAATACTTTTTTAATCCCAACCTCTCACTTCTGGTACCCGGGTACGAATAGTCGCAGCCTTTAAAGATTGTTCAAACTGCATGCAGGAAATTTCAATTTTTACATTGCCACCATTAAATGACAAACCCTGTTCGTAGAAGGTGCAGACTATAGAAAATGTGCGGAAGCCCTGTACTGTATTAGTATTAGGCCTATGCCTACATAATATACTTAAATAATGATGCATTAACGAGCAGAAGGTGTTTTGTTGGTAAATTCATTGGCAAATTTAAGTCCGATGCGCCGAACTCCGCTTATTAGCGATGTCCTGACTCGACTACTCCACAGATTTTGGTCCTGCTACGGCGCGGCACGCCTTCCCTAACACGGTGCGTGTACCCGCGGCCCTTCCTTCATTCCATGTCAGCCACTCCCTGTTAATGGTTGTGTTTCAGACCGAATGGGCTCAGATAAAATTGACGACCCTACTACCAACTGCCACGACCTGCACTACCCCAAATAATTGTATGCTAGGTGGTCGCAATAAAAAAAACAACCCTCTAATTTGCCAATATCCCCCCCACACACTTTTAATCTTAAAATTGAATTGAATGGGTTTTGTTAGTCTGTTTTCGTGGCTGGACTTCTTCGGGCCCATAGTATAGCATATTAGTATATCGCTAGGCTTCTGACATCCAAAAGAGCTGATTAAAGATGAGTTTAATTGCATGACATTATAGTAAATCTGATTTAAAAGGGGCACAAATGGTTGTACCTTTGGTTGATATTTTAAAGTTTGGGGACGGGGTGTGTGTAAATGTTTGTTTGCTTCCATAAATACGTCATTTTATTATGTCGTTTTACCCCTCCCACATCCCCCCTCCGTTTAAACACCAATTCTAATCGCTGAATGATGTGTATGAGTTTTGTTAGGGCTTTTCGTGGGATGGGGGCAAAAATTAGGGCACCTTGAGGAGCATACCCATACTTTACCTAGCTACGCCGTATACCACTGCCACCCCTGATAAAATCACCCAAAAAAAAACAACCACATATTAGAGAACTGCTTCGCGTCATTAACAGGCGATTTCATGAGACGTGTTCAGGCATTCAGTTACACAGTTCATAATTTAATAACACTGTGCAGTGGGATTTCACACATTCATTCATTTTGTCCGGGCCTCGGCTCGACCTCTAAGGACGTTTCGGCAATAAATCTACCCTGGCGGGGCAGCGGGCAGGCTTCAGGAATGCTGAACGTTATCATTCTTAAAATTCAACTTTACGGAATGTCTAAATTTATAACTACCGCAACCCGTAATGTCATTGGTGGAAAAGCCTACCACGTGACGTTTCATTCACAAGCCCTAGCAGGGGAAATCACCCAACCACCGTGTTGTTCTTCGGTGGTACAGGCCTGGGAGTGAGAAAGTATAGCCCAGGGAAAAGAACGGGGCTAGACGGCAACAGGCTTTCATTGGGCTGTTCAGGTTTTATTCGTCGCCGGCAGTGAATTCTTAACACAGCGGAAGACGTAAGAGGATTTTCGGCAAGCCTAAAGCCGGAATATTACCAAAAGTTTAATAACAGTTTTATCTTTCGTGTATTCTAAATGATTTGGTAAGGTTATTATGTTAAATTAATAATTGTATTACATAGTCATAGTTACTGACTACTGATAGTAGTAAGATGAAAATCTTATCAATCATGGTCATGGTTCAAATACTTTGATTGAAAATAATTAATAATTATAATATAATATTTATAATATTTTCAATTGTATTATTGAATGTGAATAGGCCTTATGCCCTATTGCGGCCTAGGACGGATGAAGCTACCACATGAATGCATTGATATGATTATTTATTAGTATTAGTATTAGGCCAGTGTTTGTTTTTTGTAATGATGATAGCCTTCATTTCTGAAAAAGCTAGTATAAGTTTACACTTTAAACAGACCTAACAAGTTGCAGGTCAATCAGCAACTTAATTACTTCAAAATTATTATATATTTTTAAATAAGTATAGCTTATATTTATATAATATAACCGTTTAAGTTAAGTGAAAGTATGTTGTGTTAAATTATGAGGCCTACTACGTTATGATTATTAATTATATGATATTGATATTAGTTTTAGGCATTTTATGATGATAAAAATACAGTGTCGTCAGTGCAATTATGAATTTTGATATTTTTTAATTAGTTTTTAAAATATTTTTTAAATCACTACACTACTCACACGCCATCAGTTTTAGTAGTCAAGTCGAAATTATTACCTTGTGAAACTAACTCACTTTCAATTCATCAAACCTGTGCACAGGGCACAGGGATGTCATTTAGGTAGGGCAGGGAATGGCATTTGCCCCCCCCCCCTTTTTCCCCCTCATTTTGAAAGATTTTTGTCCACTAGATGTCAGTATCTAGGAAAACAGAAAATCAAACGTGGCAGAAAATATATCAGGAAAAAAAACAAACTTTTCGTTAATTTAAAATTAACATTAGAAATCATCAACCATAACTAAGGCCATAACCTATTTAAATTGATACGTACTGACCGTACTGTGACGCCTCCAGTAATAAACAACTCAACAAGCAGACCAAGTCCCCCCCCCCCCCAACCCCCTTAAAAAGGACGTTCCTGTCAATGCGGATGCCTTAATGCAAAATTGAATAGCTAGACATTGAAGTGCTCTGGCCCCTATTTCGAGTAGCCCACTGTAGATTATTTTCAAATGAAACATAACATAGACAAGCCTAACAAATGAAAAATGACACAGACAAGCCTTACAAATGAAAATGAAACATGACATAGACAGGCCTTACAAATGAAACATGACATAGACAGGCCTAATACTAACAAATGAAACATGACACAGACAAGCCTAACAAATGAAACATGACATAGACAGGCCTAACCTTTTTAAACATTATAACCTTAATCAAATTCATAATTTATTCAACTTATTGCATCAGAACATCAGCAAAAGGGATTTGTCTTTAACTTTATTGGATTGAGCTTTGACTTGACACATTTCAATAGCTTTGAGTCTGTCCGATCAAGAGTACTTATTTGGATTTACTTGATCTGATGCTGTTCTCACAAAACTTTTGGATCATCCTTAATCGATCGTCTGTTCAATATCTGGAGTGGACTTAAACAATCTATCGGAAATCTGCCACCTCAAGCGGAATATATTCAATGAAAGATAAAAAGTGTTCGGATTTCGTGTTCATGCCTTTGAAAGATGGAGCTCGGGGTCAAACCCCCCGTGCTAAAGACGGGGGGCCTACCAAAGACAGACTACCCCTAGTGGCTGAGTTGGATACCCCTGCTGGGATGACGTCAAAGGAGGTTCGATCTAAGATAGTTGTGGTTGGTTCCTGCGGGTGTGGCAAGACCGCTCTTATTCATCGTTATGTGCAATCATTATTTTTGGAGGTGAGTACATTTTAATTACAATGTTTATCAAATTATTTAAAGGACAATTAGTGAGCCACTCTTCTTTGCACCATCTCTGTGGTGGAGATAGAGTTAATTCTACTGTGTATAGCAGATGTCCTTAGCCATTCTTTTATAAACTTCCATTGTTATCTGGTGATGAAAATTAGCCCCTATCTTTTTAGTTAGCGGCTAGATATATGTTAGTTCAGAGAGAAATATTGTTCTCCACATTTGGGCCTGGAATTTGAGGAATACTGAACACCGCGGTGTAAAGATGTACTACCTTCCCAATCACCACGCGTTTAGAACAGATGTTAATGCTACCTCTACTATTGGGCTGTGGTGATACAATACATCGTTGTGGTGATACATTACATCGTTGTGGTGATACATACATCGTTGTTGCGTTGATACCTTCATGCACCATGCGGTGACCATTGCGTGTTTTCAGATTTATATGTCCGCCGTTCTAAAAATAGTAACATTACGTAGTGCGCTATGACGTTTTCCGGTCTGAGAAATGACTAGCCCCATACCATTGTGATATAGGATCGGTGCAAACTCAACTGGGGCGTTGATGGAAGCCAACCCCCTTCCCTCAGACCTTGGACTTATGATCAGCTCTGTGCAATAGGTCATGAGCAAGAGTCGTGGTATCGTCAACTGGTGTTTAATTTTGGAGCTCACTATTAGTAATATCAAAGATATGCAGATTATACAATTGAATAAAAAATTATAACATTGTTGACTATTCAGTTATAATATTAATAACAAATTCTTACAATACCAGAACTAATAATAAGTCAATAATTACTCTACATTTTTCAGAAAATTAAAAATGAAGAAATCTAGTGATTATTATAAAAAATACACCTTATCTTGAGTAGGCCAATAAATTAAATGTTGGTTTTAAAACCAGCTGGGTAGCGTTCCATTCTATACACTATAGAATATAATATCAAAAATTGAGTATTTCTTTTGTGTTTTGTCCCGTAATAATTTTGCTGCCTGGTAACATTCAAAAGCAGGCTGGGGTTAATTTTATTATCGGATTAGAAGCAATTGCCTCCACGACCCGTGTAGACCCCCCCTAAGTGCGTAATGGCACAATAGTCTCTTTAATGGGCATTAAGCTTAAAAACCTGACCAGACTAGGTCACTAGTTATGTCTGGTTTAACTCTTGTGCCGTTTATCTTACCGCGTGTCACGTGATACTGCTTTGACACGCTGTAATTATCGCACTTTCACACTCAGTCCATTTTTCAACAACTGGTTCAAGTAAAAATACAGCCTGACAGCAACCTGACATTGATAGATTGCAAGACACCGTGTCCCCTCCCCAGATTACTGACACACCTTCCCCTTCCCATATCTTGTAAACATGGGAATCTCTTGTTTTGAATAGTTTGTGCAGAAAGTAGTCGGGTAATTTTTGTATGGTGATAATAACAACAGCATTAATTGTAACGGTTTCTTCAATATAATTTTTTATTCAATCTTCCTTGATAGCTGGCTGCGATTGACCAGTCAGAGGTTTACAGGTATAACGTACTTAGTGAAAAGCAGAAAAACTTTATAAGAAATCTTAGATGTTTTTATAATATGACGTGAAACAGTTAAACTAGTGATGGGACGATTAATCGGAATCGTATCGGAATAATCGGAATATCGGGATTTTTCCAAAGCATCGGGAATCGGTATCGGAGCTGAATAATTTAGACCCGATTCCGATACCAAAACGATTCTTAACTGAATGAGGTTTTTCTCATTAAAATGGAATTATTTATATTATTTTGAACTCAATACTACATCTTTGTATTATTAAAATGGAATTATTGATAGATGTGTTTATATAAAACCTTTCCAATACATTGTTATCTAGCATATTGTAAAGCTTCAATAGCAAGTTAATAAACTCTTATAATCAATTCTCAACTTTTATATTAATTAAATATGTTAATATCTGGTCACAGTAATACATATATGTAATAATGGCCAGGAATCAGAATCGGAATCGTATCGGGAATCGGGATAATTGGGTAGAATCGGAATCGTATCGGAATCGTTAAAAATTTTGGTATCGTCCCATCACTAAGTTAAACGTTAAGCATACATTTAGTTTCTAGATACCATGAACGTAAATTAATCATTAATACTAGCCCATTTCAGGCAATTTATTTAGAGGATAAGGCCTATTATGTGATATTTCCGTGGTAATAACAAAGTGAGATAGTCCATGGTAAAAACAAAGTGGTAATAACATAGGGATATTCATATTTATATGATACTAATACAGTGATATGTCTGTTTTAATAACAAAGTGATATGCCACTGGTAATAACAAAGTGATATTTCTGTGGTAATAACAAAGTGATATGTCAGTTCGGTGGTAATAACAAAGTGATATTTCTGTGGTAATAACAGAGTGATATGTCTGTGGTAAAACAAAGTAGACGCCAGTACTAGTACGACAAATAAAACTATAAACAAGTGTGAGGTTCGAAAGATTGTATTCACAAGTCGAATTTAGGCGTTGAGCAAGAAAAATAGTACAAAAAAGTAATAATGCGATCACGGCTTTAAAAATTAAATACAAAGCCGAATAGTGGGGAAAAATAAATCACTAAACAATTCATAACTTCTCTCCTATAAGTGATAGAAAGATTATCTTGGTCTCATTGGAAAGCTTAAAGCCAGCTCTTTCCAATGATATGCTCTTTGTCTATTTCAGATGTATTTGAAAATTTGAGTTGGAGTACCTAGCTACTGGTACATAGAGTTTTAAGGAAAAAAAGGCGGTTGGGGGGCGTGGGGGTTAACGTGAACTAACAATAAGAACTGAATATGTTGAAAACTAT
The DNA here is from genome assembly GCA_964017045.1 of Omphiscola glabra. Taxonomy (NCBI): domain Eukaryota; kingdom Metazoa; phylum Mollusca; class Gastropoda; family Lymnaeidae; genus Omphiscola; species Omphiscola glabra. The sequence continues at coordinate 14,121,442 of OZ024794.1, read as the reverse complement.
GAGATGCTTGAGTTTGCCCTTTTTGAACAGAACCTTCCTGCGGTTCATGGGGCGACGCTCATTCGTCATCATCATCATCATCGGAATTCTCACGTGGCAACGCGAACGTTGCCGGACTGCCGTATGAAGTCCATTCATTCACGGATTCCTAGCAATGTAAAGGTTAACGTAGGGTCGGCCATTCCTTCACGGGGATGGGTGGGAGTTGGGAGACCTGGGAAGGGTGGTGGTGAAAGCGAAGGCAACTAACATTTGTTACGCCGAGTCGGGGTCCTTTCAACGTGGCATTCAAGCGTGGACAATTACTAACACCATTACAATGGCGATGTTTCCGTGTCCCAAATTAACAACGACGTCAATATACAGCAAATACTCACCCCCCTCCCGCCTTTCCCAAACAATGCTGCACTGACCCAACCAAGACATATTATTTCAGTAATAGTGTGTTAGTGTGTAATTATAGGCCTATCCCACACACCCTGCTGTACCAATGTCCACGTGTTAGACACAACTAACCTTGGCAACCCACTAATGAGAGCCCCTGGCGATGACCCCCCCCCCCCCAATGTTGAGAGCAACTCATACTATTTCAAACTTGATAATAGCGATAGACTGTATTAGAGTAAGGACTGTAGTATTTTCTCTTAACATCCACGTATTAGAGTAAGGACTGTAGTATTTTCTCTTCACATCTCAGCATTAGAGTAAGGATTGTAGTATTTTCTCTTCACATCCCATCATCATTACGATCACAGCGTTGAAACTAAAAGTTTAAAACTACCGTATAATTTATAATACCGTCGACTACTGTCGGCTGCATATTATTTTTAAAAATTAGTTCTCATCCCTAGTGAATTCCTTGCTGTTAAAAATTGCATACACTCCTTTTCTTACGCACACTGTACATTTTTTTCCTCCACCTACCCCCCCCCCCCCCCCACACACACACACTATCCCCCATAACTTTTACACACGAGAAAGCAGAAGACGACCAAGAAATAACAAAATGAACACCAAGAATAACTCGTCCCAAGATTTCCAGTGTCATCATGTTACACACATACACTTCACACACAGAGCACGGGGTGTAGATGTGTAGTGGGATGGGTCTGTGTGTGTGCGTGTTCTTGTGGGGATTGCTTAATTCTATTAGGCCTAACAGTTAATCCATTCCTGTGTCGGGCAGGATTATACTAAAGGGAAGTGGGGGGGGGGGGGTCTTCAGATTAACCCTTGACTTGACCTGTGCGTTTTATTGACGTTAAGTTAAATAAACATTGTTTTAAGTACCTGTATAAGCATGATCCAATTGGTTCGATTCCCCCCCCCCCCCCCCTTTTTTTTTTTTCTTCTCCAAATCTTGCTTAGATTTATGAGGATTCTGGCCTTCAGATAAACATTTTAATACCCGGCCCCGGTACTAGGCTTGTGTATCTTCACTTGTACTAGTACTAGGCTTGTGTATCTTCACTTGTACTAGGCTGGTGTATCTTCACTTGTACTAGGCTGGTGTATCTTCACCTGTACTAGGCTGGTGTATCTTCACCTGTACTAGGCTGGTGTATCTTCACCTGTACTAGGCTGGTGTATCTTCACCTGTACTAGGCTGGTGTATCTTCACCTGCACTAGGCTGGTGTATCTTCACCTGTACTAGGCTGGTGTATCTTCACCTGTACTAGGCTGGTGTATCTTCACCTGTACTAGGCTTGTATATCTTCACTTGTACTAGGCTTGTATATCTTCACTTGTACTAGGCTGGTGTATCTTCACCGGTACCAGGCTGGTGTATCTTCACCGGTACTAGGCTTGTATATCTTCACCTGCACTAGGCTGGTGTATCTTCACCTGTACTAGGCTGGTGTATCTTCACCTGTACTAGGCTGGTGTATCTTCACTTGTACTAGGCTTGTATATCTTCACTTGTACTAGGCTGGTGTATCTTCACCTGTACTAGGCTGGTGTATCTTCACCGGTACTAGGCTGGTGTATCTTCACCGGTACTAGGCTTGTATATCTTCACTTGTACTATGCTGGTGTATCTTCACCGGTACTAGGCTGGTGTATCTTCACCGGTACTAGGCTTGTATATCTTTACTTGTACTAGGCTTGTATATCTTCACTTGTACTAGGCTGGTGTATCTTCACTTGTACTAGGCTGGTGTATCTTCACCGGTACTCGGCTTGTATATCTTCACTTGTACTAGGCTGGTGTATCTTCACTTGTACTAGGCTGGTGTATCTTCACCTGTACTAGGCTGGTGTATCTTCACCTGTACTAGGCTTGTATATCTTCACTTGTACTAGGCTTGTATATCTTCACTTGTACTAGGCTGGTGTATCTTCACCTGTACTAGGCTGGCGTATCTTTACCTGTACTAGGCTGGTGTATCTTCACTTGTACTAGGCTGGTCTGAGGCCGGCTGGAGTATCTTCACCTGTACTAGGCTGGTGTATTTTCTCTTGTACTAGGTTTATATATCTTCACTTGTACTAGGCTGGTGTATCTTCACCTGTACTAGGCTGGTGTATCTTCACCTGTACTAGGCTGGTGTATCTTCACCTGTACTAAGCTGGTGTATCTTTACTTGTACTAGGCTTGTATATCTTCACTTGTACTAGCCTGGTGTATCTTCACCTGTAATAGGCTGGCGTATCTTCACCTGTACTAGGCTGGTGTATCTTCACTTGTACTAGGCTGGTCTGAGGCCGGCTGGTGTATCTTCACCTGTACTAGGCTGGTGTATCTTCTCTTGTACTAGGTTTATATATCTTCACTTGTACTAGGCTGGTGTATCTTCACCTGTACAAGGCTGGTGTATCTTCACCTGTACTAGGCTGGTGTATCTTCACCTGTACTATGCTGGTGTATCTTCACTTGTACTGGCTGGTGTATCTTCACCTATACTAGGCTGGTGTATCTTCACCTGTACTAGGCTGGTGTATCTTCACTTGTACTAGGCTGGTCTGAGGCCGGCTGGTGTATCTTCACCTGTACTAGGCTGGTGTATCTTCACTTGTACTAGGCTGGTCTGAGGCCGGCTGGTGTATCTTCACTTGTACTAGGCTTGTATATCTTGATTTGTACTAGGCCTGTTTATCTTCACTTGAACTGGGCTGGTGCATCGTCACTTGTAGTATGCTGGTGTGTCTGCACTTGTAGCAGGCTGGTGTATATTCATTTATAGTAGGCTGGTGTATCTTCATTTATAGTAGGCTGGTGTATCTTCACTTGTAGTAGGCTGGTGTATCTTCATTTATAGTAGGCTGGTGTATCTGCACTTGTAGTAGGCAGGTGTATCTTCAGTATTAGGCGAGCGTATTTTCACGTGTACTAGGCTGGTGTTCTGAATTATGGCTGTAGGGGAACAAAGATTCTGTTGATTTCATTATATACATTTTTTAAAGAGCTAGTTAAGTTAGACACGTATGAATATGTGAAAAACAAAATGAAGCATACAACTTTTATTTTGTGTATACATAAGTAATAAGAGGCGTTGCGTGTTAAGTTATAAGAGGCATTGCGTGTTAAGTTATAAGAGGCATTGCGTGTTAAGTTATAAGAGGCATTGCGTGTTAAGTTATAAGAGGCGTTGCGTGTAAGTTATAAGAGGCTTCGCGTGTAAGTTATAAGAGGCATTGCATGTTAAGTTATAAGAGGCATTGCGTGTTCTGTATTCCTTCTCTGTTTAGGAACTTCTTTGTTCCTTTGATAGGGGCGGTAGCCATTCATTCATTCATCAGAGCATTAGCATGACAAAAGTACATTGTTGTACCCACACGTGGTCTTTAAATTAAACTATGTCGTATGTGGGTTATTCCCAAGGAATCTAGAACAGCGTTCCCCCAAATGGTGGCCGGCGAACCGAGGACGGTCCGGGAGTCTAACACTGTCGGTCCACACATCATGAATATTTATTTATGGTCAAATAAAAAGAACATATAATTAGTCGAGCTGGCACCATTCCCTGGTACAGTTTCGAAAATGTCCACCGGACCTACAGACTTGCAGGTTTGGGAAAGGCTGATCAAGAACATGTTTTATCATTGAAATATCCTTTCACATGCTTACATCTCTAGAAAATGTTATATTTACGTTATTTTACTTTCATGTTTCTGGGGTTATATATATATATATTTTGCCCCAGGAATGTACACTATATATATATATATATATATATATATATATATATATATATATATATATATATATATATATATATATATATATATATTGAAATAGTAAAACACTTTCAAGGCAACTACTCAGTTCGAAGGACGAGCAATAACTGCATATACTTATAATACTACTCTCTAGACACTGAAATACAACCACCCCATATAACGTTCGCTACAACCCTATGTAAAAAAAAGTAATGCACCACCATTACACCAATGTAATAGAGATGTGCCACCCTCTTACACCTCTATTACCAAACACCTCTGCACTCAGACGGTCTCCATTAAAAAGGCCGTCACAATGTCAAGCCCCTTGCTGTGAGCCGAGATTCCCTGACAGGAAAGCATAACTCTCAAGTTGTTCGCTCCCTTCAGGCGAATTCTCCCGACTTGCTCTAGAAATGATGACGTCAAGCTTCCGAATACTTGCTGGGATCTATTTGAGGGTAAAATATATCACTTGATATTTTATTAGATAAGGGGTACCGCTCCGGCCAGACTCTCAGATTAATCGAATTTTTCGTTTAAGATAAGCAACAGCACGTTCGTTTATTTTGTTAAAGAGTTGTGAGCCCGTCTTTCGACGTGTTCAACGCGAGATAACTACTGCTCGACACTTTTAACTATTCACAAAACTAAGCTAAACACATTATAAAATGAGCACTTGAAATATAAACCGAGAAAGTTCTGTCTATCCCATTACCTATTACCTTTTCATGGTCTGCAGAATGGTCAGCCAAGACTACTCAGAGCCATGAGTTAACATTTCTGTGACTCTGACCAGACTATAGTGAAGAAACTCTTATTAAGTTCTATAACTGTATACTATGGTTATACTATGGTTTATCTCATTCCCTATTGAGAACATCTCCCACGTGATGTCATAAACAGGAGTGGACATCATAAGCTCGAAATTCCGATTAGAATTTTTAATTTCCCGACCTTGACCTTTAGCAGGATTTGTTTTCTTTGCGGATAACTTTTTTTTTCTGAGCGTATCAGGATGTGAGAGATTTGCGGAAGCTGCTAAAAGGGTAAATCTTGCTCTCCCTTTAAAGTTTCATACTCTCAGTTATCGCCCTCTGTGGCCGACGACAAGACGTCTCAACATCATCGCGGCTACAATCATCTTTGTCTGATGTGCCGATGATTGCGGTGAACACCGCCAGCGAGTATGGCGTATGTTCATAACGCTATAAACGTTCACTTACAACCACACCCCATTCAGAGTAAGAAGTGTTTAGGTAAAGTATTGCTTACACTTATCTGGAGCTAGACTCTAGAGTGTGTGTCAGACTCCCCAGCCCTGATAAAAAAATATATTTATAAATAACCTTTATGAGAGAAGGTTGTATACTTTCTATAAAGTCTTCGCGCATGGATTCATACGTGGAGAAAAGAAACAGGGAGGGGGGAAGAAATGGGGTGCAAACAATTTTGAACTGGGAGAGGGGAGACAGAGGAGAGAAACGTGCGTAGTTTAGCAGTTCTCAAAACTATACGTGATATGCTCACAACACTGCGTGTCATTTAGGACTAATTATATTTGTTGGACGTGTCCTTTTCATCTGTTGTTGGACAGCTTGGACCGGCTTGGGACTTTCTTTTAGATAACGGGTCGTTCGCAAATTAGGTCTCGCAAAAAATGAGCTTTTCAGACACCCCCCCCCTTTTCCCTCCCCGTCACAAATTCTTTACCCCCCCCCTCCTATTGTCACGTCACACTTTTAAAAAATCAAAACATACATATAATTTTCATAACTAAACTAAGATTTTATCCTATTCTTGAACATTTTCCCATAATCGCTCAAGATGTTGTATTATTAGAAAACTGTAACTAAAACAACGAAGTTATCAACGAGCTGAATGTAAAATGGCCACAACCGTTTTTGCGTAATTTTCGATATGTGTACGAATGTGTACGATAGCTTTGCTTGTTACACGAGAACGTTGTGTTGAGTGTTATGTGTACGAATGTGTACGATAGCTTTGCTTGTTACACGAGAACGTTGTGTTGAGTGTTACGTGTACGATAGCTTTGCTTGTTACACGAGAACGTTGTGTTGAGTGTTACGTGTACGATAGCTTTGCTTGTTACACGAGAACGTTGTGTTGAGTGTTATGTGTACGATAGCTTTGCTTGTTACACGAGAACGTTGTGTTGAGTGTATATTTACTTGACGTCTGAAGTGAAACGTAGCATTATTGAATAATCACTCCGAGACCAAGATTGGCAAGCTTTTATTCTCCAAAATACAGTTGTGGCGAAGGAAAAGTAAAGTTCACCACACTGTATATAAATAATAAAACATTACTACTAAATCACATAAGAGTAAGTACCGCCAAAGGCGGCGCCTCCGCTAGTTTTTGGTATTTTTAAACCGGATTTGTGTCATTGTATTTCATCAAACGGCTGTTAATTATTTTATTTAATGACATGCAATTCGATGCAGTTTTTCATACTGTAGGCAGTCATTGGACGCAGTGGCGTAGCGAGGGGGGGCAAGGGGGCATCATGCCCCGGGCGCTACTCACAAAGGGGCGCCAAATGGTATATTTTAATATAATGTATGGTTTTAGAATTGGGGGGGGGGCGCTAAAAAGGTGTTGTGCCCCGGGCGCGAGTTAAAATCACTACGCCACCGATTGGACGTAAATAATATTTGGAGCCTGTTTAAACCACGTTATGAATCGCTGGTCATCAACAGACCAGGTGAAGTGTGCCCTCAAATAGAGTGAATCTAGTGAATCTTATCTCAATGGCCCGTTTTATCTGACTCTGCCCTCGCTGACTGCATGGTGGGGGTCAAAGTACACTTGATTAAAAATGTGTGAGCGGACCGTCTCATTATGGTCTCATCTGATGGAGATCCTGGCAGCAATCCAACAAAGCTACAAGCTGGCATGCTGAGCGGAGAGGTTGCAGAGAACCTCCTGATAGCATGACCTTGACATAAGGTCTATAGATAGCGGTACTACGTCCATGGCCATGCTAATTAAAAGAGATTTTCGTTTGTTAGTTGGGGATACGATTCAGAGTGGAAGCATCCATTGATGTCTTGGGTAGAGTGAGTATTTTGTCAAGTATAGAGTTTGAGAGAACCAGTCGCGTAAAGTGCGACGAAGAGGAGGTAATCCTGTTTTTGAAAAAACTGCGATGGCGATGAGAAAATCGGTTGAATTTGATTGTAGAATTTAAAAAAAAACCGAAACAAACGAGCAAGTCCTAAAGCGAACAAAAATTGTCATATTTACTTTGGAAGACATTCATAATGACAACGTATGTTGCTGAGACCGTTTGGTATGTAGCCTTGCAAAATTGTTAGTATTGTAGACAATTACCGACCATTGTTTAAAAAAAACCCGTTTATGAACTATTCGCTTTATTATACTTTGTAGAATTTTTTTTCCTTTTTTTTTTATAAGTAAAAGAAATTGCTAGACTAACACGATTTCTGAAGCTAGAAAAAGTGGCAAATCCTTGCATTAAGGACATTGGCAAAGACGAAGTAATTTAAGGGCATTAGCTGATAACTGTTAATCTCGGAATTGTTGACCCCTGGCGAAAAGGACCCCCACCCCTGGTCAACGTTTGGCTACTGACCTGATTAAATGGGACGTTGAGGTTGGGGGGTACTGGTTTACGGGGATTTCCTGCGACTTTTTGGTGCTAAACAAACCGTCTGCTGTCACTGTCCGCTGTCTGCTGTCACCACAGTGTGGCCTAAAACTCTAATTTCTGGGCTACCATTAATGACGTTAAATAGGAAAAATCAAAATTGAAGATGTGTGCGGGAAGCTTTATGAATGTATTTAATGGTAACCAGACAAAACGACATAAAGACAAAACGACAAAGGACATCACATGTATTATAGTATTATTTAAGCTGAATAATCAACTGCTGACCACCACGTGGCACTGCAATGAATGCAAGCATTGAACTATGGTCTATTACTATTAGCTATTAACTCTATAAATAGACTAGTGAAGCTTTCAACACTAGACCAGTGAAGCTGTTGACCACCATCAACAAACAATACAGCTGCACGACAGGATACAACAACAGAGCTTCACAACTGGACACAACACAACAGCCCAGCTACACGACTGGACACCATCTATTCTCGCCACCGTTCACCCACCCTGCCTGCCTGCCATTGGTTGCCCGTGGCCTGCCTAACGAGGTGGCTAGCCTCTACTTATGCCCTACTTGTTAACACAAGCACGTCTGGAGGTAGTTGTGACCCAGCTATCTGCCTTGTCCTGTGATGACCCAAATCCTCGCCCACTTCACTTTGCTGTAGTACCCAAATCTGCTGGTGATTTCTGTACTAAGCCCTAGCGCTAAGCTACAGCACTGCATGATCAGAGCCGCATTAAGAGTAGGTCTTGGTAGGTCTTGGCCGTTTTGTATACTCAGCGAATTGGAAAAAGTATACAGCGTCCCTCCTCATGACTTCATGATACCACTTTGTCGTGATATCCTTATACAGATTAAATGACGTCAGCTTGTCCTGGTTTTGGGCTGGTTTGTCTGATGCAAAATTCCCCTTGTACGTTTGTCTATGTAATTTATTATTATTATTTTTGAAAAAATGAAGTAGATGTAAAAATCAAACGAAATTGACAAATGTCGATGTTTTTGTACCAGTAAATGATTACAACTCAGTAATGCTACTGTCCTACTGTACTTCCAACTAAGGCTGAGCCTGGTACTGATTCGGATACTCGAACCGGGTTCGGGTGTTAAAAATAGATTTATCCAGTACATCTTTTTACATAATTTTTGTTACTTTTACCGGAATTAAATCCATATAATTCTCATGGTGTGAATGCATCGTGTAATGGCAATGCTGAGTTCTATCAATAGAGCACAAGATAACATTTCCGCTAAATGAGATTCTTAATAACTAAACACCCCCTGAAAACAAAAGTTTTTTTGGTATAAATAAATCCTTTATAAAATGTAATATCGGGAAAAACCACCAACCTTACCCGGCACATCCCTAATTACATAGCTCATCTGATGTAATCCTTGTACATTCATTGTACCGGTACCAAGTCGTGCTTTATTCGCCCCCCACCCCCAACACAGTTTAACGCACCCCCAACACCGTTTAACGCACCCCCAACACAGTTTAACGCACCAGCCTGTTCGTATTATGCAGGAATGTCATGTCTAGAGCACTAGAGCTAGCCTAGTTTTATACTGTTTCACTGCGCCTGTACTGTTGGAATGAAGACCAGTGCTACGGTGGTGTCAGTAGTGTTGTTGTCAAACGTTTCCCCGGTGCATTACATAAGACGACGATGACCAGCCTACGTTATAGTTGTAAAATGTACTGTTGTCGCATTCATCTTGAGTTTATGGTGGTGTCTTCTGTACTTGATAAAGTTATACCACCGCTTCTCATACTTGTGTATTCTCTTTAACCACTCTGAATGAGAGCCAGTCACGCGAAGGCCTGGCATCTCGTAGTCTCAGCACCAGTTATCTAAATGCCTTAGTCACAGTCCCATAAAACTAAGTACCATATTTATCTCATTAATCACGGGGACAAACAGCTTTTGAAGTTGTTGTTTTTGTATATGTACAAACCCCGAAAGTGCCTGACATCGTGCGTGATGGCAGCTGTAACCAAAGTTAATGAGGTCACGCCTGTTTAGTCAAATAACTTTTACGCCCCAAATACAATGCTCACCAGCTAATAGTCTTAATAGAATATAATGCACTGGATAACTCAATGATGTTCACCAAAGTTTAATTTAAAATGCTTTACTTCTCGAGTGAATATCATTTGTCAAAATTATTTTAATCCTTTGTATTAACTTCGCTTTTGTGTGTGACTGACTGGGTCGGATGGCTAATTGACCCACTTTCCGTCCAGCTATCGAGCTGAAACTTGGCACATAGACGCGTTGCCGATGACAACGCATTCATTCAAATTTTCACCATGGTTCCATTATGTTTTACGTTAGTCCAGATGAGCCCCAAAGAGCACGCTGCTTATCAGCAAGTTTTTCCCCCACTTTTCGTCTTCTTGTCTTCCCTTCCACAACCCGCCCCCATTCTTCCCGCACACCCGCTCCAGTTCTTCAACATCTCACTGGACATTCTTAGCGGGAGAACATGCCATCTCAGACTTGAAGGTGAACGGGGAAAGATGCATTTCTTGATTTGACAAGGAAAGCCCTTTACCTTCTTTTTCCTCTCTGCTTTGAATTTCCTTTTTTCTTGCTTCCCCCCCCCCCCCCCCCCCCAAACATTCATGTCAAAAATTCCGGAAATGCAATCTGGCTTGTGGTGGGATCGAGGATGAAATAACATAAAATAAATAGCTTTCTTGTAACAGTTGTGCTCGTGTGACAGTTGTGCTCGTGTGACAGTTGTCCTAGATAGTTTTTGCCTTTTATTTTGTGTAGAAAATAAACAAGAAGTTAGGATCTGCAAGACTCCTATTACTTTCATGTTCGTTTAAAACACACAAAAATTTTTTTTTGTTAACCCCACCTTTGCCGGACTAAGGATTTAACTTTGGTTTAATCAGCTCCTCCTCCCCCCCCCCCCCCCCGGGGCCAATGAACAAATAAAAATGAATATAAAAATAGTTGAGATGTAATATAAAAAGATTTATCAGTATAAACGTATAAGGCTTATAAACTTATGTCAATTTGTTTACAAGCAAAGTTCTTCCTTATGTCTTTTACTTTTATGATTTTGTTCTTCATTGTTGTGTTAGGACTGTGCCGTAACGTTGTGTTAGGACTGTGCCGTAACGTTGTGTTAGGACTGTGCCGTAACGTTGTGTTAGGACTGTGCCGTAACGTTGTGTTAGGACTGTGCCGTAACGTTGTGTTAGGACTGTGCCGTAACGTTGTGTTAGGACTGTGCCGTAACGTTGTGTTAGGACTGTGCCGTAACGTTGTGTTAGGACTGTGCCGTAACGTTGTGTTAGGACTGTGCCGTAACGTTGTGTTAGGACTGTGCCGTAACGTTGTGTTAGGACTGTGCCGTAACGTTGTGTTAGGACTGTGCCGTAACGTTGTGTTAGGACTGTGCCGTAACGTTGTGTTAGGACTGTGCCGTAACGTTGTGTTAGGACTGTGCCGAAACGTTGTGTTAGGACTGTGCCGTAACGTTGTGTTAGGACTGTGCCGTAACGTTGTGTTAGGACTGTGCCGTAACGTTGTGTTAGGACTGTGCCGTAACGTTGTGTTAGGACTGTGCCGAACTTTTGTGTTAGGACTGTGCCGTAACGTTGTGTTAGGACTGTGCCGAACTTTTGTGTTAGGACTGTGCCGTAACGTTGTGTTAGGACTGTGACGAACTTTTGTGTTAGGACTGTGCCGTAACGTTGTGTTAGGACTGTGCCGAACTTTTGTGTTAGGACTGTGCCGTAACGTTGTGTTAGGACTGTGACGAACTTTTGTGTTAGGACTGTGCCGTAACGTTGTGTTAGGACTGTGCCGAACTTTTGTGTTAGGACTGTGCCGTAACGTTGTGTTAGGACTGTGCCGAACTTTTGTGTTAGGACTGTGCCGTAACGTTGTGTTAGGACTGTGACGAGCTTTTGTGTTAGGACTGTGCCGTAACGTTGTGTTAGGACTGTACCGAACTTTTGTGTTAGGACTGTGCCGTAACGTTGTGTTAGGACTGTGCCAAAATTTTGATGTAATAGTTTGTTTGCTATTCAAGCTGCTACATTACACATAATAAATATTTCATTATAGAAACAAGTGGGCTTACAAGCAAACTCTTACGACGCCTCGGAAAAAAAATAAAAACCTTAAAAATTACATTAAAACATTCTAAAATATATTTAAAATCAAATGAAAAAATTTGACGATGTTATTACGTCAGTAGCACAATAATAATCTCAAATGTGATTACTGTTAGATAAAAATAGTTTGTGCTGAAAAGCTTTTCACTTCTATCCAATTTTAAAACCATTCTGTTTTTTTCCCCACGTGTTTTTCTTTCCTTCGCATGACGTATTTATATAAGAAATTGCATGGATTCGGAAAAGATCCTCAAGCCACGAGGTGTGGCTTCCTGATCCCAAGGGGGTTGAAAAGGTTATGCAGGTGGGGGTTATCTCTTGGAGTATTTATTGTACCTGTTTTCTCAATGGGGTGCTGCTTGAAACTCGAGATGGGGCGGTGATGAAAACAAGATGGATTTATTTAAGGCGCGGCGGTTTTAAGCTTTAGACGTTAGACCAGCGGTTCTCACCCTGTGGGTCGCGACCCCTTTGGGGGGTCGAGCGACCCTTTCCCAGGGGTCGTCTGGGACCATCGGAAAACACATAGACTCTACAGTTATGAAGTAGCAACGATCAAGGTTTAGAAAATATTAGTGGGCATTTACATATCCCCATGATTGATATTAAGTCGTATCATTTACCATAGAGTTATTGTGTTTCACCATGTGTACATTTTTACACATTTCCATTATTTATGTACATGTTTGTTTATTTGTTTTCCAGACATACACGCCAACAGGATTTGACACATACAACTGTCAGTACAGCGTATCGGACACATATAAAATTCTCATGTCTATATGGGACACTTCTGGTAAGTAATTTACTTACTCAATCACACACACGAACATACGCACATACATTCGTGCACCACACACAACACGGACTCACACGCAAGACAAATCAATTAACACATATCATGTGTGTGTGTGTTTATTCCTCCGCAAAAAAATATGTGGCGCCCCCTTCCACACAAAATATAAAACGCTCCTCCATGACTTGGCCCAGCCTGGGGGCTAACAAGTTGGCGATAACAAGACAATATTTGGTTGGGGTGTAGTGCGCATGTTATCCACATTAACCTTCTTCCTGCCAGCGGGGCGGTGCGTTAATGGGACCCGTCAATGACACTTCTGCTATTTCTCGTCCGAATCCGACCGTGCTAATGTCATGTAAGGTGTTGCCCTCCCCCTACCCAGCCCCTAGCGATTAGGAAGTCGCTGACCTAACGGATTATGAAGATACTCTCACAATGCCCCACGACTGTGAGCAACTGTTTAAGTAACAGAAAAAAAACAAAAAACTTTCGACTTAATTTCGAAAAAAAATGTGTCCGAAATTCTTTGGAATGAAACTTAATTGCCTCTAATTTCTGATTCTTTTAGTCTCCGGGTTAATAACGTTTTCCCGAATTCTACAATTGGATTTGCCTCCATTTCACAAATCTGTTAGACTTAATACCGTCTCACTTGCACCGCTTCTCGGAAAGTTTGTTTTTCTGTTCTTAGACATAGCTCGATATATATTTGCAAGTGTTATAAAAAAAATGTTCAGTTCACGCCACCTCCGTTTGTATTTTTAGACGTGATCTTTTTCTCTCTTCAATTTTCAACACGGAAATATTATATTTAAAAAAAAAATAATCTTATTTTGTTGGTCTTTGGCAAATGCGCAGATTTTTTTATATTTTATAAATAACCGCTACCCCCCCCCCCCTTTTTTTTTCTTCTTCTTCTTTTTTTCTTCTCCTCCTTTCTTTCTCCACTTCCAATGAACTTCCTGTCCCCATCCACCTGCACGTGTTGTCCTTTCGCCAACCTACTTGGCAAATGAACTAGTTTTCTTCTCGTTGCATAAAATCTTATCGCTTCGGGAATTTTCCCGTCTAAACTATCAGTTATTAAATGCATTGCCAGGATTTGAAGCATCTTGTAACTATATGATTAGATTGCTTTTTCCCGAACTTAAAATTTTTCGTGACTTCAGAGTTTTGGCAAGTGGAAGTGTCTGGGCTGAGACGGGGGATTCTCAAATGAAATTCCACGGCAAGAGTGTCCGTTGCTATTCTGACGTGAGATTTGCAACCGGGTTGTTCAATTATTTAACCTCCACAAGCCACAAGATTTTTATCTCACTTTGCATTAAGTAAACGTATCACACGTAGTTGAGATGCAATTTTTATAGTCGCGTTCGTGTTGTCTTTAAGTTTGAGATGAGTTGTCTTTAAGTTTGACATGAGTTGTCTTTAAGTTTGAGATGAGTTGTCTTTAAGTTTGACATGAGTTGTCTTTAAGTTTGAGATGAGTTGTCTTTAAGTTTGACATGAGTTGTCTTTAAGTTTGACATGAGTTGTCTTTAAGTTTGAGATGAGTTGTCTTTAAGTTTGAGATGTACAATGAATGCGCACAGATTACTTTGTTCCTTAGATTTCAAGATCTTTAAAGAGAATTGTCTTTATTTTTATGCCATTATAATTTGTTACCGCAAGATAGTTGTTTCTTTAGTACCGTACATTACAGCTAATGTGTTTTCCTCGAGTCCCTGCCTTTTTGTTTAAAAATAGCCTTAAAATGACCCGTGACACGCGTGTTGTGCCATCTGCTAATCTTGTACAGTACAAAAAATAAAATAAAAACAGTCATGATCAAAATAAAATATCACGTGAGGCAATGAGCGTGCCAGAATGGCGTGTATGATGTCATGACGAGAATATCTGGCCAGATTAGCTCCATCGACTTGGAGAAAAGCCTTCGCGTGATGTGTGAACTTTATGTTTCGGCAAAAATTACGTGCTATAAAATATTGTCTCCTTATTTACGATCTGTATCTTCACCAACATAATGAACACTGACACGCCCCACTGTCATCAAATGAAAACTTTTAACAAATTCCACCATTTACAATGAAGCACCTGCACATCTAAATATCAACGTATAAATTAATAAAGAAAAGCACATTCCATCATCGCCATTAAAACATGACATACCACCATCGCCATTAAAACATCATGACATACCACCATCACCATTAAAACATCATGACATACCACCATCGCCATTAAAACATGACATACCACCATCGCCATTAAAACATGACATACCACCATCACCATTAAAACATGACATACCATCATTCAAATTCAAGTATATTCATCTTTTAGTCGTAACCGTACATCAGCCATTAACGCATGTGTTTTCAGATATCGCTGTAAAATTACTCCCCCCACCAACCCCCCCCCCCCTTTTTTTTTTACGCACCAGCAAGGTTTTGCTCCTGCATATCCCTTCCAGCTCCCAGACCTATAAAACTTTCTTTGCTTGCAATGCTGGTTTACAACTTAACGCATTTTAAGCTTCTATCTCCGTTGAACAAATTTATCTATCTTTTGATATAAATATTCAAATAATCAAAGGGATTGACTGCCAAACCTAAGTTTGAAATTGGATCGACAAGTCAGGAACCCTGCAAGTTGCCACGGTCCATGTTTCCAATGTCCATGTTTGCAATGTCTATATTTTCAATGTCCATGTTTCCAATGTCGATGTTTCCAATGTCCACGTTTCCAATGTTGTTTCCAATGTCCACGTTTCCAATGTCATGTTTCCAATTTCCATGTTTCCAATGTCCATATTTCCAATGTCCATGTTTCCAATGTCCATGTTTCCAATGTCCATATTTTCAATGGCCATGTTTCCAATGTCCACAAGGCCAACACAAATAATAACGATTTCGTCTATAGAGTGAGGAGGCGATATCTTTAGGGATTATTTTTCATTCGTGGGAGAGAGCCCAAGAACCCATGAATGTATTACTAGTTTTCGTGTGTATCTTTGTTATGCTCAGTGTCAGCTGCACAGCTCTCGCCTCACCCTCGTTTCCCACACGCACACAAAGACCTGCCGTTAATGATTCGCGTAAAGAATTCAGCGAGTAACTCCAGATATGACCCACACCAGACGACCGTGAGAACGGTCTCACTACAACCCACAACTGCCCGGTTGGAAGAAGGAGAAGATATATATTTTAAAAAAAAAAAAAAGAACTGTTATGAAGAGGCTTGGGTGTTATAAAGAGGCTAGGGTGTTGGAAATGACACTTCTAGAGATCATTCCCAGGAATTTTTCTCACAGTTCCAGCCAACATGACTGAAGACCTTACACGAAACATGACCAACATGACTAAAGACCTTACACGAAACATGGCCAACATGACTAAAGACCATACACGGCACATGGCCAACATGACTGAAGACCTTACATGGCGGTGGCCATAAACCATCTTACTATGAATGAACGTAATTGTAATGACCTCGGGTTCTTTACGCTTACTCTCTTACAGAAGTCCCGTTTCTTGAGACTTGTTAAATGCAGGAGCGGACTCCTGCATGATTTCCCCTACCTAGGTGGATTACAAAAACAATGTCACTAGTAGTGTGGCATCTTTAGGTAAAGCAAGATCACAGACAGAGTTATAATCGGTTTTTGCTGGGGTATGTTAAAATTATAGCTTAAGTGTGCTACATACTATTGGTAAAAATATTAATTTTCATTGTGCAAATGTTATTGAAACGCAAAATGGAAAATAAAGATTAATGAGCTACACCAGGTTGGAATCGGTTGGCAAAAAGGTCAAGAACACACCCGTCCGTTTTAATATGTTCAAGTTTTTAACAAAAATGTCCGTTACTGTGCTCTTGACCGTTACTGTGCTCTTGACCGTTACTGTGCTCTTGACTGTTACTGTGCTCTTTACCGTTACTTTGCTCTTTACCGTTACTGTGCTCTTTACCGTTACTGTGCTCTTTACCGTTACTGTGCTCTTTATCGTTAAGTTGTTTCCAATTTAATTAAATATTACAAATCTAAGGACAAAAATCCCCACCCCTCAAAAAAAAAATAATATTTTTTTATGTTCCAGGAAGAGCTGTGTACTTCCTAGGTTCTCTTCTCTTTGTGCTACATGAAACGAATATGTCAACATTATACTGTATTCGAGCTCTTTTATCACGGCTTTTGTTTGTTTTAGGAAGAGGCAGGCATCCTTTAGCAACCTTTGAGTGGTCCGCAAATAAAGAGTGTTGTCTCTCTAAACCCACACTGCTGTAGAGCCGGCCTGCACAACATGCGGCCCGCCATTACCAGATTTTGCGGCCCGCCATCACCAGTTTTGCGGCCCGCGAAGTAACGAAATATTCATTATCATTTTCTTAATAGCTATCCCCCCCCCCCGACCTATTTTCGTTCGGCCCGCACATGTATTACGGCCCGCCTCACATTTTGAGTTGTACAGGCCTGGTCTAGAGGACAGGACAAAATTCACGTCTGTTGGAGCAGAACTCCGCAACCGGTGTGCCGCGGGAAAAGTCCTCCAAAAGAGAATGAAAAACACGTTAATATCCCCCCCCCCCCTATATTTCATAGCTATTGATATTCGCACTTTGATGTATAAAAAAATCAACTGGCTCATGCTATAGTTCATGTCAAAACAAATTAAATATATAAATATAAAAAAATTCTGGTACATGAAAAGAACCGTTACAAAACGCCCCCCCCCCCTTTTTTTTATTTTTTACATTTTTTGGTGTGCCGCGGAAATCTGGGAAGTGTCTAAGTGTGCTGTGCGGGGGAAAAGTTTCAAAGTTCTGTATTAGTGTAATTCTACTTCGTGTTTCTGCACCGCACCTCTGTCTGTAATAAAATTGGCGTCTCTCTTTGCCTACACCGTCCGGTTTCTGCTCTCTCAACAAATATACTCTCTACTTAAAACACCGTTCACGTCTCACGTGACGCGTTAGTGAAATGGCAAATGGGAAAATCAGCTGGTGGTAGGGGTTCTCATCCACTGGGTAAATAGTCTTAAACATGCACTACTTGTGATTTAATTTAAAATGTAGAAAAAAATATAATTATGTGGTGTCAAATTAATGGACGGGAGGTGGGCAACAAATTAATGATGGTATATAAAACATAAAAAGCAGACGAGTACCAGGTAGAGGTTATGGCAAATTATGGAACCTTTGTGGCGTATGTCAAAGATGGAATAAAATGATTCTAAATGGGCCTCATTCAGAACTGTTTGTAAACCTCTGGTGATTATGTCATCGTTACGTCACTGGTAAAATATTTGCTCTGAGTTCAACATCCAGACCGACTCAGTTTAACACCACTAATGGATTGAAAGAACACCACTTCCGCTATCACCTTCACGATCTGTACATATACGATCACGACCCAGATTTTATGTACACGGTAATCCCAAATTAAACTCCAAGTTGTAGATGTAGACTGAGCAGCGTTCTAATCCGGGGTAAATACCGTGGTGACATCTTAAGAACCCTTGTCTGTAACGAATGGGAAAATGTGGAAACCATGGAAGGGTGATGATGTTGTGGAAACCTGACGGCCTGATGTGTCTTGACACGTGGTCTACCTGTTACTCAACAATGAAGCCTGCAGGTTCCATAGTGGGTTGTTTTGGGGGTTTGAGGGGGTCAAGGGCAATCAGCCAAACGGTTTAAAATATAAATAAAGACTTCATGTTAAAAAACAATAAAAATTAAAATGTTTCCACCGGGCCACCTAAATAACGAAACAAACATCTTGGAAAATGTTTTACATAAAAAATATGGTTGCATGATTTTTGGTGTGCTGACATGTTGAACGATCTATAAATCTATCTCTCTCTCTCTCCTCCTCCCCCCCCCCCCCCCCAAATCCCATGTCGATTCGGTACGATTATCGAATGCCGTCTGCTTTTTGGATTCTTTTGGGCGCTTGGTGGTAGGTGAATGCGTCATGATCTCAGGTGAGAAGTTTGATGTCATGATCTCAGGTGAGAAGTTTGATGTCATGATCTCAGGTGAGAAGTTTGATGTCATGATCTCAGATGAGAAGTTTGATGTCATCCCAGATGAGAAGTTTGATGTCATGATCTCAGGTGAGAAGTTTGATGTCATGATCTCAGGTGAGAAGTTTGATGTCATGATCTCAGGTGAGAAGTTTGATGTCATGATCTCAGATGAGAAGTTTGATGTCATGATCTCAGGTGAGAAGTTTGATGTCATGATCTCAGGTGAGAAGTTTGATGTCATGATCTCAGGTGAGAAGTTTGATGTCATGATCTCAGGTGAGAAGTTTGATGTCATGATCTCAGGTGAGAAGTTTGATGTCATGATCTCAGGTGAGAAGTTTGATGTCATGATCTCAGGTGAGAAGTTTGATGTCATGATCCCAGGTGAGAAGTTTGATGTCATGATCTCAGGTGAGAAGTTTGATGTCATGATCTCAGGTGAGAAGTTTGATGTCATGATCTCAGGTGAGAAGTTTGATGTCATGATCTCAGATGAGAAAATTGATGTCATGATCTCAGATCATTAGTTTGCTGGCCTGATCTCAGATGAGAAGTTTGATGTCAAGATCTCAGATGAGAAGTTTGATGTCATGATCTCAGGTGAGAAGTTTGATGTCATGATCTCAGATGAGAAGTTTGATGTCATGATCTCAGATGAGAAGTTTGATGTCATGATCTCTGGTGAGAAGTTTGATGTCATGATCTCAGATGAGAAGTTTGATGTCATCCCAGATGAGAAGTTTGATGTCATGATCTCAGATGAGAAGTTTGATTTCATGATCTCAGATGAGAAGTTTGATGGCCTGATCTCAGATGAGAAGTTTGATATCATCTTGACGCTACCGGAAAGAATTAAATTGTTTCTCTTGTCATTTTTGAAATGATTTATGGCCACTCAGGGATTATGTGTCGGAAGTGCGTTTTGTCAGTTTTAAAGCACTGCTTAAGTGCAAGAAATGCTTTACAATTGAAAGAAATGCTTTACAAGTGAAATAAATGATTTACCCAGAGTGGCACGCGTCTTGGCTCTTTGTCCGAACTTTGAACTTGCTTGCAGTTTTTTTATAAATCAACGCACAGTGATTTATTATTTCAATCTTCCAAGTGATCACGTTTGGCAGAATCGAAACCATTGCATTTTTATGGGTCACGTGGCCTTTCAAGCATTTTGATATCCGGCGAGCAAGGTATCGTGGTCCACAAAATGCTTGTATCCATTAACATAATACATACATATATATATATATATATATATATGAAAGAACCCAGTCTGTTGCCCTTTAGGTAAGATTGTAAACAAATGATAAGAACGCCAACAGAGCTGGCCACATAGAACTGGAGGTAATAATATGTTGACGAGTAATTTTGTGGACCAAGTATGAGTTTTGATTTCTTTCCACTTCCTCCCTTCATTTACCCTCAAACCCCCCCCCCCCCTTTTCTCAATTTAAAGACACATTTAGTTTCCTCTGGGGCAAAGCTTCCTCCTGAAATATCCATAACAGCACGTTGAGATAGTGAGAGGGCCGCTACCACGACGCTAACAACAACATTGTAACCCCCCCCCCCTCTCCCACCTCATAAAGCATGAATACAACGGATGAAGTCCCACTATCTCTTATCAACTTAATCCTTATCCCAGCACTTCTTAGGTTCTATAATTAGCTGTGTAAGCATCCAATGGTAAGCCATGTAAGATTATGGCCTGTAGCATTTGTATAAATTGGTCCCCACTTGTCTACACCAGTAGGACCCTCTTCTCCCCCCCCCACCCACGTTATCACCATCTTTATTTTACTGACTGCACGACCCTCCATGCCGTCACTACTTCAATGACAGCACGACCCTCCATGCCGTCACTACTTCACTGACAGCATGAACCTCTATGCCGTCACTAATTCACTGACAGCATGACCCTCCATGCCGTCACTACTTCACTGACAGCACGACCCTCCATGCCATCACTACTTCACTGACAGCATGACCCCCCATGCCGTCACTACTTCACTGACAGCATGACCCCCCATGCCATCACTGACCTTCTGATCGACTGTGTTTACCATTCAGCCGTTTGCGAACACCGAGACGAGAACATGAATGAAATGAAGCAGACGACTGCTTTTGTGCGGAAATAATCAAAGCTTGGATTAAGAAAATGAATGGGATTTTGACGCGATCTTATTCTAAGATTTGTGTTAATTTGTACCAACAGCGATACACTTGGGAAAAAAACATGCTTTCTTTCACTAAGTCCCCAATTGTCAAAATGACAAGTAATTAGTGGTACTAGGAGATGCCAGTACACATCTGGAGATACACACACATGTTGTCAGTACAGAGAAATGTAACAGCGGTGGAGTCCCGTTGCGTGGTTCAATGTAATTCATAACTGATACTTTATTTCAACAATTAATTAAGACCAGACCTGTTTACCCTTAAACTCTTAAAATCGTACAATATCCTCACAAAATCGTTCAATACATTATCTTAATAGTAAAAAAACCCCACAGAATATATAATGTATACACCTCAAAATCGTACACTGTACGATTAAAAATCGTTAAAGTAAACAGGTCTTAAAGACTCATTAAGATTTCAAACGTATAGTACATTCAAATATCTTTCATTTGATACCTCATTTTGTCTTACAAACCCAACAAAAATATTTTAAATCGTTTTTTAATCCCAACCTCTCAATTCTGGTACCCGTGTACCAATACATAGCCACTTCGTAAATCCACATTGAGGAACGCTGCTGTACGTGATCACTTAAAGAAATAACCATGATTGAGAAGTATCATTAATTAAATATGTTCTTGATTTGGCTTGATCCGTGATTGAAGCGACTTTGGCCTTAACTCCGCACCACCTCCCACCCCGGAAGAATTTGTCACTGAAAAATATTTTTGGCCCAAAATTATCTTACAGTGGACTGTACACGGTTCTCCCAAAAACACAACAGAAAATATTTAAAAACCAAAACAGACGCAACGAAACACACCAAAATAAATAATAATGAATTACTATTTTACAATTATATATAATATAATTTTTTTTAGATCTTTTTAAGAACCATAGGGGGGTAAGATAACGTTATCTTTCAGTTGCTCTCTCCCCAGCCACTTGAAGGTGTCATGCTATCAATGTGCTTTTCTCATTCTCTTAACAATCACCTTAACGGACAAGTGGCACTTGTAAACTTTCTGTTCTTGGCCTATTGTTAGATCACTTGACAGCTGACTGTGCCTCTTGTTGGATCACGTGACAACTTTTGTTATTTACTATCCCGCGATCACATTGGAGAAGCCAAAGATTTTTACCCTGTACAATTTACGAAAACTATTGATAAATATTTATATGTTTAATATTCATTTCTTGCTTATTGATGTTTTCAGGTGATGTTGGCTATGACAGAGTTCGTCCATTGTCCTACAGTGATGGAGACCTCGTCATTATTTGTTTTGCAATAGACAAGCCAGAGTCTATGGAAGATGTGGTCTCTAAGGTACAACACAAATAGAACTTTGAGTCCATTCTCATACCTTTGCCATTCAAACAATTTTAAAAAAAAATTGAACAAAGGAGAATGAGTACAGCATTCATTGTTTTGGATATTTTAGAAGTAGCCTCCCCTTAAATAAGATCATGGGGTTAATCCTAATCTGCTTTACTACAATCCTTTCTTGACATACCCTGGAACCCAGGCTGATGTTGTTAACAAGGATCATCAGAAACACTACATCTCCTTACACGTCATATTCTAAAAAACTGACATTGATATAAAATGTAATTATTCTGTCATAAAAGTTTGATGTCCCTCATTCTCTCCTTTCTACACTATGATACCAAAGTATGGAGGTGGTTATATAGGGAAGGGGTCAGCTGCCAGACTTGGTTCGCAATAGAGATTTTCATTGGCACATTGAAGAGATCCAAAAAAATATATATAAATAACTATATAAAAAATATATCTTAAATGGTAACCTGATAAGTCGAGAATTTGAAGTCTTACTGTTGGCACTCGAGGGTACTGTAGTTTGAGACCAGAAAAGGCTGTTGAGCGATTACTATCATCTTTCAACGGCCTTCTGTGTTTGCAATCTTCTACTAGTGATATTTGTATTAGTAATAGCTTGTACATTTATGCTTGTCCCCTGTATGAAATCATTGGATGCTCATTTCTAGGCAACAACAAAAATGGCCTTGAAGAAACTTAAATTTATTCAGGCGCAGGATATTAATGTCATCCCCGATTGTATTTTCAGTGGTACCCTGAGGTCAAGGAACAGTGTCCCAATGTACCGGTCATGCTGGTTGGGTGTAAGTCAGACATGCGCCATGAGATCAAATCCATGACTTCTGACAAACCCAGGCCAACATTTGTCACATACGATCAGGTAAATAATAAGGGAAAAATAAAATATTCAACATTATTTTCAATTCACTAATCTTTATTTGTTATATAATAGATGGCTTGATGTTATTTTTAGATTTAAGACTTTAAGATGTCTTCATTTATGGGGAGATTTGCTCAGTAAATGTCAAGAGTAACTTGTCTGTACTATCAACAACAGAAATAAATGTTTGCATAAAAGGGTTTAAATGCACAAACTTATGAAATTAAAACTGAAACATATTAAAAAATGCCAGGAATATTTTATTAAAAATTCAAACATTTTGGCTTATGAAATGTCACAAATATTATTGCTTTTTAAGATTTACATCTCATTTATGTTAATGCTCCATATGTATGGATCAATGTTTTTGTTAGAAAGATTGCTAGGAAGCTGGTGCTTATCTCATTAATGGCTTTTCAAAATTTCAATTTGATGCTTTAATAAAATGAAAGGCTCATCTTCATTTTTCAATCACTCCTTTCAGCATGCAAGCTGTATGCACATATAATCTAAGCCATATGCACAAATAATCTAAGCCCTATAATGTTATAACAAAATGTTTAGGGGAGGAGTAGGCTGCCTAATTCAACATCAAATATTTTATTTACATCTTTCTCATTTCCATATCTTAATATAGTTTATATAAACCAGATGCTTTCACTTCCCTAGTAAATAGCTTTATCAATAAATTGAATATTTTTTATAACTCTCCTTGACAGGGCTTAAAAACGGCCAAGCACATTGGAGCCCTTGTATATTCAGAAACATCGGCTAAAACCTCACAGAGAAGTGTAAATGACGTCATGGAAGTCGCAGCCCTGTCATCGGCAGGTTCTAAAAATGGCTGCACATTTAGCGCCAGCAGTGGTACCACCACTACAGCCAGCAACAGCAGCACTGGGAGCAGCGCCAACAGCAGCACGAGCAGCGACAGCCCAAACTTCAGACGACAGCGGAGCTTTAGCAGAAGGAAAGGGTTTACTGGGATGAACGAAGCCAAGGTCCAGTTGAGGAAAGAAGCTGCTAAAAGCTGCATAGTCATGTGATGACATAAATCTGAGACTCCAATATTATGTCAAGAAACAATGTGATCACTGAAAGAATCTCAGCTTGACTAAGTCTTGAGTTTTTCCTCAACAACTGGATTGGGAGTGATCAGAACACCTCTTTTAGAACCATTTCACCAAGTTTAATGGTCACTTAAGGTTGGACTTAAATGTCATTACAGACAGTCACCAGCTTGTTGGCCGAGCTCAATGCAATAGCAGAATGGCTAATATATATGTTCTTAGCTTACCTGCCTGTTTTAAAATATGCTCATTTTATTTTATGAATCTGCTTATATAAGTAGGTGATAGAAAAAAAAAGTTTCATTTCATAAATATTTAGCTTACAATAAATTTAATTTGTAGCACATTAAGTTGCCAGACTACCCCCCCCAGAAGTTGTGGCTTACTTATTTAGTGAATTTAGCACAAGGCTCTAGAGCTCATTAGTTAGCTGGGTTAATAAGTGAAAGTGGCCTTAATTAAAGGTTGTGTACTTAATGACTTTAGTTAAGAGACAAAATCTTTATTAATGATTTTTTTTAAAGACTTATTAATGTTTTATTATGCCTCTGAAATTGTCTCATGTTTGCCTTTCATACCCTTAAGCTAATTTAAATATTTTAAAAAATCATTCAATACCGTATTCCACATGCAGAATGACCTTATAAATATAAACATTCTCTTTAGCAAAGTTCATGTTTCTGCTTGTTTCACTCAAATCAGTATTATATGGGATTTAATTTAATTTAAATTTAATAGCAACAAACTCACACAACTAAATGTTTGTGAATTGTTTAAAAGCACCCTGTATTTTGCCTTCATTTAATGGCCTAAATTTTAAAATATGTTATTTATTAAATTATTTCAAGTGTCACATACTAGTCTAACCTAATATAATGTTATAATACATGTACAGCATTTATAATAATTCATCCATAGTCATTAAACTTGTAATGCAAATATTCAGTCATCTACATGGTTGTTTTATTAACGGTAGCTGTCATTTTATGCATGATCAAAATTTCAACACTTGTAGCAGATATAAGTTAATCAATGTACAAAAAAGACTCAATTTTGCAATAAAATAAATCTAATTCTACATATGTAGACACTCAATTTTATTACAGTAAAGTTTTTTATATATATCTTTGTCAAACGTATTGACTATTTTAATTATGCTCCACCTTTGGATAATGTATACTTTTTGTCATTTCGTAGGGATAGGGGTACAAATTGTTATGGTATCATTCATTGGAAGCCCTGAATACTTTACCTTCATAAATACATCTTCATGACATAATTACCTTAATAAGCCATCTCAATTAGTTACTAATAAGCTGTGTGGTAGGTGTACTCAACAATTTATTTTTGTATTTATATAGAGTTGTCTATTAAAATGAACTTGGTTAGTTTTCCAACACATTATGTAGTTCATAAACATATTTATCTATTGTGGATTATCCAAGAAATATATTAAAGTCATGAACTAATGTTGTTATTAATGGTAATAATCATTAACTTATTCTTACGTAGTCACTAAACAAGCATACCATAGTTAGAAACTTGACAGTGTCACTAAACCAGATTACCGTATTTAGAAACTTGATAAAAATGTTTGGGTGACCATAATTAATCATTATTAATTAGTCATTATTAATGATAATTTAAAGGCAACTTCTAATAGGAACACATAATGAAACCTTTTTAAACCTAAAATCTAATTGATATATTTGTGACCAGAAAATTCCAAAGAACTGTTTTGATAGATTATTCAAATTCAAAGTTAGTAAACACTTCACAAGATGGAAAGCTTTTTTTTTTTTTTACATTGCTTAACTGTTTTAAATTCTAGATACCCAAACCAACTACCGGTACCAAAGCTCCTAGCATTTACACTGGTAGTTAAGTGGTAGCCTCGCTTTTATTATTTTGTGCTGTTCTGTTAGCTTAATATCTCCATTACGGTACTTTATCAGACCTGTTTACCCTCAAACTCTTAAAATCGTACAATACATTATCTTAATAGTAAAAAAATAAATAAACATACAGTATATATAATATATAATGTATACACCTCAAAATCGTAAGAGTAAACAGGTCTGCTTTATTATATTTCTTCTTTAAAAAAAAACCAAGAACTTTAAGAAAAAATCCATGCATATTTTTTTTCTATTTAACTTACCTTTATTTGGTATCAACGGTTTGATGCTTATGTTACAGTTAGTCACAAACTAAATAGCTGTTCATATTTCTTGAAGGTAAGAGAGCCATCTGTAATATATTTGAAAACTGTTCACGTTGATTTTTGTGTGTATTAATTTGCTAGCCTGAATTTTGATAAAGTTAAATTTAAAACAAAAAGCGAGTGAGGTGTAGATGAGAAGAAGAAAATTTTAGGCATGAAATAAAATGAATAATTATTTCAAAATTGAAAGCTTTTCTCCTTATGGAAAAGTCAGGGAATGAAAGGCTGTAAATGTGTATAAGAGTCAGAGAGGTTTAGATTGTTAATAGTTAACTTGGTGGCGCAAGCCTGATTCTAAAAAAAAAATATCGTTAACATATTATGGCTTCTAATTTACACTTCAGAGATAATTTTTACCTGACAATGTCATGGCATGCTTCAAGACTGCAGGAAGTGAGGATGGAATAATGAATGTTGTCGGGGGGGGGGGGGGGGGGGGGGGGGGCTATCAGCTATTGATGTTATTGATTATTGAAAGGAATGAATAAGTTTGAAGAAAGATTGTACAGCTTTTTGGAGTCCCTATTTAACACAAATTTGTCAGTCTTAAGATAATTTAATTGTAATTCTATATATATATAATGTATGCATAATATTGATGAACTTAATTTGATATTTGACTTTATAAGCTTCTCCAAGTTGCATGGGATGATATATCATTATAAAAAATGTAAATGTTGTTTTCTCAAAGTTTGACAATTGGCATTTAGCAAAAGGCTAATTATTAGTCATTGGTTATTTATAATAAATAAAGTAGTGTAAGGGGAAGAATTGTACATTTTAAAAATAGAAAATGCATTTGGGGGTTGGGGTTTAATTTATGTTTAAAAGATGGCTTCAGTTTGTTTATATGTCTTAACTTTTAGATTAAATAAAATTAGAACTTTTCCAAAGGAATAGCACAACTATCAGAACCAGAACCCTACTTTAACTTGAAGATGCAATAATTTCCATTTTAAAAAAATGCTCTGGCCTTTAACCAGAGAGTAGAATTATTCCTTTCTGGACCCAAGGATTAGATTATATTTTTTTGTAATCATTTTATTATTAAATTGTATTACATCAGAGATATAAAATTTATCCCTTTTCAAGTCTTTCAATGTAAAAATTTGTGTTCCATCTGGAAATAGAACATCTATAATTGTGATTGGAGAAATGCAAGATGTAAATATAAGTAGGATGTAGATTTGTTTAGACTTTCATGTTGTATTTGTTTTTAGAGCGGTGGAGATGTATTTTGAATTTGAGAAAAATTGAAAAAATAAAAAATAATTGAAAAAATAGAAAATAATTGAAAAAATAAAAAATAATTGAAAAAATAGGGTTTGCTTTTCTTCACTGTGAATACTCATTTAGTTCTTTGATTCACAAAAATAAGCTGGTTGTGGCAAGAGATGAAGATACTTTTTATTATACATTCTAGGATACCCATACAACATCAGTTACAGTTTCCAGTGGACCTAGTTCAACCATGACCCTATAAATCAAACAATGGCAGTTAGCAATCACAAGTAGTAAAACACACAAGTTGTTGGGATGCACTTACTTGGGAGAAGGTTAACTATTTTCCCTGTACAGCTGTTTATAAGAAAATGCAGAAAATGAAAAGTAAACAAAAATGTTTGTATTCTTCTTTTGGAAAAAAAAACAGTACCCTGGATACCCTATCTATGCTCCCTCCAAACTGTCGTAGCATCCGGGGCATACATTTCCTGTCAAGCTCTAAAGAGGTCTGTTCAGTAAAATCTGTAACTGTAATCAATTAAAGTTCACAAACATTTGACTTTGGAGTGCAAATTGTAATAATTTTTTTTTTTTTTTTTACAAAACGTTCATATTTCTTACAGTTTTAAGCATGACTGGAGTTTGTATTACAGAACTATAATTGTAAAAGTAATAAAAACTGGCATTTTTAAGTTTTTAAAAAAAATGTTTTACAAATGTTATTAAAATATAATTTTAAAAAATCTAAATTTCCATTTTAATTTAATTGGAAATAAAAATATGGTCTCCAAATTGAGCTTAAACTCCACATAAAATTCATTATTATTGCATTCAAAGTTCAGATTTTTGTTTGTGGTAAAATGAATAGCTATGCATATATTACGTCAGAGTGTACCACTCAACTTTTGAAACATTTAATTTTAATTTGTTAGAGACCGAGATGAAGTATAGCAAAGGGAGAGTACCAAATTAATATTAATTTTTTTTAAAAAGGGAAAGACCTTTCACCACTAAAATTTCAAACCATTTCACGATCTTCGCCTCCTGTTTGTGAAAACATGGCCTAACGAGCGCAGAAATATATTTTTTTCTAGTTTATTTAATGAGTTATGCAACGAGCAAACAACCTCAAATTCCACAATTTAACTAGAATAATAAGTGGGTTTCTATCATACTGTCATACTCTCTAGACTCTAGAGGTACCATGAAACAAAGGTCCCAAATGATGTCTCTAACGGCGACCTTGTAGGCCATCCATTCATGAAGTCAAGCGTCTAAAAACAGATGGGCTCCAGAAAAAATCACATACAGTGGCTGTATTTTTCGACCTCCGGCAAGCATACGACCAAGTCTGGAGGTCCGGTCTATTATTGAAATTGCAAAAGATGGGAGTAACTGCCAATATGTACAGGTGGATTGCCTGTTTCCTTACAAACCGGACAATAAGCACGAAATTCGGCAGTGAAACCTCCAGGAAAAGAGCCCTTGAGGAAGGGCTCCCACAAGGGTCAGCCCTCAGTTGCACACTTTTCCTGGCATACATTAATGACTTGCCACAAAATTTGGTAACCAATGCCGCGATGTATGTTGATGATTTGGTTATCTGGAGCACCGGTAAGGATGTCCACCGCCTGCAAACGCTATTACAGCAAGACCTTTCGTCTATCAACAGGTTCATGCAGCGGTGGCATCTGGAAATCAACACCGAGAAGACGGTCTATTCGCTATTTACCAATGGGCGAACCATTCTCAAACAGGAGATTGAGCTGAAGGTGGGGGATGTAGCGCTCAAATGGGACAAGCAACCGGTTTACCTGGGAGTCAAATTGGATCAAAAGGTGCAAATGCATAACTTTGTACAAGACCTCTGCTCCCAGGCGACCGCCAAGCTCAATCTGGTGAAAAAATTGGCTTGCACAAGTTGGGGCGCGGGCGCAAGTACGCTTAGAGCGCTACTCCTAAGCAGTGTAAGGTCGGTAATGGATTACAGCATGCCGGTCCAATCCTTTGCAAGCAAAACTGCACTGGAGAAGTTGGGTCGAATCCAGAATCAGGCTCTGAGATTCATCTGTGGTGCATTCAGGACCACACCCACAGCTGCTGTAGAAGTCTTGGTCAATATCGAACCGCTAGAAATTAGGAGGGAGAAGGCTATTTTAAGTACCGTAGAGAGGTACCGACGGCTGACAGAAAGAGAACCGTCGTTTCAGATGCAGAATAACTGGGTCGCGGGCAGAAGACTAAAAAGATCCTCATTCATGCACCAAGTCGTGGAGCTTGAAAGGACCGTCGATCTGCCCCAGAATAGAGAACGGCTGACCCGAATCCCAGTTAATCCGCCGTACGCGGAACCCTCACGTCCTTCCATACATTTGGCCTTGACCGACGCGGCAGTGACAAAACGGAGCCCTGAGCATGTTCAGAGAGCGGCCGCCCTTGAGACCATGGATTTGTACTCCGAAGTACCTGTAAAAGTGTTCACGGACGGATCTGCCAATCTGAGAGAAAGTACTGCTGGGTATGGTGCGCTCAAGAACTCTCCGGACCCTGTGGGACTACAGCATCAAAATTTGATGCGGAGCTGGAGGCTATACACAGGGCACTGGAGAGCGTGTATCACACACTGAGAGAAAACGAGCTTGCGGGACTCGATGTAGTCGTGTTCTCGGACTCAAGATCTGCTCTCGAGATCTTGGGAAAGAGACAGGGTAGCACCCACATGGTTGACGTCATCTTAGATGACGTATGCAAAATCGGCGAACTAGGAGGCACGGTGACAGTGCAATGGATCCCTGGCCACGTCAACATCAGTGGCAACGAGAAAGCGGACACTCTTGCGAAAACCGGGGCCGCCCAGCCTCAGCCAGAAACACCAATGACTGGATTGGGAATAAAGAACTGGCTGGCTGACCATTTTAGGAAAAAGTTGTACAGGCAGTGGGCGGACAATACGACCGCAAGAGGCGTCTATTCGAAAATGCAAACTCCTAGCAGACAAGACCCATGGTGGGGGTTAGGCCGAAAGCAGCAGAGTTTAGTGACGCAAATGCGCACCGAGCATTGCCCCATAGGCACGTATTTCTAGCGTCTAGACAACAATCAGCATCCCACCTGCCGGCATTGCAACCTGGTCCCGGAAACGCTGGCGCATCTGTTGACCGAATGTCCCTCACTGGAGCTACCGGGGGAGGCCAGGGCGGAGGGGGAACCCTATGTGAGGAAAATGTTGTATGGCACAGCTCAGCAGATGGAGCTGATTGCCAATTTACTAGCCGGGGCCTTAAGAGAGTGATCTCAGGCCCTCACCAGAATATGTGTGTTAGTAAGCGTCTAAAATTAAAACGGTGGGTGTGGGAGGGGTCTAATTTTTTTGACAACTATGAGACGATGAAAAAAAAAGGTGTGTGTATGGATCGAGGGTCGGGTAGAAGGCACAATTCCTTGACGTCATGTATGAATGGTCCAATCCTGCATCCGAAATGGGTTAATGGCGATTATTTTTGTTTTGTAATGAAATATGGTAAAACACGTAACTAAATTATATACGTTCCCAATCCCAAAAGTGTAATTGAGAAAATTCAACTAATTAAAAGTAGTTGGATGGATGAGCCTGTTGATTAACGCACATTTTCTCATTTATTGAAATAAAACTGAACACGGCCATCTTCATTTCCTTCTCCAAACTTGATTATAATAATAACAAAGAATAATCACAGGCCTTGTAAATTTCGTCCTGCGAAGTCTACACCCCCCTTTTTTCCCCCCAAAAAAAAGTTTGAATTTTTGTTCAATTATTATTATTTTTTAAAAATAAGAACACAACGTCAAATTGTAACAAGAGTGTGAATACGCTTAAATATAATAAATATTATTACAGTTCTTTGAATTTTGGGTTTACAACGATAGAAGCCAGTGGTGGAGAGAGGATTAATAAGACAAAAACTATATGTTTAAATAAAACAATACATGTTAAGCTCATTAGCATGATATATTGGAACTCTAATTGGCTAAATTCTATGCAGTGTATTTAGTTTTTTAAATTTTTTATTCTGACCCAGGTAAGGTAAATAAAGGGCGGAATTAGAGAGATTTTTTTTTTGATGATGCGGATGACTTAAAATAACAAGCTCATTTCTAACCTATGTGACAGCTGGATTAATATAGACATAGGCCTACACCTACAATAAAAAATAAAACAACAAAAAGTATGCTTTAGAATTCCTTGGTGCGCAGAAGTTAGGGCCCAGACGAAGCTGCCATTTAATAAAATTACCTTTAAATGGAGACTTTGTGATTTTATTATTAGTCTAAGTTCAACAAATCTCTTTTATATTTTAATTTCAATGTTTTGATTTTATACCGTCCCTTAGGATCTATTACACAAAAGAAATGTTTGCATTTGGTCTTATAGTAAATCTAACACTTAGATTTTGCCATGGCGCCCATGGACGGCACCAATATCTCGATACGCCACTGTGTTACAGGCTTATATTATGAGGTTCCACTAAATCCACATTTTATAAGTGTCGACTGTAGGCTGTAGGCATAATAGCATTTCCCCCCAACTCCCCACATAATTCCTAAATCATTAACACCCCCACACACAGACAAACACACACACATCCGTTTAGTCTTTATTTTGGCATATAGATACTTCTCTTGTTTTCGGGCGTGGCATAGGTAGCAAAGCACTGAATGACGCCTCGCGTATTTATTATAATGACAGGGACAATAGATTTTTTTTTGTTTATCTGCATTTCAGTGACAGTATGAGTGGCCTGCCCACATTTACATTCAAATCGATACAATCTTGTTGATTTGAGAATACATTTTTCAGCTTGACGATATGTTAACAATTTAACCAGGCTATTTAGAAGGTTATATAAGTTATAATTAGAAGGTTCATAATTTATTTATCATAACTTGAATTCATAACTTAAATACTTTTATATTTTTTTCTTTACAGGTGGGCGTTTTCTGAAGCAGAGGAAAATATTTACTATTTTAAGTAACAGGAACTCCACCTGACTCATATTTTTCTTGCTCTGCGCAGGTCCAAAATGGCGACCATCTCTAAAGTCACTGACAGAGATATGTGAACCGTGTTTAATATTCTGATTAATGATGGAAACTGTTTACTATTTCAGCACCATCGGATAATGGATTTAGCGGAAATCTAAGATTAAAAAAAAATTACCAGTCAATTCAGGGCTTGTTATCATAGTTCTGTACAACTTAATCAAATTATCTCAAGCTATCCTAAACTAAAACTACATGAGACAAGCGTGAAGCCGAAGAGTCAAAACAACACAACACTTATCATCACAAAACTAACAAGTCAAGAGACCACACCACGCTGTTCGAGAAGCAGTAATAAGTTTAATAAAAGTGAGGACATAAACATCAAGTTACTTTTAACATTAAACTTGATACTTTACACATATATGATCGTTAGTTAGCTACAAGTTATAATATAATTATAGGCCTACTTGCCTACTTAACTTGTTAATTATAGATTATAGTGGTCAGTGGTAAATTTTGGGTTAATGGTATGGGTTTCGGCAACAGTTATCTCACCCTAAGGGCAGTAACGTCACCTGGGGGAATCTCAACACTGAACTACGTGTGAATAGACCTATTACTTGTTTGACCGGAAGGATGTGTGTGATAACATTCCTGTTCTTAGCATTGCTCGCGTCATAAACGATACTGTTAATATGAAATATATTAAAATGAAATTTTCCATTATTTGTATTCAAATTCAACTTACAAGTTAGTTGAAAGAAAAACACACCCTTGCTGATACCTCAAGACCCAACACCGGTGAAAAAAATGATGCGTGCCAAATGTGCTGTATTTTTATTAGTTAAATTGCATTTAGAATTATCTTTTAGGGACTAGGGAGGGGAGACTCCTCCCCAGAACCCCTCCCCTAATTTCAAAAATATAAAATAAGAAAACAAAAACTTGCATTATGTGAATACCAACATCGAAATCTTTTTAGTGCGGCGCTGTAGACGGAAGTTGACTTGAAGGAACCTCTGTGACCTACATACCGTGGAACA
This sequence comes from Omphiscola glabra, assembly GCA_964017045.1. NCBI lineage: Eukaryota > Metazoa > Mollusca > Gastropoda > Lymnaeidae > Omphiscola > Omphiscola glabra. Next base: position 14,087,672 of record OZ024794.1, on the reverse strand, counting down.
CATTGCAGGCCTTACCGCTAACCCAAAATGAACTGTTAAAGTTCATAGGCTTAGGCCTACACAACTTCTTCTAACTATCCATTTCAAAATGAATTCACACAATCACACTTCAATACTCAGTTTTCAGAACGAATATCCAATAAAAGGCATGCAATCAAAATTGGACACACTTGCCTTCTTTGGCACTTTTTGAACTTATACTTAATAATATTTTTAATTTGACATAATATCATTCAATGAATTCAATTATTAAACATTACTAAAAAGGGCTGAGCTAAAGGCCTGAGCATAAGATGATAAACTTAATAAAAACTAAATGATGTTACTGTCCTCATGCTATTTTGGCCAATTATTTACTTCATCGGCTCACCCATAGTCACAGATTTGTATTACAAATTATACACTTTTATTACACATGATCACAAATTGGTAAACCGGCCCCTTAGACAAGTGACATTATTTATGGATGGTCCCTATAATATTATTATTATTTGCTGTCTTATATAGCGCGGTACCCCAGCCTAGGGCTAGGCTCACCGCGCTGTACATAAAAATATTTTTAAAAGAGACATAATCGTGACAATAACATAAAATACATATATGTAATAAAGAACAGATGTATAGAGACAAAACAAAATCTAATGCATATTCACCTCATCCACACCACAACTTTTACATGACAAGCCATGACGACGAGCAGCAGCAGCGTTTATCGGTCAGATGTGAGGAATCAGTCGGTGTAGTAGAGTTTAAAGAGATGTGTTTTGAGTGCAGTTTTGAAGGCTGTGATAGTTGATATATTGGGGATGTGTAGTGGAAGAGAATTCCATTGTTTGGGGGCACAGTAAGAGAAAGATCTTTCACCGTATGTTTTTGTGCGAGTCTTGGGGACAGAAAGAATACGCCAGTCTGCGAAGCTGTCGAAGGGGTGAATAGACAGAGAGAAGTTCGGTTAGATAGGAAGGGCAGGCATTCGAGAAAAAGTTGTGGCAGAGAACAGAGAGTAATAAAGATAATAAAGCCTAGCCCTAATGCCTAATCTAATGCATTAACTTAGTAATATTCTAATAGTCATAGCCATATGCTATCCAGGCATTCAAGGTAATCTCTCATTTTACTGAAATTTAAGGTCCTGACTTCAATACAAAAGAAATAGGCCTAGGGAGCCTAGGTCTATTATATTTATTTAAATTTGTATTTATTGCTATATTTATTAAATTTATGAAATAATTAACCTTTATCCGTTTTTAAGCCTATTTTATTCAAATAAACTAATTACATTTGTGAGTAGAACAAAAAAATTAAGTTTCAGACATATTTGTAAATTGTGATTTTTTGTGAGAGCACTTCCATTTTTTAAAGATTTTCTACTTAAATAAGGAGACCTTCTGACACATAGATTTTTCAATTCTTCTCTAATTCTTTGTTTTTTTCTTGTCTTGTCTGCTGAGGAAGGTATCTAGCCAAATTTTCTTTTGATTTTCTTTTCATTTCAAGTGTTAACCTATCTTGTTACACTATTCATTTCCCAAGCATTAAAAAAATAATTTGTTTCAGTGAAGAGCAGAACTATTATTATTATCATTATTATTATTATCATTTGCCCTAATTCTGTGTCAAATTAAACATACTAATGAGAATTAGTGAGATCAGATCGTTTGTAAGACTTAAAAATTTATTTTCTTCTTGTCATTGTCAGTTTAAATTTAAAAAAAAACAACTGGTAAAATGTTGTAGTTCTATTATTAATTATGGATTTCATGTTATGTTGGAAATTCTTTCCTCTTGTTTACAGGTCAAAAGAACAATCTAAAAATGTCTTTCTTGAGTGGCTTCAAGAAGCTATTTAGGTTTGGTGCAGATGATGGCAATGACAAGAAAAAAGGACAGTGGAATGTAAATATAAAAAAAGATGTGGATCCAAATCAGTTCTGGGAAATCACTGGAGAAATAGGAGAAGGAGCCTTTGGGGCAGTTTATAAGGTTAGTACCGCTAGTAAAGATTGTATCGTTTTTATGACCTTAAAAAATCGTATTGTTTTGAGCTATTACTAAAATATTAGGGGAACAAAATTGGTGAAGTAGGTTTTTGACTACAAATTGTATTGATAATCAGTTTTAATAATTATTTCCAGGCACGAAACAAAGAGACAAATGAGTTTGCTGCATTGAAGCAAGTTGAGATAAAAAATGAGGAAGACTTAGAGGACTTCTCCGTAGAGATTAATATATTGGCTGAATGTGCACATAAAAATATTGTTGGCCTCCATGAGGCTTTTTTCTTTGAAAACAAATTATGGGTAAGTAAACAAGAACATGGTTTTACAATTTACAAAAGTATGTCACCAGAAGTCTTGTCGCAAACTTTAGATTGGCAGAGGAGTTAAAAGGAGAAAACTTATAGTAAATGTAGTAAAAATCGTGTTTATTAGTATTAATGAAATAAATAATACTTTTTTAAATTTATATCTTGCAAACAGGCACATAACCAGGATTTATTTTCCAGGGTCCCTGTAAGATAGTGAGGAAGTAGTGTTGGCTCATTGGAAATTGTTTGGTCTAATAGTCATCTATAAACTGGCCAATCCAAAATAACATTGAACATATTATGAAATGTCTTTGTTTTTTAATTACTATGTTATTTAAAATATATAAAATATACCTTTTGAAAAGCCATTTTGAGGATTTTAATGGATCATGTGTATCGTGTACTTAATACTTATATTAATTAAAACAATAGTTAGGTTTAATTTGATATCACACAAATGGTAAAGAAGTATTGACAATAACAAATGATGAAGGGTGCAAATATTGTGGTAGAAAGGGGCAGGTGGCTGTATGCTTTTTATTTTTCATCTTCTTTTCCATTCACAACTCCCAGTTCAGCTTAGGCCACTTACAATATCCTTCCAGATCTTCCGGTCTCTTGATATCTTCTCAAACTCTTTCCGATCTTAAGTATATCCTTTTCTACCTCTTTGTTGTATGGCATATCCATTTTTCCTTCTGTTTGCTTCACTTGGATTTTTACATGTCATATGTATATTTCATTCTGGTGTGGGAGGGGTGCGAAATATTTTCAATGAAATGCTCTTTGAGGAAAACTGACTTAAGAAGCAAATCTCTCTTCATGGCATTTCTCAGATGTTTATTGAGTATTGTGGTGGAGGAGCTGTTGACTCTATTATGGTGGACCTGGAGAAGCCCCTCACAGAGCCAATGATTCGCTATGTTGCCCATGAAATGTGTGTAGCCCTGGCCTTTCTGCATGAACGTAGAGTTATACACAGGGACATTAAAGCAGGAAATGTTCTACTTACACAAGAAGGAGCAGTCAAACTGGGTTGGTGAATTATAAATTACTATTATTATTTTCCAAATCTTTGAAGGTTTCCTAACTTAAAAACTTTCCTTAAGTGATAATCTTTGAGCGAAAAAAAAAAAAAAAAATTAAAATAACATTTATATTTCATGTCTTATTTTGATAGCAAATTTGTTAGCCTCAGAATTAGTCCTATATGAGAAAGATGAAAATTGATTTCTTTATAAAATTATAAATGCTTTTATTTTGTTTTCACTTAATGTTTCAGCTGATTTTGGTGTATCGGCAAAAAACACAAAAACTGCACAACGCAGGGACACTTTCATTGGAACTCCTTACTGGTAAGCTGAAACTTAACCACTTATCATATTTAGAATTTTCAACTGTAAACATGTGTGCTGTAAATGTCTAATAGATATGCATTTAAATCCCGGTAAAAGGTCAAGAAGATAACCATAGCCCTATTTTGTGTGACTGAATATCACAATTCTTGTGCTCTGAGAAGCTTTATTAATATGTTGATAGGTTATAACATGATGAAGTCCCTGATCACTTTTAACATGATAAAGTCCCTGATCTCTTATAGCATGATGAAGTCACTGATCACTTACGATTTGTTTTTATTTTATTTTATACGAATTAGAAGAAGCAGAGGTCATTTTAGGGAAGATGGTTTTGACTCAATTTTAAATTTACCTTTTAGGATGGCCCCAGAAGTTATATTATGTGAAACCCTTAAGGATGTACCATACGATTACAAAGCAGATATTTGGTCCTTAGGTAAGTGTTTTACCACTCAATGAAATTGTTTGATGGAAGAATGCAATCTTTTTTTTACTAATTTTCAATTACCTTTAGAGCAGTTGGATAAGTTTTTGTTAACAAAGTATATTTTAAAGTAAAACCAGCTATTTTCTCCAGGTATTACATTGATAGAGTTTGCCCAGATTGAACCACCAAACAAAGAAATGCATCCTATGAGAGTCTTGATCAAAATTCAAAAGGCTGATCCACCTGGATTTGACAAACCCTCTAAATGGTGAGAAGTTTTTATATTATGATTAGACAAACCCTCTGAATGGTGAGAAGTTTTTATATTATGATTAGACAAACCCTCTGAATGGTGAGAAGTTTTTATATTGATTGATAAATAAAAGATATGCTTTGTCAAGTGGATGTTTTATTGATATAACATTGTTACAGAATTTCCAATTTAAATTTTCATTAAAATAAAACTGGATTTTGCAGAGAAATTATCTCTTTTTTTTATTTTTTAGAAACGTATTCATCCCACTTAAAACTTGTATGAGGTTAAGTTTACGCTCTCACCTTTAACTTGTGTCTAAACTTCATCATTTTTGCAGGTCAAAGGATTTTAAAGACTTTGTTAGCAAATGTTTGATAAAGAATCCTGAACAAAGAGCAACAGCTCAGGAGCTCTTAGAAGTATATCAATAAAATCTTTGTCTAACTTTAATAAAGATTAAAATAACAAATTTCTATTGTAAAATTATGAGAGGCACTGTAAAGGCATGGTCTAGGGGGCTTTAAAAAAATACAATTTTATATTAACTTTATTTAGTTGCTTGTGCAGGTGGGTCATTGAAAGAATATAATTTTTATCACTGGTCAAAAACCTCAGATTTTAACCCTTGGCAAGCACACCTCTACAGAAATTCAATAATTTATTCTTAAACATATTTGTACAATTTAAAACCAAAAAAAAAAAATAATTCAATTAAAGATTTATCATTTGGATCTGTTTTCCTCAGCATCGATTTATCAAAGGTTATGTCGACAAGAAAGCCATCATGGATTTAATCTATGAAGCCAAGGCTGAAGTTGTGGAAGTAGTAGAAGACCTAACTGAAGAAGAGGATATTTTAGCCATCAAGGTGGGCATTTAAAAAAAAAAAAAGAAATGTATATTTCTTTATTCAAGATACTTGTTATATTTTCATTCAAGAATTAAAACGATTGCATTTTGATTTTAAAATAATGACTATATTTTTAATTTATCCTTTTTTAAAACAGAGAAACATGAGTGCAGATTCACAATCTATAGATTTAGATAGCATCTCTCTTGCAAGTGATGAGAAAGATAAGGTAACTCTGGTTCAATGTAAATTAAAGGGATATGACACAAATATCAGCTGAATTTTAAGTAAGAAAACTAAAAAAAAATTACACTAATTTCATGGCTTGGGCAATTTAAACTAGTACTTTTTTATATAGTTCTTAGGAAATTGTATTACAGATTAAAATTGCAAATACTGTAAATAAAAATTATTAATATTGCAAGAAACCACTGCAATTGTTAATTTTTCTTGGTAACCTTTATCTTACTTGTTACACAGTTGAACAAAACAAAAGCAAAAAAATTTGTAATACTCTTCTTTGCAATATTTCTCATTTTATATTCAATTTTAAGCATTAATTATTCTATTTCAAACAGGAGCATAATGATTCACGACTGTCAACAGTGGTAGAAATTACTGTTACAACCCCTGAAAAATCTCCAGCAGTCAAGCGCAAGCCAGCGCCATCTCCTCCTGGGGTGATACCAGTAGTACCGACTGTTCCCTCAACAGCTGAGGTTGATGAAAAACCTGCCATTTCCTCTGATGAGGGTATTGGAGTTAGTGGAGATGATAAATCTAGCTCAGGAAGTTCAGAGTCCAGTCAGGTGATTAATGTTGAATGACACTGTGTAAAAAAAAGATTAGTTGCATTGAAATTATTTGATGTGTAATTACTGAGTTTCACAATTTTGTTACTGAAGTTAATTTTCAGAGCCAAAATAGTTTTAGGAAGGGACAAAAAGACTCCTAAAGAAGAAACAAATGATTTAAGGCACCAGTGTTTAGCAGTGTATACATTTACATTTATAGCCAACATTTCTATTTAAATAATTTTAAATTTAAGGAACAAATGTTATTAAATGACACTTATCCATCATTGAATAATTGTAGGGATTGGAAGAAATTGTGATAAAATTAATTTATATCCATATATTAACTTATTTTCCCAACTTTCTGTAGAGTTTCAGTCCAGCAAAATTGAAAGAAGTTGATGAAGTTATTGCACCTGTGATCATAGAGCCCAGTGCCGAAAGTGGTGAGGTCGTTGCTTCTGAGATTGTCAGTGATATCATTGATGATGTCCTCAATTCTACCACTCTAGAACCTTCAGTTGCTAGTGTTGTGTTTGATACATTCAAAGATTTTGTATCTCCTGATGAAACAACTGATGTTAAAGAAGAAGATGAAGTTTTGCCACAAGTTCTTCCAAATACTGATCCAACCCTAGAGGTGAAATCACTAGAAAAGTCTGATGATATAAAGAAAGGTTCTCAAGAAAATCTCACTGATCTAGACAATCTGAAATATTCAGATGAAGATATGGACATTATTGACGATAAACCAGTGACTGAAACAAATACGGTTACTGTGAATGGTTTTGTACCTCCCAGCGAGCCACTTCCTCATGATAAACAATCATCTCCAAGGGAGCATGAGACCAACCAGGTCAATGCCTCTCATAAACCACATGAATCTCCTGATGACGAAAAGCTTATTGAGCAGGTCAAGGACCCTGTGGCTCCTGGTCCAGCCCCATCTCTCAATGTGCCTGTAGCTGTGCCTCAAACAGATTTGGATACTTTTGAAACGAAAATGATTGATGAAGTAATGAACAATGATGAAGACTCAGACAAGCGTTCTGACTCTGGCAGTGTCAATACACTTGACAGTGACTTGCACGATACAGATAAGAATGGTGACGTTGTCCAGACACGACAAAAGAAGGGGCACATCCGACCAAGGAATGTAAGTTTAAAAAAATAATTTTTTTGTAGATTCTATTCCCCAGTGAGAGCTATTTATAAAAAAAATAATTATTTGAATATAATGTATATTTTACTTTTGTAAAGAAATGTAAACAAGGTTTGATTACCATCTATATCAGTGTAAATCAAATGTCGTCTTACTTGAAGTTCTTTATGTTTAGCAAACTTAAATTTTGACTAGATCTGACAATGGTAATGGGTAATCTTCTTATTTAAACACAATAAAATTTTTAAATTGTTATAACTTTAGTTAACCTGTTTTTAAACTACATCAGCCTTTTGAATACTTTAAAACAAATCAAATTATGTCCTTTAACATTATTTTGCTGTTTAGTTAATGGCAGTGACTGCCAACCACAATAGTTCAAAATTCAGATGGTATTAATTGTAAATCCCCCCAATTTAATTTTTAAAAAATGTTTAAACTTTAAAATTAAAATAAATTTGATAATAGGATAAAACAAAAGTTAAATTTATTTCACCACAACTGAATTTCATATTTCAAAACATTTAGTTAAAATTAATCTTGTGCAGATTAAAGATATAATTTGTGATTTTTATATATACATCTATAAGAGAGTATTGATTAATACATCTATATTAATGCATTAACTTCAATATAGATGATTGAAAGAATCTAAAGTTTAAAAAAATTATTTTAATATTTTTGCAGGAGAGTAAGAGTCATTACAGAACTATTGCCAAAACTCGTACCTACATGAAAGATGGCCAGGTTGTAACATCGACAATAACTAAAGTCATAGCAACGGGTGAGGAGAACCGAGTCAGAGAGGATCATTTACACAGGTCGGTACATGTCAGTCATCTTATCTGATTGTCATACATCTGTTGACCCATGTCTGAACCAATCAGATACTTTTTATCTTGTACGTTGTGGGGCTGTTAACCCCAGCTACACAGTATTAAGAAGATCCATAAAACAATCAAAGGAATTATGAACTGTGAATAATTTAAACATAATTTACTAGAATGCATCCCTATTTAGCATTAAAAAATGGAAACATGCATACAATCAAAAACCATATTTTTAATGTTAAAAATTTGAATTCAAACTTGATCATACAACTGAAAAAATAGAATATAAATAGTTTAAAATATGGTGGTCAATTGCAACTGATTTAAAAAAAAAAAAAAAAGAAACACCTTGTGATTAACAATGGCTGCCATTTACACTGAACTGAATACGTATTCACCACAATGTAACTTTATATTGAGAGATTTAAATGTCTTTAGGGTTTATTAAGTTGGGTGGGGACTTACACAAGTAGCTAACTCATTTGCTCTGTTCAACTCATACCCATCTGAAATTATGACCTTTGCCAGCAAATGATCATACAAATTTAATCTTTTAAGAAGCATATTTATAAAAATCAGGTTTGTGTAATGACACTGGCTCTTTACAGCCATTGAAAGCATTTTGCTGCTCTATATTTTCTTGCATTTCTCTCTGAGCATTTTAGAATCAGAGAAAATCAAACTAAGGGAACACTCAAGTGTATGGGTTGATGGGTTATTAGAGCCACTACTGTATCTCATTATACAAGACTTGTATTTCTGTCCACACATAAGTCAGAAAGCACTGTTGTGTGTGTCTATTCTAAGCGTCAGTTCACGCTGTCAAATTTTCCTTCAAGCATTTGATGCAATTTGTGTATGAAGGCACTATTTTGTGTGCGGATTTATGGACACAACAGAGAATTTGTTTTTCACTTTCAAGCATATGTATGATGCGATAACCAATCGAAGACAATTTTTTTTGTTCGCGTGACATTAAGGCTGATTTATCAAAATGGCAGCGATTCAAGCAGAGTGACTAGCCTAGTGCTACAGTTACAGGGAATATGCTTTATAAGTAAAAAGCCTATTTAAAAAATAATTTTTTTTTCTAAATTAAGTAAATAATTCTTATTTGGAGGCTGTTGTTGTTTCGATAACTTAGCGTAGTCAATGTAAACACGACCTTGATTGACGAACTTTTTTTATTGTTTGTTCACGTGATATGTAGGTTGCGCAATAATACTAAAATAAATTGCCTGCCATCGAAATTTGATAAAATGATAATTTGAAAGTTGTAACAAGGCTTCATACACGAATTGCATCAAATGTTTGAAGGAAAATTTGATCATGTGAAACGACCCTAAATCTGTGCCACATTGGGGGCTACTGCTATGCAACATTGGAGGGCTACTGCTGTGCAAAATGGTTTGGGGCTACTGCTGTGCAACAATGGGGGGCTACTGCCGTTCCTCATTGAGGGCTACTGCTGTGCAACATTGAAAGGGTGAGGGCTGCTGTGCCACATTGGGTGCTACTGTCATGCCACATTTGGGGCTACTGCATTGCAACATTGAGTCTATTGCCATGCCACATTTGGGGCTACTGCAGTGCAACATTCAGTGCTACTGCAGTGCCACATTGGGTGCTACTGCCATGCAAAATTGGGTGCTACTGTTGTGCAACATTGGGTGCTACTGCTCTGCAACATTGGGTGCTACTGCTGTGCAACATTGGGAGCTACTGCTGTGCCACATTATTATTATTATTATTATTATTATGGGTAGTTTTCTATAGCGTGGTACCCCAGCCTAGGGCTGGGCTCACTACGCTGTACATGCAAATTAAAATGAACTTAAAAAATATAAATTAAAAACCAACCATTCCATAACAATTTACATGTGAAGCCATGGACGGCACTCAGCAGCATCATTTAACTTTCAGAGGGGGAATCAGTCAGGATAGTAAAGTTTAAAGAGGTGTGTTTTGAGTGCAGTTTTGAAGGCTGTGATGGTTGATATATTTCTGATGTGTAGTGGAAGAGAATTCCATTGTTTGGGGGCACAGTAAGAGAAAGATCTTTCATTGGGTGCTACTGCTGTGCAACATTGGGTGCTATTGCTGTGCAACATTGGGTGCTACTGCTGTGCAACATTGGGTGCTACTGATGTGCAACATTGGGTGCTACGGCTGTGCAACATTTGGGGCTACTGCTGTGCAACATTGGGTGCTACTGCTGTGCAACATTGGGTGCTATTGCTGTGCAACATTGGGTGCTACTGCTGTGCAACATTGGGTGCTACTGCTGTGCCACATTGGGTGCTACGGCTGTGCAACATTTGGGGCTACTGCTTTGCAACATTGGGTGCTACTGCTGTGCAACATTGGGGGCTACAGCTTAAGTAATAAAGGAAATTGTTTCAAACTTACCATGCAAATATATAGGTAATAGGGTTTCATCATAAACAGAAAATATGCCAGAAGTTCTTCAATTGGTGCTATCTGATTTTCTGCGTGTTGGCAAATATATTAATTTATTCCTGTTTTATTTATTCGGCTTAGACTAAAATGTGGCCATCATCATGTACCATTGTTAACACTGATGAAAAAGCAACCCCCTCCCCCCCTTTGAGGACAGCTCTTAGGTCTCTAACTAGATTTTGTGATGTAATGTTCAATTTAGGAGCCAGGTGAGCTCCCATGACAGATTTTATTATTTAAACTTGACTAGGATCTATGTGGTCCACAGCTCTGAGGAAACCTTTGCAAGGAGTTGCCAATTAGCATCCCCATCCTGTCTGCATCAATCTACCTTCTACTTAGCATAACTAATTGCTCCCTGGGTGGTGGAAAGGGAAGGGTAATAGGTACCAGAATTAAGAGCCATTTCTTCATGGTGTCCACACTATAAAAGGAAGCTGCCTCACTTCCTTTCCAGACTTCAGTTTGTGTGTGTGTGTGTGGGGGGGGGGGGGGGAATTTGTTTGGGAATGGGAGTGTTTGGATAATTTGAAGATGATAAAGACTTTGGATTAAGGTCTCTGACTCATTCAATGTGTAACATTTTTGTGTGGCATTATTTATTTCTGAATTGTTTTTTTCATAAATACTATTTAATAGACCTAGGGAAGGATAACGATTTCAAGGCTGAAGTATATTGATAAAAATGTAACTGTTGCTCACATGCAAGCCTCTCTTCAAACCAATCATTTCTCAAACTTTTTACTTCCACCTTATACTGTACTGTCTCCCTTCACCCCCTAGGTCCTCCCAAGAAGCCTCTCTTCAAACCAATCATTTCTCAAACGTTTTACCTCCACCTTATACTGTACTGTCTCCCTTCACCCCCTAAGTCCTCCCAAGAAGCCTCTCTTCAAACCAATCATTTCTCAAATTTTTTACCTCCACCTTATACTGTACTGTCTCCCTTCACCCCCTAACTCCTCCCAAGAAGCCTCTCTTCAAACCAATCATTTCTCAAACTGTGTACCTCCAACTTATATTGTATACCTACCATCTCCCACCTTACTCACCTGGAAAGTTTCTCTTAACATCTCTCCCCTCCCATATAAACATTGGCCATGCTGATTACATAATATGTAATATTGTTTTAATATATAGTTACATTTAGTTAATAGCCCAGTACAAAATAAGGAGACAAAAATAAAAAATAACAAACTAAAACCAGTTTAAATGTTTTTTAAAAAAATGGCACACAAAAAATACTACTTTTCCCCCCTGTTAATTTTAGTGTTGACTTATATTGCCCTTATAATTTAGTCAACTTGAGCCAATGTGTCATTTTTTTGTTCTATACAAAGTGCAGGAACAAAATAATTGTTTATAGTTCTGGAAGACATTATTTTTAGGTTCCATCTTGCATAGCATAACACTTGAAAGTTCTTTTGAAAATCAATTTGGCGTGTAAGTATATTGATTGGTACGATCGAACCTAACTTGTTATTATCCATGTCCAGAGTTGTTAGTTCCTGACTGTCGATCCCCCATGCCCTACCATCTAAACCTATGCAACTGGCCAAGCAAACAAAACCCACATTAAGCTATGTGCCACCAACTCCCCTGCCGTCTCAAGTATCAATGAATATTCTAATCTCTTCTCTGGGTACCCTTCCCTCACTAGTGTTTACCCCCCCCCTCTTTTTCCCGCCCCCCTTCTCAATTGCTCAAGCCCAAAACCTTTTTCCCGGAGCTCCAAACAGGGACTGCTCTCCAATTTCTTGTTTCCCCAACTTGGCACCGGTTTAGCGAGCCATCGGTCACCCAGAGGGGGGAGAAGCGTGAGTCACACATCTAAACAAAAACATTCACTCTTTGGATGTGCATCCTGGCACTCTTCCCCCTCTCATTTTTTTTTTCAATTGGGCAAATTGTCCTCTGTTCTGAAATGTCAGCTCGTCCAAATTATGTTCATCCTTCCCAGCGAGACTGTTGGGTTCATCTAGAGTTTGTCAGCTTGGCTTTTGGATAAGTATCGTCTATGCTTGTGAGAGATACATTTGCTAAATGGCCACCGTGAAAGGGGGCAATGGGACATTTACATTATTAAATGACACATATTATGTTGATAGTGAAATACACATTTGATATTAACCCATCTAAATTGTCATTGAAAGGGAGTAGTTGGAACTGCCCATGTTAATGAGCATTGTATACGTTTTAATTATGATATTTTGGGACTGGTTTAGACTGAGTTGTACAATTGGAGCAAAATACTAACAAGAAAATAGCTCCGATTGAATATTCATAAAGAATAACTTATATATTTATTTGACGCCGATTTTTAGTTCTCCTGTGCTTAAAGTGTATGAGGTCTGCTTCATATCATAAGCTAGAGTGCTAACAAAGTATGAGGTCTGCTTCATATCATAAACTGGGATGCTAACAAAGTATGAGGTCTGCTTCATATCATAAACTGGGATGCTAACAAAGTATGAGGTCTGCTTCATATCATAAGCTAGAGTGCTAACAAAGTATGAGGTCTGCTTCATATCATAAACTGGGATGCTAACAAAGCATGAGGTCTGCTTCATATCATAAGCTGGAGTGCTTACAAAGTATGAGGTCTGCTTCATATCATTAGCTGGAGTGCTAACAAAGTATGAGGTCTGCTTCATATCATAAGCTGGAGTGCTAACTGAGACTGCAACTCCTCAACTTTCTTTTAAATCTAAAAAAAGGTGTAAATTTTGATTTGTTTAAATGCATTATTTGGATATAGAATTGTGGAATTTTACAACTTAAAGGTAGCCTAAATTGATCACCATTATCGAACGTTATTTGTAAAAAGGTTTTGTCCTGATCGTAATGTGCATTGAGCTGTGGGGGCTGGGCGGAGTTGTTGAACTGATTACAGGGAAGTTGCCAGCGAGCGTCATTATAAAACTGCTCTGAAATGAGCCCGTGAAAGCTTTGGGTGCTCAGATGCATCCGGCATGCGGCGCACGAAGATGTAAAAAAGCTGACCCCGCAATGATGTCAAATGTTTCATTGATCGTGGCTGCTAAAAACTGGTCATCGCCCCTCCTCCTAATTGGTTCACATCTTGGCTTGGCCAACCTTGTAGTAGTGGCCCCAGGGACAGCTGAGTCAATGGGGGTAATCAATAATAAAATCAGTGGACATAAGATGATGCTTGAATTGAGAAGGAACTACAAAGTGGTTGGGGGGGGGGGGGGCTGAGGGCGGTGTTAGAGGCATGCTTGTTTGAAATGACTACCATAAAATACTGCAGTACATTGACTTTTGGATTATTAGCGTTTTCTGCCGAGGCGCTTAAAAAAAACTAAAATGATTTATTTTGCCTCAACGCCAGCATTTTAAGCACTGGCTTAAAACTTTCTTTGATTAACTTTGAAGATCTTCCGAAATAAATGGACAAGGTCCCGGGTATGTGTGTGTGTGGGGGGGGGGGGGTTCTTTTCATCATAATGAAGTTTTTTTTTTTTAAAATCTTTCTTTTGATTGTAATTTACTCCATGTAAAAATTTGGTTGACCTATTTGGGCCATTTATGTGGATTTTTGTTTTCCGTTAATGGAAGGTCACTCATTAAAATGAACAGCTTTGAATTTTTGTTATTTAAATATCTTGACATTTACATAATATCCTGTCATTTACATATCTTGGCATCGGTAAGTCTCAACAAATGCACCCGCCAACATTGGACTCGATGAACACATTCACCGATTATGGCTGGTGGACAAAGTAACCTTTAGTTTGATGATATACGACAACTCCGATCTACCGCACTCTTCTTCCTATAGATGACAATCTTACGTTTCGAATGGATCCTATAGATTCGCGTATAGTGTTATTAAAAATTCATATAAAACAGAAAAGATGAAAACCAAACATCGGTGGAAAATTTGAGGGGGGGGGGGGGGTGGAGAGAGAGAGAATCATTAACTCCTAGTTTATTTTATTTTTTAGAGACTATAATTTTATTCTTTAAAAAAAAAAACTCTAATGCTGAGATTTGCCTATGGGTTGAGCTGTGCATGTCCCACTGGACCAACTGTGTGGCCAAGTTTGCAAATATTGTATGATGGATGTGAATGATAGCCAGAGATTGCAGCTGAAATCGGCTGGGTCTAACAGGCCCGTCACACAAAGATGCTGGCATCAAAAGATGGGAGCGGAGGAGGGGGAGGCGAAGGAGGTAGAGCCAATTCAAAAGAAAGATGGCCGAGGCAAAATTGGAATCACTTTTGCGTGGGAAAAAGGGATTGGCGAGAGTGGTCGGAGATGAGGGGGAAGCCAACAGTTGCATGTGATGGTATGAGCCAGGCAGTGTGTGGACGGACGGCTGGTTTGTACAGCCGTGTGACAGGATCGTTGTTTCTTGTGGTCATCTGTTTCTTCCTAAAGGCTTGCAAAATGGATGGAAATGTACTTTGTTGTTAAGATTTTATTACTGTGGGAAAAACATGGATTTAATAATTAGTGCACATATTACAACATGAGATTACCGCTGAAGGACACCGGAAAGTGATGTAAAGACACATGGGCTTGCTGGCTTGTGATCGATTTCCCTGTTACATGGGGGATATTAAGTCAGCACCTCAAATAGCCACACGCTTCCTATGTTTTTTGTGTGGTCTTCTATGTAATCGCCGAACATGACTACTTTCTTGGGATATGTGTTACTTCTTTTGGAGCTGATTAAATTGGAATATGCACCCGTCGCTTAGTATTGTCCACCTGTGATATCTTGTATGGATGATCGCTGTTTTTACCATGTTCTTTTGAAATAATGACCCATTCAGATATATTGACCGATTTAACCCCCCCCCCCCCCAAACCACCACCTTTTTTTTTCGCCCTCTCCCAAAACGCCCCTGTAATTAGAAGTGAAATGCCTTTTTTTTGTATTATGTAACGCAAAGGTCGGGAACATTTTTGTCTGAGAGAGCCATGTACACCACATATTTTGAAAAGTATCTCTGTGAGAGCCATACATTATGTTTAAAAGATCAAAGGAGTCTAAAGAAACACATTTTTTTTTAGAATTGAACATTTGTCTGCGAGCCAGATGCAGCCATCAATAGAGCCATATCTGGCTCGCGAGCCATGAGTTCCCGACCCCTGATCTAACGTGGAGTCCTGCCACGCAAACGTTGAGATTTCCTATAGAACAAAATCTTGATCTTCAATGTCTCGGTGAAGGCTTGAATCTGACTGAAGATGTTCTTGAGCAGATACAGTACTAAGTCGATAGTCTGATTTTAGGACCTGAGTGCCCTTAGCCCTCGTGCACTTGAGTTTTTAGATTGCTTTACTTGACTGTCTGCCGGAGACCCGGCACTCTCATTATCGATTTTTTAAAGTTTAAAAATAGGTACCTACTTAAATACGGTTAAAAGCTTTTAAAAAATTAATACTTTTTTTTTTACAAACAGAGTAATCTGGAAAGCACCCATTTTCAAAGTGCATTTTCAATATTTCGCGCTAGTACCTAATTGAATATCTAGGTTTCTTAGATAACCATTTGTTGGTCCGATTTTATCCCACTATCAACCTTTATAAAAAAATATTTTTAAAAAGTTTAAAATGTATGTTTGGAAGAATTGTTGTAGAAATAAAGTACTGCTCATATGGGCACTTCAAATTGAGATCAACACCCCCCCCCCCCCCCCCCCAAAATCAAATACGTTTTCAAATTTGAAGAAAATCAGAGATAAATGAATCCAAGGGATTAAACACAGCAATAAAATACGCTGGTGAAGAGAACATAACTTCATCAGTGAAATCGATCAGATGCTTGATGTTTTATATTAAAAATACACAGCTATGACCCTATACTATTGAAACAATAATGGTACCAGACTTTGCTCGGGTAGAAATAAACCATAAATAAAAGAAATCCTTTACAATTTATTATCAGCATATTTCTGTAGCCGAATATTTACACAAGGTTATCTTTGAAACGTTTCAATGTAAACGTAAATGGATGATTTTAGAAAAGTTCTTATAAGACGTTGATGAAAGAAAGCAGCCACTTCTATGATTATTTTAATTCAAGGAACTTGGTATGGGACAATAGCAATGTTTCCAGATTAAAGAAGAGAATGGGTCTGGTGATTTGTTGGCTAAACATCTCCTAAATCCCGTGCCACCGCTAACAGATGCACGATTGGCAAGGGCTTATGTTTGTGTTAAGAAAACACGGTATAGAGTCATCTTTGTGTATCAAGATCTTGTCATTCGAGGACACGGGATCTGGCCTAATTATTGATTTAATGCTAGGCTCAGTTCGTTTCACGTGAGCTTCTCCGGGGCGTCTCGCGTTTCAACAGTTTCTTTACTTCAGTTAGAAATACTTCAATTTCACCTTTGATAAAAGGCTGCGCCTATTGGTACATTTGTACCAGAATTGAGAGGTTGGGATTAAAATACGATTTAAAATATTTTTGTTGGGTTTGTAAGACCAAATGAGGTATCAAATGAAAGATAATTGAATGTACTATACGTTTGGAAACTAAATTTTTCATTTTAACTAAAATAAACTACCACAAATGACATCCGAATAGCATTAGTCAAAATGTACACGGACACGCAGCGCCCCCTTTCGGACTCGGGACACATTAAACTCAATGCTATTCAAATGTCATCTGTGGTAGTTTATTTTAGTTAAAATGAAGAATTAAGATTTCAAACGTATAGTACATTCAATTATCTTTCATTTGATACCTCATTTTGTCTTACAAACCCAGCAAAAATATTTTAAATCGTTTTTTAATCCCAACCTCCCAATTCTGGTACAAATGTACCAATAGCCACTTCGTTGATAAAATACACATATACTTCGATTCCGCATGTATATCGGCAGCGGTGGAAGGCGTTGATGTCCTACTTTTAGGACTAGGGCGTCCATCTGAGAACCCTGGGGGCGTTTATCTGAGAACCCTGAGGTTGTCCATCTGAGAAACCTGGGGGCGTCCATTTGAAAATCATGGCACCTGTAGACCGTTAATACTTAATAGTTTGAAACTGAAGTTGGGCGGCTGGTTTGTACCAATAATCGAAATCATTTATGTGAAAACTGGCTCTATTTTAATCAATTATAATAGAAAATCACATTAAAAATAAAACGGAAGAAAGGTTTGAGACTAGAATATGGGGGTCGATCGAAGTTTTGAAAAAAAAATTACTAGAATAATTTATTAATATTTTTAAAAATAAAGGATTAATATTTTAATAGTTCTTTCATTCGGGTATTTTCTTCCTCACTCTAACCTATACATTTCAAAATAGTATCTTTAGATCATCCTTAAATGAAGTAACCTTAAAGTCATTTTAGTTCACTTTTTCCCCTTTTCAATTACACATTTGTTTGCCTCCTTAGCTAATACAATTAATGTAACAGAAATCTAACTATAATTAGTGTTTTGAACAAAAACGGTGGAAGATCATTCCTAGAATGGCTAAGCAAAAGATTGAATTGTTGGCCAAACAAATCGCGACAGCTACCAGCTGGACATACCTCGGCACGTTTGTCAACAAAGCCGTCAACAATGTGGGGGGTCATTTACTTGCTGGTCAGCTCCGGTACTAGCCTAGCTGTTTGTTTAAACCAGTGTCAGTAGACCCCTAGCTACGTGGGTCTCTTGGTCGGGGAATCCACGTTCAACTTTGCTATTGTAAAATGCAATGGTCTGTGGTGTGTATTCGGCTCACGTATTTATTTATTTAAGAAAACATGAAACACTAATTTTGTTTCATATCTTTTGATTAGTACCGAGTTCTTGCCCGTGAGTGAGTATATTGTACTATTACTGAAAAACTGGATGGTGTGTCATAGACAGATTAGCGTCTCCTGATTCTAACAAATGGAACGACAGCCGATTCAATTATTGGAGTAGAAATCTGACAAATGCACTATTTCTTGTGGATGTGTAGTGTAAAATTGTGAAACTTATTTGGAAAATAAAGTGTTCAATTGTTTTAAATGTGAGGATACTGAGACCGTGATCTAAAGTCATGAAGTAAGTTTTACTAACACAAGACAACAGTCGGTACATGCCTCGACCTCCCGAAGGCCTTCGACCACCAGAGAAGATGTTCTTTGCATCAGGTCAGCCTAACGATGGCCAGGAAGAGTTTGACGAAGCATCCTGGGAAAGCGCTCGCTCCAGTTGGATCTACATGGAGATGGAGCCCAGACAGAAAGCTTGCTGGTTTGACAAGGGCTTCTGCGTGTCGCCGGACGAGCAGCATAAGTTTAACCTCAGCGGGAACTCGGACGGTATGTCACTAGCTATGACGTCATTGGACACAACGGGAATATCCGATGACGGCGACGCGAGTTTTGAATTTGTGGAGGGCGTGACGTCAGGGCACCTGGATGAAGAGGAGGAGGAGGATGGTGATTATGAGCAGATAAATGACCAGCTTCCGGAACCGTGCTATGCAACTTGTGATATTCTTGTCAGCAACGACAATTTTATTCTCAAAAAGGAGCAGGTGAAGAATCCAATGAAATCAGACTCCAACTCCACTATTCATGGACATGCATCAGATAAAAGTTGTGAGAAAACGTCGGCTGCAAGACGTTCGGTATCACTGGACAGTTATCCTTTACCCAAAAATCCACTCCAGTTACTAAAACAGTCGGAGACATTTCACTTTCCTCACATGGCTAAACCTAGATTGCGAGCATTACCCCCTGTGCCCCACAACTCTAGGAAGTATCCTGACAGTCCCCTCACGTCGTCTCCGCCGCAGACTAACATCACCAACCAGCCATCTTCGTCGTCAAAAAGCCCGTCGTTACTTCGTGTCGAAGCAGATGCTGACAGGGATTCCATATTTTCCCTATCTACAATGGCAACGGTTTCCACAGCCACCAGTTGTGGAAGCCTGTATCGAATACCCGCTAAAGTACGCAAGCTCTCCACGTCATCTACCTCAGCTAAATCTACCTGGTCAGCCATCACAAGTAAAAGTATTGCCAGACACCTTGGTCATATTTCGTCAGATCCTATACGGATTACCACCCATCAGGCCCCGGTGTCGTTACTCCCCAAAATGCTGAGGGATGTTTTTGCCTATCTCTGGTGCGAGAACCCCGATCGAGACCCTTTTAATACATTTTCTGTGTCTGAGACAGATCTTACCTCAGCGATAGCACATCTCGAGCACCAACTCAGCACGAGGGTCCGCAGTCAGGGGGACAAAAGTCGAGCTAGTTTGTTTTCAAATTTGATCAACCCCAGTCCGACCCAGCCCAAAGCCACTTCCACCCTGAGCTCGCCCACGTCCGAGACCTCTGCCTGTCTAGACCCGGGCAGTGAAGATGAAACCAGCTCTGGTCCCACGAGTCAGCTCCCATTTAGGGTCCAGTTTATTATGGAGAGCTATTGTAACATTTACATGATGAGGTACGTTTTTATAGCTTATCGACATTTCTCATTCCTTTCCCCACACACACATGACATTGTTACATGACATTGTTACATGACATTGTTACATGACATTGTTACATGACATTGTTACATGACATTGTTACATGACATTGTTACATGACATTGTTACATGACATTGTTACATGAAATTGTTACATGACATTGTTACATGACATTGTTACATGACATTGTTACATGACATTGTTACATGACATTGTTACATGACATTGTTACATGACATTGTTACATGACATTGTTACATGACATTGTTACATGACATTGTTACATGACATTGTTACATGACATTGTTACATGACATTGTTACATGACATTGTTACATGACATTGTTACATGACATTGTTACATGACATTGTTACATGACATTGTTACATGACATTGTTACATGACATTGTTACATGACATTGTTACATGACATTGTTACATGACATTGTTACATGACATTGTTGCATGACATTGTTGCATGACATTGTTGCATGACATTGTTGCATGACATTGTTGCATGACATTGTTGCATGACATTGTTGCATGACATTGTTGCATGACATTGTTGCATGACATTGTTGCATGACATTGTTGCATGACATTGTTGCATGACATTGTTGCATGACATTGTTGCATGACATTGTTGCATGACATTGTTGCATGACATTTTTGCATGACATTGTTGCATGACATTGTTGCATGACATTCTTGCTTGACATTGTTGCATGACATTGTTGCATGACATTGTTGCATGACATTGTTGCATGACATTGTTGCATGACATTGTTGCATGACATTGTTACATGACATTGTTACATGACATTGTTACATGACATTGTTACATGACATTGTTACATGACATTGTTACATGACATTGTTACATGACATTGTTGCATGACATTGTTGCATGACATTGTTGCATGACATTGTTGCATGACATTGTTGCATGACATTGGTGCATGACATTGTTGCATGACATTGTTGCATGACATTGTTGCATGACATTGTTGCATGACATTGTTGCATGACATTGTTGCATGACATTGTTGCATGACATTGTTGCATGACATTGTTGCATGACATTGTTGCATGACATTGTTGCATGACATTGTTGCATGACATTGTTGCATGACATTGTTGCATGACATTGTTGCATGACATTGTTGCATGACATTGTTGCATGACATTGTTACATGACATTGTCACATGACATTGTCACATGACATTGTCACATGACATTGGGGAATGAAGTGTGCTGCTGAATGATACTTATTATTATGTGAGACAAAGTAAAGTTATAGACGCCATATGTCCACTTGCTAAAGTTATAAACGCCATATGTCCACTTGCTAAAGTTATAGACGCCATATGTCCACTTGCTAAAGTTATAGACGCCATATGTCCACTTGCTAAAGTTATAGACGCCATATGTCCACTTGCTAAAGTTATAGACGCCATATGTCCACTTGCTAATGGGTTACAGTATCTGTCTGTATGCAAGAAGCGCTGCCCAGAAAGGAGCACTTCAACAAAACCAACTTGGGTTCATCAGCTCACACGTTTGATGCAGTCAATTATTGGGGATCGAAAGGGCAGGCGACTATCGCAAATCAGAAATATTGACCACCAAAAACACTTGACCAGAATTCCACACACCTGTCTGCACCTATACTCAAAACACATGTTTGTGGGGCTTGATTAAATTATGCCAACTTGAGATGGTCAACGAGTGTTTCCCGGGCAAGTCTGTGAGCCCCTTGTATGCCAACAATGAAAATATCAATCGCGATGTTCTGTGTAGTTTCAATTTAAATTCCTGGTATTTATTATGGTGTGGAAGAGAGCGTATCTGAATTGTTCATGTGCGTTTGTGTGTTCTAAAGTTCTCACCGAAACAGCAATCATCGTTTTGAAATTGAAATTTATGCATCCACGTGCTGAAAGCTAATTTGTACAATTGCACTCGAGAGACAATGCCACTTATTTGTATCAATAAAAGATTAGTATCTTATGTGACCTTAAAAGCCATAACTCTTTCAATATGCTACGTAAGCTTGCTTTTAAGGTCTTATGTTAATTAAAGCAATGGTCTCCCCACTTATATCATATGGCTTTTCTCGCCTAACTAGGTCATTGGGTTAAGGGCCTAGATGAAGATCTTGGTTTTTGGATTTAATCAAACCAAGCTGTTTATTTACTAGATTGCACTATATACAGTAACTTAGTCAGGGCGTGCAAAACGGGAAAAAGGGGGGGGGGGGGCGCTCCCGCTGAGACCATTTTTTTTTCAATAGCAGGAAAACAAATCCCTGTATTTTGTATTCGTCAAACCTGACTACATCAAATATGACTACGTCAAATTTGACTACATCAACTATGACTACATCAAATATGAATACGTCAAATATGACAAGATAAAACCTGACTACATCAAACATGACTACGTCAAATAAGACTACGTCAAATAAGACTACATCAAATATGACTACGTCAAATATGACCACGTCAAATATGACTACATCAAACCTAACTACGTCAAATATGACTACATCAAATGTGACTACATCAAATATGACTACTTCAAATATGACTACGTCAAATATGACTACATCAAATATGACTACGTCAAATATGACTACGTCAAATATGACTACATCAAATATGACTACGTCAAAACTGTCTACGTCAAACCTGACTACGCTACTGACTATAAATGTATATGTTAAGGAACCACCAGTAAGAAAACGTTTGTCCTCTCGCCGCCGTCCTGTTAAGTCTGTCTCTGTCTTGCTGTCGATTCAGAAACGTGTTGTTTTTGTTAAGTTAACTCTACCTACTTATTTATAGCCTCCTTGCCAACAATGCATGAAATCAAATATAGTTAAACCGTTGTTTAGTACCAGTTGTGCTTGTCCTTTGGCTTCAATGACACACCTGGTCGAGTTACATTGAAGCCACAACGTGCATAATGTCTCTTGATGTTTTGTAGGTCTCTCTCCCAAAAATAAAATAAAATTAAAGCTGAAGTTGATATGGTGTACAAATTATATGGTGTGCAAGTTGATATGGTGTACAAATTATATGGTGTACAAATTATATGGTGTGCGAAATCAGGAAGGTTGGGCGGCATAAAAAGTTATGCGGCGTGCGTATGTGGGGCTAATTTGGCCATAAGCCCATAACGAGATTGACAGTGGACTATTAAATTATAAATTGACACCACCGGTCATGACCATGGCTTGTAAAACTTTGCAAAACAAGTTTTTCACTATCCATTTGCTGCCCTCTTGCATACTACTTCTCAGCTAAGTGCTATTTTTTAATTTTAATTTTATTCTGTTTTTTCTGTTTGTTCGCTGATGAAGACTTCCTGCCGACACGTTCGTTGTTTTGTTGCGTTCCTTTTTTCAGGTTTAACCTCACTTTATTTTACTAATTTCCTATTGTGCTAACCTGATTGCAGTCTCTCCAGTTATTACCCAAAACCAGGCTGTAGCAGTAAACTCCATTTTGTCAACAGGACAAAGGACGCTCATCTCACAGAGTGACGGTATTGCGACGACTGAATCAATACACCGTTCATTTTTCAAGCAAACAAATCATAGGGTCAACTGACCGGACGATTTTAAACCGGGGGGGGGGGGGGGGGATCATTGTATTCACAGTTTCATAACAAGATGTTTCTCCCGTCTTCATTGACCAACTCGCCCATTCAATGACGCTGTTTGTCCAACCAGCTTAATGAAACGAAATGTCGTAGAGTTGTTCATAGCCCAACTTCCTGTGCTAGATTTTACCAGCGGTTTGTAGCCGAAACAACTGGATGTGTCCACAAATTCAAAAATTAATTACATAAGAACGGTTTACTCAAAAATTGGAAAGTTTTCTGGGTACCGCGGTTGTAGTTGGCCCTGTTAGAAGTGTCTACTTTGAGGTTGGGGACAGCCTTATATATATATAGTGTAAAGTACCACGGTTGTAGTTGGTCCTGTTAGAAGTGTCTACTTTGAGGTTGGGGGACAGCCTTATATATATATAGTGTAAAGTACCGGGGTTGTAGTTGGTCCTGTTAGAAGTGTCTACTTTGAGGTTGGGGACAGCCTTATATATATAGTGTAAAGTACTGGGGTTGTAGTTGATCCTGTTAGAAGTGTCTACTTTGAGGTTGGGGACAGCCTTATATATATAGTGTAAAGTACCGGGGTTGTAGTTGGTCCTGTTAGAAGTGTCTACTTTGAGGTTGGGGACAGCCTTATATATATATAGTGTAAAGTACCACGGTTGTAGTTGGTCCTGTTAGAAGTGTCTACTTTGAGGTTGGGGGACAGCCTTATATATATATAGTGTAAAGTACCGGGGTTGTAGTTGGTCCTGTTAGAAGTGTCTACTTTGAGGTTGGGGACAGCCTTATATATATAGTGTAAAGTACTGGGGTTGTAGTTGGTCCTGTTAGAAATGTCTACTTTGAGATTGGGGACCGCTTTTTGATATATATATAAAATGTAAAGGGGAACGATGATTTTATTCGGTTTCCTCAATACTTGTTAGTAATTTAGCTATTTCTAGGGTCGTCCATGGCTGGAGTTTATCCAACCCACCAAAACCCTTTGGATAAAAATAGGAACAAAACTTTAATATAGTCTATTAGATGTGATTAGATGACATCTTTTTAACGAATAAAACACTCATAACTCCATCTTGTTAGGTGGTGAAAGGTGAAAAGTGAGGCGAGTAGGTTGGTGGTGGTAGTGTATGTTCTCCGTGGTATTCCTTGCTTGGGGATTGTGTACACGTCCACTTCTGGCCAAATGAATTGCTATGTTTGGCTTCACTAGTAAGGCCTTTTGTTGACGTCTGGCTACCACAAAAATCTGGCTAACGACGACGTTGTTGCCTGTCGGCACCCATTCTTTGAATGTTTTTTTTTTTTTTTTTTTTTTTTTTTTTTTTTTTTTTTTTTTTTTTTTTTTTTTTTAAGCTTTGAATATTTTTTAAAATGACTTTTTGATTTTGAAAGTGATAGTCTTGTTTGGTTGTCACATAAACTGCACAGTTTTTAGTTATACGTAAATCTATCATTAATAAAATGTACGTGAAAAAAATCTTAGTACTTAGTAACCTCTCAGCTTCAGCAAGAACTGAATATTTTCAAAATTCTCAGTTGTTTTAAAAATATTTTTTACGAAAGTGACCAGTGGTGAAAACTGCTTTTTAGTGAGCAACACATAGCCACATTTGATTAAAAGTTTGAAGATACACATATTTTCTGCCTTGATTCCCATGATAGCACTAACATCTCTGTCACCACTCACCATAGCTGAAATCTTTGTCCCTGAAAAAGTGTTTCCTTTGACATTATTTTCTAATGAAATAATTACTACAGCCCTTCAGCAGCAATTCTTTGTGGTCATGTTGCCAATAGTGGAAAACAAATATTAATAAACCATACAATGTTGTACAAAAAGCTAAAACACCAGACTAAATATGGCTGAACTGAAAAGATAAAAACGGTTTATTTATCTATTTACCTTGTCCCTGTTAAAAAAATAAAATCTCAGATATCAGTCAGTAGCTGTAACTTAATTACTAAGACTTTAGTTGGTTTTGTGAAGGCAGCTCATTTTTAATCTCATGCACCATTGGCTGCTGTCTTCCAACTTCCATGGTTGAGATGTTATATTCAGGGTCTTCCTCCTCCCAACTTCCTTGCTGGGCTAACAGCAATTCCACTTGGCTGTTTTCCCCATAGCTGGGATGACCCACTACTACTTGGTTATGAGGCAGGCAATATAACCGTTTATATTTATTTAAAGTAAGTTGGCACATTTGTGACATGTTGGAGCAAAAGAGAAAAATCAAATAAAATTGTACAAACACAATGGATCAATACAGTTAATCCTTACAGTCTTCTAATCACTGAAATGTGATACTTAGGCGAAAACGTGTGTTTAAATACAAGGGATTTAATTATTTTCTTTACAGGAAACAAGATTTACGTGAGCTGAAGTTGCTTCAAAAGCAGGAAAACAAACAGATAACAGATCTGTCCTACAAAAATCATCTAGCACTAGAGGCTAAAGAGAAGAAGTTTGATGCAGACAGTAGCGTAAGTTTCTTGTGTTCTATCAGGTCACCCTTCTAGAGGTGGCATATTTGCCTGAGAAGGAAATGCAGGATTCTTCTCTCATTGACATAATTATTTCATGGTTAGTCCCAGTTCTTTATTAAACATACTGTGCACATGTCCTGGTCCTGCTATGTAAACTGGAGAATTATGTTTTATGTGCTCACTAGTCCCAAGATCAATGTAGTTTGAATATGTCTCTCATTTGTTAATTTACAAACTTTTGCCTTTATGCTATATGGTTAATACAGGGGTAAAATTTTTGGATGTTTCTGAATGTATATTTCCTTAAAGGTTAAAATTAAAAAATACAATCCTCAGTCTTACATTACTTTGCTAGAATAACAAATGATATTAATTTAGTTTGAAATACTTTTAAAAAAGCATTTGAAAATTGATTAAGCCTTGCCATGTATACCCTGTTTAGGCTGCCAAAAAAAGCTTTGACCAGGATCTGGATATGTTGATAAAACAACAGAAACAGTTGATAGAGAAGGCAGAGCAGGCTCAACAGAATGACATGAAGAATGCTGCCAAGAAAATCAAAGGAGAGCAGGTGCATTTTATTTAATTGAAGGCTACCCTCATTTATAAGTCTTGTTACAATAGCACCTGTTGGCATCAACGGAAGTGAACAAAAATTAATTGAGTTAAGATAGTGTGGAACAAATTTATTTTCTAAAATGACACTGGAGGCTGGGCTGTGATCAACAAAATCTCAACTAGGTTGTCACATATCTTTTCAGGAGAAGGAGTTGAAGATGTTTAGAGAGAAACAGAAACAGGAGATGAAACTACTTAAACAGGAGCTGGATATGTTGCCCAGAGACAGTAAGAAGGAAACAGCTCAGAAGATGAGAGAGGCCAAGCAAATTGAGATGGAGGAAAAGGTAAGAGGCATTCATTGGGTTCCATACATTTAATAGAAGGGGGCAGATGGGATAACTGAGGAGGAAGTAGAAGAGACCACAGAGATAAAGATTACTTTGTGACTGGCTTTTAGTGTTATGCTGTTAATGAACCACTGTGTTGTCTCAAATACTTAGATTATTTGGTTGAGCCATGTAGACGCTAACAGAAAATGTCATGGAGTATAAACAGTCAAAATCACAAGTTTTTCATTATTATAATATATATTTATAATATATATTTATAATATATTTATATACATTTTTGTGTCTTATAATGAACTTGAATCTGTATAGCAGTTAAACCCTTAATAATTGTATTTTAGAATAGAGGTGAATTTCAGAATCAAAAACTTGCAAAAGTGCAAAAAAATAGAAATTGCTGTAGTGGTTGATGTGGTGTTAATTCTCTATAAACCCATTTATATATAGTGTATCTAGTAATGGTTCCCATCAGCCAGTCTCACTTGTCAAGTGACCTGAATGATACCACTATTCAATTTTTAAATGTAGGAACATCCTTGTTTATAGGTGACTAAAATTCTTTGGAGCTCATCTTTCCTTAAGAATAAAAGAATATTTCATTGACTTTGTTGTCTTATTAATGTAAATGTTGACCACTTATTAGGAGAGACTGTTTATGGAGAACCAGGCCGAAAGATTAGAAAAGCACATGAGACAGTTAGCCGACCAGCACAGACAGAAGATTGCCCTATTAGAAAGTCAGTGTCTACAGCAGAAGCAACAGTTATACAGGGGTAAGCTTAACCCTGATGTTTCATACTGGTGACTGGTTTTTATCTGTTACAGAAATTATCTGATGTAATATTGATCTAGTGATGGGTTATTTATTCTCAATACTATGCCCATGTCACTGAGCTACTCTGATCAGTGCTGAATGAATGGTTGGATTCTGAAACGATATTTGGTCAGTGTTTAAAGGTTTATTTTTAATGGGAACATTTCAATTTTTGTGTTGGTAATTTGAACCACTGTCAATTCAGGTCGTGAAGCCAGCAACTGGGAGTTGGAAAAGAGTCAGCTTCATGAAAGACACCAGTTGATGAAGACACAACTCAAGGACATGTTCTTTGTCAAGCGTCACCAGATGCTGACAAGACACCAGAAGGTATGTGATAAGCTTATTGGGTTGAAGGTGTCCTATCTTGGATCTAATGGAATAAATGGGAATGAAATAATTAAAACTTCCATACTCACAATGAGTGTTAATGTCTTCATTGTACATAAAATGTAACCACAATTTTTCTCATATCAAATTTTACATTAATTTTTTCATAGGAAATGGAAAACTTGAAGCGCTACAATCAGACAAAGGAAGATGAGATGATGAACAGACATGCCCTCGAGAGACGTAGGCTGCCCAAGATTCTCAAGAATGAAGCCAAGACCAGAGCCCAGATGTTTAAACAAAGCCTGCGACTCAGTACCATTGGCACTCCTGAAGATGACAAAACAAAAATCAAACAGGTGATAATTCTATTTAAATTTGTGGTGCATTCTTGGTAGCATTGAAATCTTTTTATTGAAAGATTTCAGAGGAAGACTGAGGAATGTCACTTAATATAAAAAAAATGCAAACAATTAATTTTAAAATAGATTAAGATTATGATCAAATTTTCCAATAAAGAATTTTTTAGTTGAAATGACACAGGCCGTCATGAGCTACAAATGAGGCATGAAGACACTAATTTTGACATGTAATAAGCCACCTTAGTGCTGCATTAGTTAAAAAATTTTTTTTATTAGAGCATGCATTCCAGGCAAATATTTCATTAGCTTTTAACCCCTTCACTACCGCTAGGTTTTGACAACGAAAAAAAAAAAAAAAGAAGAAAATTCCGGTAATTTCGTTCTCTATCCAATTCGCTTTTTAATTCCCATATAGATAAACGAATAAAGAAATATATAGCATTAAAATATGACGTCGACTTGACATCCTTGGTATTTCAGAAAAGTTCTTTGCCTTTTTGTTATGACAACTATGTGACTTCCTTGGTATTTATCGTGACGTCGCGTCGACGTCATCGGTAGCGAAAAGGTTAAGAAACAAACTTCCGAATAAAGAAGGATTTATGAAGTAATAAGATTTAATTTATTGTTAATTTATAAATGGCAAGGAAAGGTTTTATAGGAGATTATTTAAGAAACAAATAATATGAAAACAGGTATTAAAAATGGACAGAAGGATTCACACATAATTTGGTCACATAAAAATCTACCAGGTTAAGGTATTTAAGGGAATAGCAACATTATCAAATTTTGTCAATGTGTGAGTGCATTTAATTAAATAACCCCTTTACAACAAAGTTTTTTTGGACAAATCAATCATATGCCATTTTTATTATTTTATTTTATATTAATATCCCAATGACCCACCCACTTTTACACAGCAGATTTATTTCACCAACTATTTCAGAAAATCAAAGAAAATCTTACATATAAAATGCATTTAAGATCATTTTTTTAAAAAAGAATCTCATCTAGCACAGTTAGTGGGAATGTTTTTTTGTGAAATTGATGTCATCATATTTCCTTCATCTTCCCCTTAAAAAACAAGAAAAACTGATTTTTGGGGGTTGGAGGGTGGGGCTGAAAATTCAATAGAATGTGTTGTCATCGGCAATGAATCCATGTGCCAAGTTTCAGCTTGTTAGTTTGACAGGAACGGGGTCAATTAACCGTCCAAAGATTTTGCTAGCCAGAATATTAAGTTAATTTGAAGTTAATAGAAAAGTATTTAGTAAATGAAACAATTTCAGTTTGAGGAGAGTGAAAAGAAACGCATGAAGTCTGAACAACAAAGACAAGAAGAGAAACATAAGAGACAGCTGAAAGCTTTACAAGACAAAAATGATGCAGCTGTTAAAGAACTGGAACAGTTACAGGTAAGGTGCAGTTAAAGCTTTATGACATTTAAATTACACTCAATATTTATCATAGTTAATTGACATTACCAAAACATTTAGATTTAACCTAGGTCCATAATGAGCTACAGTTTGTAATGATTTAATGAATGAACACTAAAGTTGTAATTTTATGCAATTAATGCATCATTCACTCTATCTGTCTCACTGAGCACTTTGACTTTTAATAAAAATATAATGGAGCAGATCTGTTTTTTCTTCTCATTGTGTCATTTAGCCATTTCTAAATTATGAGTTAAAATCCTTTCTTTTCAGGCTGAGAAACGCAAAATGCTGATGGAGCAAGAAACTCAAAAAATCAAAGAGCTTGATGATCAGTTCACACTAGACATGAACCAGTGGAAAGCTTTGCTCATCCCCCGTAAACAGGTAAAACACTGTCTTTTTGTACACAATTTAATGCTTTTTATAACAATATTTGTCTGGATATTTTTTATTATGCTTTTTTATAACAGTATTTGTCTGGATATTTTTTATGCCCTAGGTACTTACGTCTTTAGAATCTTTAATTTATTTTAGTATATTTTTTTTTTAAATGTTAAAATCCAAAATTTTAAATACATTTATGTAGGCACTGGAGGAGCAATTTCAGAGAGAAATTGAAGAGCAGCAATCATTCTATGCTGATGTGGCTGGAGAAGGGAGCATACCAGCTTTGCCTAACATTCGTTCCAATCCCTCAACGATCCGAAGTAAAGGTAGAGACGGTTCAGGCTATTCTCGCCACTCCACTGTTATTTAACATCACTCAATCAAAAATCTTTGATCAAACATGATGGACTGGCCGACAGATGGACTGGCCGACAGTTAAATGTTCACTGTCCTCAAACTCTTGCACAAACACCTCACCATGCATGCATGTAGGATAAAAGTACAGTACCTTCTCACCAATAAAAGGACTGGAGTATTTACCAATATGGATATTCATTTCAAGTTATAATTTTTTTAATTGTCTGTGCTTTCGCTACAATAATGCAGGTGAAATATTGTGAACTTTAGTTTTTAATGCACCTTTGAAGAAAGCATGATGCAAAATTGTGTTTTTTCACATGACTAAATGTCAGTGATTTTTTAAGTCTAGTATAGCCAACTTCTATTGCATGGGCAGCATGTTTACTGTTGTCTTCAACTCATATGGAATTAACATTTGAAGGTAAGATCTACTGATCAGTGCATATATGAACTACCAGAAAGTTTATACAAAGCTCCCAGGAACGTTAGAAAGTATTTTTTTTAATGTATGTGGCCCCAAACCATAGACCTGTTTACAGGAATTTTATATCAGAAAATATTTTGACATCAAAATTTCTAAAACAATGAAATTTATTCAGTCAGACTTGCGAAGATGTTTTAAAAACATTTTTACAATCCTATACCTCAGGCCTGCACAACTCAAAATGTTAGGCGGGCCGTAATAATTTATGAAAAACTTGTGCAGGCTGAAAGAAAAAAGGACGGGTGAAAAGCTATTAAGAAAATCATAATAAAAAAGAATATTTCGTTACTTCACAGGCCTTATGTTGTGTAGGCCTGGTTTACCTCAAAGAAATTTTCTCCTTGAGAATTGAGTAATTGGTTTATGATTTCCATCATGTCCAGTTTTACAAGAAGCCTAGGGAAATATCTTGATTCATTTGTTTCAATTGATTCTCATTCAGAGATTACAAAATTTAATACAATAGGCTGTAACACTTGCATGATAAATTGCTTAAAGCATTTGTTGAAATCGATTAACAGAAAACATTGGCAGGTGAAAGAGATATTTTTGTTCTTCCTCTTCAGACAACTTTGATATAATAACAAAATATTCCAAGTATCTTGCATACAGTTTATTGGTCACTGTTACCTGTCATGTAACACTGGTGATAGCAGTCTAGAGTATTTTGTACAATGACTCATTCATTTGCACATGACGATATAAATAACTGTATTGTTATTTACATTACAAAACTTATTGTGTACAAAGTTACTATTTATGCCCACTTATAAAACCCATTTTCATAATGTAGAATTAATTCAAATGGAAGTTGTAATGTTTTGTTAAAGGAATATATTAATGTCTCATACACTCTGGAGTCACTTGAGTGGCATGAAAGGGTGTATTTTTTTTTAATGTTACTTTTAAAATTCTCATTTGATATATCTGATTGTATTGTAAAGTAAATGTGTGCTATTATAGGCCAACATATACAAATCATGCTATGATTGGCCAATGTGTTTTTTTAACAGTCTAGTTTTTAATAATTCTGTGGTAATGTGGTTGTCATAATTTCATTTATATAAATATATATATATAAATATAATATTTCACAGCAAAATGCATTTTCAGATACATTTCATTTTAAATAGTCTTTCATTTGATAACATTTGTAGACTTAATTTGTATTGTCCTATACCTAACAGTCAGCTATGTAAGCATCATTGTGTTTGTTTCCCTTATTGGCCATTGTTGGGTTTTCACTATGTTTTCGAAAGATTTATCAAATGTAATTATTGTAATTATAAAATAAATCAAGCATTCTTAAAAAAAAGTCTGTTTTTTTTCCCCTCTAAAGCCTTGCTTCAAAAAGAATTAATTTCAATTACCATGAGAAAAAGTTGAAAAAAAAAAAATTGATTTGACAAATTGTACCAAAAAAAAAAGGTAATTATTTGGTAAATAAAAAGCTGTGATAATAAAAATAAATAATTGGTGTAGATCAGAAAATGAAGTGCACAAGCATGATTGAGTAATTTTTTCAGCATATCATAGTTCTACATTGTTTACATAATTTGTGAAAGTAATTGAAATACTGGCATAATGTTTAGTTTTCTTTCTATTTGTACATATGCTTGACAGACTGCAGGAATATTTCCATCAAGAAAACGCATCCATGTTAACAGCAAACCCAAGCTTTGTAAATAGCCAATAATCGGCATACTCTTTCTATTCTTTCCATAACGATTCATTTTGTCATACTTTTTTATTAGTTCTATTATTTGTAGGCTTTTGGACTTAACTCTTTTGTTATGCTACTTAGAGTTCATATACAATACATATTTTTAATATTAAATTGTATTACATTATAGTTTTTAGAAAAATTAGCTTATTGGAACTGTCGTTTGAGTTTTTGTCTTATTTTGATGATGTTTCATTCAAGTTTGTTCATTTTCACTGTCATAATGCATTTGATTGGAACACTGTCTGCTTTGTGGCCATTGTCAAAAAAAATCTCCAGGAATCAAAGAAAATAATGAACAATTTTCTTTCTTTTTTTTTTTGGTGAGCAGTGAGTAATCTATTTTGGAATACCCAATAGTATTTGAGTTTTCAGTGTTATATTAATTGCAATAATCTTGAGCATTTCTCTAATTCCTAGTGGCCTTTCTCTGTTTACTTTTAGAATTTCTTCTCTTGCCAGATAGTTTGTGAATAGAAACATAGCCGAAGTACAATGCTAATTGAGTCAGTGTCACCAATTAAAAACTATATTAACATCCTCACCTTTAGAACACATTAAAACCCTTGCAGTGGTGTTACAAACCAGCAATAAAGTGTACCACTGAGTTGAGCAGTTACGTACATTGGGCAAACTCAATATTATGTTAAATATCCCGTTAGAAAAAAAAATAATTTCAAAATAACCCAAAAGTTGATATATTTGTAAGGATGAAAAGATAAAAAGGACATGGTAAAAAAACAACATTTGAAATAAAAGAGTTCTGCTATAGAGCAGGTTATAGACAAACGGTGAGAGAGACACTTCATTTTGTATTGGAATAATCATGTAATTTGGTATAATTTTAAACATATTTTTTAATTGACTATCTATTAAAAGTATTTTCTTTGGTGTAACCTATGTACATAAAAGAATGGATTTATAATAAATGATATTACCAGTGATGGCAATGGTCATAAAACATTCCTATACTGGCTGAAACTGGTGCACACACAGGGCTGTTTCATTGTTTGTATTGAATTACTGTAGGGCTTCACTAACAGGGTATAGACTAAAATTAGCACTTTAACAGTTCATTTAGCTGTTGCACTCTCTAATTAGGCTGGAATTTCCCCCATGTTGAGATATTTGTACAAGCTTCATACAAGCTACTTGAGGGGGTATCACAAATGAAAAAATGGGAGGTTTCTTAACTTCAAAAATGTTCAGTGTTGCTTACTGGTTGACAAAATATCTTACTTTGATGCTGTTTACCACAAAAATGCTTGTGAAAATAGTTTAAAACTTATCAGCTTACAGATATTAAAAAGGGGAAATAAGAAAGCAATACTTCAAACTCTGATTATAAAAATTAAATAAAAAATTTTGAAATACCTGATACATGAAAACTTGTATATTTAACTATTTACTGTGGCTTCCATGCTTACACGGTTACTTAATGGAAATGTACGATATAATTCTATTTTATACGTTTCGCTCTGGTAATTTACTTTTAATTAATATTATTTGTATTTATTTGTTGAATATATTTTTTTTTTCCCCAGAACATTAATTTCCTGCTTTAGTTTTCAGAAGGGGGTTAAAAAAATTAGTATTATTTTTACATGTTGACAGTCTCATCAAAATATTTCTCTGATAGTTTAATTAAAAAAATGTTTGTTGGATTCCTAGCAAGTTGAACATTGAATGTTCTATTTTAAAATCATAAACAAATGGCAAAAAGTTGTAATAGTATTGATCGAATACTATTTCTTTTGTTTCTTTCATATTATATGATATGGACATTTACAAAAGAAAAATTTAGTAAAGGCAATAATAATTGTAACAAAATTTGACTATTTTTTCTGATGTGCACTGGGAGAGAAAGGTAAAAGTAATCATTACAAATAAATTGAGATTGTTTATTTGTAAAAAAAAGTAGAAAAGAAGGCTTGCTCTATTTTTAAATCTTGGACATATTTTTCAGTTCATTAGAATTTCACTGTAAATATGAGACATACAATTTTATCTTAAAGAGTTGAACTTTTTCAAGAACTGATCAGAAATGAGTACAATATACTTTTTAAAAAATGCATTGTCCTTGTGTTAAATCTTTAATAGAAACGTTTGTTGAAATATTTAAAACGGGAAAACCTTCAGTAATTAACACTCTGCACCGAGCCCCAGAGTTCAAAGTTCATTGTGCAAGTCTGAAGAAATGTAGTTAATTGTGAAATTTTATGTTGATAACCCAATATATTTTTCAGTTAATCAAGAATTAATGCTTTAATTGTTTTACTACTTTTATCTGTTTGTATACAGTAGACTATATATAGATGGCTTTCAAATCGAATGTATGAAATAATCTCTTCCCATTTTGTCTCGATGAAAACAATTCTTCTCTTGAACACAGTATGACCATTTTACTCTGAGCATGAAGTGAACTTTTACACTGAACACAAAATGAACCTTTTTCCTAACATTTTCTATCCATGTATGCCATAGACACACACACACATGTGTTGTATAATTGTATGAAATATTGATTCTGATAGTAAGTGTTGGCAAAGCTAACAGCTGGATGAAGCTCATTGTTGCTATTGCCAATGGTTACTGGTCTTTTTTTTAAAAATCTAATTTAAGACAGTGTTCAATATTTGTTGGTTTACTCTTTTTTTTTTTTTTAAATTGACAATGCATAGACTTGTGAAATCAAAAGGAACAGCCCTGCATGCTTTTAGGTCTGTAGTTCCCTTATCTAGAGGATACCGCACAAGCCCATGTCAGCAGCACCTACTAAGAGGCTGGTAATGTGATGGCTGATGGGATACTGGGACACAATTCATGCTTGTTCTGTTCCAAGTATTGCCTTGATTCTGTGTCATTGTTCATAGGTTTATTGATGATATTTTTTCCAATATGTGCTATATTATCAAAACTGTTCTTGTACCTGGATCAGTAAAACTATATTTATTTTGACAATTCTTGACTTCATTTTTAACTCTGTTGTCATTCAGTGGATATTTATTTAACTATTTCTTAATGGATAAAACAAAAATGTGAAATTGCTTAACCCAAAGATTGTTGACATGGAGCTGAATAAATTATTTCTATAACTATAATGTCAATAATAAAATTGATAGATTAAATTTAAAAAAAGTAAATTGCTTCTAAATTAAACCAATATAGTGGGCAGTGCTTCTTTCAGGCCTCACTGGAGGAGGGGGTACTGTCCCCGCTCCCTCTGATCAAGCCACAACCGAGAGAAAAAAGTTTTAAAATGTAAATATAATTTTTAAAAACAATAACAACATTGTCATTTTATAAAAATTGTTAATCGTTGATTTAACATAATAAAATGAGGGAAATGATGGAACCAATGAAATATCCACACACACAATAAATTTGATGTTGTTAATATACATTTTATTTTGGTACTTTAATTTTGTTTGCAACATACCTAGTTTTAAGACTTACACTATGGGGAAAAATGTGACCTATACTCAGAACAATATGAAATTAAACTGTCCATCGCTATAAAGGTCTACGTTTTGAGTTATTTCTTGCCATCAAACATTGGCAATATGTTTTCTTCTATTTCTTCTTCAACTTTGAAAATAGGGCAAGGTGTTAACAGTATATTGTCACTTTGCTTTAAAAACATAGTTACAAGTATAATTTATCCATTTATAAACAATTTTTTAAAACTTTGTCAAAGGATAGGCCTATATAGATCTTATCTACAAAACAATATTTGTCCTCTTTTTATCTGATATAACTTGGATATATTCAGGAAGGCAATTAGTATACTTCCTTTTTGTGATGGCCACCTTTTCGTATGAAAAAATATTTTTTACAAATTCATTTATTAATGAAGCAGTTAAAAAAAATAAATATTTATTTTAAAATAAAATTATTAAACAAAAATGGTATTTAGTAACATCTTAAAATATAGGAGTTCTATAAACACAACCAAATCAAGAGCCTTCAACAATCTTGATTGCTGCTTTTTACCATAAAATGCACACACACAAAAAAAAACACCCACCTCCCCTTCATTCGCTACTGGTGCTGCTCATCCAAAATGCCTCCACCCCCCAATCGGGAACTAATTGTCTGAAAGAAACACTGATAATGGGGAATTTGGAATAGTGATACAATAATAATCTAACAGAGCAATAGGTGGGAGCGGATAGTGGTAGGTAAGGAATAAGATCGTTTGGGTTGATTGAGGAGATGTTAGATTGTCAGATTGTTGTAGAGAAGGATAAAGATTAGAATTAGAGGGAAGTTGGGAAAAAAAAATGAGGGTGTGGGGCATGGGCGCCCGCACGTAGTGGCAAGGTGGGGTACTTGCCCCCCCCCCCTGGATTGAATGATTAAAAAATTTTTTTAGACGAAAATAGACACAAAATTTATTAAAGTAAAGAGAAAATAAAGAGAAAGTAACTAAGCTGATGCTGATCTCGTTTTACTGGGTAATTATTTTTACAAAGTTTTATCCGGCTGCCAGGTATGCCTTACTAGTTTTGCTAACATTACAAGCAACATGTACGGTGGAGCGATCGTTCAGCACATTACGTCGTGTAAAACATGGCTTAGATCTACAATGTCAGATGAACATCTGTCTGGGTTGTGCATGTTAAGCGTACACGAGACAAAGTGAACTGCAACAAAAAAGACGTTATGGACAAAATTGTAGATATGTTTGGTAGCGATAATAGACGACTCCAGTTCTTGTTTAAAAAATAAATTTTATTTTAATTTATGTTGTAATATTTTTTGCTATAATATCATATATGTATATAGCCTATATACATATATGATATATTGTGTTAATAAAAAATTGTTGCTACAGTATGCCCTTCATTACTACAGTGTCCTGTCAGTTCGTTCACCATACAAATACGTTACAGTAAATTAAAACTACATTAAAACATTACTAAAAATATTTTGCCCCCCCCCCCCCCTAGAAAATTTCCTGCGGGTGCCCATGGTGTGTGGGGGGGGGGGTTGGGCTGTAAAAAGTGACGATCACTGGCACATGTCTAAAGAGAGAACCATGAAAAGAGAATAAATGTTATTATTTTTAGGCTTCAAAAATACGATTTTAATAATTGTCTCTTTCTGTCTATTTTAAAGAAGAAAAAAAAAACAGCAACAACCATGGGATATCACTCTGTTTGTTCTCTAGCAACGGAAAGCGTCAAAATGGCCGATGGGGACAAAATTCTACAAAATTTTCAAAAAGAACTTCAACATGCTCAAAGCATAGATAAACAGTTGCCTACTTTGGCACGGCAAGGAAATGATAAAGTATTCTATTTCATATTTGAAAATATAATGCATTGCGGTATTTTTTTTAAAGCAAGAAATGTTTGTGCATGCCTACACCTGCACTGACACTACGTCTAACAGTGGTTACAATGTCTACAACTATGACTAAATGAATATAATTTAGTCTTGCTATACTTACACCTACAATACTTAATAGTAATTATAACACAATGTAACAAACTAGTAGTAATAGTAGACTTATAAAGTAATAGTTTGCTTCACCCATTTCAGTAATTTAATTTAAACATTACCTTGCCGCCTTGCCTTTCCTTTACAACTGGCACAAAGTTCACAAAGATGTAAATATATTAAACTACTCAGGACTACTGGTAGTTCAGTTTCACTGAATCAACTCTTTAATATTTAATTATTACATCTTATTGATAATGGATAACTGATCAAATTCATCACTTTTTTCATGCATCTGCATATGAAGAGCTGATTTTCAAAATGCTGTATATCCATTTTGGGGATTTTGAGATTATTCAACTTTTTACAAAAAATTAATGAAGCGTTTAGAGAATTAAATCATTTTTAGAGAAGAATAAAATAGGAATATAATGTGTTTAGTATATACAATTTACCATGTCCTAAAGGAACCTGGTTTGCTCTACATAAAGGTAAGGGTTTTTCATTTTTTTCAAAATGGTGGATACCGCGTTTTGAAAATAAGCTCTTCATATGTATAGTAGCTTAACTTTGTTTAGTCACAGATTGTTATTATTTAGAAATAACTATTTTATTTTTTAAAATTGATACACCGATACAATATTTTTGATTGATGGCATTTTAAAATTAATATTTCATAGGATGGTTAAATGTAATTTTAAAAAATGATGGTTAAATGTAATTTTCAAAAACGAAGCAATTTTGACTGGGTCATCATCTGATAATTTTGTAAAATGGATTTTGACTTATATGGGCATCTCTTGGATTTATAAATGGCTGCACCTATTGGTACCCAGGTACCAGAATTGAGAGCTTGGGATTAAAAACGATTTAAAATATTATTGTTGGGTTGGTAAGACCTAATGAGGTATCAAGTGAAAGATAATTGAATGTACTATACATTTGTAATCTTAATTCTTCAGTTTTACTAAAATAAACTACTACAAATGACATCCGAATAGCATTGAGTCTAATGGTACCCGGGTGCGAATGGCGGCGCAGCGTGTCTGGGTCCATTTTGTATAGTACATTCAACTAATTTTTCCCCTTTAATTTTAAAATGTGTTGATTTTTCAGTAGGCATGTTTTTGCAATCCTTTTTTTTTTTCACTTGGTTATGTGAAAAAAAGTACCGCAGAGCAAAATGGTAGAACAGAGGGAAATGTCAAGCATACATTTAACATGGTCTGGAATAGGGTTAACCATACTTCAAAGAAAATTATATGATGCAATAGTATACACATGAATTTGAAATGCAATATTTATCTCACTTAGCATTCATGAATACAGGGGGGAAACATTGAGATTTTATGCCATACTATTGATGTGATGTTGAGTTGGCCTACTTCATACAAAATTAATATGAGAACAGAATAAATAAAGATTTTGTTACCTGCATCCTTGTTATATTTTATCACAGGAGATAGAGATTTATAACATGACTTACAATTTGATTAATTTTTTTTCTATGAGGGAAAAAATTGCAAGGAGATTTTTTTTAAAAAGGAAACATTTAGTGACTAAAACTGTGCACCACTAATGAAGTATTAAAACACATTTAAAAAAAAGTCTACTACCTGGTACCATATTAACATTTCATCTTACTTCACTCATTCACTTTGTCTTTGAGCTTAAGAAATAATATATTAATTAATTAATATCTGTATCCAATTTGTCATGTCAAAAAATAATAAATGCAGTTTTAAAATCATAATTATTTGTAAAGCTCGTGCAAGATTTCTTTGGTGACAATGTGAAAATACAAAGCTCAGGCTATACAGCCAGTGTGTCACAACTATATGTTGGTAAGAAAGTATAAATAGATATTGTAATTATTTTAAATGGCTTATTTAAAGGCTAATATGTCTCTTTATTTAACTAAAAAACCATTTATGTGTGCAGCAGTATGGCTGTTGGTGATACCAGTCAGTATTTTCAAGAAGCCAATCAGGTTTAAAGATAAAAAAAAAATTGCTTCGCATTGTTAATGAAATAACAATTTTTCATATCTTTATTATAAAAAATATAGTTTCTTATATCAAATTATGTATAGATTACTGAATTTATATGAACCTTTTTGTAAAGATACTATAGATTATAATAAATATCAATAATTTATCAGATGTATCTTTATACAAATTGTACTGTCATTTTTAGTATCTTTTCTTGTAATACTAATCATCATGTAAGAGATTGTATTATCTTGCTTAAAAATTTGGACAAACACTATTAAATCATTAACACATTTAATAGTTATTAATAGTCATGATAATTTTTAGATTTTGGAATTAAAACCCTTTTAATTAAAAAAACAACAATTTTTTTTTCTAATAGCTAGTTTCTGGGGTCTGAAAGACACAGTAAGACAACTTCTTGAAGCTGGAACAAGTTAGTCTCTTATGTGTTTTGAAGTATTGAAGAATATTAATAATGGTTATTAATTTTAGCCATAAATTTTATTCAATAACAACCAAATATAATATATTTAATTTGAAGTAAAACTGAAACTGAATTTGCTTTTAAATGAAAACATTAAGATTAAAGCAATTTTTCTTAAAATTATTTCTAAGATAGTAATTACTTCTTGATGATTATTATTAAGGAATTAAGGAATGTGAATCAGCTACCTGAGCCAAAACTCTTAATTATCCCCCCTGGAATAACTTTTCACCAACCCTCT
This sequence comes from Omphiscola glabra, assembly GCA_964017045.1. Taxonomy (NCBI): domain Eukaryota; kingdom Metazoa; phylum Mollusca; class Gastropoda; family Lymnaeidae; genus Omphiscola; species Omphiscola glabra. The sequence continues at coordinate 14,046,702 of OZ024794.1, read as the reverse complement.
CATTTCCTGGGGGAAGATGCTGCAAAGCGGCACCCCCAGATTTTTTATCCAGTGATTATCCACCCAGCTACCCCAGGAATGCCCAAGGGGTAGCTTACATTTTAACTTTACCTAGTAATGGGTGTATTCCTACTTCTGAATTCTATGACCACCACCGCCATCTCTCAGGCAAGTAGTAATCCTATGTGTGGTAGCAAACAGGGGGGTCTTCAATGGTGCCTTCTTGATAAGTTTTCCTTAGAGCTGTCGACAACTATAGATCCTGGTGGTGTTTAAATTCTTAAGTTTTGCTGGGCACTCCAGGCCCATATGTTAAACACTATGTCACTGAAACTAGCTAGTGATTGGGACAAAACTGTTAGAATTTTCATCATGGATAGCACCTTTGTTATCTACAATTCATTGCAACAGATGTGCCCTAGAGTTAAATCCTAGCTCTTAACTTCTTAATGCATGTCATTATTTAATTATGGGGCTAAATACCTCTCTTGGCTAATTTTTGTGACAAAACAATTCTGTGTGTAGCATTATGCAACTTGTGGTAAAACATAAAATAATAATATTGCCCACCATGATGAAATAATTTTAAAAATCATTTAATTTCAGATCCAAACCATCAAAATGAAGGAACTTTGTGGACACCATTGCATGCAGCTGCATTTCAAGAGCATGGACCAGTAAGTTGTCAAATATAAAAGAATAACAAAAAAAAATCCATCTGAGGTTTAACTGTCAATGATATGTATTCCATTTGCAGCTAATACTTAAAACAGCATATGTAAAATGAAATATACATTTCTTTATCAACACTTTGAAGATTCACCTTACTGTATTTTTATTCCCATACAATTGTTTCTATTAAGATCCACTTTAACTTTTTACTTTGAAGTGTTTAAAAAAATTCTTTGACAACAGAATAAATCTTGTTAATTTGTTCTTATTAACAGTATTAAATTTATAAAATGTTAATGTTAGTTGGTGATGTTTAAAAATTACTAAAATACTCCATTATAAATTATAATAGTACCTTTTTATTTAGCCTTCATAATAATTAATGCAGTAGTTTTATGCTTCCAGGTAGTGATGTTATTACTGGAATATGGAGCACAACCTGAAGTGCCCGATTCAGAGATCAGGTATTTTTTCTCTTTTCTGGTATAACTCAGGTTCTTATTGAAAAATGGTTGTTGCTCTTATTTACTTGAAATAGATTGATAGATCATGGTTTCTACTTACCAGTATCTAATATGTCTTTTCGGCATCCTTAAAATTACACGCTCAAAGAAAAGATGTATAAATAGATAATCATTTAGCCATAAAGTTTTGTTAGGAGATATTTAATGATGAATTTCCAATCAATCCCACCCTCATCCAACCCTGGAAGCTCCAAACAAATTTTTTTTTTGTTTTAAATTTTCATTTTGCATTAAAATATGAACATCAATTTTTTTAAGGTTTGTCAGGATTGCCAACATAATCAATTTTATTTTAAACTATAGAATAACATTTTTGTTTAACAAGTTTAAAAGAGGATAAAATTCAAGTAAGTGATCACATGCAATGTCACAAAATTTAAATGTGCATCAACCATTTTCAACTAATCAGACATTGCAATGTAAACTTAATTTATATTTTATTTTTTTTTAAACAGAATGTTTTGATGATGGTTATGGATGATCGTTGCTCGAGGTTGATATGTACAATGGTTCCTTTACAATTACACAAGGGGTCACTGAAATTATACAACTAATCCTATTCTTATTGTTTTGTCTTCTTTTTTTCAATACTGGTATCTGAAACCACAGGACACCAGCAGATTTTGCCTCTGCCTCTGATACAATTTGGCCACTTTTTGCAGCCCTGGGTGTGGCCAGAACTCAAAGAAATGTACTGATTGATAAACAGATTCTTAGGCCAGTAAGTGTGGTATTGCTAGAGAACCCACATTATTGTTTCACAGAATAATGAAATTGATTTAACTTAATTTAAGTAATTCTTAGCATATAAGGTCATCATTGAAGTAACTAGATTATTTTATCAATATATCTTACTATGTGGTTCTGCACCGAATGATTAATTTTATTTATTGTCAACCCACGATTTTATTTTTGTTCACATATAAAAAATAAATGTGGTAGCTGAAAATATAAATCAAACAACTTTTTAATAAATTTTAAGGAAACCCTGTAGCTTAAAATATTTTTTTTTAAAAATATGTGTTATGTTATTATTCTTAGTCTATTGGAATACAATTTCTTTTTTACTTCAGCTTGAAGTTGTGAGCTTTTCATATCATTTTCTGAATAGTGAAACAAGAAAATGGGTTGGTGGGTGTTTTACAATTAAGTAATTTCCCAAGTCATGCGCACCAATATAGCCACAGGGTAAACTTGCTTTGTGCTATGGAGCGCTGTTACAAGATACTACAGTTAATTGACATGGGCAGTTTTACATGATGGGAACATAAACATGGGGTAGTTTGTAAGTTAATTTTTAGCCAAAACTTTACATAATATGGTATTGTGTCACTGAAAATACATATGTGCAAACATTCAAAAAAATATTTTTGGTAGGAAGCGGGTCCTGTATTGAGTGCGAGATGTGAACCAGACAAGCAGTCATCAAATAATCCTAAATAAAAATTGAAATGTTAATATTTAAAAAATCACTTAAGATTTTTAAAAGCAAAGTTAATTCTTAAAGTTTTAATTTCATTTAACCACCTTTTGTTAATTAAAAATGAGATTAAGATTGAAATATCATAATTTGTGTTTAGAAATTTCCATAGAATCACAATTTATATTTTTGCAGGGATCAGGGGTAACACAGACCAGAGAATCTGGCTTTGGAATGACAATGGTTAGGAATATTTCATATTTAATACAGTAAATATCATGTTTAAGCAAAGTAAACTGTAATGTTACACAGTACTAATCCCTCATTTTTTCTCTGGTTTACATATAAAATGAGGAAAGTAGAAATCTCACGTGTTAGAATTTTTTTTGATAGAATACATAAACAGGCCAACAGAAATTGAAAAAAAAAATGGATAAAACATAATTATATGGCAGATGTAATAATCATAAGATAATATGTTTGTGTATATTATCTACAGACATCAATTATATTTTTATTTATCAGCATTGGATAAAAACTAAAAACACTTGAAATTCTATTTAAAAAATAAGGCTGGCTACAACTCCGGTTCAGAGGGAGATGGTCATAGACACAATTACCTGGCAGCCATGTCAGGTGATGTATTAGCCAATGAACATGATGAACGTGGACCAGTGGATCCTCGGCAAGTCACACAACCGAATTTCTCAATGTGGAAGTAGTGTATAAAAGTTAGTTATCTCTGTACTTTGAGACTGTGATATTGACTCAGAAATGAAGAAATTATTTTACTTTAATCCAGGTGTAAGTTTGTTGTTCTGTGACTATTGTGTTTGTGGGATGATGATTCTATTGCAACTATTATAAGTAGATGATAACATAGGGGGAGAGACTGCAATCAGGTTAAGCAGAAGGAAATATGGCAAACAAGTTATGGGAAAACCTACAAAAAAGGATGCAACAAAACAACGAAAGTGTCAGCAAGAAACCACCTCGATGAACAAACATAAAGTAACACAAATATAAAAACCCAGCTGTAGTGTAGTATTTGAGAGGACATTTCCCTTCCAAATCCTTGTATTTTTTTAATTGATCACTTAAACAATATTTTTTTTTCTAAATCTCATGGTCTACCAAAGTCTGGAATTGATTTGAAATTCGAAAAATCTTCACAAATACTAGGTGAAACATGCTTCTCACTTTTATAGCAAATTAATTGCCAAAAGATTTTTCAATATTCGTTAACAAAATGGGCAGTATGATGCCCCTAGAACAGGGGTGGGCAAACTACGGCCCGCGGGCCGAATGCTGCCCGGCAACTGATATTATGTGGCCCTCGAAGGCATTTAGAAATTTAAAAAAATTACTATGTTTTTAAGTTATTTTGTTGAATATTACAGAATTTCATGCACCGTTATGATTTTTAAAACATTTTTGATCAAACTTCTTTCTTATTTTCTATTTTTTAAAACAGTCCTTGACCTTTGTCATGTAATGCTAAAATGCGAAACTACCGATTTTAATATAGGGAAATGTTTATCGATATTTAAAAATTGGACATAATATACATGCTGCCCCCTAATAGCTTTAACTTTGTCAATGTGGCCCTCCGCACAAAAAGTTTGCCCACCCCTGCCCTAGAATCATGAGGCCCTCTAAAAGTGTGAGGCCATGGGTTCCTGCAGAGTGTACCCATGCCTAAATATGGCACCTAGTAGATGTAAGGCAACAGTTCTTTTATCCTTGCATGTAGGGATGGGACTGCAAAAGCTTCAAAAATAAAATAGGTTTGTGTCTCTAAGGTGGTAAAGTTGAATGTGCAACAGAACAGCAAATGTGCATGGAGACAGCCTTCATCAACAAAAACAAATGATACCTAAAAAATGGAAGCTCCATAGATTTTATTCAGTGGCTCTAAATCAGTAGTTTTTGTGTTCTAATTTAAAATAATGACTCATCTGATTTGTCCAAATAACATATGATGATCATTTTACATAATTAAAAAAAATTACTACAAATATTTATCTAAATTTTATCAAATGTTTAAAATTGGATCTTTATCTTTAATTAAAATATAATTTTATGATTTTTTAAATTTCAATCCATCTAAAGGCATTTCAGCTTATTACAGCAATAAACACTTCCTACTGATGGCTTCCATTTTAAGCCACACTAACGTTAAAGTAAAATTTTGTACTGTCTAATGAATGTTAAAGTATACCCAATTAAGTTTTGCAATTAATTAGAAAAGCTTAAATCCTGTAATAATTTTTTTTTTTTTTTTTTAGTTTGGATTTGTTTTATGAAGGAATAGATTTTTAATAAGTAACATTTCTGCTAGGGTTCTAATCATTTTAATGAGTTTAAGTATGTCTTAATCAGATTTCTGTGCCTTAATGATGTCATGAAATGGTTGGGATTTTCTTGTTAAAGAATATTTTCTTGAGATTACCTTTTTTGTGTTCCTCTTTTAATTTAAATGAAGCTTCTTATTTTGTACATTTCTTTTCTCCCCCATTTGCATCCAAAGATAGAATTAGTTATAAGATATATTTGTTGTAGGTATTAAGAATTGATTAATAATTATATCTTTTAATTAAGGTCAAATCTTAAAATAGTTTTCTTTGTGTACAGAGACCTTAGTGCAGTGGTTCTCAACCATCCTAATGCCGCGACCCCTTAACACAGTTCATCATATTGTGGCGACCCCCAATCGCAAAATTAATGTCGTTGCTACTTCATAACTGTACAGTACATTAGTTTTCCGATGGTCTTAGGTGACCCCAAAGGGGTCGTGACCCACAGGTTGAGAACCGCTGCCTGAGTGTTTAACTTTGCAGGTTTAAATTGTTATCAGACTTTATGTTCTATAATGTCTTTTTTTGTTAATTTATTGAGAGAGGGGGGAAATCTAGTCACATTTCAGGTTGTAATTGTATGTATATATTCTGTAATGGTTTTTATGTCATAATCTTGTTGTAGATGTAAGTATATGGTATCCTGTAGTGGTTTTAACTTCATAATGTTGTTGTAGTTGTAAGTATAAGGTATCTTGTTATGGTTTAACATTATACGTGTATGTGCTGTTTTGAGGACTTAAAATTAAATCATTCATACATTTTTGTAACTAAAAAAAAAATTAATATATAATTACATCTATAAATATAAAAAAATTATATGTTTCAAATTCTCTTTTTTTGTCCATGCTTCAAGTTTAAGCAATAAGATAACTGTTTCAGATATTTGTACCACATTGTTTTCACTTGTCGTTTTGTCTTGTTACCATTTTACTGTAACATAAATGTTTGTTTATTTTTAGTTAATAATGAATGACTGCAACACTTGTTAGAATTATCTCTCAACAATTGTAGGTTTTATTGTTATTTTGAAAACATAAAGCAATATTTTTTTCAATATGTTTATTTTTTGGAACAGTTTGACAAACAAAAAACAACAAAGAAAACATCCTTTCACTCTCTGTTACTTGGACACCATCCATTCACTCTCTGTTACTTGGCCACCATCCATTCACTCTCTGTTACTTGGCCTCCATCCTTTCACTCACTGTTACTTGGCCACCATTAATTCACTCTCTGTTACTTGGCCACCATTAATTCACTCTCTGTTACTTGGCCACCATCCATTCACTCTCTGTTACTTGGCCACCATCCTTTCACTCACTGTTACTTGGCCACCATTAATTCACTCTCTGTTACTTGGCCACCATTAATTCACTCTCTGTTACTTGGCCACCATCCATTCACTCTCTGTTACTTGGCCACCATCCTTTCACTCACTGTTACTTGGCCACCATTAATTCACTCTCTGTTACTTGGCCACCATTAATTCACTCTCTGTTACTTGGCCATCATTAATTCACTCACTGTTACTTGGCCACCATCCATTCACTCTCTGTTATTTGGCCATCATTTTATTTCATCATCTTGAACTGGTGAAACTCAGAATACATTATAGCTACCATTCATTGTGCTACATTGTGCAATTGTATTTTATTTTAAAAATGCGTTTTTGTCAAATGTTTTAATTTTTTCTTGACCCCGGGGGGGGGGGGGGTGTTAGTGTGTGGGGTATAATAAATGGCAACTTGCCTTCTTGTAAGTGCCCGTTCATTTGAAAGTGCACTTGATTAAACGGATTAAAAAACGAATCAGTTTTAATCACCATTAAAAACCCTTACATCCCCAGGGGAGGCTGCGCCTAAAAGACTTTTACTCCAGCAGCGACGTCTTCAAAATTGACTTTTCCCTTCTCTCGACCGCTCTGAGGACCCGGGGAAGGGAGTGAGGGGTGGGGGAGGAGTGGGTCAATGGAACTACAAGGGAGGAATCATAATTCTATTAAAGTCCCTCTTCACAGCGCACCCATTCGGGCCACCCGAGTCTCAGAGCTGCTATCTTTGTTTACGCTCGGCCTATCTGCATCATTCTAGCTAATCATAGCGGAACAATAGACGGGGTGTGAGACAGCACAGCGCCACCTGTCACTACTTTACCCGCCGGGCGACGACTGCTTGTGGTAACGGACTTGTACTGGCATTGTTGCTTGATATTGGCTTGACAATGTGCACGATGCTCGTACGCCATTGGTTACTTTAAAAGCTTATATGATTACGTCAAAATAAAATTTGAAAGTAACAAATGTTTTGTGTTTACAAAAACCATTAAAAAAAAAAATAACAACACACACACAAATAAAATTAGGATGCCACTGACGTCACCAATGTGTAGATGGATTCCAATTCATTTATTTATATAAATTCATAAATCCTGTATCAAATAAATTGTAGATAAAAATAACCACCTCAGCTAAAAGAATTACTTCAAACTCCACTAAAATATTTATCCACGTGCCGAGCAGAAGACGCGGTGTTTCAGCCAATGAGCTCCATGCCAGCAATTATAGGCTCCTCGCGGATGGCAGAAACCAATCCAAAAGGCAGTTTTTATTTTTAAGGTCCTAATTAGCTCTATAATTGTAGACATTTGAACGGGGGCTCATATTTCATATAATAGTTTCCAATGCTAAGAGTAAGAGTTTGCCGTGAGGTTGAATGACTCCGTGCGAAAATAAATGGGTAGGCGCCGCAAGGGTTAAATAGACGCTGTTATTATTTTTATGACATTAGGCTTTTACTATTGCTATAGTTAAGGGTCTGAAAATAGAATGACACCAGCTTTCAATTTTACTTTAATAAGTTATATTTATTTCATTGGTGACTAAACTTTTGCATTTTGGTTGTTCTGGAACCTGAATTATGACGTAATTGCAAATTACAAGTTTTCCCTAAAAACTGAATCTAAAAATAAGTTTCAGATAGATTATAATTCTGTACACTTGATCACTCATCTGTTCTGTAACACGCATGATTTTTATTGACATATAATAGCTCTCTACCACACAAGTTAAGAGAAATTGTTATATACACCTCATCACCCCCACTGCAGACATATTTAATTAACATTGTCGTCGAGCTAAACCCATTTTAAAAAAACCCATGAAAAAGTTCACGGTGTTACCCTTTGCATAAGTGACCAATGAAAAATTAAACAGAACAATTTTCATTAGAAACCAAGAAGTGTTAACATACTGGCTGTTTGTTGCTTGCTCTTAGTTTGCGTGTTGTTTGTTTGTTGCTTGTTTGTTCAGTTGTTTGTTTGTGACTTGTTATTTGTTTGTTGTTTGTTTGTTGCTTGTTGTTTGTTTGTTGTTTGTTTGTTGCCTGTTGTTTGTTGCTTTTTTGTTGCTTGTTGTTTGTTTGTTGCTTGTTGTTTGTTTGTTGCTTGTTGTTTATTTGTTGCTTGTTGTTTGTTTGTTGCTTGTTGTTTGTTTTGTTTACTTTTTAGTTTATAGGCCTTGTTCATGTTACAGCATTTCAAATAAACTTTGAAACTGTGGTCTTATTTCATTTAATACTATGATTATACTATGATAAGACTATGATAATGCTATAAACATTTGGAAAACCAAAATCTTCACAGCCAACAGCTTGTCATTTTTTCCTCTTTAGAAATTAAAAAAAAATATTATATAGTTAAGATAAAAAAAAAAAACACGGTCATATTCTATGAATTTTTTTTAACTTGACAAAATGTTTTTCTTTTTTTACTTCTATTTTCGTTCTTTTACAGAAGGAAAGAGATCAATGCACCAAAAGTGTAAATTTATATTTAAAATATTAATTAACGTTTAGTGGTTAAATAGGATTTACAAAAAACGTGAAATGGAAGAATAATGGAAGAATAAGCCATGTTTATGTATTGATATGTATGTATATATTAGGGTGTGTTTTATCCAGCTGACCTAATCAAGCTGGCCATACCAGCGATATCATTATATCATTCGTGGGGGAGCAACTGTTCCAGAACTGTGTAGACCTCCATGAGTGACGTACGTGAGTGACGTAAACAACGTGCTCCTTTTCCATTTCCGCTTCCTCTTTCTTCCTCATGTTGGACCAAATTTGATTACTTAGGCTCAATCGAGGTTCTTAGGAGATTAATGCGTGCGTAATGCAATCAATCTCGGGGTCTCTGGTGATTGCTGATGACTGATCCTGAGATAGGAGGCACCATTGTTTTAGGGCTCCCCATCTTTGTTGTAGCAAAGGCGGGGGGAGAGAGAGGGGAGCACCGAGATACTGCCATCTGTCCAGCGATGACTACGGCCAGGGGAGAGAAGAACAAGTTCTGATTTGACTTTTTTTGTAAAGGGGAAGTAAGTCGTATTGAGTATTGTTGATTTACGAGTGTTCTTATAGCACGACCAGCAGTTGTCGAGCATGACTCCTAATTACGTTTCCTTTTATGTAATTATTTCCGCCTCAAACAGCTAGGGGGCGTAATCATGCGCACATCTTTTCTATCCATTAACTGGTTTCGATGACATTTCATGTTCACGGCGCATGCTCACGTATATGTCACGTGCAGTCGACACGTGTACATTGAAATCGCGTGAAGCGATCGGTTGCTTGCGAAAAAAAAACACATTAAAAATTATCAGTTTAGTCAAAAAGGGGTGAACTCAAATTTTATCAAGTATAGTTTTATTTTTATATCTAGTGCAGTCAATTGTCACGATCATCACTGGAACTGGAAAAAGAAAGAAAAAAAAAGGAAAGATAAAATGTAATGACAGCCTCCAATTGACATGTTATGAATATTTTTTATCAAATTTTAGCAACACTGCAATTAAACTAGACTGTTTGCGCGAATTTTGCATCGTCCCGAAACAGCGCAGATGGCTGGTGCTGAGGCCGCCATTGTTCTTATCCCTCTCCCCAACGTGCATCTCCCTTGTGTATTTCCCGCTATTCAGCGAACTTCTTGCCGGCTTGGCGTTAGTCGAATTTTTGTTTTGTTTTTGAGGTTCTTTCCTGGTCATATGGCTCTCAAAGATTCCAGACAGACAGCCTCAAGAACCCTTAATATGTAGATTTGTTTCCCTCCAGTTAACACTGATCTTTCTGTTATCTTAGAGATATCTTTTATTTACGTTTCTAACTAACAAAAAAACTATCAAAGGTTCCTTCAAATTGATTTTCAAAACTATAAAAAAAACCACACGAAGCAATAGAAAAAAAACAAAACACTGTTATTACTGTTATTTCATTTCTAGCTCTCCATCACACCCAGTAGCATTGTATGGCCGAGACTGACAGATGGGCCCTCAACTTAACAATAGCAATACTTTCAACTATTTTTGAGGTGACATTTAATCCAACTGGCCTTTTGCTATGGCTCCATTCTCTACAAAATAAAAGGTTACGCAATGAGTCACTTTAAAAAAAACTTCAACAAATGTAATGATGGAAAGAATGAGATAGTAAACATACAAATGTAATGATGGAAAGAATAAGATAGTACACAAACAAATGTAATGATGGAAAGAATGAGATAGTACACAAACAAATGTAATGATGGAAAGAATGAGATAGTAAACATACAAATGTAATGATGGAAAGAATTAAAGGATGTTTAATTCAAACACTAACATCAACTAATGTGTTTTTATACGATATAAAGTAAACATCTATTGTTAGAATAATTGAGATTACTAAAAATAATATAATTTAAGAGGGCCTATATCATTGGTCGGAAAACTCATGAGTCATGTGCTTATATCAGTGGTGGGCAAACTCATGAGTCATGTGCTTATATCAGTGGTGGGCAAACTCATGAGTCATGTGCTTATATCAGTGGTGGGCAAACTCATGAGTCATGTGCTTATATCAGTGGTGGGAAAACTCATGAGTCATGTGCTTATATCAGTGGTGGGAAAACTCATGAGTCATGTGGTTATATCAGTGGTGGGAAAACTCATGAGTCATGTGCTTATATCAGTGGTGGGCAAACTCATGAGTCAAAAGAGCCAAAAATCAGAAGCAGGACGATTTAAAAAAAATGTTTAGAGCCAAATTTCTTTTCAAGAACCTTTCAAGAACTATGCTTTTCGGAGTCAAAACCGATTTATGTCCGACTGGCTGAGCCGCACTCCGGTCGTTAAAGAGCCGCATGCGGCTCGCGTGGCTCGGTTTGCCGACCACTGGCCTATACTATGTTAAAATAAAGTGACTCTTAAGACATAAATATGAGAAAGTAGATGGAAGTAAAGAAATTTAACAAAATGACTTTTCCATTGTTTAAATATAGGTCTATTCTGCACGCCGCATGTGTAACGATAATGTGTACACATATGGTCATTCTCTAGGTATATCTATGTATGGCTGTAGCGGTGTGTACACATATGGTCATTTTCTAGGTATATCTATGTATGGATGTAACGGTGTGTACACATATGGTCATTTTCTAGGTATATCTACGTATGGATGTAACGGTGTGTACACATATGGTCATTTTCTAGGTATATCTATGTATGGATGTAGCGGTGTGTACACATATGGTCATTTTCTAGGTATATCTACGTATGGATGTAACGGTGTGTACACATATGGTCATTCTCTAGGTATATCTACGTATGGATGTAACGATTTATAGGCGTGCAAAATAAAATTCCCAGAAGTTATCACTAATCGGTATTCTTATCACGTGCGTTGCTTGAATGCGTGTTTTGTTAAGTAAATGTAAGGGAAGGTAAGATCACACGCTGCCGCCGCCATTGTTTGGCGTGTTATTTCTAGCAGCTAATATCGCTTTTCATTTTACAGCTAAAATAAAATGGCTTTATGCATGAAACTCTTTTACACATATGGCAGAGTGGGTATTAAGTTTGGTGATGACAGAATAAAAAAGGTCAAATGTTATAATAATTATAGGGTATCAAAAGTTTCCTTTGAGTTGAACACTTCATTTATAAAATTGATGTTACGAAGGCTTTCGCCAAAGTTGTCGATTTTAGTTGGAGTCGCCGTCATAATTAATTATTTTTTATTTGCGTAAAAAATATTTTTAATTAATTAATTAGAATTAGGGTAATAAACACCTCAAGCTTTACTCTAAAGATATCTAGGGGTACAAGGGTATTGACGTTAGAGCCCAGCTGTACAGAGTATTAAGGGTTAATTTACTCAATGGAGCGGGGTATCTACTGCGCCGTCTGCGCGGGAACCAGTTGATTCTCCATATTAAAGCCCTTACCATTTTCGCCAGAGAAATTTCCCACAAAATTCACAAACGTCTCTTTAAAAAAATAATTAAAAGAGAGGACGCACATCGACATATAAAGCATCAACAGGGGCACAAGGGCATTAACATACATACAGGGACAGAAGGCATTAACATACATACAGGAACACAAGGGCATATAAATACATACGGGGACACAAGAACAGTAACATACATACAGGGACAGAAGGGCATGAACATAAATACAGGGACACAAGGGCATTACCATTATACTTATCAAGAGACAAAAATTAAAATCTTATTCCTAAAAGAAAGAAACGATTTTACGTTTTAAAAACACACAAGGAATCATAAAATAGGAATGTATAGAGCAGTGATTCTCAATCTTCCTAATGCCACGACCCCTTAATACAGTTCCTCATGTTGTTGTGACCCCCAAAAATACAATTATTTTCGTAACTTCTTCATAAATAAGTTTTTCTGATGGTTTTAGGCGACCCCTGAGTTAGGGTCGCTCGACCCCCCAAAGGGGTCGCGACCCACAGGTTGAGGACCGCTGGTATAGAGGGGAAATATCCGGAAGATACTGAGAGAGGTAAAAACACAAAGAGGACCCGGGGGCGGGGACGGTGGTAGAGCTCCCGGGAACAACTTAGGAGAAATGACATGTTAAATAGTTGTTAGCTTTCCCAAATAATCCCTTGCTACTTGAAACCATACCTTTTAGCATTCGAAATGACACCCTGACTTCTCTCCCCTCACTTAATGAAATAGCAGACGGGTAAAGATTAAATCTCCTATGACGGGTTATGTCCCCATTTTCCGTCTGATACGAGGCTCCGCCGTGTGTGGGAGGATCCGTGCTTAGAATAGAGAATGCCAACCTCCGTTGTCTCGGGGAATCTTTTTTAAACCTGTAAATTCATAACCGGGGGTAAATCTTTCTATGGAAACCACTTAGCTGGCGTTGCTATGTTTAAAAGACGCCGGAAATCGGTCTCCAAAGGACGCATTTATTTAAAAAACTATAATCAGAAAAGTTACGTTCTTATTTTATATTTTGAGTATTCACAATTTAAATAACTTTTTTTTTTTTTAAAAAGTCAATTTTTCACCATTTTAAATTTAATTAAATTTGTTAAAAATTAAATGTTGACCTAAAACTTTCTTTCTACTCCGTATTTTTATTTCTCATGCATTTACACATTTCATAGGCCACGTGACTACGTGACTATAGAGCACGTGACTACGTGTGAACATTTAATATAAATACATATGAAAGCTTCATTTATAGAATAGAAAGGACATTTTGCAGTACAGTGTTCAAAGGGATCAACCCAAACCGATTCCCCGCTCGATTCCACCCCCCCCCCCCTCCGGTCACTTAGAGGACACCCGATCTCCGGCCGAAAGTTAGAAAATTAACTTCCGTGTTTCCTTACAGATCAGCACACAAGCGGGGCCATACGACGTGGTTTGGGGAATTGAAAAACCAGATGATGGAGCCGATAAGAAGTTATTAGCCTGTGTGGAAAATTACTGAGGTGTCACCACAGGGGGAGGGGAACCCAAGAAGACCTGCATGCTGTCCAAGTGAAAGCAAGGAGAAGAGATGCGTGCCGCGCCGGTTCACACCGACTGACAGCACTTTTCATACCACGATGGCCGTCACAAGTGGTGGCCCTTGCAGCTTGGGTTACCTTCCTTGTTGACCTTTCCCGGAGAGTGTTTGGCCCCTTTGTAAGGATACTGTCGGTAATTGTAGGTCTGAAACGGGAGTTTAACACGGAGCTGTCAACAAATTATAAACCTCTGGCGGATGTCATACGCCGTGTTGGATGAGGGCGCGGCACGATCATCCGATCGCGATGTGACAGATTTGGTAGCAAGGCGCTAAGTACACTGGTCTGTTCCAGAAGCTCTTAAACTTGGTTTCACAAGTAGTAGTAGCACCTAAACTTGTTTTTTCCAGTAGCCTCTAAACTTGTTTGCCCTAGTAGTAGTAGCACCTAAACGTGTTTTTCTCCAGCAGCCTCTAAACTTGTTTGCCCTAGTAGTAGTAGTAGCACCTAAACTTGTTAGTTGTCTGGAAGGTAGCCCCTACCCCCTACAAAAAAAAAACACAAATTAACAACTAACTTCTCTAGATATACTTAAGTTACATAGACATCGATTAACAGCATGCACATATTTAAATAAGTTCTTAAAAAATAAACTTGCAAACAATAGAAATCATCAATTAATAGGATTAAAAACTCAGACCTGAAACTATGTTACACCTTCTCACCGTCGTACCGTCTCACTGTCGTGCCGTCTCACCGTCGTACCGTCTCACCGTCGTACTGTTGTACCGTCTCTGGTGCAAGTTCTGATTCTCGTGACCCAGCCTTACGACAGATATTAAAAATTTAAAAATTCTTAAAGGTGCCTCTGTGTGGTTTGGGTTACTCGATATACACGTGTGGTCGTGTGGTCGTGTGGTTGCACCTGCTCCTTTCGGCACCGTAACGATTGTTCAGAGACGTAATTGTTTAGTGTAATTGTTTAGAGTTGCAACTGTCAAACCATTATTATAGACAGTTGTGAGCCAACAAACAAGAAATTCTGAGAAAGAGAGAAGGATATACAGAGAGAGAGATAGAGAGATAGACACATAGAGAGAGAGAGAGAGAGAGAGAGAGAGAAAGCTATTAAGAGAAAGAGAGATAGAAAGAGGGCGATAGAGAGAGAGAGAGATAGATTGAGTTGAGATAGAAAAAGTTTCAAAGAGTAACATTGAGATTGAAAGACATTAAGAGAGAGAGAGAGAGGGGGGAGAGACAGAAAGAGGGAGAGAGAGAGCGATTGAGCTGAGATAGAAAGACATTAAGAGAGAGATACATTGAGATAGAGATATACATGTATTAAGAGAAAGAGTGAGAGATTGAGATAGAGAGAGAGAGAGGAAAGCGAGGTGAGGGAAAGGGAGATATTGTCCCCCCTCCTATCTCTCTCTCTCTCTCTCTCTCTCTCTCTCCCTCTCTCTCTATGAATCAGAGAGAAATGAAGAAGTAGAGCGAGATAAATCATTCTATATTATACGAAAGAAATGCTGTTAGTGCTATATTCTTTACAACTGTTTTCAATAGAGGATTACTTTTTAAAAAGAGTTTGATTATTTTAGTCTTTTATTTACATTCTAATGAAGAGGTTTTTTAATTAAAGAATAAAATAAGTAAACTCTTTTTTTGTAAAGTCTACAAAGTTGAATCCATTGGAGTGGTGACCCCCCCCCCCCACACACACACACTTACACAACCCTTTTCATTTTCTTCTCCCACTTATTCCTTCTTCCCCTTCCTTAAAACCCGTCATAAACACAGTCAGCCATCGGCAATAAAGTATTGGACAGACAAGAATACATTTAAAAAAATCCAATTTTTCTTGACGTCATCAAGAGATAAGCCTTGTATCATTAACACCACTAACAACTGATATCCGTGACTCTGAGTGTGTGTGAACACTCTTAAAGTGAGGTAACACCCCGCACGCAGGCCTGCCAGCCCACACCCACCCCCAACACACTTTTTCTGCTGATGTCACATTGCCATTTTTTTCGTTAGCACTCTTAACAACATTACATTTATTAAAACATCGTTGAGCCGAAACAATCCGACATTCACCGACTGTAATCCGACATTCACCGACGGTCGGGAGTATCAACAATATCCCGGAGCCGTTTTTTTTTTGGCCAAAGTGCCAACGTCTGAGATCAAACTCTGGTCAGAGTTCCCAGGTAACTTCCCTTGGCTGGCACACGACCTGGCGAAAGGGCAGATAACCGGACCACGTTCTCAGACGAGGTTAGTTTGTTGCTCACCCAACACCAAGGTAATATATTTTGTTCGCTTATCTTTATTGGCCAGCGGTACTTGGGTCGGATGAAATCTTGTGTTGAGTAGTTGGGCTGAAATGAATATTGCCCTATGTTTGTTCAACATTTATGTTGAGAATATGGGAGGGGGGTGTGGGGGGTGAAGTGATCAATGGTAAAATGACATGAATTATGGAGGAAGAGGTTCTAAAAACTCGGAGTTTCACAATTATCACGAGATCGTGAAACAATATCAAAGCAGTTATCAGATATTTGTATTAAGTCACTGCAAAACGAACGATGATAATGCAACGCACTGTAACATCCTTTAGTGTATGAGCTTATATCGAGTCTTTAACAGACTCTTTCAAGTCGAATTTTTAAAATATTTTTTACAGGGCTACATTGAAAAAACAAAGGCGAACAATGAATGGTTTGGTATTCTCTATAAGAACATGCACTAATGATTACCTGTTGGTATTCTCTATAAGAACATGCACTAATGATTACCTGTTGGTATTCTCTATAAGAACATGCACTAATGATTACCTGTTGGTATTCTCTATAAGAACATGCACTAATGATTACCTGTTGGTATTCTCTATAAGAACATGCACTAATGATTACCTGTTGGTATTCTCTATAAGAACATGCACTAATGATTACCTGTTGGTATTCTCTATAAGAACATGCACTAATGATTACCTGTTGTTGTTTTCATGTCAAGGCCACAGCGCAACCTTTGAAACCTCGTTAGATAACTAACACTATTTACATCATAGGTCTGTGGACATAATTAAAACGGTCATTGGATGGAAGGATGATTGTTGCTTGTGGATAGAAGATTGAGAGAAACCTCTTTTTTTTTTAAGACACCGGAGAAATGAACGGGGTATTTTGAAAGGCAGCGCGTATCATTCAGTCCGAGGGAGGTGGGAGAGGAGATCTGGTCTACAGTCTTTACATATCCATGACAGTGTTTCTTTCAGAAATTTTCCCTTGGGGGGCATTTCAGAGTTTCAGGGGGGGGGTGGGGTGTGGGGGGGCAGTGCCAGTTGTCAGTGGCCAGAGGCTTAGCTAAGGGGTGGAAGATGAGACATACGTCCCTGGGTGCGGGGGTGGGCTTAGATTGTATTAATTGGTTGAAAATAATGGGATTCAGAGTTAGAGGGGCCTAAAAAGGAATCTTGTCCCCGGACGCCAACTCTGTAGATACGCCCCTGCTAGTGTCGTCGAAATAAGGCGGATGGGGTGGTCAACCCAGGTGTCACTTTTTCTTTATGTGCAGATGTGGCATTTTCGGACAACTGTAGATTTTGTATCGTGAAAGGGGGGGGGGGGGGTGCGGAAAATATTTGACCGCTCATGGCACCACTAACAGCTACTAGGCAGTGTATCTATCGATACCAAAATCAACGATCATTTTCATCGAGAAGTAGGGCTGAAATCGTGGGCGCCGATAAATCTTGATCGGTGGAGGGGTTTGGGAAGCCTGCTCCCCAGAAAATTTTTGATTTTTTCAAAATCAATTGGTGTATTTTGAGTATACTAAGACTTGAACTCGATGTTACTATTATACCTTTTTAACGGAAGAGCATTTTTAAGGTTTTTTGGGAGGCATTATTTAGCCCAGTGCCTTACATAAACTGAATTCACTCCATTTGTCGCGTGCCCCAAGGTAATCATTAAGCACAAGCTTTTAATCAACCCCATACTGTACCATTGATCGGCATGAGGGAAGGGGTGCATAATTTAAGGTGCTAAAGACAGTCGTACAAACTCAAATTGCAGACAACTTTGAGGTGGCATTTCAAATATTCGGGTGGAATGTGCCATAATTATCAATAAAAATGACCAAAGACATCTTAAATTTCTCACCAGCAGGACGTAAACTATATTCATTCTAGTTGTGTCACCCTTGAGGGTATGCTTTTACCCTAGATTATTCTCACCCCTTAAATCATTATAGTCCCCAGAATTTTTTTTAATTAATTCAAAATACAAGAATGCATTTTATCACATAACTGAAATTAGTAGTGCAACATTCTACACTTAATTGGAGAGCAACGGAAGAGATCCTAGTTAAAAAATGGAGGTGTCACTTAACTTTAGAATCATCGTGTGCGCCCAGCTACCCCTACGACTGCAAGGTGCCTCGGATATTTTAGGGGCTTAAAGATGTGATGAGGATATTTTATTAATTCTCATCTTTCCAAGCAGGTTTGGCAAAACGGAAATTGCTTAACCCGCTTGTGTTAAGCAAAAATATAATTATTAAAAAAATAATTATATAACTAAAAATATTTATCTGGCTTTAATTTTTTATTTACATTATTATTAGCGATAGCTACTCAATAAATAAATGAATTTTCAAAAAAACAAAATTCAATTAAAAAGGATTCCAGCACTAAAAAGCACTGCAAACATTATTGTATATGCTGCACGCAAATGGAAAAAGCAAACGTACTTATAATTATAATGCTTAGACCACCTTATCTAAATAATTCCTAATTTACCAGAGTCAAAAAGAAAAAAAAAACAGGTTTATTAGAAAGGTCTGTACATTTTTATGGGTTTTGAAAACTGGTAATTTTTATTAATTGCAGATGAACGGCATAACTATTTTAAGAAGACATGAGTTGTTTACAGAAGACATTATATTTACTAATGTGTGATTTCATCTTAGGGAAATTCATATGCAAATAAAGTATAAATTTCCCAATATTCAGTAAGATTGAAAATTTTATTTTGAGTTTCAAACTCCTATAACTTTCTTAAATGGCCTCTTCGCCATACTTAAAAATATTTTTATCGAAATCTAAAGAATCTATTTTAAATTGACGAATTAGCAATAAGAATTTTTTTAACACGTACCAAAAATAGAATTGGCATGATAATCGAAATGCTAGTTCAAAAAAAAAAAAAATTCTTAGCTTTCTACTGGAGTGACAACTAAAATAAAATTAATAATATAAAAAAATGAGTGCAATGCCAATGGATGGGGGGGGGGGGGCACTTTGTTATTCTGACATTAAAAAGTGAAAAGCAGTTGGGAAGTTAATAAAATAAAATAATAGCTTAGTATTAAAAAAATAATGTAAAAATCTGTAATTCAGGAAACTTTGTAACAAAAGTATCACATTTAAAGAAAACAAAAATGTTTTAGTTTTAATAATAATTGATGAAACGTGCACTATTTGTGTGCGCCCTTTCAATTTTATAATTAGAAAAAGAAGCTTAATGACGTCATACAATTTATAATTAACACCTATCCTTATTTTTGATCATGCTTTTACGATGAGCTATAATTTGAAAACAGATTGAACATGTTTATTTACGTGACTAACTATTTCAAATTTTTTAGACCTTTATAGGTATGTAAATGTATTTTAATATATTGTCATTAAAGTCTTTTAACTTGTCAGTTGCAAAAAAATAAATAAATAAAAATAGCGATATAGGCGAACAAAAGGAAGTAGGACTGGAACGGTCAGTGCGATTTTTACAATCAAATATTATAACTTGATTAGCCTTAATTATACGGATCATCAACAATATCGAGCCTAGCGATATTTTATAGATTCCACCAATTGTAATCGGTTAAAGGCAGCAGTTACTATGCTTTTTAAAACTGTTTTAAAATGACAATTTGTTATTTTTAATTTAAAAAATTATGTTTGTTATATTTTTTTACACATTGTGCTCCGGCTGGGGGGAGGGGGCAGTGGACCCCCCCCCCCCGGAGAGATAGCTGAAAGAGACACTGTTGCTAATAACAACTATAATTTTTAAAGCATGAGGCCATCATTCAATTTTTAATTAACATCATTCCTTACTGTAAAAGTCATGCTTTTATTATAAAATATAATTTGCAAACATAAAAAGATTGCTCACGTTTGATACTAGGTGAGAACTTTATTAACATTACAGACCTTAAAATTGAAGCAACGTAGTTTAATACAGTGTTATTAAAGTCTTTAAACTTGCGAGTTGCAAAAAAAATTAAACAAAAAATACAGATAATGCGAACGGGGAGTAACACTTCGGCTCATAATCGGGCCAGGCAAATTTTCGAAACATTGATGTATTTATAATGGAATAATGTAAGCTTCTAAGAAGATTTGCCTTAAAAAATATACGGATCATCAAATATATCGAGCGTAGTGATATTTCATAGATTCCACTAATTGTAATCGGTTAAAGGCGCCAGATTGAATTCTTTTTAAACTGTTTAAAATGAAAAATTTAGTCGTTTTTAATTTCAAAAATATATAATCGTTCTATTTTTACCCATTTTTCTGGGGTGGGGGGGTGCACTTGACTTTCTCCCCCCCCACACCCCCCACCCCCCGGAGAGATGCCTGAAAGAAACACTGATCCAAGATAGCTTGGAAGTTTAGGAATGTTTTGGTTGTAGACTTTTGTTACTTAATGAAGCTGCATCAAGTCTGTTATGATATTTTAGAAATAAAAAAACCTCATTAAAAACGGTTAAAGAGTGGAGTCAATATGTGGGAAGAAGTAACAGTGTTAAATAAGCACAGACTAGTCATTTCAACTCACAACCGGTTTTTAGCATGGGCCATGCAGCTGGTATCAACCCAGAGTGCGATATAATCAGATGGGCGAATCCGAAGCGAGCAGCCGACCAATTTTTGCTCTATAAAGCGTCTTTTAAAAAAATATATGTTAGAAAATTAAATAATAATAATTAAAAAAATAATTACAATACATTTTAATTGGTAAATTATTTTATTTACTTTTAAATAATCTGTTTTTTTGTTAAAAATATTTTAAAAATTTATTTAAATTTTTTTTTTTTTAAATTTCATGATAAATATACAACATCCGAGGACTCAATAAAAATGAAGTCAGTACATTCTGACAGACTTAGACAGTGACTATAATACAATAAGTCATTAAGCTTGTGACAATTTGAAAATAGACTAAAGTCTTAGACAGTGACTATAAGACAATAAGTCATTAAGTTTGTGACAATTTGAAAATAACGGTAACTTTAAAAAAAAATTAAATAGCCCTCACTTCTGCCCGTATTGACGTCATGACGTAACTATTTTACCGCTAACTAACAGATGGAGGAAGCACACTATTAAATCCTGGTAAGTCAACAACTAAAAGAAACAACAAAAAAACTCTCCAATGGGGTAACAATGACACAAGAAAAAAATAAATAAAATAGTAACCCAACTACATTAATTTTATTTTTACTGTATTTTCCTGCCGTTATTAATCAACAGATAAAATGACATAACACTGTTCTTGATGATTTTATTGAAGTGCTCAGTAACATTCATGGCTGCTTTTTGTAGCCAGAACCATCCTGGCAACTGGGCCGTATTACAGACATTTCACGAGCTGCAAGATTAGGCGGTCCTCGCTCGGTTTGATCTCGCGGCGCCGTAAAGTGATTGGTCTCGCGTGCAGGACACGTGCTTGCCTAGCAACGAGGAGACGCCACAATCTGTCGTCATGGGGAGCCGGAACACTTGCCCTCGAGGGGGGGGGGGGGCAGGGAGTCGAGGGGGGAGATAACAGCGATTGTAGCGCTGGACACAATTTCGAGATTATTTCAGTGGGCGGCACGAGATAACGCACATACCTCTTGCTGTCGCTGAGTTGTCCACGGGGGTGGTCATTCCATGATGGCAGACGAATGTCAAGGGGTCAGTTTAGACTTTCAAAATAAGTCAACGAGGGATTTTGACTTTTGAAACAACCGTGTCTGACCGTGAGGAGTGAAAAGTTGACGTTTGGGGTGACACTCAAAGAGTCAGGTCAAACTGGACAACATGATCCATGGGCTCTTGGCTATTTTCCCTCTCCTGGACAAGGGTTGGCGGTAAACACAATTATTATTTGAAACTGTTAAAATTTTGAAATAATTTCAGAAAAACCCACAACCCAAACTGTCAGCTTACATCACACGACAACACTGGCTGCCAGCTTACATCACACGACAACACTGGCTGCCAGCTTACATCACACGACAACACTAGCTGCCAGCTTACATCACACAACACTGGCTGCCAGCTTACATCAAACGACAACACTGGCTGCCAGCTTACATCGCACGACAACACTGGCTGTCACATTACATCGCACGACCACAGTTGCTGTCACATTACATCGCACGACCACACTCGCTGTCACCTTACATTACACGACCATACTCGATGTCACCTTACATCACACTGACTGTTACCTGACATGACATGTTCACACTATCTTTCACCTTACATTACACGACCACACTGTCTGCCAGCTTACATTACACGACCACACTGTCTGTCACCTTACATGACACAACCACACTGTCTGTCACCTTACATTACACAAACACACTTTATGTCACCTTACATTACACGACCACACTGTCTGTCAGCTTACATTACACGACCACACTGTCTGTCACCTTACATTACACGGCCACACTGTCTGTCACCTTACATTACACGACCACACTGTCTGTCACCTTACATCACACGACCACACTGTCTGTCAGCTTACATTACACGACCACACTGTCTGTCAGCTTACATTACACGACCACACTGTCTGTCAGCTTACATTACACGACCACACTGTCTGTCCCCTTACATCACACGGCCACACTGTCTGTCACCTTACATCACACGACCACACTGTCTGTCACCTTACATCTCACGACCACACTGTATGTAACCTTACATCACACGACAACACTGTCTGCCACCTTACATCAATTTGTAAATGTGAGAGTTTATGTGCCTTTGTTGTTGTTTGTCTTCGCACTTGAGTTATAGCCTTGACTTGAGTTGTAGCCTTGACTTGAGTTGTAGCCTTGACTTGAGTTGTAGCCTTGGCTTGAGTTGTAGCCTTGACTTGAGTTGTAGCCTTGACTTGAGTTGTAGCCTTGACTTGAGTTGTAGCCTTGATTTGAATTGTAGCCTCGACTTTAGTTGTAGCCTCGACTTGAGTTTTAGCCTTGACTTGAGTTGTAGCCTTGACTTGAGTTGTAGCTTTGACTTGAGTTGTAGCCTTGACTTGAGTTGTAGCCTTGTCTTGAGTTGTAGCCTTGACTTTAGTTGTAGCCTCGACTTTAGTTGTAGCCTTGACTTGAGTTGTAGCCTTGATTTGAATTATAGCCTCGACTTTAGTTGTAGCCTCGACTTGAGTTGTAGCCTTGACTTGAGTTGTAGCCTTGACTTGAGTTGTAGCCTTGACTTGAGTTGTAGCCTTGACTTGAGTTGTAGCCTTGACTTGAGTTTTAGCCTTGACTTGAGTTGTATCCTTGACTTGAGTTGTAGCCTTGACTTGAGTTGTAGCCTTGACTTGAGCGGTAGCCTTGACTTGAATTGTAGCCTCGACTTTAGTTGTAGCCTCGTCTTGAGTTTTAGCCTTGACTAGAGTTGTAGCCTTGACTCGAATTGCAGCCTCGGCTTTAGTTGTAGCCTTGACTTTAGTTGTAGCCTTGACTTGAATTGTAGCCTTGACTTCAGTTGTAGCCTTGACTTCAGTTGTAACTTTGACTTGAGTTGTAGCCTTGACTTGAGTTGTAACCTTGACTTGAGTTGTAGCCTTGACCTGAGTTGTAGTTTCTTTAAAGTGGGAGAGAGTTGCTCAATTCGTCAGCCTCACTCTCTCGACCTTGACCTATTTGATCCAATCTCAAGACAGTCAAAACAACTAAAAAATAGACCAAGATGCAGTAGATGACCAGTAGTGTGCACGTGTGTGTGTGTGTGTGTTTCACTGAGTTCTGCGTCACAGGAGTTATCGGACTTTTCATTGTGACAATGTCATACCGCCTATGGGACTCCCATTTTCTTATTTTGATTTCATCGTTTGCCTTCTCTTAGATGAGTTGCCATCCAGGGTTAACGAGTCCCATCCACCAGGGGTGCTGGTGATGTTTTTGCTTGTCTAAAGGGTTTTCTGGGGATTGAGCTCCAGTCCACTAACTAGGGATTGACTCAGTTTAGACCACTCAGGGGATCAATGCTATCAATTCGCCACAGAGAGGCTATCAATAAGCCACAGAGAGGCTATCAATAAGCCACAGAGAGGCTATCAATAAGCCACAGAGAGGCTATCAATAAGCCACAGAGAGGCTATCAATAAGCCACAGAAAGGCTATCAATAAGCCACAGAGAGGCTATCAATAAGCCACAGAGAGGCAATCCATGCGCCACAGAAAGGCTATCCATGGATCCCAGACAGACTTTCTTTCCATGCACCTCTGAAAATATCCATAAGGTGAAAGCCATGACAAGAAAACGATAGATCATGCAGATACAAGTACAAAACCAGTGAATATGGTTGAACACACATGACTTCTCAACACATCCATGACTTTTATTACCTTTTTTTTGGTTGAGGAAATAAACCCGGTTCTACACAAGTAACTAAAACTATGTTTAGCACAATTTAAACACATCTTGGCCGAGGTTTGAAAGTTCAAGCGTTTTTTCCAGAGCTGCGGAAACACCCTTAACTTCCTATAAAGTCATCAGCACCGTTTTGGTGTCGTTTGCTGTTGTATATGACTGAACAGCAATCTCAGTGAGTCCTTCTTATCTATAAGTATCAACTTCATTTCAACTCTTTGATTCTGATCAATAACATTAGTGAAGGCTTTAACAAAAGCCCATTCCGTTGTCCGTAAACCAGAAATTAGCAATGATTTTTTGGAGAGTATAATGTAAAATTCTGAGGTGAATCATAAGTCCCAACCCCCACCACCTCTTCGTTTTGAAAGGAAATAAGGGATTGTTGCAGAATGTGAGTTGAATTCTGATGAAGTATGCCAGAGATGAAGTCCGATGAAATATGCTATGAGATGAAGTCTGATAAAATATGCCATACTGAGAACCACTGATGACTTTATTTATTCAAAGCGAATTTCTTTTTTTTTTTCTTTTCTTTCAGTGAACATTCTTCCTGTGAGCACTTACAGGGCGTACGAATTGTAAATATTGAGTACGGTGGTAATAAAGAGACATAAAGAGCATAAAGAACATAAAGTTAGAATTCTGAGAAAATTGCAGGGAGATTCAGATGTTAGCTATAGATATGGCTGCGTAAAGATGATTTATTTTATAACTAATAGTAAGAAAGGAAACTACGCCATCACCGGTCCGAAGGCCGGCTGCAAAAGGAGGAGGTTTGGCGTCAGGGCATCTACCTCACCCGTAAAAACCCAAACTGATACAGAAACGTCAACAAAAAGAAAGAAAAAAATTCAGCCCAGTTAAGAGAGGGCTCTTCTTCCACAAGAAGAGATATGAAGCCTGGCGGCCAAAGTCAGGTTATACTGGGAGCCTCAAAGCCGAGGACCCTCCTTTCAAAGGCAATGAGCACAAGATCGTGGAATTTTAAAACTATGTACGACATAGGAAAACCAGCGCCGTTGGAGGCAGAAATGACACCACGCAAGCTCAAACTGCTCGGCATCTGTGGAACAAAATGGACACAAGCGGGGCAGTTAACTTTGGCCTCGGGAGAAGCACTAATATACTCAGGGCATGAGTTTCATAATATGAGGAGGGAAATGCTCCGCTGACACAAGGAGTCGCTTTCATGAAGCCACTGATGGCACAAGGGGCATTGGTAGGATGGGACGCCCATGGCACAAGGGGCATTGGTAGGATGGGGCGCCCATGACCCAAGTACTATTACACAAACTTTCCGAACCAAGAAGAAGAAAATAATTATGTGCTATGCACCCACCAACGAAAGTAAGGAGTAGAAAAAGACGCTTTCTACAATAGACTACAAGCCGCACTGGAAACGTTTCCAAGTAGACATCTGAATATCAAAATGGTAAAAAAAGAAATTATTGGGCGCATTGGCAAGAAAACTGCGAAATATTGTGTGCGCGGCAAGTGGGGTCATTATTGGGTGCTGCGAATGCCATCAGAAGAATGTCCACATGTAACTTGGGTGTCCCCTGACAGCAAAACACAAACCTAATTGATCACACATGTATTAGCAAAAAATATTATATATATCCATATTTTATAACTAATAGCAAGAAAGGAACTCACTTGGTATTATCTGGCAGGTTGGTCACATGACTTTTGACTTCCTATTTGATATGCTCGACAAGACAGAAGGGTAATGTTAATCCAATTCTACTGCTGTCGTTGGTTAATTGATTCAATCGCCAGGGCGTAATCAAGTGCAGATTTTTTTTTTCTTTGCACCGGGTTCGGATATTTCGAGAAAATATCCGGTGGGTCCAAGAGTTATATAAATAAAGAGTTAACTTCTCCTTTTCTATAATATGCAACGACATGTACTTCCCTATGTCGTAGTGAGAGTGCAATACCCTATGTCGTAGTGAGAGCGCAATACCCTATGTCGTAGTGAGAGCGCAATACCCTATGTCGTAGTGAGAGTGCAATACCCTATGTCGTAGTGAGAGTGCAATACCCTATGTCGTAGTGAGAGTGCAATACCCTATGTCGTAGTGAGAGTGCAATGCCCTATGTCGTAGTGAGAGTGCAATGCCCTATGTCGTAGTGAGAGTGCAATGCCCTATGTCGTAGTGAGAGTGCAATACCCTATGTCGTAGTGAGAGTACAATGCCCTATGTCGTAGTGAGAGTGCAATGCTCTATGTCGTAGTGAGAGTGCAATTCCCTATGTCGTAGTGAGAGTGCAATGCCCTATGTCGTAGTGAGAGTGCAATACCCTATGTCGTAGTGAGAGTGCAATGCCCTATGTCGTAGTGAGAGTGCAATGCCCTATGTCGTAGTGAGAGTGCAATGCCCTATGTCGTAGTGAGAGTGCAATGCCCTATGTCGTAGTGAGAGTGCAATGCCCTATGTCGTAGTGAGAGTGCAATGCCCTATGTCGTAGTGAGAGTGCAATACCCTATGTCGTAGTGAGAGTGCAATACCCTATGTCGTAGTGAGAGTGCAATGCCCTATGTCGTAGTGAGAGTGCAATGCCCTATGTCGTAGTGAGAGTGCAATGTCCTATGTCGTAGTGAGAGTGCAATACCCTATGTCGTAGTGAGAGTGCAATACCCTATGTCGTAGTGAGAGTGCAATGCCCTATGTCGTAGTGAGAGTGCAATGCCCTATGTCGTAGTGAGAGTGCAATGCCCTATGTCGTAGTGAGAGTGCAATACCCTATGTCGTAGTGAGAGTGCAATGCCCTATGTCGTAGTGAGAGTGCAATGCCCTATGTCGTAGTGAGAGTGCAATGCCCTATGTCGTAGTGAGAGTGCAATGCCCTATGTCGTAGTGAGAGTGCAATGCCCTATGTCGTAGTGAGAGTGCAATGCCTATGTCGTAGTGAGAGTGCAATGCCCTATGTCGTAGTGAGAGTGCAATGCCCTATGTTATAGTGAGAGCGCAATGCCCTATGTCGTAGTGAGAGTGCAATGCCCTATGTCGTAGTGAGAGCGCAACGCCCTATGTCGTAGTGAGAGTGCATTGCCTTCGTCAACCGTTTGTGGCAATTTATTTATTCTCGCCAATTGCTATTTCAATATTCTCTCTTTTGATCTTTTGCTCTCCTAAGTCACAATGCATGTTGTGTTTAACACCAACTACAATTGCTACATTTTGTTTTACATGAAGATGGCCACAGAAAATACCCGCCTGATTGTTTTTACACCCAATCTTTTCGCTATATTAATCATTCAACAAGCTGAGATATTCACTTTGAATGCATGCTCGTTGTAAGAAGGGGAGTGGGAAGAAGGGGAGTGGGAAGAAGGGGAGTGGGAAGAAGAAACAAAATGTTGGGTGAGGGGTAGGTCTGAGATTCGTTTTTTTAATTTGCAGACAATTTTAAAAAATGAAACTGATTATCCAAGCACCGGCGCAATGCTCCCACTCTTATGGTGAATAATATGTGGAAAAGCTCAAATTGTCAAAAGTACAATAATTACTATGTAAAAAAAAATTGGTGACAAAAAAGATTCAGTGACATTATTTTGGCGTTTTGACCATGATAATGGAGTAGACGCCATCTTAAAAAAAAATTTGAGCCAAATTTCCAGAGTATCATGGGAAGTGAGCAAAGTTCCAGAGTATCATGGGAAGTGAGCTAAAGACAAGGTTTGAAATTTCGGATAGTATGTCTTTGTTTTCATGTTCAATGAATCACATACTTTGTAGTGCCGCTTTCTGACACCGTCATGTCCAGCAGATGACCACCCCGTTTCTGTGTCGTACACTGTTTTGAAGCTTTCTGTCAACAAACATTTGGCCATAATTCTAGGTTTGACCAACGGCCCAACAAGGTGGGCGTGTCCCATGACAAATAACTCTCATTTCCTTGACCCCGGGGCCCTCACAGCTTTTCTCCGGGACCCATTTACCATTTCACGTGGTCTAATTTTACTGTGCGCTGCCCGAGGGCGGTTGGGACGACCATCGCCGCTTGCAAACAAGGGTTATGGCCCTTAGACACTCTTATTCCGGTCTAATGTAAAACACGGCTGATAACAACCAATCGGCCACGCCTACAACGCCACCTTAAACACTGAGAGGGGTGGAGCACGGGGGGTAGGGGGTAAGGCCATCATAGATTCAGACAGATGCACGCGACCTGCACGAGTTTGTTTGCCTATCAGACGTCAGTCACGACATTAACCAGTAAACATCTCTACTCTGCAGCGACACAACACCAGCGACCCCAGATGACCAACTGACCCCGAACGTCAATGCCGGGGTGTACTTGGAGAGGGGGGAGGGACACCGTTGACCCCCGGACACAATGCACGCGAGTAGGGATCATACCTAATTTGTACGTCTCAAATTCTAAGAAAATCAATTTCTAATATTTCACCAGTCCGAGGCGCGAGGGGGTGGGGTCAGGTCGGAGGCACGGCTGCCGAGACGGGATGTGGCAGGCAAATACTGACAGATGGGAGCAGACGTGGGGCCTCACGAGCTTACAGGCTACTACGATTATTTGCATAATAACTGGCTTCACTGCGCAGGCGCGCGTGAGCAAAAGTAGGGGACCGGAAGAGTTTAAAAGCTGTTAAGCCAAAAATGTTCCATGGTGATACTGCTGCGAGATTTTGAAGGGAGTGTCATTAAAAAAAAATAGCTCACAGAGGGAAGTTCGACTGGAAGCTGCTCCCAATAACCTTGATTACTTGATGCATGGATAATATATGTCAATAATCTTCAGGGTCACGTGTTTGTAATACACCAGAGAAGTCCCTGCTCATATTGCGCGCGCATTACGTCAGTTAAGAATGGAGGAAATAATTATATTCTCTTATATAAAACTGAACAAAGGTTGCTGAAAACGTTATCCGTGGATTCTGAGAATTGAAATTGTCCCGATTCGTGGAAAGATTACTTTTAAAAAAAGAACTGTAAGTATGAAATTTATTTTATGATGTGTTACAGTTACATGCTAAAAATCATCGATGATATATTAACTTTATAATTCAGGTTGGCATTACTGATATAAGGAAAAATAATTGTTTCATACTTATATATAAGGTCTATAATTTAATTGGTTTTTTTTTACAATTTTATTAATAAATAATAAAAATTATAAAATTCAAAGTGCGTTTAAGAATTGACAGTTTTCTCGTAACGAAAATAAAATTTAAGAAAAAAAACCCCATACGATTTAAAGGTTAAGGTAATAATTTTGTTATCTATGAAATAGCTGATAGTTTTCTGTGTGACCGAATCAAAGTTTGTCATAAACAGAGTCAAGTATTGATCTTTCGTAGACACATTAAAGTTTTGATCACTTGACTGCTATTTGATCCACAATTCCAGCAAGTCATCCATTATGTTATTCCAATAATGAAATGTGTTTTAAAGATTGAAAATGAAATTTACGGTAACCAGACAAGGGTGCAATTTATATGGACGTTTTACATCAGAGATTAATTGGAGAATATTTGATATCCAATCATATTTTGGGGGGGGGGGAATAAAAAACAAAAACTATTTGATAACGTTTTGTGGGAAGTGTGCTAAATAATAGAAGCAAAAAAAAATGAAATGTGTAGATCTAAGAAACTCAAAGTCAACTTCGCTCCACACGTGGCTGGCACAGGACCTACTAGGTCCTGGAACCAAGCCTACTAAGTCCCGGAACCAAACCTACTTAGTCCTGGAACCAAGCCTACTAAGTCCCGGAACCAAGCCTACTTAGTCCCGGAACCAAGCCTACTAAGTCCCGGAACCAAGCCTACTTAGTCCTGGAACCAAGCCTACTTGGCCCTGGGACCAAACCTACTTAGCCCTGGGACCAAGCCTACTTAGCCCTGGGACCAAACCTACTTAGCCCTGGGACCAAGCCTACTTAGCCCCGGGACCAAGCCTACTTAGCCCTGGGACCAAGCCTACTTAGTCCCGGGAACAAGCCTACTTAGCCCTGGGACCAAGCCTACTTAGCCCTGGGACCAAGCCTACTTAGCCCTGGGACCAAGCCTACTTAGCCCCGGGACCAAGCCTACTTAGCCCCGGGACCAAGCCTACTTAGCCCTGGGACCAAGCCTACTTAGCCCCGGAACCAAGCCTACTTAGTCCTGGAACCAAGCCTACTTAGTCCCGGAACCAAGCCTACTTAGTCCTGGAACCAAGCCTACTTAGTCCTGGAACCAAGCCTACTAAGTCCTGGAACCAAGCCTACTTAGTCCTGGAACAAAGCCTACTTAGTCCTGGAACCAAGCCTATTTTAGTCCTGGAACCAAGCCTACTTAGCCCTGGGACCAAGCCTGCTAAGTCCTGGAACCAAGCCTACTTAGTCCTGGAACCAAGCCTACTTAGTCCTGGAACCAAGCCTACTTAGTCCTGGAACCAAGCCTACTTAGTCCTGGAACCAAGCCTACTTAGTCCTGGAACCAAGCCTACTTAGCCCTGGGACCAAGCCTACTTAGTCCTGGAACCAAGCCTACTTAGTCCTGGAACCAAGCCTACTTAGTCCTGGAACCAAGCCTACTTAGTCCTGGAACCAAGCCTACTTAGTCCTGGAACCAAGCCTACTAAGTCCTGGAACCAAGCCTACTAAGTCCTGGAACCAAGCCTACTTAGTCCTGGAACCAAGCCTACTTAGTCCTGGAACCAAGCCTACTTAGTCCTGGAACCAAGCCTACTTAGTCCTGGAACCAAGCCTACTTGGCCCTGGAACCAAGCCTACTTAGCCCTGGGACCAAGCCTACTTAGCCCCGGGACCAAGCCTACTTAGGACCGGGACCAAGCCTACTTAGGACCGGGACCAAGCCTACTTAGTCATTGTACGGGTTTGGTATCTGTCGTTTAGTTATTACTTCAAGATAAAAGGAACTCATCTCACCACAAGTCAAAGATACAGCAAGTTGCAACATATAGTGAGTAAGAAAAGGAGGAGGCAAGCACATTTTTAATTCAAATGTATCAAAAAAAAGTTTTCGCTAGTGCGTTGCGTTTCCGCCGTCACAGAATTCTAAAAATAGATGCTGACGTTGTGTCCTAGACATGATTTGAAAGAAAACAAACAAAAAAAAAAACTACAACAAGAAAGGAAGCGAGAGAATTACAGTTACCAGCGTGCCCATCCGTGATAAATGGTGATAAAATACGTCTAGGTGACATGTTGAATAATTGACATCTTGAAATACTGACTTTTTTTACTTAGACTTCTGTATTTGTGTTTCTTTTTTAAATGGTAAGATTTAAGCATCATCTCATATTAGTCAAATGCGTTAGGCCAAGAGATTAGTTTTTACGGTAGAGGGAGCGATGAAAATATAACACAAGCAAACAAAAATAAAATAGTAATAGCAATTAAGAAACAATAACTAAACTTGTCAAACAAATGGCACAAGACCTACATATATTTAAATATAATAAAATAAATGGTCAATCTTTGTAGCAAAGGTCATTGTTCGTTTGTATTTTATTTGACGTTTTTTAGTTTCGCAACTATTGGGAATTATAGATACCCTTTAAAAAAAAAATTTGAGATGGAAATTCTTTATAATAACAATATTACATATGCTGCAAGAAACTGGCAGCCAGGGTCGTCACCTGACTTTTGGAGACTCCCTGCCACTTTTCAGGGTTTCTTATCTAGCTTTTCAACACAATTTAAGATATTTTCCAATATTTTGTTTGTCCTCATCACACCTTTGGGCCCAATGAATATCCGAGGCAACCATGCTGCCAAATCATTTCCAGAGGCGTAGCTAAGAGGGGCAGGGGGGACAGATGTAACTTGGCGCCAGACTAGTTAGGGGCGCCAAAATGTGCTTTGATATTATTTTATTGATAAAAATAATGGGTTTGAGAGTTGAAAAAATAAAGGGAGGCTCTTAAAATGAATCTTGTACCCGGGCGCAAAAACACTCTAGTTGCGCCTATGAGTAGTTATATGTTCAAAGTGACGGCTCTTCTGGTGGCAGTAAATTTAACTTGTGTTTTTTAGAATATGAAGTCTTAAGTAATGAATACATGGAAGATGTTATCTTTACATTTCTAAAAAAATTGTAACATCCGTTGTCTACAATGTTATACAGAACAAAGTTATCTACATCGGTAAACAGAACAAAGTTATCTACATCGGTAAACAGAACAAAGTTATCTACATCGGTAAACAGAACAAAGTTATCTACATCGGTAAACAGAACAAAGTTATCTACATTTTTAAACAGAATAAAGTTATTAACATCGGTAAACAGAGCACTGTAATCGAACATTTCGAAAAACATTTCACGACAATTTTCAAAAAATAAAATAAAAATATATTTCTATATTGATTAATTCGAGTATAGGTCTACACTAAAACTATATTCATTTTACGGGGGGGGGGGGGGTCGTGAGCCAAGCTATCAAACGACCGCTGATTAGCAGCGGGGAGGCCCTCGGCCTCGGTTCGGCTTTAACGGAAACGAAGTGCCGGATCGGGGCTGGGGACGCCGCTCTTCGTGAGTGGCCGGCCAAGAGTTTCGTGCTCAGTGCCGCTTCTGCCGATTACTTGTCAGGTAATTGACATATTAACCTGTAAAGAAATCTCAGAAATTTATGTTAAACTAGAGGTTCCAAATAGGGTTATTTATAAAGATTTTGGGGAACAAATACTGATTGCCATATTTGAGTTGCTTCTTTCAGTTTAAAGATTTGAACCTTGTCTCAAATGGAAAGGATGGAATATAAAAATAATTATACTTTTTTTTTTTTTTGCATTTGATGTCCACATGTGCGGCGACAAAAGGTGGGCGTGTCTGTTGGTTGATGGGCGTGTCTGTTGGTTGATGGGCGTGTCTGTTGGTTGATGGGCGTGTCTGTTGGTTGATGCGCTTGTGCTTGGGCGAGATTGGTGTGTGTGTGTGTTTTGGGGGGGGGGGGGGATTGGCTGGTGTGGAGTGGTTATGGCGAGGCAAATTGTCAACGGATCCGGAAAATATATATGAAATAATTGAAGTTTTTGTTAGCAAAAATAAGTGGACACATTAAAAACATGAAGCGTGGAATCTAACAATAACGGTAACATATTTTATCTTTCTTGTGGCCGACAAGAGTCTGATTCGTAGATTTGAGAGTGACAATTTGCTATCAAACAAATTACATTATCTAGGTAATTATGTTTTAGGTTTGAAAGAAAACCCCATTAATGTTAATTAAGTGATGGAACCGGCGATGCCAGTGAGTCATCTGTCGCTATTGTTTCTGGTACCAGTCCCCCCACGTCTGCTGTGGGAACAGAGTTGCCGCCCTGTCTGAAAATTAACTCGCTCCCTTAGGAATTCCTACTTCGATTGTGTCCCTTCGCATGTTGACATGGTGGCTGAGCAGACGACTATTAGATTTCTGGAAGCAAATGAGTGCACCGGGCTGAAAGTCCGCGGAATTAATATTCAAATTAAGCATAAAAATGTTAAGCAGGGTTTTTAGTTCTTTATGTGTGTGTGTGTGTGTGGGGGGATTTTTAACACAAAAAGTGAAAATAAATATGTTGCACACTTTCATAATGATCGCTTTGCATACAATATAAATTGATCGGCTGATTTCACTCTAGAATGGGGCAGCGTGTAATAGTGGATTGGATTGGATCGAGGATCGAAAAAAAAAAAAGGACAGATGGCTCATTAATTCATTGATGGCTGGCGAGCCAAACAACCGTGATTGCACGTTTCAGTGACGACAGTGATATGTTTGGTGCATGTTTGGTGCATGTTTGGTGCATGTTTGGTGCATGTTTAGTACATGTTTGGTGCATGTTAGGTGCATGTTTAGTACATGTTTGGTGCATGTTTGGTGCATGTTTGGTGCATGTTAGGTACATGTTTGGTGCATGTTTGGTGCATGTTTGGTGCATGTTTGGTGCATGTTGCGTCTACTGATGGCCGCTTGGGTGTATTTTGTAAAGAAAATATTTAGATGTTATGTTGAAAGTCAAGGTTAAATACAAAGTTTAATAAACGTGAAACGTTAGTTTGGTAGGTTGGGGAAAGTGAGACAAGTCATTGACAGCGGCGAATGGCGAGGGTTGGACAAAGGTGATGTTGGAAAAGGGTGATATAGGCAAACGGTGATGTAGGAAAAAGGGTCTGGCAGAAAAAAAATGTGCATTATAGACATACATTATCAGTAGTAATTCTGAATTCGTCGCTGCAACTTTACCTTATATTTGAAAGCTAATCATTGGCTTTCATTACAACATAAAAAGTGTTTACATTGTCGAGGTAACTTCAGTTCATTACAATTTTAAACACCAGACAATGTCGCCAATGGCAACAATGGCAACAATGACAACAATGACAACAATGACAACAATGACAACAATGACAACAATGACAACAATGACAACAATGGCAACAATGACAACAATGACAACAATGACAACAATGACAACAATGACAACAATGACAACAATGACAACAATGGCAACAATGACAACAATGACAACAATGACAACAATGACAACAATGGCAACAATGACAACAATGACAACAATGACAACAATGACAACAATGGCAACAATGACAACAATGACAACAATGACAACAATGACAACAATGTCAACAATGACAACAATGACAACAATGACAACAATGACAACAATGACAACAATGACAAAAATGACGGTCTGAATGGCCATGAGATGAAGAATAACATGTTTGTAAAATGAAAAATACACCATTTTATACTACAAAAATAAAGTTCTCTAATACTATTTATTTATTTATATCTGTTACCCTTCACACAATTATTCGCCAGTATAAACTCATAAACGCCATTAGTTTATAGACTAAGAACAATCATACATAACTTACCGTTAACCAATTGTCTAAAACACAACCGCCGTTGTTAAGTAGGACGAATGTATTATGGAAGATCTCTCATTCTCACCTTCTCACTTTCTTGTGGTAGATCTCTCATTCCCAATCTCTCACTTTTTTATGTTAGATCTCTCATTCCCAATCTCTCACTTTTTAATGTTAGATCTCTCATTCTCAATCTCTCACTTTTTTATGTTAGATATCTCATTCACCCCCTATGACCTTCCTATGTTATGACCACTGACTGTCGTTTTCACACATATAATCTTTCTGATACACGGCTCCCATATCATATTTTTATTGACCGTTCCATACAAAGAGCCGAACTAATTCATACATTTTTTGTACCCATGCAATTTTATCTTTGTAGTTTTTACCACTCAACTTTTAAAGTTAGTTTAGGGATTGAGAGAGGCATAGAGAGAAAGAAGAGAGAAACAGGGGAAAAAACCAATGTCCATATAATCCTTGTAAGATAAATTTCGGCCACGCTAAGCCCCATTTCGGCCATGCTAAGCCCCATTTCGGCCATGGTAAGCCTTTTCACGGCCACTGGTATCCTAAAGTCAACAGTGGTTTTCATTAAGTAGTCTTCTCTTCACCTGTCAAATAAATGACGCATCCCCCCGCGCCCCCCCCCTCCCCGATTTAACACTTCATTTACAAAAGTGTTATTTATGTGTCCCGAATATGACTCCGTCACTTTGGAATTCCCCGGTGTCTCGTGTTTTATCAGTGGACGGCGCGCTCTTTTTTCACTTCCGGTCTCGTCTGCGTGAAGTGATTTTAGCTGTAACACGGCATGCAGAGTTACCGCTACGTGGGGGAACTATTTCAATGATTTTTCAGAAGAGCGTGCCCATCAATGGGGCAGTTTTAAAGTCAACAACTCGAAGTCATAATCTAGACGAAGATGACTTTTAGTTGTTTTACACGATCACGGCCAGTGAATGATTGCCCTCCACCCCCACCCCCCGCCTCCTTGACCTCAAAGTTTAATTGGGAATTAAAAAGTA
Source organism: Omphiscola glabra (assembly GCA_964017045.1). Taxonomy (NCBI): domain Eukaryota; kingdom Metazoa; phylum Mollusca; class Gastropoda; family Lymnaeidae; genus Omphiscola; species Omphiscola glabra. The sequence continues at coordinate 14,010,361 of OZ024794.1, read as the reverse complement.
ATTGGGTTGCACCGATTATCATTTTGGCCGATTATCGATTAATCGGCTTCCAAAAATCGACTAATCGACTGTCGATTAATTATTTTGTACACGGCTTTGAAATGCCTATGTTAGAGGCCTAATTATAAATTGTGGTTAATTTATAACATTATTTTAGAATGAATTATAATTTAAGAGAAAACAACACAGAAAATGACAATTCCTAGAGTTAATACGTGGGTTACAGTTACAGCAGTGTTTCCAATCGAGGGGTGAACAGCACCCCTGTGACAATTTGAAGATTATGGGGAGGGGTGGGACAACATAACTGACTCTAAGAGATGGGGATGCATTTATATTTCAATGGCAACAGAATTAGACAGGACTATTTTCTTTTTTTTTTTAATCACCCACTATGGGGGGTGGGGGGGTGGGGGGTGGGGGGAGTGTGTCAAGGGCATCAAAAACTTTTTAGGTTATAAGGTAGGGCATGGGTAAAAAAAAAGGTCACGGAAACATTGGCTTGCGTGGTGTAGGGTATTAGACAAACCGAAATTGCCCCAACCAAATGGTCGAAGAGATAGATGCTGGTTCTATCCGGTCACTCATACATTTGATTTGAACCTTAGTTCTAGACACGTACACTTAGGCTGAGATCGCCAGTGCCATAAAGACGTTCTCTAGCGCTGTAAAAAAAAAATTTATTATGCCTTGACAATTTTTGTATATAGAAGCATGTCACAGGGAACGTGTCACTTACTTTAAAATATGACGTCAATCAAAGTGTCAACTAACAAATTGACAGACAAAGTAGCACACGCAGATTGACAGTCAAAGTAGCACACGCAGATTGACAGTCAAAGTAGCACACGCAGGCAACAGTGACAATGCGCATATATCAATAGAAGTCTAATAAAATTATTTTTGATTTTTTTTTACGCAAGAAAGATAAATGCATTTGAAAGAAGTAAATTAATCTGTTTAGTCCAAAAGTTTAGTCTGTTTTTCCAGCTCCAGTTGCTGTCCAGTTCCTCTCAGCGTTTCGGCTAAATTAAAAAAAAAAATCTTTAAATAAATTGGATTGTTATTGTCACACAGAAATATTCTTAAATAGGCATTAGATTTACATGTACCAGCAAAATAACAGGTACAACAGTAAGACAACAAATCTGATAAAATAGTGGGGCCACGTAGATGCAGAAAAGTAGGGCAACAGCTGGTAGGAGAGTGGGGACAAAAGCTGGTAGGAGAGCAGGGCAACATAGCTGGTAGATGAGTGGGGCAACATAGCTGGTAGATGAGTGGGGCAACATAGCTGGTAGATGAGTGGGGCAACTAAGCTGGTAGATGAGTGGGGCAACTAAGCTGGTAGAAGATTGGGGGCAACATAACTGTAAGGAGCATAGGGCATACGTTTTAATGAATTAATCTAATGGATTAGAAAACACATATTGGAGTCTGCTTTAAAAAAAATTTCTATAAACATTTTTGGAGCTTGGAACAGTAAGACATTTTTGGAGCTTGGAACAGTAAGACATTTTTGGAGCTTGGAACAGTAAGACATTTTTGGAGCTTGGAACAGTAAGACATTTTTGGAGCTTGGAACAGTAAGGCATTTTTGGAGCTTGGAACAGTAAGACATTTTTGGAGCTTGGAACAGTAAGACATTTTTGGAGCTTGGAACAGTAAGACATTTTTGGAGCTTGGAACAGTAAGACATTTTTGGAGCTTGGAACAGTAAGACATTTTACCAGCTCCAGGCAAAAAATAAAAGCTCCAGAGCTACAAGCTCCAGCTCCGATCTCCAGCTCATATTTCTTGGTCTTAACGCTTGCGATAACAAAGCAAAGATATCCAAAGGGTTGGACACATCAAAGGTTCCCAATCACCACGCTGCTGCCCGGTACCGGTCTGTAGCCTCTTAGTCTTAGACGATCGTCCTGCTATTGAATCAACACCCCCACACCACCACCCCCCCCCCCCCCCCGAAAAAAACACAAAAAACTACAACAAAACAACACAGTCTCCATTCTGGAAAAAGTTTTTCCACAAAACTGGTCCCTGCAGTGGCGTAGTTGGCAAGGGGGGCATCATGCCCCGGGCGCTACTAACAAAGGGGCGCCAAATGGTATATTTTACTATAATATTGTATGGTTTTCGAATAGGAAGGCGTTAAAAAGGTATTGGGGGCGCTAAAAAGGTATTGTGCCCCGGGCGCGAGTTAAGGTCGCTACGCCACTGGGTCCCCGGTGTAAAAAAATAAATAAATTAGTGAGCGCTGGGTTACATCATCTCAAGCTGCTGAAGTCTTGCCAGCTCAAGGAATAAAAAATGGGGATGCTATAATCTTACTGTTAAGTTTGTGCCGTGCCGCTGTGTATACATTGATGACGTTAAGAAAAAACAAAATAAACATCAATAAAATACCGTATCCGGAAATTTGATCGAAAGAAATTTCGTCGACTGAAAATTGATCGACGGAAATTTGATCGAACGGAAATTTGGTCGAATCGTTTTTTTAGTTTATAAGTTAAAATTTTGCGTCAAATTTCTTTTTGAACGCATTATTTTGTTTTACTATATAGTATAGTGCGTTCAAAAAGAAATTTGACGAAAATTTTAACGTCTTAACTGAAAAAAAGATTCGACCAAATTTCCGTTCGATCAAATTACCGTCGATCAATTTTCCGTCGACGAAATTTATTTCGATAAAATTTCCGGTAACCATAAAATACAATTAGAAAGTGATGGGGGATGACTGGGATGAGGGGAGCAAAGGTATGTTTAAATACTTAAGCTTGTAAAGATTTGAAAAGAAAATACACATTAAAAACATCCTATGTCCCGTATCAAAACTGTCCAACTTTACAGCTAACATCTTCAGAATTTTTTAGAAGGCCGATTATCCGATTAATCGGTCACAGAAAGCAGATTACCGCTATTGTGCAAAATGTCCGATTATTTGCCAATGAATCGGTGCAACCCTAAGAATAGAGTTTTGGGAGTGGTAAAAATATGGGGGAAAGGGGGGGGGCGTGTGAAAATAAAAGTAATAAATAAAACTGCCAAATTAGAAAAAAAATATTGAAAAAAACGTGATTAGGTTTTTAGAATAGAAGTGTCAACAAAAGAAGGGAAAAAACAAGGACAACGGAGAAATTTAAAACTAGAAGAAGACCTGGCATCTGTGATAAAAATAAAAGTTGTCTGGAATGTGTTTCAGATTTGGGCCTACGTACTTGATGTACACTTTACTTTTAGTCACACAACAATTACCCGCGTAACCAATGCATTTTGTAGGCAATGTTCAGTCCACGAGAACCTCTTTGAAACAATGATATTAAAAGTTCATTTGACAAATTAGATATACCTTTCTCTTTACACTTAAAGAAAAAAATATAATTGAAAGGCGCGAAATGTAATCTGTCAAACAAATTTATTTAATGAGAAGGTCAAGGACGCTATGCAATTTTTAGAACCATTCATTATCCTGTATTATTTTTTTTATGGTGAAACCATAATTTTTTTTTATATTCACATATCCATTTTATTCAAAAGTATATTGATATTTCAATCTCTCACAATTCTCATCTCTTCCCCAGGAATCAAGATGCCGATAAAATCAAGTGATAGTGAGAACGACGCCCTGTCTCTGTCTGACCAGATGATTGACCTCTACGACGATTCAGACGATGAAGACGACGACATGTTTTCTTCAGAACCAGATGACCTGCCGGACTCGACCACCGGAGAAGACGACAAGGGTCAACAGAACAACAACTGCGATTCTATGGGACAAGAGCTGGGCAAAAAATGCCGAGACGACCAAATGTCGCTAGACGGAAGTGGTCAGAGAAAGAGGGGACCTAAAAAGAAGGCGCTGACCAAAACAAGGCAGGTCAAACTTAAGGTCAGGAGAGTCAAGGCCAATGCCCGAGAACGTAACAGGATGCATGGTCTGAACTCGGCACTGGACGAATTGAGAAATCATGTGCCGTGTCATTCTAAGACGCAGAAGTTATCTAAGATCGAGACGTTGCGCCTCGCAAGGAACTACATCCACGTCTTGGCGGAGATTCTCAAGTCGGGCGTCCGACCAGACAGCGTCACATTTGCCAAAGCGCTTTCTAGAGGTCTGTCACAAAACACGATGAACATGGTGGCCGCGTGCCTGCAGTTGAACCCACGCACACTGCTACCAGAGTCGGCCTACTCCAAGCCCTATCAGTTTATGTACGAAAACTCCATAGATTTTGCTGGCAGGTACCCACCTGATCCGTACGCCATGTTCGCCTTTCAGCCCATCGGCTGTAACACAGATCTCCCCCTGGTCGGAGCACACCAGGGCTTTGGTTCGTGTCAACAGATCATGCCGTACACGCCTCTGCCAAGCAGCTGCTCCCCGACTTCCGTGCTGCCGTATCAGTACATTTCCGGCCACGAGCAGCCAAACCCACAGTTCAACCCCGGCAACCCAGCGATAGATGGACTCTGCCCCCCAGGAAATTTCTTGGCATGTGACGTCCGCGAGTCGGACAGTTTTAACGTTTCGCATTTTTCACCCATAGATAAACGTCGTCCTTCACCTTGTCAAAAATCATCAGCTAACTTAGCAATCAGCTCCTGTCTGGCGTCACCGACTTCCGCGCCGAAAAATCGTGGAGGCGACGGTCAGATTTCGTCTTGTTCTCATTTCGGTGTACCCCACGAACCAGACTTGCATACGCCGCCTCTGAGCCATATCAGACCCGTGACGTCAACAACCAGCACTCACCGTTTCACTGACGCAGTGCTGGGCCTACAGCCCATGAGGAGACCTACACCGGGTCCCACGGCGTGCCGACAAGCTCAGCTGAAGCCAAACGCTTGCTTCCAGACGTCTTCGCATCGGCTACCGGCTTCTTGCGCCCAGTCCTCAAGCGCTCTGCCACTTCCGGACGACCTGGTGGACATTGATCCCGAATCCACCATTGAAAGCGACTTGGCGATGATAACATCGTCCGACAGTATATTTCAGCTGAATCTTCCCTGCTGATTGGGCAGCTTAAAACTTCTTATTGGACAGCCGAGTACTGCTGTGGGAGAGACTGTAACTAAATTTATGTTGCTAAATTACTTGTAGTTTGAGATGTTTAATATTTTAGCGTCCGTCGGCTTAGGGGCAACTTATACTTGTACAGTTACATGTGGACCTATCTGGAATTTTGGTACACATTCGTATGTGTAAATTATTGGATGTGTACATCAAAATCATCACCCGTACACCATCGTGCAATATTTTTACTCTTCACTTTTCACGGCCTGACATTACAGTTACACTGCTGAATTAATCATGGGCGGGTCTAGATTTTGACAAAATGGGGGAGGAAGTCTCCTGCTCGTGATGGCCGCCTGCTCGACTGTTTCATGGAACTGTTTTCTGTCCGTCAGGACCAGTCCTAGATCCACCAGCGATCAACACCCAGCAGACATTTTAAATACGAGATTTAATTAGTCTATATTTCAGTGGCCTTAAAATTAAAAACTGAATTTTATTCAGGCGATTAAATAAATATATAAAAATTCTAAATTTTGTATTCTCGAATAAGCAATATTATCATAAGATCAATAACGGTCCAGTTAGCCTTTAGCAAAATTGTGTATCTTGAGCAGATGGCCGAGTCCCTTGTTGATATGATGTATTATTATATGTCAAACTGACACACATCAAAATGCCTTAAGTATACAAGCAATATCTAAATCTATAGAGGTGTAAATAATATAAAAGATGAGACGTAGTTGTGGCAAGGAACTCCGTCAAGGGCATTTAAAAATATTGTTGTTGTCTTGTTGAGCAATTAATGGTCCATTCCTGATTTTTATGCTTACCAAATAATTTTGTTTTCTTAAATAATTATCCATTCCTGTTTTTATACATACCAAATAATTATTGTTTTGTTGAAGAAGTATTCATGCCTCATTTATTGATATATTGTCAACTATATATTGGGGCTTGCAATGATGATCAACTCCACTTTTTACATGACCAAGTACCTGTTGTTTTGTTGACTCTAAACCTAGTTGAACAAAAGTGCAATACATTTATTCTAGTTGGTATCTCTCGCTCATCGGTGAGATGATTGGTGAGATGATTGGTGAGATGATTGGTGAGATGGTTGGTGAGATGATTGGTGAGATGATTGGTGAGATGATTTAATTTACCGTTAATTTTGTTTTTTTGGGGGTTGGGGCGGTGAGTGGTAGGGTGAGAGGGGTAGGGTGGGAGTGGTATGGTGGGAGTGGTTAGGTGGGAGTGGTAGGGTGTGAGTGTTTGGATGGGAGTGGTTGGGTGGGAGTGGTTAGGTAGGAGTGGTAGGGTGGGAGTGTTTGGAATGGAGTGGTTGGGTGGGAGTGGTTAGGTAGGAGTGGTAGGGTGGGAGTGGTAGTGTGGGAGTGGTTAGGTAGGAGTGGTAGGGTGGGAGGGTTTGGATGGGAGTGGTTGGGTGGGAGTGGTAGGGTGGGAGTGTTTGAGTGGAAGTGTTTGAGTAGGAGTGGTTGAGTGGGAGTGGTTGGGTGGGAGTAGTTGGGTGGGTTGTGGTGGATTGTGGGGCAGGGGTGGAAGCGTGGGGTGGCAGTGTGGGGGTGGCAGTGTGGGGGTGGCAGTGTGGGGGTGGTAGTGTGGGATGGTATTTGTTTTATAAGCTGTAAACCCTTCTTCCCCCTCCCTTTTTCCAACTACACACACACAACACAACACAAACACACACAAAACACATACACATAAACCTAAAAAAAATACAAACACACACACATGCATACACAAACATACACACACACACATAAACAATAACCCGCTCACAAACACACAGGAATAACCTGATGAGTTTGGACCATTACATATTTATATAAAAACTATAGGGTAGGAAAGGAGAGAGAGCAAGAGAGAAAAGGAGAGAGAGGGTGAGAGAGATTGAGAGAGTGTAAGAATGAGGTAGAGAAAGAGAGAAATGAGAGACATGGATGAAAAGGGCAAAAACAACAAATGTCGTACAATGAGCATTTCACTAGAACCATAGAATGTTTTCTAAGACTTAATTATTGATCTACGTGGCCTATTATTACAAGACACCAAGAATTTTTTTTTTGTACCTGTTACAATTATTTTCATGTATCGTATACCAGGGATGCGAGGCAGAGTTATTTGTGTGACCGTACTACGCTAAATCTTCGACGTAGACAAACTTTTGTGTGCTGCGCTCTTAGCTGCGGAATAATTAAAAAGGGAGGGTGTGGTGCTTTGGTTTGGAAAAAAAGGGGGGGGGGGATAAGTGATTAAAGGCATGAGTTTATTATTGTGACTAAGCCTTCTGATTAACTATGCAATAGAAATGTATGTACCAGCAAGTGCGTAACTGTCTAAAAGAGGGAGACAACATAGCTAATAGAAAAAAAAAGGGGGGGGGGCAACATAACTGTTAGAAAAGGGGGCAACTTGGCTGTAAAAGAGTTGGGCAACATAGCAGGTAGAAGAGTGGGGACAATATAACTGTAGACAAGTGAGGCAACGTAGCAGGTGGAAGAAAAGAACATCAATTTTAATTTTTTAAAAAAAAATCATTAAAACTTAAAATTATATAAAATTTACTTAATTTTAAATTAATTTGTATGACATATGTTGGAGCTTGGAGCAGTAAGAAATGTTACCAGTTCAAGCTCCGATTGAGCTCCCGGCTAAAAGACCCTGCTTCAGAGCTCAGAGCACCGTTTCAAATCCCGGCAGTATACCTTTACTGACATACTTTGAAAAAACGTGTGTGGTGAATGCCTTACCTTTCGTACTAAAGTATATTTTGGTAATTGATAAAGACAGATAAAGGTTTACCTGATTCAAGTCACCTTTGCTGTCTACAAGTCTACACAGATTTTGCAAAAGTGCTCTGGTATATTTACGGTAGAAAACAAAAGAACCTTTTTCCTATAGAAGATTTATGGTCACAAAATTGTTATTGTTAAAAATAAACTTTCTCGACCTGGTATAGACTTGTTGAATGTCGTCTGCCTATTTGATTCTATTACTGCCTGTATCCCCGCTGTGCCTGGTCTTTTACTTTAACTGAAATATATCGATCAGTATTGATGGTGTTCCAATCAAAATTTTATTTTTACCTAAATGACGTGTTATTTGGAATAATTAAAATGTAGAACCAAAACGATCTTTATTTTTTGTGTGTGTTTAGTTTGTGTTGTTGACATGTGTCATGAGTTTGTTCTATCTATCAGGGCCGTCTTAAGGCGTGGGCATACTGGGCACTAGCCCAGGGCCCCCGCTGCTGTAAAGACGGCCCTTGGCCCTCGCTGCTGTAAAGACGGCCCTTGGCCCTCGCTGCTGTAAAGACGGCCCTTGGCCCCCGCTGCTGTAAAGACGGCCCTGCTATCTATGCAAAGTTAAGTTTTTTAATATACTTTTTAAAAGTTTAATTGAAAAATAAAAAGATAAACAAGAAAAAAAAAGCTTACTAATTCTTCCCTATTTATTAAAGAAATAACTGCCACTCAAACAAGGGCGTGGCTAGCATTTGAGCATCTCGTGACACTAAATGAGCTCGTCCAAGGTATCTGTTAACATGCCACAAATAATTAACGCTTTTTAAGAAAAGAAAACGATGTACCGATTTGAAAAGAAAAATTAGACAATATTTTGTATACATTTCTATAAGCACGAATGCCTACAGTGACTGGAAGAACAGGAGTCATCGCTATCAACGTACCGGTAGCACGACACTATCAACGTACGGGTAGCACGACAGCGTTTGCTCTGAGAATTATGCGCTAAAGAATCGGTGAAGTGTTTTGAAGTTCTTTTGATATTTATAAACTTTTTTTTTTACACAAATCACAAAATATTCATTGAGTTCCAACTAATTTTTTTATTGCGTTCATAAAAATGTGCCTATTTACACATTGGTGACCAGAAATACGCGCACATGACAAACGCGCACACGATAAACGCGCACAGAATATTCCGCAAAGACACAGTTGCGCATACAGAAAACGGCGCACACCGACAAATGCGGACACCGAAAATTCCGAACACGGACAGTTGCGAACGTTGACAATAGCGAACACATACATTTGCGCACAATTGGAATCGTAAAATGTAATTAAAATCCATTAAAGAGTTGAAAAGGTTGTAGTTGGTTGTCAGCTTAAAAGACAAGTCGGCAATTATAAGGATAATAAGTGGCTGGGATTAGAAATAATTATTAAAGAATCCTTTTAAAGACGAATTATTAAAAAATAATTGGGTCATCTTATTTATGATTTTATACACAAATATAATAATAATAGTAATTATAAAGGTAACAATAGATTTATTGCAGCAAAAGTTAAATTTCTATGTGGCAAAGAAGAATTATTTTTTTAAATATTTTATTGATAAAATTGTATTTTTATTGTAAAAGATATTTAAATACCGGGCATTAAAAAGATTAATGATATAAGTATAAGTTATTATAAGTATAAGGCGAGTTAAGAGTCTGATAACAGTATGGAAAATATTACTTTTAAATTACAATTATTAAATTATAGTCACAATAAGCAAAATGACGCCTGTAGGCAATGAACGTTTGAATTTATATTCTCCATTCCATTAACACTTAGTACGTAGGCCTTTATAGTACAACTATGATAGACTATATCATCGTAATGAAGTATTAAAATTATAATTTAAAATTATCGGTAAATGTTGAGAGATATCACCGCGTTTTTTACCATGGCTACCAACTTGATTGCAGTGAACCGTAAAATTAAGAATAAAATGTTTAAAAATAATGTAAAAATGTCCTAAATGTATCCCTAAACCTAACCCGAACCCTAAATCTATCCCTAAACCTAACCTGAACCCTAAATTATCCTTAACGAAGTCACGGGGATATCTCTTAGCATTAGCCAAATAATCGTCTTAGTATATAACTAGGCCTATTTTAGTTTTATTAATAATAATTATAGTTTAAATGAATAATCTTCCTACTCCTAGTACTAACTAAGCCTAAAGCTACTGTCAACGTTCGCAACTGTCCGTGTGCGGAATTTTCGGTGTCCGCATTTGTCGGTGTGCGCTGTTTTCTGTATGCGCAACTGTCGGTGTGCGCAGTTTTCCTGTGCGCAGCTGTGTCTTTGCGGATTTTTCTGTGCGCGTTTATCGTGTGCGCGTTTGTCATGTGCGCATATTTCTGGTCACCAATTCAGACGATTCAGTAGATCGGTCAAAGAACTAAATAAAATAAAAAATAAAATAAAATGATCCACAGTTCCAAACGAAAACAAGTCACCGTCAACAGGAACTGAATGCACACGCACCCCAGTGTACGCACACGCACCCCTGTCCATGCAGACCCATCCCGGTGCATGCACAACACCCCCCCCCCCCAATTAGAACGTGTTGAATGTGCATGTGACACATTCTTTAGTTGATACATAGTTGATCCTCTCTCCCCCCACCCATATTCTTTTGTCGTGGCACTGAAAATAGTACACCATTGCCCAGCAAATATATAAGTTGTTACTGAAACAAATAACATGTCTTGTGAAATATTGAGTGTCATGAATTCTAAGGCCATCACAAGACCGTATAATCAGTACCAAACATTTTTTTCCACCTCTTAATTAGAATAATTTAAAAGAAACTGATATGATTTAGTGCAATTTGTTTTCGGTGAAAATTAAAATATCCAACAAAGAGTAATCAGTTAGTAAAATCGTATTAATTCCCTTGATTTTATGTGCTTATATTTCAATTCTATCCGATATAAGACTTAATAAATCATTTTTATACAATAACACACAATATTTCACCAAATCGATTAACTTCTTTCTTAAGTAATAATTAGAAAAAAACAACAGATTCTTTTGGAGTTATAATTAATTTACGCATTTGTATTCTCTGATTTGTCCATGTTTTATGTCCAGCCAATTATTTAGTGCTGTTATAGACATTTTTATATTGTTTCTAATAAAAAGGATTTTACAAAAAACACGATATAAGAACATAATTATATTTAATCTATATTTAACTACTTTCGAAATGTCCTATTCTTAAATAATTTCAATCGTTAGACACTCTCTGTACGATGATAAGTTTGAAAGAAAATCCTTAACACAAAGCATAACATCTCACGGTGTTGGAAAAAAAAGGCTTTATATATGCAAGGGAAATAATCACACAAAATAAGGACCCAGCAAAAATTATTGGTTTATCTGCCTTTATACAGGTGACAATGCCTTCGTGCCCTTTCCCTCACACACATTAAAAAAAAATGTATCGAGCCAAACAATAAATAGTAATAGTTGGTGGATTTAAACATATTCGATTTCATTGACAAATTAAAAAAAAAATCCCCGCACCTGACCCCGGCTTCAATAGAGAAACTTACCCACAGGCCAGCAAATCTTAAAGGTTTGAGAAACACTGCTCTAGAGAAAATGTATATGTCTATTAATATAAATGATAATCCCACTATGACAGATGAACGCATTGATAAACCAAACACTGTTTATGTAAAAAGAAAAATATTGGGGGTAAGGAACATCTATTAGTGTTTGATATGGCATGCATAAGTTCAGTGCAGCAATGTCACTTGTAACACAAGGATTAGTGTTTGATATGGCATGCATAGATTCCGTGCAGCAATGTCACTTGTAACACAAGGATTAGTGTTTGATATGGCATGCATAGGTTCAGTACAGCAATGTCACTTGTAACACAAGGATTAGTGTTTGATATGGCATGCATAGGTTCAGTGCAGAAATGTCACTTGTAACACAAGGATTAGTGTTTGATATGGCATGCATAGGTTCAGTGCAGCAATGTCACTTGTAACACAAGGATTAGTGTTTGATATGGCATGCATAGGTTCAGTGCAGCAATGTCATTTGTAACACAAGGAAAAGGCCTGCCACCAGTTGAAGGGATACCTATTAAGGACCAACGAAATTTTCATTATCTTTTCTTCATTGATTTCTATCTTTTTTGTATCCTCTTGATAACGTATTCTTCTTATTGAGGCCCCCCCCCCCACACACATCCTAACTTTGTTCTATATTTATTTTAACATTAGTACGCTTTCCGAAAAAAAACAAATCCACCTTACCGTGAATCCTACAGTATCTTAGACCCATGTGACCCCCAGATGTCGATGTTCTTGTTGACGTTCATGACTGAAATAAAACCACGTCCACCACAAATCTCATTTACAGCATTATACAACAGTGATCCTCAAACACTAAAAAAAAAAAAAACACCTTTTATTTAGAGCTATTAAGGTACAAAGCAGATTCAGGTCATGGAGAAATGTACTCTTAGTGTCCCCATAAACTCCTAAAATAAAATTATCTCTGTACTTTATAAAATGACATGATATTTGTATCAGACCCAAGCCTTCTAATTGCAGACTTTTTAAAATGCCCTGATCTGAGCGACAATCAGATGTCAACGCTTGCCAGCAGACGATTGTTTACCATTTCTGGTCTTCTTTTTGGATCCTCGGCGGCACTATGTTCTTCTTTCTATCTGGTTGCCTTCACCAAGTCTTTAAACTTTAAAAAATCAATTGTTGATTTTTTTCTTTCAAATGTAATGATTCAAAAGACGATTAGATATATTATATTTTTTACTGTGTTTGATCTCCGTATTGTGTTATCCGCCTCAACATTGGATCTAAACGTATGACGATATATAATAGAAATACTTATTATGGTATTCAATATGTCACCCTTTCTACCTTTCACTAATTTCTGACATAACTCTGAAAAACGTCTAAAAGTATAATATTTGGCTATTTCACACTATTAGTGCCCATCATGATGGTTTAGGTTTCAGGTTAAGTTTAGGGATACATTAAGAAATATTTTTTTTTATTATTTACCGTTTTATTCTTAATTTTACGGATCGCGGCAACCAAGATGGCGGCCATCTGAGACATCGCGGGACTAATTCTTGGAATTTACCTAATATTTATTTTTGTGATGGAAGTTCATGCGTTTATGGGAAGGTGTCACCGAACAGTAACAGTTAGTCGTGTGCACCGATGGTCACTGTGGTAGCTCATGGTAAACACCAGGATTTAACGTGTACAAACGTTTAAACTGTGACCAACCACCATTCAACTTCATCATTTAGTTCAAATAATATGAACAAAGAAAGTAAAACTAATAATTAATAATTTAAAATCACAATTTATTTTCAGTTCCGAGAGCGGGGATCTTTGATTTTTTTGATATGGGGTACGTCCACATTTTAGTATTATTGCCCCTTACAAAATATTTCTTACCTTATGTCGTCGCACCACATATTATTTTCACAGCCAATTGATAAAGCAAAATTTATTATTCCTATCTACAAGTTTAAATTTAGCATGTAATACTTCATTGCCTTTAACCTAAAATGTATTACCCACTATGAAATGAAAACCACATATTAGGTCAAAAAAGATTCCAATGCGTTCAAGAGGTAGCATCTTTCGGTTGCAGCTTTGATCTGTTGCAGCACGCTACATTTGTGAACGTGTGTTGCCTGAATCTGTTGGGTATAGAGTTAATCTCTCAAATATTTGCACACGGCCTCGTGTAGACGCAGGACATTTTACTTGCATGAAGATTTTCCATAGACCAGGAATGCGTTGTATTCTTTGTAAAAACTTGTTGGCTCCCTGTCTCATTCGGTACAGTGTTTAAACACAAACAAAGTTTTCCTTATAAATCTTTATACAAATTTAAAATCGAGCATTAGGGAGTGGGGCTGAAAATTTGACAAAACACTCATTGAAATTACGCACGTTATACGAATGCCAATTAGGGCGCCCCCCCCCCCCCCCCACCAACCAAGGCTTACAACCACACATTTTTTTTCACGTCCCTGAATTATATTAATATTCTAAAGGCGCTTTTACACAGCAGATTAATTTCACCAACTATTTCACCAACTATTTCACCAACTATTTCACCAACTATTTCACCAACTATTTCACCAACTATTTCACCAACTATTTCACCAACTATTTCACCAACTATTTCACCAACTATTTCACCAACTATTTCACCAACTATTTCACCAACTATTTCACCAACTATTTCACCAACTATTTCACCAACTATTTCACCAACTATTTCACCAACCATTTCACCAAATATTTCACCAACTATTTCACCAACTATTTCACCAACTATTTCACCAACTATTTCACCAACTATTTCACCAACTATTTCACCAACTATTTCACCAACTATTTCACCAACTATTTCACCAACTATTTCACCAACTATTTCACCAACTATTTCACCAACTATTTCACCAACTATTTCACCAACTATTTCACCAACTATTTCACCAACTATTTCACCAACTATTTCACCAACTATTTCAGATTAAAGAAAAGAAAATGTTATGCACCAAACGAACTTGCGACATTTAAAAAAAAAAATGAATCCCATTCAGCGTAGCTATCAAGAATTTTATTTTATCTCGCGCTTGAAAAACAGGAAAAAACGGATTTATGAGGGCGGGGATTGGGGGTAGGGCTGAAAATTTGAAAGAATTTGTTGTCATTGGCAACGAATCTATTTTTCAAGTATCAGCTCGATAGCTTGACGGGAAGTGGGTCATTAGCCAGCTGAAGATTTTTGCCAGCCAGCCACGAAGAGACAAAAAAAGCTCAGATAATATAAAGGATTTAATGGCTTGTCTTTTGAGCTTCAATTTTCTTAACAATATTGTGTTGATGTGTTTTATTATCATTGAAACTGTTTATGCCGTCACGAAAACATGAATCTTTCTTATAGTTTGTCATTTTTGCGCTGAACATTTGTTGTTATAAGAAAAGTGGGTGCATAGTGTCATAAATTATACGGAATACATCAAGTTAAAGTTTACGCATGCGTAGTTTTCAAAATTATCCAATTTCCTACGAAGCAATGTTGTTACAGCCTCTCCCGATAAACCGGCATAGTGTTCTAGTTTGTTTTAGCGGATTTATCGTGTTCATTGATCTAGCTTTTCTGCCAGGTTTTTTTACCGAAGAAATGTGGTCACCGAAGTTCCGGTTGTCTAAAAATAGTCTTTGCCACATTGCTAAAAACTAAATAAGACTAACCTAGGCTTTGCCAATCTAAGAAAGTAGTGTCCAAGAGGGCAGCAAAAAAAAACTTAAACTGCCCTCTTGGACACTACTTCTAAGCTAAGTGCTACATTATAATTTTTTGATACATTTTAAAAATTGTATTCGTTTTTCTGTTTGTTCGCTGATGAAGGCTTCCTGCCGAAACGTTCGTTGTTTTGTTGCGTTCCTTATATCAGGTTTAACCTTACTGTGTTTTACTAATTTCCTGTTATTATTGCACTACTAGACAGTGCTTTG
The DNA here is from genome assembly GCA_964017045.1 of Omphiscola glabra. Taxonomy (NCBI): domain Eukaryota; kingdom Metazoa; phylum Mollusca; class Gastropoda; family Lymnaeidae; genus Omphiscola; species Omphiscola glabra. The sequence continues at coordinate 13,994,993 of OZ024794.1, read as the reverse complement.
TCGTGTGTAGATTTTCGTTCATCGTACAACTTTTGCTCATTGTATTTTTATTAACACAGTACCGGTCACAGCCAAACTGTAAGTTAATAATTTTAATCATATTCTCTTGCTTTTGTAATTCTTTGAAATTAACACATTAAAAACGTATTAATTGTCATTAGCCCTGTTTTTGAGTATCGTATTATTTGTTATTGTATTAAACTTTGGTATCGTCCTCTGTTATGGACTGTTTTTGGAACGGGCCATAGATTTAATAAGAGATCAAATTCTCCTTTAATAACAGTCCGTAATAAAGGTAATTCAAACCTGGGACGTGGGTCATTAAAACATGGGACGTGGGTCATTAAAACATGGGACGTGGGTCATTAAAACATGGGGCGTGGGTCATTAAAACCTGGGACGTGGGTCATTAAAACTTGGGGCGTGGGTCATTAAAACATGGGACGTGGGTCATAAAAACCTGGGACTTGGGTCATTAAAACATGGGACGAGGGTAATTAAAACCTGGGACGTGGGTTATTAAAACATGGAACGTGGGTCATTAAACGTGATTTAAGCAGCTTTATGAATCTAAGTTAGATTATTATTTGTAACTCTGAGTCATGCAGCCTTCAACTAATTCTACACATGACAGCATGCAGTACTAACCTCTAATCATTGACAGTCATTTCTATATCCGTAATTAAAAATATGGTATTGCGATGTTAGTTGTTTAACTCCCGAAACATTCACTCATTTGTTTCAACTCTTTACTAAACAGCGTCTCTCGAACTGCTCAACAATCCTGTTTAATTTGATTCAGGCCCGCTAGTCAACAATGACTGCAGGTCATTTACCCATGTTTCTCTTTCTACCTACACGCCATTCACCCTCCTTGTTTCACTATATGTTTACATACCATTCACCCACCTTGTTTCACTATATGTTTACACGCCATTCACTCACCTTGTTTCACGATATGTTTACATGCCATTCACCCACCTTGTTTCACTATATGTTTACACGCCATTCACTCACCTTGTTTCACGATATGTTTACATGCCATTCACCCACCTTGTTTCACTATATGTTTACACGCCATTCACCCACCTTGTTTCACTTAATGTTTACATGCCATTCACCCACCTTGTTTCACTATATGTTTACACGCCATTCACGAACCTTGTTTCACTATATGTTTACACGCCATTCACCAACCTTGTTTCACTATATGTTTACACAACATTCACCAACCTTGTTTCACTATATGTTTACACGCCATTCACCAACCTTGTTTCACTATATGTTTACACGCCATTCACCAACCTTGTTTCACTATATGTTTACACGCCATTCACCAACCTTGTTTCACTATATGTTTACACGCCATTCACCCACCTTGTTTCACTATATGTTTACACGCCATTCACCCACCTTGTTTCACTATATGTTTACACGCCATTCACCAACCTTGTTTCACTATATGTTTACACGCCATTCACCCATCTTGTTTCACTATATGTTTACACGCCATTGACCCACGTCGTTTGTTGTCATTAGGGAAAACTTGCTCTCATTTTCACAGCTTAACATTTTAAGGCGTACAATATTGTTTAACAAAATAAAATTTTCTTTCTTTTCCATTTTTTTATTACACGACTTAAGATGGAGGTGCTATTTGTTGATGACTTAAGATGGAGGTGCTATTTGTTGATGACTTAAGATGGAGGTGCTATTTGTTGATGACTTAAGATGGATGTGCTTTTTGTTGATGACTTAAGATGGAGGTGCTATTTGTTGATGACTTAAGATGGAGGTGCTATTTGTTGATGACTTAAGATGGAGGTGCTATTTGTTGATGACAAGATGGAGGTGCTATTTTTGATGGTTTCTCTTTCCGCCCTCGATATTGTTTGACATGAAACATTTTTTGGACATGGATTTTTCAAACTTAATCAATTTCCGTTTGCAGCCGGGGCCCTGGTTCAGAACTGTGAGAGTAAATTGCTGTAAAATCTTAGAGATTTCTTCCTGAGCCCCGATCTCAACAAGAATAAATTAGTTGACTGCCCCATTCCCACTTGGCAATTTATGGAAAATAAATCTCAGCCTACAAAATGACTGAATGTGAGTAAGTGAGTGTGTGTGTGTCACTGTGTGTGTAAATCTTTTTCGCTTCACCATGTTTTTAAGCCCACTCTTTTGGCTGATGTGAAGATACATATATGCCAATGTTCATCAGAAGATACACATATGCCAATGTTCATCAGAAGATACACATATGCCAATGTTCATTACTCAAGCTTCACTATGAAACTCCACAAGTGACCTCTAATTACTATTATAACATATACAATACTTATACGTCTTCATGGATATTCAGCATTTCTCACCTTTCTTCATATTTTCTTCTTGAAAAAGTAAAAAAAAAAAGTTTCCTTATTTCTCATATAAGAAACAACATACGAAAAGATATGGTGCTTTGGGAAATCAATGAGACAATTCCAGTTACTTCAACACATACATACGAAAAGATATGGTGCTTTGGGAAATCAATGAGACAATTCCAGTTACTTCAACACATACATACGAAAAGATATGGTGCTTTGGGAAATCAATGAGACAATTCCAGTTAATTCAACACATACATACGAAAAGATATGGTGCTTTGGGAAATCAATGAGACAATTCCAGTTAATTCAACACATACATACGAAAAGATATGGGGCTTTGGGAAATCAATGAGACAATTCCAGTTACTTCAACAGATACATACGAAAAGATATGGTGCTTTGGGAAATCAATGAGACAATTCCAGTTACTTCAACACATACATACGAAAAGATATGGGGCTTTGGGAAATCAATGAGACAATTCCAGTTACTTCAACACATACATACGAAAAGATATGGGGCTTTGGGAAATCAATGAGACAATTCCAGTTACTTCAACACATACATACGAAAAGATATGGTGCTTTGGGAAATCAATGAGACAATTCCAGTTACTTCAACACATACATACGAAAAGATATGGTGCTTTGGGAAATCAATGAGACAATTCCAGTTACTTCAACACATACATACGAAAAGATATGGTGCTTTGGGAAATCAATGAGACAATTCCAGTTACTTCAACACATACATACGAAAAGATATGGTGCTTTGGGAAATCAATGAGACAATTCCAGTTACTTCAACACATACATACGAAAAGATATGGTGCTTTGGGAAATCAACGAGACAATTCCAGTTACTTCAACACATACATACGAAAAGATATGGTGCTTTGGGAAATCAATGAGACAATTCCAGTTACTTCAACACATACATACGAAAAGATATGGGGCTTTGGGAAATCAATGAGACAATTCCAGTTACTTCAACACATACATACGAAAAGATATGGTGCTTTGGGAAATCAATGAGACAATCCCAGTTACTTCAACACATACATACAAAAAGATATGGTGCTTTGGGAAATCAATGAGCCTATTCCAGTTACTTCAACACATACATACAAAAAGATATGGTGTTTTGGGAAATCAATGAGACAATTCCAGTTACTTCAACACATACATACAAAAAGATATGGTGCTTTGGGAAATCAATGAGCCAATTCCAGTTACTTCAACACATACATACAAAAAGATATGGTGCTTTGGGAAATCAATGAGACAATTCCAGTTACTTCAACACACACACACACAAAAAACAACAAACATTCCCTCGAATATACTGGGTTTATACAAAATTCTCTGTCTCGCTGCTGAATCCTATTTAATTCCTATTGATAGATAGTTTCTCGTACAGATCTTGTTAGGGAAGAGTGGGGGGAACGGAAGCCCAGAAAAAAAAACACCACAGTCAATAAACAATTAACCCATGAAATCCAATCGTTTGTCCCGCCAGGGACTTGTGGATACTTGGCCATAAAAAACTCATCAAGATAGTACTGAAAGTTAGTACTTAACACGAAGTCTGCTTTTTTAAAATGTAAATGGCTACCAATGAATGAGCGCTACAGGAAGTAACCGATTGTGAGTCATAGAATGTGACTTTGACTGCTGAGAACTGACTTATAAATCTGCGTACTGTTCAATAATTGATTACCGGTTAATGCAGTGGTTCTCAGCCTTCCTATGGCCGCGACCGTTTAATACAGTTCATCGTGTTGTGGCACCCCCCCCCCCCCCAGCCACAAAATTATTTTCGGTTATACTTCATAATTATAGAGCATATGTATTTTCAGGTGGTCTCAGGCGACCCCTGGGAAAGGGTCGTGCCACGCCCAAAGGGGTCGTGACACCAAAAGTAGAGAACCGCTGGTTTAATGACTTTGAAGACACCGAAGACTTGTCTGCGTCTCGGAGAGTTAGTGTTTGAAACACATTTTCCTGAGAAATTAGGGCTATTGATGTTCAGAGCCTACTGCAATTGATCGGTTTGAAATGTCTTAAGTTACCATTAAGTATTGCGCATGACTGATGGGTTGCTATCACTGTGAAGTCATGATTGATGGGTTGCTATCACTGTGAAGTCATGATTGATGGGTTGCTATCACTGTGAAGTCATGATTGATGGGCTGCTATCACTGTGAAGTCATGATTGATGGGTTGCTATCACTGTGAAGTCATGATTGATGGGTTGCTATCACTGTGAAGTCATGATTGATGGGTTGCTATCACTGGTCCAAGCATGCACTTCTGTAGTTAACATTTGGTTCTGTTGGTCCCAGCATGCACTTCTGTAGTTAACATTTGGTTCAGCTGGTCCCAGCATGCACTACTGTAGTTAACAATTGGTTCTGTTGGTCCAAGCATGCACTGCTGTAGTTAACATTTGGTTCAGTTGGTCCAAGCATGCACTTCTGTAGTTAACAATTGGTTCTGTTGGTCCAAGCATGCACTTCTGTAGTTAACATTTGATTCAGTTGGCCCCACAAGGCACTTCTGTAGTTAACCTTTGTTTTAATTTGTCCCCGCCATTGCGATGCCTTTGTACAAATCAGTTAAACGGAACTAAATGCTTGGCCGGAACATAAATTAAAAATAGCAACCGTCTGTAGGAATGAATTAAGAGCATTTAAGTTCACACAGTGCAGTCGGCTACAATGGAGATGGCGTGTGTGATATAATGGCAGTTGTAACAAAAATTATGCTTTTTACTTGTATCACAACGTTGTAACTATTTAAAATTATGCTTTTTACTTGTATCACAACGTTGTAACTATTTAAAATTATGCTTTTTACTTGTATCACAACGTTGTAACTATTTAAAATTTTGCTTTTTACTTGTATCACAACGTTGTAACTGTTTAAAATTTTGCTTTTTTACTTGTATCACAACGCCGTGACTAGTTGTAATTTTATTTATTTTCATTTTATGCCATCTTATTCATGCACGAAGTCAATCCAACACTTGCGTCGTCTGTGTTGGTTGCGCGGAGAGAATGTCTTTTTACCTATCATTAACATTGTATAATGCATAGTTGGGTACACTCTACCTTGTTGTCCAGACGAGCTGGGTACAGTGGCGTTGCCGAAATCGTATTCTCCAGCAGACGACTTGATCAGGGTTAAAATAAAGGTGGAGTATTCTGGTACCGGAAAAACTACTTTTAAATAAAGTAAGTGCTTACAATTATTGATTTGATGTTTGATGGCGTCGTAGCATCGACCAACACTACTGTTAATGTCGCCCGATATCGACATTAAAAGAAAACAAAAATCTCATTTACATGTCTATTTGTTGTTAGTTTATCGTGAAAACTCTCCCAATGATTGCAGTTGCAATGGTAAAGTCTCTAAACTAGTAGGTTAATTAAACGACCCTTAAAAAATACATTTTTTCATAAAATCCTTCATACTCATATTAAAAAAAATTATTCTAATGACTCACCCACTTTTACACTTCAGATTTATTTCACCAACTATTTAAAAATAGAAAGAAAATATTACACACCAAACACAATTGTGATTTTAAACAAAATCTAATTGTCAAATATTTCGTTGTCTAAAGGTCTCTGATTCTGGCGACTAGTTCGATGGCGTGTGCTCCTTGGTCATACCACGGACTAATTCGATTGAACCAACACTAAAACTTCATGGCACATAATGCGTTTATTCTGACAGGTCTAAAACATCAATCTGGTTCACAGTTAAGCTGAGACATGAATTCATATGTAGAACAATATTCTACTCAGCAAAACATCTCACAGCCAATCTATATAAATAATAAGCGTCTCGCTGTCGCTTGCTCCATCTCACAAAACTGACTCTCGAAAATCCCTCGTTCATCCTCTACTCAGATAGTTGTCTCCCTTTGATAACCCACAAATCCATGCACTCGTCCGTGACATAAAAATCGTTCACACTCGCTCACTAACCCCATGTCATAACATCACAAAACACACACACTAACTCTGATTTTCTGACCTTGACACTCATTTAGTGCTTTTATCGCGAATTTTATTTCGTGAAATTAGTGTAATCATATTTCCTTCATCTTCCCCCTGAAAAACAGGAAAAACTGATGTTTAAGGGTTGGGGCTAAAATTTGAGAGAATGCGTCACCGGCAGCGAGTCTATGTAACGAGTTTCAGCTCGATAGGTTGACGGGAAGTGGGTCAATGAGCCGTCCGAATATTTCGCCCTAAACACTCAAAAGCGAAATTAATATAAAGGATTTTAAAAATGTATGCTATACAAAGATGATTAATTTCAAATATGAGCTGATCAATGGATTTTAATCTTCGATTCCCGTCAAGTGGAAAGTAATCATGGATGAAATCCCGTATCAACAAATGTTATCAATCAAAAGCAGAAATTAAAGTTGTATCGATCCAGAGAAACGCAGCAAACAATTGACGGGAACCAAGTTTTTCCTAATTTTAAAATGTCATTCGTTGTGTTTTGAAGAAAACAAACAACAAAAAAACTACTTGTCTTGAATGAAGAATTACTGTTGCTGTATTTGCAAAAAAGAATATTTTTAAAAACTTTAAAGCAAAAACGAACTGAAATTCGTAGCAGAAACTCACAAAAAACAAAAAATAAACAAACAAAACAAACCATCTACACTACAACACAACCTCAAGACAATAACAAAACAAAAAAGATAAAAGATAAATAAATAAAAAAAATAAAAAAATAAAACTACTTTCTAAAAACAATGAAACAATTTTTAATCTCAGAGAAAACTCGTTAAAAAGACATTTAGCAGATGTTCGATTTTTGTTCAGCCTGTGAGCGTGGTCTAGTGCCAAAAAACAATAACCCGTGTCAGTGAGAGTGATTGAAGAGATTGCCATGACGGCCTAGACCTGCGAGGCTTCCCAGAATTCAGAATTACCCAGTGCGATAGTGGGCTCAACTTCCGGGCCAGACATTGTTCTTATCAGCGGAACGCTGTTGTCAAATACACTTACATAGCAACAAACTGCAAGTCTAATTATAGCTAATTGTTAACGTTGTCCAGATAGCTGCGTTGCCAGTATTGTGGTCTAGAACACTGGAGGAATTGCAGCTATGGTACTATGTTAAAGAACTCGTCCTACTTAATGATTCCAGTCTTGTCTGCTGATCACATCCAAGATTAAAGCAAATAAAACTAAGCTTTATTATTTACTAGAATATATTACGCGATGTTATTGGGATAATAATGATAGGTCCTTTGCGATGTTTTCTACCTGCTATTGCTAAACTACAAATTTTATCTCTAAACATGACCTTAAATTACCAAATCTTAATTATCAATAATTATATCATAATGGTCACTAAAGAAGTTAGTTAATTGAGAGACGAATTCTACGCTAGAGAAATAATTTAGATGTCATATGTTTTTAAATTGTTAAATGTCGGGTCTAAACTAACCATATTCGTGCCCTTGAACTACAATTTTGTTTCTCTAAAAATTATAAAAACATATTCTTAAATTTACAACAAAACTCTATATATGATATAAATATATTTTATATTAACCAAATTTGATATATTTATATCAACAAAAATTAAAAAAAACTTTTGCGTTGTTTTTTTTAATATAATAAATTATCGGAAACTCGTAAAATAAAGAATTCTTTTATATAAAGAAAAATCTCGCAACCGTCTTGAGTGTCTGTAAAAAGACAAAAAGTTGTCAATCTCATAAAAATTTTCACCCACTTTACTTTTTGCAAAAGTAAAAACCAAAAACATATTTTAATTTTTTGAAAGAAAATCTTAACCCAACTCTATTTTTCAAAATTAAATTTTCAAGTGTGTAAAATTATTGGGTTTTGATATTCATGGGTTTACTTATGTAATTTACCCACGTTTCGCTAACGCCATTGATTTTGGTAAAACATGTGTTTATTTGAAAAATCATTTTTGTCACAGATGTAATACAATAGGATTAAAAATATTGTCATCCACGTAAAAATGTACACATGCTATTGCCTACCCCCGATATGCATGTATCTAAGAAGATAAAGTATTTATCAAATTCATTCTTTTGTTCAGAGACGTATCTTGATTTGCCTGGGGCAAAATGAAAGTATCGAGAACCCCAGATTGTAGTCCCAGAGGCGTAGCGTAGGGGAGGCATGGGGTACAAATGTACCCGGGCGCCAGCTAGTTAGGGGCGCCAAAATGTGCTTTGGTATTATTTTATTGATAAAAAAATGGATTTGAGAGTTGATAAAAGGAAAAGGGTGCACTTTAAAATGAATCTTATCCCCGGGCGCCAAACACATATGGTTTGTTTTTATTTGTATGAGTTATAAGTGCTTTATTGAATGCTGTTTGGCTATGGAATTTTGCTGCACTGATGGACTTAAACGGCATTTTTTTAATTAAACATATATATTAAAAGGTTACGTTTTTATTACGTTATAACTTTGATACAAGTATGTTTTTGGAATAAATAAAAACAAATTAATAAATGTTACAAATACAGCCAACATTTTTGTGTTTTATTAACAATTTAAAAAGCAATCAAGTTTTTATTTTTTATTTTTGTACCTTTAAGAAGGGGAAAATAAATTATCAGAACTCTTACGGGCGGTTATTAAATAAAAGAAACTTAGTGCTTTGGCTAAAATAGGAAATCGCGCTATGATGTAATTTGCGTATTTATTTTTATTTTCCAATATTAACTACGCACTAAAAACCCATTAAAACGACAGATGTTTGGGCTTTCCCGATAAATGTGATTAGGATGTAATTCTTAGATCATTATTTTTTAATGAATTTTTTTTCATAGCTTTTAAATTTTGATAAAATGCTTAAAATAGTTCCTTAGTTGTTACTTTAAATGTATTTGTAATTTATAATAATAAAACTAAAATTTTTACTATAATAAAAGCGGATATATACTATTTTTTGCGCATTTAATTTTTTGTTGTTTTCCGTAAAATAATAGAAAATAACTATGGTTGTTTTTAAGAATCCAAACTTATTTAAAGCTCTTCGTTTCTCTGGCGTTACGTCAGCCTACCTCATTCTTAACATATAGATAGATATTGTTGATCTTGAAAATAATTACATAGTTCAAATTAGTGTGCATATCTTAAATGCATTTTAAAATATATTAACTTCGCTTTTGTCCGTAACTGGCTGGCAAAATCTTTGAAAGGCTAGTTGATCGAGTTCCCGTCAACCTATCGAGCTGAAACTTGGCACATAGACTCAATGCCGATGAGAACACATTAAATCAAATTTTCAACCCCACTCCCAATCCTCTAAAATCCGTTTGTCTGTTTTTCAAGGGGAGGTTAAATGAAATTCCCAATTACTACGCTAAATGAGATTCTTTAAAAAATTATCGCCACTACGTTTGGTGCGTAATCTTTTTTTTTTTCTTAAATTGTTGGTGAAAAAAATCTGCGGTGTAAAAGCGGGTTGGCCATTATAATATCAACAAAGTTCACGCACGTGAAATAAATCTGCGGTGTAAAAGCGGGTTGGCCATTATAATATCAACAAAGTTCACGCACGTGAAAAATATGCGGTTGCGAGAATCTTGTTTTAAGGGTTATTTAATTTAAACTGACTGAGACAGTATTATAACCTTGAAATATTTCGCCCTTTTTAATTAATGTATAGTTATATTTATAACAGTAGATCTAGTAGAAATGGAATTTGAAAAAAAACACCAAAATGCCATTGTTGTATTAGAGCCTTGTACATGTAGTGAGCAAATGGACACAATCGACTTTGTTATAATAAATATTGCTTCAAAGAAGCTTTTCAGACTTGAAACTTATGATTTTTGTATGTCGGTATTGCCATGGAAGTAATTTTTATTTATTTTTTGGTAAAATCTCAGTTTCTCTCATTCGAAAGTATTTGTCGTCGAGGAAAAAGTCTATTTTCTCCATGCCGAATTGGCTGTTGTCCTTAAGTGTCCACCTGGCCAACACAAAGCGTAATCGGTAACTTAGGACTGAATATGAGACACATGAATGGCTTATCTTAGGACTGAATATGAGACACATGAATGGCTAATCACCGTATCACACACACACACACACACACACACACACAGAACTGGACTGTGTCCAGCATCTGGACGCATCGATCAATTTAGCGAACATAGACAACCCCCTCTGACCCGACGCCTACGTACAGTCCATGTGATATATATTATCTTTTATTATCTATGACAACAAGTATGTACATTTGTTAGAAATTTTCTTCACACTATCAAATTAACCTAGTAATTATATATTGTCTCTTTATATTTTAAATAATGAGTCTTTACCACCAGCCAGTCATTTCAACCAGCCAGTCTTTACCACCAGCCAGTCTTTACCACCAGCCAGTCTTTAACAACGATCTGTCGTTACCAACAATCTGTCTTTACCACCAGCCAGTCTTTACCACCAGCCAGTCTTTACCAACGATCTGTCGTTACCATCAATCAGTCTTTACCACCAGCCAGTCTTTACCACCAGCCAGTCTTTACCAATAATCTGTCGTTACCAACAATCTGTCTTTACCACCAGCAAGTCTTTACCAACAATCTGTCTATACCACCAGCCAGTCTTTACCACCAGCCTGTCTTTACCACCAGCCAGTCTTTACCACCAGCCAGTCTTTACCACCAGCCAGTCTTTACCACCAATCAGTCTTTACCACCAGCCAGTCTTTACCAACAATCTGTCTTTACCAAAAGCCAGTCTTTACCACCAGCCAGTCTTTACCACCAGCCAGTCTTTACCACCAGCCAGTCTTTACCAACAACCTGTCGTTACCAACAATCTGTCTTTACCACCAGCCAGTCTTTACCACCAGTCAGTCTTTACCACCAGCCAGTCTTTACCACCAGCCAGTCTTTACCAACAACCTGTCGTTACCAACAATCTGTCTTTACCACCAGCCAGTCTTTACCACCAGTCAGTCTTTACCACCAGCCAGTCTTTACCACCAGCTAGTCTTTACCAACAATCAGTCTTTACCAACAATCAGTCTTTACCACCAGCCAGTCTTTACCAACAATCTATCGTTACCAACAATCAGTCTTTACCAAATATCAGTCGCTACCACCAGCCAGTCTTTACCACCAATCAGTCTTTACCACCAGCAACTCTTTACCACCATCCAGTCTTTACCACCATCCAGTCTTTACCACCAACCAGTCTTTACCACCATCCAGTCTTTACCATCATCCAGTCTTTACCACCAGCCAGTCTTTACCACCAGCCAGTCTTTATTGACATCCAGTCTTTACTACCATCCAGTCTTTACCGACATCCAGTCTTTACAAACATCCATTATTTACCAACATCATGTCTTTACCAACATCCAGTCTTTACCACCATCCATTCTTTACCAACATCCAGTCTTTAACAACATCCAGTCTCTACCACCATCCAGTCTTTGCCAACATCCAGTCTCTACCACCATCTAGTCTTGGCCAACATCCAGTCTTTACCACCATCCAGTCTTTACCACCATCCAGTCTTTACCACCATCCAGTCTTTACCAACATCCAGTCTTTACCAACATCCACTCTTTACCACCATCCAGTCTTTACCAGCATCAGTCTTTACCACCATCCAGTCTTTACCACCCTCCAGTCTTTACCAACATCCAGTCTTTACCACCATCCAGTCTTTACCACCATCCAGCCTTTACACCATCCAGTCTTTACCACCATCCAGTCTTTACCACCATCCAGTCTTTACCACCATCCAGTCTTTACCAACATCCAGTCTTTACCAACATCCAGTCTTTACCAACATCCAGTCTTTACCACCATCCAGTCTTTACCACCATCCAGTCTTTACCACCAGTCAGAATTACCCCCAGGGACTTGGGATCACTCTTGCATTATGTTCTTGTTGGCATTACTTATCGCAGTAATTGAATATTAAGCAAAAAGGTTTGGCTAATGTCTTGTCATCCAACAATAAGATGCCGGTTAAGACATTAAAAATCCACCCTGTTGACCAGGTACGAATTCCAACCATCCGTATTTTTTACGGTCAGTTCGTAAATTTTAGACCTGAAAGGACTTGTCCGTAAACGATCGTATTTGTCCGTAAATAACCGCAATGGTCCGAAAATGTCCGTAAAAAGATAAGATGTCCGTAACAAAATTTACGACATTGCACAAAAAGTTATTTTGAAGCGAAACGAAACGAGAGATCTCAAGTTTTTGCGCTTTTTTCTCGCTTGTTTGTAACTTCTCATCCTCCAAGGGGAACCATTCTTGTCAGCGGGAATTCTAGCTACTATAAAAATTATTTGTTTCTCAAACTAAATTCACTAACTCAATCCTAAAAATTTGTCTCCTGCCATTTTATGTTTGTTAATGAAATCCAAAAATTGTATAACTTTAACAGATGTTGCTACTCGACCTGTTGGAAGGTCCATTCAAGTAGAGGCCACAATATTCTCTAGTTATAATTTTTCAAAATAATCAATTATTTGAAACTTCTTATTCTTAGTTACATAATTTTTGTTATGACAAGTAAACAAAAAAACTGGTAAAAAAATCAGAACCAATCCTAATCAATGCGGTCTAGTAAAAACCACGATGTCTTTTGTTGATTTCTATTTATAGCCCTTTAAGGATCCGGGATTTCCCATTCCGTCCGTCTTTAAGATATCATCAATCAGTCGGAGTTCGGGAGACCGATGAGATGGCGTCACCTAAACTGTGCCCCGTCTTATTTAACCGGGAAATTTCATTAGCACAGACTTGATTAGGACCACGACTGTGCGCCGCGCTAACTAGATGGTTGTATAAATAATCCCGCCATTCTTATTTCTCTTTAATGAATACTCGGCTGGACTTGAGGTAAATTTTGTGATATGATTATTGTTATTGGACGTGTGGATACACCCGGAACTGTTCGGGGGCTTGTTGACCGGAAACTAAAAAAGATATGAGCTAAATAAATCGGGACTGACTGGAGCTTAATCTGTAGAGTACAAAATCTGTAGAGTGCAAAGTCTGTAGAGCACAAAATCTGCAGAGTATAAAACAGAATCTGTAGAGTAAAAATGAACAATCTGTAGGGTACAAAATAGCGTGTCTGTAGAGTACCCAAAAAACCATCTGTAAATAACAGACAGAGAATCTGATGATACAAAGTAGAGAGTCTGTGGATTACAAAATAGAGTAAAGGTAGAGTACAAAATAGAGAATAATTTTCAGATGGTTATTGAATGATTGTCAGTTGGTTATCTAAAGATTGTCAGATGGTTATCGAATGATTGTCAGATGGTTATCGAATGAGTGACAGATGGTTATCGAATGATTGTCAGATAGCTCATGTCGAGTAAATGTTCTCCGTGCGCGTATAGTGGACATGTGTTTATGACATACAAGAATATGATAAATATGTATGTACACATAATTAGCAGGACCCCCCCATAAAAAAAAAACAAAACAAAAACTTGTGATATACGCTTTTTATAGAACGCCAGTGCAACCTTTCTATGAGGTGATCACAAATAATCATTTTCTAGGTGTGTATGGTTGTAACCGTATGTTCACTTAAATTAAATTACCGGAAATGAGCACATATTGGTGTGTTACTTGAATGTATGTTTGGTCAAGTACATTTAGTAGATGGTTCGTTCACGCATTGCCGGCACCATTGTTTAGTAGATGGTTCGTTCACGCATTGCCGGCACCATTGTTTAGTAGTTGGTTCGTTCACGCATTGCTGGCACCATTGTTTAGTAGATGGTTCGTTCACACATTGCTGGCACCATTGTTTAGTAGATGGTTCGTTCACACATTGCCGGCACCATTGTTTAGTAGATGGTTCGTTCACGCATTGCCGGCACCATTGTTTAGTAGTTGGTTCGTTCACGCATTGCTGGCACCATTGTTTAGTAGATGGTTCGTTCACGCATTGCCGGCACCATTGTTTAGTAGATGGTTCGTTCACGCATTGCCGGCACCATTGTTTAGTAGATGGTTCGTTCACACATTGCCGGCACCATTGTTTAGTAGATGGTTCGTTCACACATTGCCGGCACCCTTGTTTAGTAGATGGTTCGTTCACGCATTGCCGGCACCATTGTTTAGTAGATGGTTCGTTCACACATTGCCGGCGCCATTGTTTAGTAGATGGTTCGTTCACGCATTGCCGGCACCATTGTTTAGTAGATGGTTCGTTCACACATTGCCGGCACCATTGTTTAGTAGATGGTTCGTTCACGCATTGCCGGCGCCATTGTTTAGTAGATGGTTCGTTCACGCATTGCCGGCACCATTGTTTAGTAGATGGTTCGTTCACGCATTTCCGCCGCCATTGTATAGTAAATGGTTCGTTCACGCATTGCCGGCACCATTGTTTAGTAGATGGTTCGTTCACGCATTGCCGCCGCCATTGTTTAGTAGATGGTTCGTTCACGCATTGCCGCCGCCATTGTTTAGCAGATGGTTCGTTCACGCATTGCCGCCGCCATTGTATAGTAAATGGTTCGTTCACGCATTGCCGGCACCATTGTTTAGTAGATGGTTCGTTCACGCATTGCCGCCGCCATTGTTTAGTAGATGGTTCGTTCACGCATTGCCGCCGCCATTGTTTAGTAGATGGTTCGATCACGCATTGCCGCCGCCATTGTATAGTAAATGGTTCGTTCACGCATTGCCGGCACCATTGTTTAGTAGATGGTTCGTTCACGCATTGCCGCCGCCATTGTTTAGTAGATGGTTCGTTCACGCATTGCCGCCGCCATTGTTTAGCAGATGGTTCGTTCACGCATTTCCGCCGCCATTGTATGGCGTGTTATTTCTAGTTAACATATAAATTGTGCATCGCCCAGTTGATGAGGTTCAATGCTGGGTGGTGGAGGACTGGGGGTGGAGGGCTGAAGGTGGAGGGGTGGGGGAGGAGGGCTGGGAGATGGAGGGCTGGGGTGGAGGGCTGGGGGTGGAGGGCTGGGGGTGGAGGGCTGGGGTGGAGGGCTGTGGTGGAGGGCTGGGGTGGAGGGCTGGGGTGGAGGGCTGGGGTGGAGGGCTGGGGTGGAGGGCTGGGGTGGAGGGCTGGGGTGGAGGGCTGGGGTGGAGGCTGGGGTGGAGGGCTGGGGTGGAGGGCTGGGGTGGAGGGCTGGGGTGGAGGCTGGGGTGGAGGGCTGGGGTGGAGGGCTGGGGGGTGAGGGCTGGGGTGAGGGCTGGGGTGGAGGGCTGGGGTGGAGGGCTGGGGTTGAGGGCTGGGGTGGAGGGCTTGGGTGGAGGCTGGTGGTGGAGGGCTGGTTAGGAGGGCTAGGGGGTGGGGGTGGAGGGCTGGTTAGGAGGGCTAGGGGGTGGGGGTGGGGGTGGAGGGCTGGGGTGGATGGCTGGTGGCGTAGGACTGGGGCTGGAGGGCTGGGTAAGGGGGCTAGGGGTTGGGGGGTTGGGGTAGAGCTGACATGGCTCATGCAGATTTAAAAATAAACCCCACTTCAAAACTTTTAAAGAAACATCCCCAGCACAGAAAATCCTTTTCTAAAAATGTTCGTCTTTTAACGATTCAACTTTGGCAGAAAGCGTTGGTCAAGGTCATAGTTCATTTCTTTCAGTTTCATTGAGTGGTTATTTAGCATCAATGCTTGAAGGAAATGTTCTGATCCTTGCACTGAGTTAGTTTAGTCCCGCGTGTTTAGATCTTGAAGTTAACTTCAGTACCAGCCTAACGGTGCACCAACAACACAGCGTAGAGCTGCTGACATAATGTACAAGACTCTCCACACCATTTCGAGCACATTTCATTCAGGTCAGTTATAATATTGTGAACAATTAATTCGTCTTATTAGCTATTTATTCGCGATTTCTTGCCTTTTCTATTATGTGAAGCTCGCTAGTCACTTTATTAACTGCAACTGTTGATAGAGGACCTATTAATGATATTAATTGATGTGTAGGGAGCAAACAGCCAAAAATCAAAGATATAATATAGAAATGTGATATAGTTAAACAGAAAGTTACATGGAACATTTTCCTGATGCGACAGTTTATGACCTAATAAACTTTTATGACCGAATAGACTTTTAGCGTTTGATCATGATATTGCTGAGATAATGAAAGAAAATTACTCAAAATGAACCCCCCCCCCCCCCCCCCCCCGGGATTCCGGTTGACAAGTCTGTAGTGGCTTGCCGATTTGGAAGCGCTGGCCACCGACCCCCTCGGCGTTAACCCGGGGCACATTACCACCATTGCGTGTCCCGCGTGGCAGACACGGCCATACATGGTAGTTGCTGGAATAAACAGCTCCTACAGGACTGCAACCTGTGATGCTTCACAGGGGGAAGAAAAGGCAAACACAGGGTAGGGATCATGATTACAAGTTGCCGTTAAGGGATATGAGGCGATAGGCTGTGGTGGAAGCCTATGGCCGGTGATTCTAAATATGCAGCCCTGAGAAAGCTGCTCCTAGGCAACCGTTTCGTCCCAGCTACTTCGCGAATTAGTTGCGAGGTGGAAACCCACTGTAGAATCCCTCTTAGAGGGCGTCCGATGCTTCCCCGGGACGGGTGGGGGGAGATATTAGGACGTTAATTTACCGTCCCGGCCCCTAGGAAAGTGGACTACGGACGCTTGAAACACAGCGTCTTCGGTCGACCAGACGTCTCCGGGCGGGGGGGGGCCTCCATCAGCGAACTCAATCGAGCAGTTGCTGGTGGGGGCGTCCAACGCCCGGGGAGGTCTCTGACGTCTTCCCGCACGGCCCGGCGCCGGGGACACCCGGCGGCTGGCGGGTGTTGGTGGACGCCAGGGAGGGCATTAGGAGCACAAGCTCGACGGCCCGCTGACGCCATTTCCTAATGAGATATTCCAAAATGAAACGTGATTAATTTACCAGAAAAGTGTCCCGATAAGTAGTAACTAGCCTCAGCAAGACAGCTCAGTATTGGCCAAATAGAGATCTGTAGATAACAGCTCAGTATTGGCCTAATAGAGGCCTATAGATAACACCTCAGTTTTGGCCAAACAGAGGCCTCTTTATAACTAGACGCTAAACGGTAAAATATTCAATACCGCATCCGTGGAGAGGATACAGCTGGAATACAATGAATGTTTCGACATCAGTCTTGTTTTTCTTGTCTTTGCTGAGGTTGCTATGTGACGTCGACCCGCAATGCCTGATCCGGTGATGCTTTGTCTGCTGGTACTGCTGGGGTTTGAACTCCTGGTCTCCTGTACGCCATGTGCTGGTTACGACACATGTAACCACACAGCACCGCCGTCATAGAAGTGATTAGAAAGCAAACATTCGAACGGTCTTTATTGAAAAATGCTTGGTCCGAGATCAGTCCTAAAACAGTGCAATATGGCATTATGGTAATAAGGTAATTCGGTAATATGTTAATAAGGTAATACGGTAATATGGTAATATCACCCTATACGTTTCTGCAATAAACTTCGTGGAGTTATTACGTTTTTAAAATGTCTTAAGCTGGAATTTACCATTAAACACACACACACACAAAAACATACACACAGAGACACACACACATACACACACACAAAAGAGAGACGCAAACGTAGAGGCTTTTTCGTTTCCTCCACCCATTCATTCCAACTCTCCGGATTACAATGGCTCTGTTCCAACATAAAAATAATAATTGTATGTGCATAGCCCATGATGCATTCTATTTTTGTGTCCAGACCAGGGGTAACATAAACCTGTTTACCTATGGTAACATAAACCTGTTTACCAGGGGTAACATAAACCTGTTTACAGGGGTAACATAAACCTGTTTACCAGGGGGTAACATAAACCTGTTTACAAGGGGGTAACATAAACCTGTTTACCTATGGTAACATAAACCTGTTTACCAGGGGTAACATAAACCTGTTTACCAGGGGTAACATAAACCTGTTTACCAGGGGGTAACATAAACCTGTTTACCAGGGGTAACATAAACCTGTTTACAGGGGTAACATAAACCTGTTTACCTATGGTAACATAAACCTGTTTACCTATGGTAACATAAACCTGTTTACCAGGGGTAACATAAACCTGTTTAGAAAAAAGAAAAGTGCGCCTTCTTATTCTTCTTCTATTATTATTATTATTATTATTATCATCATTATTTCGATTATTTTGTTTCTTCTAGTTATAGTTTTTGACTAGTTGGAAGTTAATACCTTCTTCGACGCGACCCCCCTCCCCCACCCTATTTTTTCTCCTTCTACCCAGTAATCTGAATGCCTTTATCAGTTTCATGTTTATTATCATACACGTGCTTAGTGTTGATCTATTGATGGGAGCTTCAGTTCATTATGTCTTTATAATCTAACCGTCTTTTCATTATGTTTGATAAGGGTCCAGGGTCTCGGTCTCGTTTTGAAAGTTCTACCAACTATTTCTATGTCAACACAACACAACCTTACGAACTAAGTACACGCTGTTAATTCATTTAGATTTCTCTATCTCTACAAAAAAAAATATTGAAAAGGACATTTACAATAAATACATATAAAGAAGATAAATACGTATTTATGAGAAGAATGGCGTATCTGTATGTGTGAATACATTTATGTTAAATAGGGAATGATGATATGAATTGCTAAAAGCTGAGGTTTCCAAATTTATTCAAATCACCGCGCTCTTGCCGCAACCAGGTTTTTCTAAAGTGGCATACGTCAAATTCTAATCAAGTGCACAGCGAAATAATAACATTGTTATAGATTTTTTTATCCATTTCGCGGGGCCCCGGTGAGGAAGCAACAGTTACCAGGGCCACCGCGCCGCAGTTTGAGAACCTCTGGCTAACAAAAAAAAAAATTACCCTTGATGAATAAGTGATTTTGAAACGAAACCCAGACAGAAACTGAACAAACAAGAGAAAACATGAACTACTGTTGAATAATGGAGTAGTTCATTAAGAAATCGTGATATTTTTTCCCAATCATAGTTGGGAAATGGTTTAGATCATAAAAGGCTGGCCATTAAATGACACATTGTATTATTGCAGAGCGGCATAACCAGCACAATATGTGGTAACTATGTGAATGTGAGTGTACTTAAGTATTCTGCCTAATTAAGTATAAGATATTCTGCCTATGATGCCATCAAAAGAACCCATCTCATTAATGCCCAAGAGTCGGACAAACAAAGTCCTGCCTAAGAGAGTGTCGGTAACTATGCATCCGTCAATACGTGTCACATAAGTGGAGGCTTCATATTTCAGTTCAATTATTTGTGCATCGCATATTCATGTAAACCAGCTTTAGAGTGGAAGCAAAGAACTACTTTGTGACACCAGGAGCGGCCCTTTGGTTTCCCGCCCCTGAATCACGAATACGACAAAACACTACAGAATTTAGGTCTACATAAGCATAAAAAGCATAAAAACGCATAGTGAGTACTGTATTATAGGTCATACATAGTGAGTACTGTATTATAGGTCATACATAGTGAGTACTGTATTATAGGCCATGCATAGTGAGTACGGTATTATAGGCAATACATCGTGAGTACTGTATTATAGGTCATGCATAGTGAGTACTGTATTAAGGTCATGCATAGTGAGTACTGTATTATAGGCCATACATTGTGAGTGCTGTATTATGGGCCATACATAGCATGTACTGTAAGACCATACATACATCCTCTACCTAAGCCAGTGGTTACATAAATAAAATAACTAGTTCATAGACCTCAATTAAAATCTACAGTTTATATTTCTCCCGCAAAAGAAATCCATTTCTAATTGGGTCTGATTGGTCCACTCTTCATAACTTGGTTTATATGAAAGTAACATTTCTTCTCTTCTTTTTTTTTTTTTGTTAGCCTACATCTAGAAATAGATTTCACTTACACAAGACCCAACCACGACAGTCACTAATTTTGCCTACTGATACTTTGTCCCGTAGTGTCAATAGACGGTATAACTGTGTCCCGTAGTGTCAATAGACGGTATAATTGTGCCCTGTAGTGTCAATAGACGGTATAATTGTGTTCCGTAGTGTCAATAGACGGTATAACTGTGTCCCGTAGTGTCAATAGACGGTATAACTGTGTTCCGTAGTGTCAATATACGGTATAACTGGGTCCCGTAGTGTGAATAGACGGTATAACTGTGTCCCGTTGTGTCTTCTTTATCAAATCTGCACATCTGACTCAGAATGTTTCTGCCACCTTTTTTCAAATCGATACCACTTTACGATCACTTTCTTATGAGTGAAAATAATACTCAGTTATAAAAACGTTCAACCCTCTCTCTCCCTCTCTCTCTCTGTCTCTCTTTCTTTCGCTCTCTTTCCCTCATCCTCTCTCTCTCTATCTGTCTCTCTCTCTATATATCTCTATCTTTTTCTTCCCTCTCTCTAACTTTTCTCTCCCTTTCTCCCTCTCACTCTTTCTCTCTCTCTCTATCCCTCTCTCTCTTTCGAGACTCATTTCCATAAGCAACAGCCCAAAATCTCTAAAGATTCACTACTGGGAATACACAGCGGCTGGAGGTATGCACCGCTGACAAAGCATACTCTCGTTCAAGATGCAAAATTCCCAGTACTATATATGCAGGCGCAAACTGTATTACTAAATATATGTAAACAACCCTATAGCCACGGTGCCCTGTGCTAGGGCACAGGTCGCACACCCTAAGGGGCGGCCCTGCTGTAAAAGTAAGTGTGTAATATCGGACTGAATGAATTAGGTTAAGAATAGTTTTTATATTGAATGCGTTCAAATTAGTGGAAACAGCTCCAGCTCCTAATCATGCCGCATTGATGGCATCAACTGAAGCACACCACTAGATAATTTGTAACATCAAGATGGAGATCGCACGTGGGCGACCGCGGCCATGACAAGAGAGCGAAACCGAAAGTGTCTCTGCTGATGGGAGTATAATATGGAACGTTAACCTTTGCGGCCTTGACCTGTTGTTTGTTATCGGTAACTGTGTAATGAGTCCGAAATCAAACGCCAAGGTCACGACAGCGCAACGATAATGTAGCGAAGCAATTTTTAAGGACTTAGTGGAATGAAGAAAAAAAAATAGGAGGTGGGGAAAAATTGGAAGGGAAGGGGTGATTTTGTAAACTGAAACGGGATTGCCAAAGAGCAATTTAATTTCTGAATAATTCCTTTATGCTACGCTATAAGCTTTATTGATAATTTATCACAAATAATAATTTCTTTAACAAATAGTTGGTTGGTGCTTTCAATGCCTTTCATTCTGCCGTCCATTTCCATCTGACTTTTTTTTGCCTTTCTTGTTTACATCCTTTATATTAACTTTAATTGTGTTCGCCGTTGGCTGGCAAAAATCTTCGGATGGTTAATTGACCGACTTCCCGTCCACTTCCAGTCGAAAATTGGCACATACACTCGATGCCGATGACAACACATTTGATAAAATTTAAAAAAATAAATAAATTTGAAACTCATTGTCTTGAGCTGTGGGTACACAGCCGCGCTGTTAGGCTGTATTCTTACCAGTAAAGCTGTGTCTTCTCACCAATCAAGTCAAGGTAATATAGTGTTTCTCACCAATCAAGTCAGGCTAATACAGTGTCTTCTCACCAATCAAGTCAGGCTAATACAGTGTCTTCTCACCAATCAAGTCAGGCTAATACAGTGTCTTCTGACCAATCAAGTCAGGCTAATACAGTGTCTTCTCACCAATCAAGTCAGGCTAATACAGTGTCTTCTCACCAATCAAGTCAGGCTAATACAGTGTCTTCTCACCAATCAAGTCAGGCTAATACAGTGTCTTCTCATCAATCAAGTCAGGCTAATATAGTGTTTCTCACCAATCAAGTCAGGCTAATATAGTGTTTCTCACCAATCAAGTCAGGCTAATACAGTGTCTTCTCATCAATCAAGTCAGGCTAATATAGTGTTTCTCACCAATCAAGTCAGGCTAATACAGTGTCTTCTCATCAATCAAGTCAGGCTAATATAGTGTTTCTCACCAATCAAGTCAGGCTAATATAGTGTCTTCTCACCAATCAAGTCAGGCTAATATATTGATACTGATAAAACACGATTTATTTCTGAAAATTTTTGCATTTACACCAATTCCAGATTTTTGTATGAAATGAATTTTCTGCTTCGTTTGAATTAACACACTAGTTCTGATTCATATTGTTCTACTAATTTTAGAGCTACATAGCCTTGAACCAAATGCTATCTAAGCACAAATACTATTTACCCTGCCAAGAGAGACATTCTCCAATGACTTTACCGACAAGTCTTTTTCATGGGTGAGTATATCGTTTTTATAGTTTGAAAAGGCAAAGGAAACATGATGATGAGTTTTCTAAAAGTCTTAATTACAACACGTTGACCAGAACAACACATTTGCATTTTTCATTTTTATTCACTGTTTACAAAGGCTGCCAAACCACATTAATGTTAACAACAAAACTGTACAAAAAAAATAAAAAGATGCCAACATTTTCTAAACGTTATCATTAAAGATCATAATTCTTTTCAAGTCCCATGAGAAACAGCGGGCAAACGATTCTCTGTAGCTGGAGCTCATTTTGAGGTAAATGAAGGTGTTGCATGAAGCAGATGCTGCCAGGAGTATCTTGCTGATGCCCGCTAGGACGTTGAACAAGTTTTTGTACTGGCCGAAGAAATGAAGTCGAGGCTCAAAGGTCATGGCCAGCAATAGGCCCACATCCGGTGTAAAGGCTATGATGAAAATGACAGATAACAGGGTCACCATTTTGACCACTTTTTTCTCCCGCTGTGACATCGTATCAGAATTCACAGTAGCGGCCATAGTAAGCCGCCATTTTGTTATTTTTTCTCAGGCTCGCCACGAGGATCAAAGAGCCGACGACAACCCAGATGAAGGTGAAGATGGTTAGGCAGAAGAAAACTCCTGTAGCGATCGCATCCAGCAGTACTCGGTTCTCGCGGAAGATGAGGATAAAGTAAGTTCTATTTTTAGCGCTGTTCTGGACCGGAACGTAATCGAAGGAAAGATAAGATGGCGTAACAGTCACCGCCATCAGTGCGAATATCCCAGCTAAGACAATGATCGTTCGTTTTGGCGTAATCAGCTGCTTTACTTTTAACGGCGTGGCGACGCACAGACATCTTTCGAACGTGACGTATGCAGTGACCAAGTTACTGACGCGCATGAAGTAGAACTGGGGCCATCCAACCGTGAACAGTTTGAGCTCATCAATGCTGAAACCGAGATCTTGGAGTTTCCAAAAAGGATAATTGCATATGCCAAGAAGTAGGGTTAGTGCCAGAAAACAAAGGTCCGACATTGATAGGGCTGGTAGCGTTATGTTCCCTGTGTCGCCGCGTCCAAGTCTGGAGAAAACGATGATGTTGCAGATGTTCATGGCGATGCCGATGACAGAGATGGCGGTGTACAGTACAATGAACTCGATGAACATAAAAATTCCTTGGACTCTATCTGAAATTAGATCTTGGGGAATCAACTCAGTGTCAGTGGAACTGTTAGAGAAAAGGTTCAGAATTTTATTTGAATCATTTCATCCGTCTGGTTTTGGGATTCAACAACATATTTAGCACCTTGAACTCCAAAAATAGTTCAACATTTATCACCTAGTTACTGATTCTCAATCCAGAGTGAATCTGTATGATTTCATAAATACTAAGAGTTAAGAAAGAAATTCAATTTCTGGTTTATTTTTTTTTTAATTTAAAAAGAAATGCCAAAGTTATCCCATGATTCAAGTTTCCTTATAATTAAAAAAAAATGAAAAATCTTAGCTTTGAAAGATGACATTGTTTTAATATAATTCAAGGGAAGGCGATGACTCAACTGACAGTTGTCACTGCACGATTGTAAATATCGTTATTATTCTTACAGCAAACTCACTTGTTAGAAATATGGTCTAGCAAATATTTGTCATTTTAATTGTGACCAATAGCAGGCTTGTAATGACAGATGGACGTGCAACAATTATGTTGGTGTATACCAAGACTGTGGTTAGCTTGTTTTGAGGTGTCAATTATAATTATATTGTTATACTAGAAGGATGAAAAATCATTACTTCCCCCCAAAAAAGCCAATCTTTTCGAACTATCTTTTCGAACTAATTTTTCCTCGGAGTAGAGGATATCTTTGTATTGTAAAAATGTGCGTTTGTATAATGTAATTGTTTTGATCAATTTTTAGCACAATTTTTAATTGATTACAGTTTTAAGAGAACGCACATCCTTGCATTATGGGCATCCATGCAATTGTTTGAATTTTTTTGCATTAATTTTCTTCTTTATATCGTAAGGTGTACTTCTAAGACATGTTTCTTCTTTATATCGTAAGGTGTACTTATAAGACATGTTTCTTCTTTATATCGTAAGTTGTACTTCTAAGACATGTTTCTTCTTTATATCGTAAGGTGTACTTATAAGACATGTTTCTTCTTTATATCGTAAGGTGTACTTATAAGACATGTTTCTTCTTTATATCGTAAGGTGTACTTCTAAGACATGTTTCTTCTTTATATCGTAAGGTGTACTTATAAGACATGTTTCTTCTTTATATCGTAAGGTGTACTTATAAGACATGTTTCTTCTTTATATCGTAAGGTGTACTTATAAGACATGTTTCTTCTTTATATCGTAAGGTGTACTTCTAAGACATGTTTCTTCTTTATATCGTAAGGTGTACTTCTAAGACATGTTTCTTCTTTATATCGTAAGGTGTACTTATAAGACATGTTTCTTCTTTATATCGTAAGGTGCACTTCTAAGACATGTTTCTTCTTTATATCGTAAGGTGTACTTATAAGACATGTTTCTTCTTTATATCGTAAGGTGTACTTATAAGACATGTTTCTTCTTTATATCGTAAGGTGTACTTCTAAGACATGTTTCTTCTTTATATCGTAAGGTGTTCTATAAGACATGTTTCTTCTTTATATCGTAAGGTGTACTTCTAAGACATGTTTCTTCTTTATATCGCAAGGTGTACTTCTAAGACATGTTTCTTCTTTATATCGTAAGGTGTACTTCTAAGACATGTTTCTTCTTTATATCGTAAGGTGTACTTCTAAGACAAGTTTCTTCTTTATATCGTAAGGTGTACTTCTAAGACATGTTTCTTCTTTATATCGTAAGGTGTACTTATAAGACATGTTTCTTCTTTATATCGTAAGGTGTACTTCTAAGACATGTTTCTTCTTTATATAGTAAGTTGTACTTCTAAGACATGTTTCTTCTTTATATCGCAAGGTGTACTTCTAAGACATGTTTCTTCTTTATATCGTAAGGTGTACTTCTAAGACATGTTTCTTCTTTATATCGTAAGATGTACTTCTAAGACATGTTTCTTCTTTATATCGTAAGGTGTACTTCTAAAACATGTTTCTTCTTTACATCGTAAGGTGTACTTATAAGACATGTTTCTTCTTTATATCGTAATGTGTACTTCTAAGACATGTTTCTTCTTTATATCGTAAGGTGTACTTCTAAGACATGTTTCTTCTTTATATCGTAAGGTGTACTTCTAAGACATGTTTCTTCTTTATATCGTAAGGTGTACTTCTAAGACATGTTTCTTCTTTATATCGTAAGGTGTACATATAAGACATGTTTCTTCTTTATATCGTAAGGTGTACTTCTAAGACATGTTTCTTCTTTATATCGTAAGGTGTACTTCTAAGACATGTTTCTTTTTTATATCGTAAGGTGTACTTATAAGACATGTTTCTTCTTTATATCGTAAGGTGTACTTCTAAGACATGTTTCTTCTTTATATCGTAAGGTGTACTTCTAAGACATGTTTCTTCTTTATATCGTAAGGTGTACTTCTAAGACATGTTTCTTCTTTATACCGTAAGGTGTACTTCTAAGACATGTTTCTATTGACGCCTTTCTTGGGCCTGTGTCTCTTAAATGTGGGCGTCTATAAACAGCGCTTTATTACTTGCTAACTTTTCGGCGGAGAGAGTGTTTTAAAGGCGATGTCATATTTATGACTGTGTTATTTACATTGTTATATTTCTCTCTCTCTCTGTCACTCTCTCTCTCCCCCTCTCTCTCGCTCTCTCTCTCTCTCTCTCTGCCATCCGTACCATCCGACATAGGGCCCTTTTCAGAAAATCAAAGATCCCTCAACAATTTAATGAAACATTACTAACGACATATTTGCACAGCTGCCCAGGTCTGTCGTACGAGGTGAGGTGAGGTAAGGTGCTGGAGATACCGTTACTGATACCCGGTTTTGGCGCCAACCAAATTCTGAGGTTAAAAAATTTAAGTTCAAATACTCCTATGAATGAGATTTTCTTGTCTTTAAAAAACCCTTTGTAAAAAAAACTGTTGGTTGATTCTAATGGGAATTCTTGTTCTAGCTTTTTGTGTGTGTTATGTAGACGATGTGTCTACGTCATCTTTCCCCGCGAATGAACTTTAGCTGACACCAAGCTCGGAACCGCATTTAGGGTATGGCTAGCTAAAAATAGTCTCCCTTGACCTTGTTTACAACTAAATAAAATTAATAGTCTGTTTCTTTAGAATTATGTAGAATTGTCTGGAGAACTCTGGAAAGGAAACCATTGTGTAAGGTCTCTCTAGAAAGATCAGTAGAACAGACAATAAAGAGGTGTGCTTTGATTTGTAATTAGCCCTAGTTTGGGTATCGCTTTTTCTGTTATTTTATTTAACATATGTTATCGTCTTTTGTTGCGTACTGTTTTAGAACGAGCCATGTAAGTAAATAAGAGATTAATTTCTCCATACAGAAAACAGTACGTAACAGTGTGTGTGTGTGTGTGTGTGTGTGCGTGCCTCAATGCACAAAAACATTTAAAAGTTATTAGTTTGAGATCCATCTATATTTAAAAAGGATTATGACACGTATGTTTTCCAAGTTTGGCTTAGAGTAAATAATTTATTTAGAAAGTCACACTGTTACCGAAGCCTTATTGTATAGCCATGGCTATTATAAGGAAAGGACATTGTTGAATCTCCTACACTCATTTGCAGCTTGCTAGAACCATCACAAACATCTTTAAATGTAATTCATAACATGTCAAACAGATCATGCAGTTTTACAGAAATATAAGAAACATAAATGGGACATTTAATTCATCTTAACAAGGTGACGTTTTAATTAGCACTTTACATTCTCTTCACATAAATAGTAAAGTTCACAGTTAGGAGTTGTCCTATTAAAATCAGTTGAAATAAATGAAGAGACACAGCGTATGTATGGAAAATGAAATCAGCGTCCCTGGCCTAGATTTGGTCCTTAATTGCAGTTTCACTTTTGTGGCTCATATAACTAAAAAAAATTATTAAAACATTTTATGGCATATTATATATATATATATATATATATATAATATAATCCTTGTTAGCATTTCTTTATGGATAATGGGAACCTCCCTCCTGGCATGGGAGGACGCCCGGTCAGCCGAAAACAATGCATTTAAATCGTTCGCAGCGAACTCTCCAGAGGGTTCAAGCAGGTTTTTTTCCACACCGGGCGAAATGGTGTGGCCTTACCACCCCCACCGCCCGGGGAGTCTTTCGGTCGGGATGGTGGATTGGAACGAAACGGTTGCCTTGGAGCAGCTATTACACGGCTGCGTAGCTAAAATCATCGGTATTGGTTTACCACGACCCAAGCCTCATATCCATTAACGGCAATAAGTAATTATGTTATTGCTTCACTACTCCCGTTGCGTTGGGAGTCATGTGGTCAGCAGATGAAAATTTACTAAGAGATTTTATTTTTATTTAAGACATAATAAAACGATTTAAAAATCATTATGTATATGTTGATTCATGCTGCTGGCATCCGTCCGTCACTAGGTGACGATGGTATGGAATTCGCAGGACGAATCCACAGGGCCTGGGATTTTCTTCTAGGATTATAAGCTGGTTCCCAAAAGCAAATGGCCTCTCTCCACACGGCTGGATAACCCCAAGGGAACATACTAAGATCCTTAAATTGTACTAAAGGTATTTCCGTATATCAAGAGAATACGAGTGCATTAAACCGCTGATCTTTTGTTGAAGCATTATTTCAAATATATGTTGAAAGTACTTATAAAAAATGTCTGTTTAAAATGCTTACATCAATCAAGAGCAGACTGCAAAACTTATTTGAACAGATGTTTGAAAACGCACGATCTGCATAAAGTTGTTTTCTTTAAATGCGTAAGCCATCTTTATTTAGCTTGAATGCACAGAACGTTCTACGAAGTCGTTTAATTGGAAAATAATTTATATTTTCTTTAACTCATTTACAAGATTATTTTTTTAAAGATTTTGTAATAAGGGGATGATGAACGAACATACCAGGAACCATCTATAAGTCAGGAGGTATGAATTATGGGGGGAATTATAAAGTGGTAGAAATAAACCACCTTTTACTTATAATATGAAGAAAGGCATCACTGAGAACGGTTCTGTGAGGAGAGAGTTCGCAAAAACAGCCAACCACGGGCTGAGTATACTGACAATGTTAGGGCATTGGAGGATATCTTGCAGAAAGTGACTGTGCAACTGTCATCAAAAAGAACGGTTCTGAGGAGAGAGAGCTTACACAATCAGCCAACCACGGGCTGCCCTTCAAAGTCATCAAAAAGAACGGTTCTAAGGGGGAGAGAGCTTACACAATCAGCCAACCACGGGCTGCCCTTCAAAGTCATCAAAAAGAACGGTTCTGATGGGAGAGAGCTTACACAATCAGCCAACCACGGGCTGCCCTTCAAAGTCATCAAAAAGAACGGCTATGAAGGGAGAGAGTTCCCACAAACAGCCAAACACGGGCTGCCTTTCAATGTCATCAAAAAGAACTGTTCTGTTGGGAGAGAGTTCCCACAAACAGCCCAACACTGGCAGCCCTCCAAGGTGCCTAACAGTGTACAGAAGGCCACACACACCCCTGGCAGTGTGCAGTTAATGATTTGCGACTTACTTACGCTTCAATAGCGAGGCTATTTCACATTTCTGTGTACCCTCAGGCAGAAAGTTTTCTTCGCGCGGTCCTTCTTGATTAAGTCACTTCCTTTGCTTTGATGGTTACACGTCACGCCTCGGTGCACGTGGGAAGATGAGGTCCAACCACAGCCTATACAACACTTAGTGCAAGTATTCAATTTTCCCTGAAGTAGGTCAGGGCCAGAGGAGTCTCCATTATTTTGTTTAAAACAGTTGTCTTTATATATTTGAAATCCATGGGAAATGAAGTAGACGCGGTTTTGTCAATTCATCTTCCCTTTAAAGTCTTAGTTCGCGTTGCATTGTAATGATGTCTGAAAAAAGTATCAATGAAATTCTATCACTAAATATC
Source organism: Omphiscola glabra (assembly GCA_964017045.1). Taxonomy (NCBI): domain Eukaryota; kingdom Metazoa; phylum Mollusca; class Gastropoda; family Lymnaeidae; genus Omphiscola; species Omphiscola glabra. The sequence goes on along the minus strand of OZ024794.1, from coordinate 13,965,331 downwards.
AGCTGGGTTTTTTTTTGGTAGTAGTTAATTTTTTTCTCCATTTGTTTGTCTGGTAATGCTTACACCGCAGAAGAGAGAAATAACACTAAAATAGGAACAATTAGGTTGACAGAGAATTCATTAAAATATTCTATAATATGAAGTATAATATTCCGAGTTGCTAACCATCTATTATTCTGTTTATACCAAAGGTCAGAGGTCAACTAATTCGGAGTAAAACTTATTATGCTTTAAAATACAAAAAAAAAAGTAGGTAAATAATTTCTTTCTATTTCTTTCTCGAAATTCAAGCATGAACAAAGACGTTTATCTATAGTATTTAGAAAATCTGCACAAATTTCTAGAGCAGTGTTTCTCAACCTTCCTAACATGGCGACCCTTTATAGAGACCCACTTACAGTGGCGACCCCCAAACACAAAATTATTTTCGTTGCTACTTCATAACTGTTAGTATATGTGTTTTCCAATGGTCTTAGGCGACCACCTGGGAAAAGGTCATTCGACCCCCAAAGAGGTCACGACCTCACAGGTTGATAACCGTTGTTCTAGAGAAAATTTTGTCATGTCAACTGAAAAGTTCTACAGAACATTTTGAGAAAAAATATGAAAAAAATAAAAGCAAAGAAAACAACATCGTCTGGAAAATGAAAAAACAACAACTACGAAACCAACAAACCAAACTCAACCAATTGTAGACAATATTAACAAACCAAACTCAACCAATTGTAGACAATATTAACAAACCAAACTCAAGCAATTGTAGACAATATTAACAAACCAAACTCAAGCAATTGTAGACATTATTAACAAACCAAACTCAACCAATTGTAGACAATATTAACAAACCAAACTCAACCAATTGTAGACAATATTAACAAACCAAACTCAACCAATTGTAGACAATATTAACAAACCAAACTCAAGCAATTGTAGACAATATTAACAAACCAAACTCAAGCAATTGTAGACATTATTAACAAACCAAACTCAACCAATTGTAGACAATATTAACAAACCAAACTCAACCAATTGTAGACATTATTAACAAACCAAACTCAACCAATTGTAGACAATATTAACAAACCAAACTCAACCAATTGTAGACATTATTAACAAACCAAACTCAAGCAATTGTAGACAATATTAACAAACCAAACTCAAACAATTGTAGACAATATTAACAAACCAATTTCAAACAATTGTAGACAATATTAACAAACCAAACTCAAGCAATTGTAGACAATATTAACAAACCAAACTCAAGCAATTGTAGACAATATTAACAAACCAAACTCAAGCAATTGAAGACAATATTAACAAACCAAACTCAAGCAATTGTAGACAATATTAACAAACCAAACTCAAGCAATTGTAGACAATATTAACAAACCAAACTCCACGTTATTCAGTCTATGCTGTTTCCTGAAGTCCCTTTTCCCTCCGCCCCCTCCCCACTTTTTAATACCCCACTTACTTCCGCTACGTAAGACAATAAAATTTTATGTTTTCCCCCGACTTGCCATTCATAAACCAAAGTCGGACAGTAATCTCCTCAAGTCACTTCCTGTAGTAATCGATTACCGCCGGCGGAGACGTCTATTCGGATATTGAGTTTTGTTTTCTGGGATCTCTCAGATTCAGAATTCTATCTCTCACCTGTAGTTTACAGTGATATTTCAGATTCAGAACTCCATCTCTCACCTGTAGTTTACTGTGATATTTCAGATTCAGAACTCCATCTCTCACCTGTAGTTTACTGTGATCTTTCACATTCAGAACTCTATCTCTCACCTGTAGTTTACTGTGATCTTTCAGATTCAGAACTCTATCTCTCACCTGTAGTTTACTGTGATCTTTCAGATTCAGAACTCTATCTCTCACCTGTAGTTTACTGTGATCTTTCACATTCAGAACTCTATCTCTCACCTTTAGTTTACTGTGATCTTTCAGATTCAGAACTCTATCTCTCACCTGTAGTTTACTGTGATCTTTCACATTCAGAACTCTATCTCTCACCTGTAGTTTACTGTGATCTTTCAGATTCAGAACTCCATCTCTCACCTGTAGTTTACTGTGATCTTTCACATTCAGAACTCCATCTCTCACCTGTAGTTTACTGTGATCTTTCACATTCAGAACTCTATCTCTCACCTGTAGTTTACTGTGATCTTTCAGATTCAGAACTCTATCTCTCACCTGTAGTTTACTGTGATATTTCAGATTCAGAACTCCATCTCTCACCTGTAGTTTACTGTGATCTTTCACATTCAGAACTCTATCTCTCACCTGTAGTTTACTGTGATCTTTCACATTCAGAACTCTATCTCTCACCTGTAGTTTACTGTGATCTTTCACATTCAGAACTCTATCTCTCACCTGTAGTTTACTGTGATCTTTCAGATTCAGAACTCCATCTCTCACCTGTAGTTTACTGTGATATTTCAGATTCAGAACTCCATCTCTCACCTGTAGTTTACTGTGATCTTTCACATTCAGAACTCTATCTCTCACCCGTAGTTTACTGTGATCTTTCAGATTCAGAACTCTATCTCTCACCTGTAGTTTACTGTGATCTTTCACATTCAGAACTCTATCTCTCACCTGTAGTTTACTGTGATCTTTCACATTCAGAACTCTATCTCTCACCTGTAGTTTACTGTGATCTTTCACATTCAGAACTCTATCTCTCACCTGTAGTTTACTGTGATCTTTCACATTCAGAACTCTATCTCTCACCTTTAGTTTACTGTGATCTTTCAGATTCAGAACTCTATCTCTCACCTGTAGTTAACTGTGATCTTTCACATTCAGAACTCTATCTCTCACCTGTAGTTTACTGTGATCTTTCAGATTCAAAACTCCATCTCTCACCTGTAGTTTACTGTGATCTTTCACATTCAGAACTCCATGTCTCACCTGTAGTTTACTGTGATCTTTCACATTCAGAACTCTATCTCTCACCTGTAGTTTACTGTGATCTTGCAGATTCAGAACTCTATCTCTCACCTGTAGTTTACTGTGATCTTTCACATTCAGAACTCTATCTCTCACCTTTAGTTTACTGTGATCTTTCAGATTCAGAACTCTATCTCTTACCTGTAGTTTACTGTGATCTTTCACATTCAGAACTCTCTCTCACCTGTAGTTTACTGTGATCTTTCAGATTCAGAACTCCATCTCTCACCTGTAGTTTACTGTGATCTTTCACATTCAGAACTCCATCTCTCACCTGTAGTTTACTGTGATCTTTCACATTCAGAACTCTATCTCTCACCTGTAGTTTACTGTGATCTTTAACATTCAGAACTCCATCTCTCACCTGTAGTTTACTGTGATCTTTCACATTCAGAACTCCATCTCTCACCTGTAGTTTACTGTAATCTTTCACATTCAGAACTCCATCTCTCACCTGTAGTTTACTGTGATCTTTCACATTCAGAACTCTATCTCTCACCTGTAGTTTACTGTGATCTTTCAGATTCAGAACTCTATCTCTCACCTGTGGTTTACTTCTCAAACTATTCAATTGTTTCCGTATCTATCTTGTATTGTAATGTTATATGTGTGCTCGCAATTAATACAAAACTCACCAATTTGAGAAACACTGTCCTTCAGCAGCCCTTTCATGTTCCACACGTCTTTGCTACACCTTTGACTTGAACTCGTGTCCACGAGCTACTGGGTCTTAACAGCCTTATACACTTGGGTCTTAACAGCCTTATACACTTGGGTCTTAACAGCCTTATACACTTGGGTCTTAACAGTCTTATACTATACAATTGGGTCTTAACAGCCTTATACACTTGGGTCTTAACAGCCTTATACACTTGGGTCTTAACAGTCTTATACTATACACTTGGGTCTTACCAGTCTTATTTACTTGGGTCTTACCAGTCTTATTTACTTAGGTCTTACCAGTCTTATTTACTTGGGTCTTATCAGTCTTATTTACTTGGGTCTTATCAGTCTTATTTACTTGGGTCTTACCAGTCTTATTTACTTGGTTCTTATCAGTCTTATTTACTTGGTTCTTATCAGTCTTATTTACATCTTAAAAATACTTTTGTTTTTATTTCATAATTTGTAGATAATAACTTTTCACCTATATTTTCATTAAGATTAACATGTTTTTTTATTTAAAACATCAGATAATGCAACAGAATTAGGAGATCTTCAGTTCCTATAAAAGTCATCATTGTTGATGTCGGGCACTTTACAATTATTTAACATTTCAAATCGATACTTGAAGAAAAGAAGCATGCAGCAAAAAGAAAAAAAATGTGAAAGAAAAATAAAAGTTGAGATAGTGAAAAGAAATGTTCAAGTTTATAGTTGATAGAAGCACCGCTTGTGAGTGAGTACTGTGTCACCTTAACACAAACTCATTATCTTACCTTCCCTGAGGCCACAACGGATTGTTTACAATGGTACTCAGCTTGTCGTCTTCCATCTTGGCGGTAGAAAGGGAATTATGGGTGCCTCAACAAGGGCGGAAAGGGGCCTGGGGTGGGTGGTGCCACAATTAGGGCGGTAGGGGGTGGGGTGCTTTCACTTAGGGTGGTGAGCTTGCCTCCGTTAGGTGGTCGGGGATAATCTTCTAGCCTAAAATAAAGTGTGTGTGATTTTGGAAAAAAGGGGGGGGGGGATATCTCAGCCGAAAAAAGCACTACGCTAACACCACGATTTGAGCGCCATTTTGATATTAATGTCTGACAAGGGAAATTGAACATTATAAAATGGGTCAAACATTGAGAGACACTACCGTAACATATGATAAAGTTAAGCATAGTAACATTTTAAAAAAAAATGGTTCTGTCATAACAAATTATTTAATTACTAGTGGTACTATCAGATTCCTTGAGTAAAACCCACGAGTTTGTTGAATGACATCCGTGAGATTTGTTGAATGACATTATTGAGATTTGTTGCATGACATCCATGATATTAGATGAGTGACTTCCATGATATTTGTTGAATGACGTCCGTGAGATTTGTTGATAGACGTCCATGATATTTGTTGAGAGACGTCCATGAGATTTGTTGAGTGACGTCCATGAGTTTGGCTGAGAGACGTCCTTGAGATTTGTTGAATGACGTCCATGAGATTTGTTGAATGACGTCCATGAGATTTGTTGAGTGTCATCCATGAGATTTGTTGAGTGTCGTCCATGAGATTTGTTGAGTGTCATCCATGAGATTTGTTGAGTGTCGTCCATGAGATTTGTTGAGTGTCATCCATGAGATTTGTTGAATGACGTCCATGAGATTTGTTGAGTGTCATCCATGAGATTTGTTGAGTGTCGTCCATGAGATTTGTTGAGTGACGTCCGTGAGATTTGTTGAGAGACGTCCATGAGATTTGTTGAGTGTCGTCCATGAGATTTGTTGAATGACGTCCATGAGATTTGTTGAATGACGTCCATGAGATTTGTTGAATAACGTCCATGAGATTTGTTGAATGACGTCCGTGAGATTTGTTGAGAGACGTCCATGAGATTTGTTGAGTGACATCCATGAGATTTGTTGAGTGTCGTCCATGAGATTTGTTGAGAGACGTCCATGAGATTTGTTGAGTGTCGTCCATGAGTTTGGCTGAGAGACGTCCATGAGTTTGGCTGAGAGACGTCCTTGAGATTTGTGGAGTGATGTCCATGAGATATGTTGAATGACGTCTGTTGTGTGAGATCCATAAGATTAGTTGAATGACGTCCAAGAGATGTGTTGAGTGATGTCCAAGAGATGTGTTGAGTTATGTCCAAGAGATGTGTTGAGTTATGTCCAAGAGATGTGTTGAGTGATTCTATATAATGTATTGAGTGACGTCTCTAAGATTTATTCAGGTTTAGGGTTTAAAGATTAACGGTCCCATGATGAAGTCCTTCGGTTGGAATTATAAAATGTTCAACCTTTTACCGAAAGAAATTTTTAAAAAATAATTTGGTTTAATAGAATAAATGTCATCACATTTCAATACGCCTCTGTTAAAACTATCTACATAGCTACATGAGTTGTTTTCTTTAGAAAGGAGAATTATATTAATAGCAGATTTAAAAGAATCAAGTAAGGTATTTTAGAGGTGATAATTGTAAGAATTTTTTTTTCTGTAGTCCGGTTATCTGTTCGTCTGTCCTGCGCTGTCCTGTGTGTTTGTCACACTGTCTGCCTGCTGCCCCTTTCTCTCTCTTTCATCTCTTTCTCTTCTCTCTATCTCCCCCTCTCTCTATCCCTCTCTGTCTATTTCTTCTTCTCTCCTTGTGTATCTCTCTCTCTCTCTCCCCTTCTCTTTCTCTCCGCTTATTCCACTCAGTGGCGTAGTGAGGGGGCAAGGGGGCATCATGCCCCGGGCGCTACTCACAAAGGGGCGCCAAATGGTACATTTTACTATAATATTGTATGGTTTTCGAATACGGGGGGGGGGGCGCTAAAAAGGTATTGGGGGCGCTAAAAAGGTATTGTGCCCCGGGCGCGAGTTATGCTCGCTACGCCACTGCACCCACTCTAATGTCATAATTCCTTGCCCCTCAAACAAAAAAGACCATTCATTAAGGACTCCTGTCCTTGCACAGTTATCGGAAGAGGCGTGGCACGTTTCACGTCTGCTAGGTCAGAAAAATAGAATGACGTTCAAGGCTGAACCGTATGGAATCAGAGCGGAACTTTATTAACGTGGATTGGGGAAAACCCTCACTAATAGCTGGACATCACTTTTTTAAAAACAAATTTATAAAACGTATACTTTTTCTGGGAATTCAACGTTTAACAGATGAAGCATTACCATGTATTGATTTCTAATCGATACAAAACCATTTGATCTTTTCCCCTTAAAACCAATTGATCTGAGTAACTTAGATGCAAAAAGATCGGTGTATATTTAAATAACACTTAATTAGGTTGCCATAGCGATTTGAAATGGTACAAAAGTACCAAGAATAGTTCCAAGTAGCTCCAAATGGAACGTTGGGGAGAACGATAAGAGACGTTACAAAATAAGAGCAACATTGACCTAGATAAGTGGTGAGACACTTCCTATGGGACCGTGCCAGACTCACTGTCAGTGCACACAAGCTGGCGTGGCAGACTCACTGTCGGTGCACACAAGCTGGTGTGGCAGTCTCATTGTCGGTGCACACAAGGTGGTGTGGCAGTCTCACTGACGGTGCACACAAGCTGGTGTGGCAGTCTCACTGTCGGTGCATAATCCTCAGCGAATAAGCGCACCGCTGACGGAAAAGCAGAATCGACCCAGATCATTCTAGGATCCAAAAACAACGAATGTCCCACGTGCGGGAATGCTTTCCGGGCACAAATAGGACTGGCAGGTCACCTGCGTACTCACCTTGTGATATAGACTTGGTCTTCTTCGTGACGGACGAGCAAACAAAGCAATCAAGAGCTTTACTAACATAGAATTGACTGATGCCGATGTCAATAATTGACCTTAGGGGTCTGTTGATTGATTTATTTCCCTTTTACTTTCTCCTTGCTCTTACTCTCTGTACGTGAATAGCAATGGCGCGCAGAGGGAACATGAAAAATAAAGGAATACATAAGAATCAAGAAGCTCACTGTGTGATGTTATTGAAACGAGCAGACTATTCTTTGCCAGGATGATTTACACTGCATTTTACAAACATGCAAGAAAACCATCAAAGATAGTTGTATGAGTTGTTAACCTCCGGGAAGCCATGGCCATTTATTTTTTCTCTAAACATTAACTAGACATCACCCACACATCAAGCAGACATCAACCGGAAATCAACCAGACATCAACCAGACATCAACCACAAATCAACCAGACATCAACCAGACATCAACCACAAATGAATCACAAATTAACCAGATATCAATCAGAATTCAACGAGAGATCAGTCAAAAAGCAAATAACTAACGAGTAAGGATCAGTATCGACAATACACCCATTTCAAGAGGACATACAGTTATCTCCCCTTGTTTTGAAAGCAGATTAGAATTACAAGATTACTTTCTCTCCCACCCCAGTGTTCTGTTAGTAGATCTAGATTTGAGAACTATTGGAATAAGCCCTTGTGCTTACATAACAGGACTTCTTGATCATTGCAGATGGCGACACAAATAACCGCTCCGTACGCCAAAAATGAGCACGAAGCATTAACGCGAACACATTTCCATGTTTCGCATTTCGGGAGAGTGTCGCTAATGGACGTCTTGATGATATTCTGGCGCGTGCAATGCCTCGTTTTGGTTGCGTGACGAGTAACGAAAACAGTCGGCTCCCGGGAGAAATGTCGCTCTAACTTCCTAGTGCAAAGTTTGCCTTCAAATGACCTCATTATTAAATTCCCGTCCTTCTAAGTCCTGTGGGACGGACGGCGAAGGTTAGATTTGATTGCTCGCTGATTTTATGAAGTAACGAAAAGTGGCCTGCAATTATTACTGTACAGTAACGGGGCATGGAAATGCTTATGTCACATGTGGCACAATTCTATGACACGTTAATACATTCGATGTTACAGTTAAAAAAAAAAGTCTTATAGGTTGTGTCTTCAAGTTTACAAATGACGATGTCAGTGTTCTTGATTTATCTGGTACCATGTTTTTTATGAGACATTTAGAACAAGATTGATCATTTTCTGATATTAGGGCAAGTAAAATATGATAACCTTGTGCTCGAACCAGTTGCAGATACGTGTTCTGTGCTGTATATATTTAGAGACAATTAATTTTTTAATTTAAAAAAAAATGATGTATTTAATTTTTTTCAGAAAATGCAAGAATTTTATGTCATGGACATTTTTTTTTAGCTCTTTAGCGACCTGAGTTCGGCTCGGCCAGCCAGCCACTAAACATGGTTTTTGACAGGTTCTTGAACAGAAATTTGGCTCTCAAAAATAGTTTAATCATCCTGCTGCTGACTTTTGGCTCTTTTGACTCATGAGTTTGCCGACCGCTGATTTAGACCAATGAAAAAAAATGTCTTTCCAAACGTTAGCATGTTTATGGCTGACACTATTTTACTTTTAGTCACTGCTGTGAACTTTGCCCCGATGACGTAAGCGTGAATGGATAAAATGATCGAAGAGAACCAGCAGTTTTGTTGACACCGACAGTGGGCACAGGTTGGGTCCATTGGTCAGTGTACATAACATAACCCTCTCTCGTATCAGGCGCAGTAATCGGACGGTTATCACGGGAAAATGAGATTAGTGGCCAGAAAGCGAACAAAGAAGATCATTTGTATGCCGAAATAAGGGGAATAATTTACAAAAAAACAACAGACACTGCTTTAATGTGGACAATGTGACGCCACCAACACAGACAACAACAGGTTTGTTTTTCAAAACAAGAATAGTTTAAACAACCAGGTCAACCATTTAACGCCATGAAACAATTAGGTCAACCATTTAACGTCATGAAACAATTAGGTCAACTATTTAACGTCATGAAACAATTAGGTCAACTATTTAACGGCATGAAACAATTAGGGCAACCATTTAACGTCATGAAACAATTAGGTCAACCATTTAACGTCCATAAACAATTACTATTTAACGTCATGAAACAATTAGGTCAACTATTTAACGTCATGAAACAATTAGGCCAACTATTTAACGTCATGAAACAATCAGGTCAACTATTTAACGTCATGAAACAATTAGGTCAACCATTTAACGTCATGAAACAATTAGGTCAACTATTTAACGTCATGAAACAATTAGGCCAACTATTTAACGTCATGAAACAATTAGGCCAACTATTTAACGTCATGAAACAATTAGGCCAACTATTTAACGTCATGAAACAATTAGGCCAACTATTTAACGTCATGAAACAATTAGGTCAACTATTTAACGTCATGAAACAATTAGGCCAACTATTTAACGTCATGAAACAATTAGGTCAACTATTTAGCGTCATGCAACAGTTGGGTAAACCAATTAACGTTACGAAACACTTGGGTCAACCATTTAACGTCATGAAACAATTAGGCTAACCATTTTACGTCATGAAACAAGTAGGTCAACAATTAAACGTCAAGAAACAATGAGGTCAAACTTTTAACGTCATGAAACAGGTAAAAAATATTAAATTCATGAAACAATTAATTCAAACCTTCAACTTCATGAAACAATTAGGTCAACAATTTAACGTCATGAAACAATTAGGTCAACAATTTAACGTCATGAAACAATTAGGTCAACAATTTAACGTCATGAAACAATTAGTTCAGCTATTTAAAGCCATTTATTAATTGTTTAAAGTGGATTTTGTAACCTAACATTAGAGAGAGTTATGAGAAATATACACATTGACACCTGAGGAACAATAACATTATACTTTCTGAGGGAAACCCAAGACCCACAACACATGGGCACTCTCTATAATCAACCCCTTCAGTATCTTGCATATGCTGATGACATAGCACTGCTAGGGAAAAGTATTACAGTCATCAAAATCCTTTATTGAATTAGAAGACGCATCACTACAAGCAGGGCTGGAAGTTAACAACCTAAAAACAAAATACATGATCACGATAAGAGAAGAACAATGTAACCATTAAACTTAGAAACCAAACTTTTGAAAAAGTAAAATCAATTCAAATACCTAGGATATTTATTAAATAAAAGGCTATATCAGGGCCGTCTTAACAACACAAGAGGCCCTGGGCACTGCAATGCACTGAGGCCCCCTAGCAACACAACAAAGCTGAGCCGTGAGAAGGGGTGTACTCCCCATGCTCAAACGGGGGGGGGGGGGGAAGGGTGGTAAACAATTCCTGCTCTCCACCAACTCACAAAGAGGAATAAAAATATAGAATAAAAATAAACATTCAACAAAGTTAAACTTCGATGAATTCAAATTATTGATGCAAGAAAAAAAATAATTCAAAATCAATAATAGTTTTTGAAACATTATCAGAAAGAAAACTATACATAATCACAGAGGATGATAAATTATCGTTATTGACACATAAATATAATAAATTTATTAATATAAATCAACATAATCGTCTGCGTATTTGTTTGCAGAGAATTGTTTAATGATTGGTTTAAAGTCAATGGTCTTAAGGATGTCATTTTCCAGGCATATAAGTGAAAGCCAGTTCAAACGTTGTTATCACATTGTACGGCGAAGCTGATTCTTTATGAGCTTCAACCGTGAAGATGAACGTTCACCTGTACAGTTGGTTATCATCATGGACATGAATACTCTGAAAGCAATTTCAACATTAGGAAATACACAATTTTTTATTTAGCTTATCTGAACCAATTGTTCTTAATTTCGTAAAGAAGGCAAACAGATTTCCAATCAAAGAATAAGCGTGTGTAAGTTGTGTCAGATCAGATTTCAGGGAGTCTATACGTTGTGTCAGGTCAGAGTTCAGGGAGTCTGTACGTTGTGTCAGGTCAGATTTCAGGGAGTCTGTACGTTGTGTCAGGTCAGAGTTGAGGGAGTCTGTATGTTGTGTCAGGTCAGAGTTCATGGAGTCTGTACGTTGTGTCAGGTCAGAGTTCAGGGAGTCTGTATGTTGTGTCAGGTCAGAGTTCAGGGAGTCTGTACGCTGTGTCAGGTCAGAGTTCAGGGAGTCTGTACGTTGTCAGGTCAGAGTTCAGGGAGTCTGTATGTTGTGTCAGGTCAGAGTTCAGGGAGTCTGTACGTTGTGTCAGGTTAGAGTTCAGGGAGTCTGTATGTTGTGTCAGGTCAGAGTTCAGGGAGTCTGTACGTTGTGTCAGGTCAGAGTTCAGGGTGTCTGTACGTTGTGTCAGGTCAGAGTTCATGGAGTCTGTACGTTGTGTCAGGTCAGAGTTCAGGGAGTCTGTATGTTGTGTCAGGTCAGAGTTCATGGAGTCTGTACGCTGTGTCAGGTCAGAGTTCAGGGAGTCTGTACGTTGTGTCAGGTCAGAGTTCATGGAGTCTGTACGCAGTGTCAGGTCAGAGTTCAAGGAGTCTGTACGTTGTGTCAGGTCAAAGTTCAGTGAGTCTGTACGTTGTGTCAGGTCAGAGTTCAGGGAGTCCAAAATAAGGAGAAAAGTTTCGATCTTGAACTTTTCTATTTTATCATATTTAAATAGATCTGTCACTTCTTCTGGTCCATCATATCTACTTAGAAAGATACTTAGATTTCGTTTCCGTTTCTTACCATCACTATACTCCATTTCTAGACACCTTCTCTTGGCCTTACGTTCATAGTTAAACATTTTCCTCTAATTTCGTGAAGATAGGATTTCAGAGACTCGAGAAGTTTTATCGCTACATGTCTGTCAGCATCTTTTGACTTCATGACCTTACTTGTTTTATTCACTCTTTCCAGAATGTTGCTCCAAAGAATTGTCAGAAAGATCGTTTCCAGGTTCTCCATTTTCTTGCTTAGTCCTTCTGCCTCAAACCTCGTATTCACATCCTGATCAGTGTCACCTGGTATAGAATCCAGCGCATCTTGATTTTTTTTTTCGAACCCTTCACGCAGAGCATGGACGGCATCAAAATATGCTGACCATGTTGTGTTAGACAGACAATTTACGACAAAGAGATATTTTCCTAAGGAACATACCAAAACATTCCACCGCTGCGTAGAAGCTGAGAAAAAATGTATATAGGCGCCGAACAAAGTCAAAGAATTTTCCAACTTGCTGCTTTTAAGCCCACTAAGGTCTGGCTGTGTCCAGCACAAGGGACATATGTCGCCATTCCGTAGTTCACGTTTGAACTTATTCCTTGATAAATCTTGTCTTAGTTCTTTCTTCTCCAGCTCGAGGGTACACTCTGCTTGAGTTTGAAAGGCTGCAGTCATGATTCTGACACAATACTGGCCCAATGCGACTCCAGTACTCAACTGTACAAGTATTCTTAATATTCCATAGCCCGAGATCTGTGTCGTGAATCACAATGTCCTGAATCACAATGTCGTGAATCACAATGTCCTGAATCACAATGTCGTGAATCACAATGTCGTGAATCACAATGTCGTGAATCACAATGTCGTGAATCACAATGTCGTGAATCACAATGTCCTGAATCACAATGTCCTGAATCACAATGTCCTGAATCACAATGTCCTGAATCACAATGTCGTGAATCACAATGTCCTGAATCACAATGTCGTGAATCACAATGTCCTGAATCACAATGTCGTGAATCACAATGTCCTGAATCACAATGTCGTGAATCACAATGTCCTGAATCACAATGTCGTAAATCACTATGTCGTGAATCACAATGTCGTGAATCACAATGTCCTGAATCACAATGTCCTGAATCACAATGTCGTGAATCACAATGTCCTGAATCAGAATGTCGTGAATCACAATGTCGTGAATCACAATGTCCTGAATCACAATGTCCTGAATCACAATGTCCTGAATCACAATGTCCGGAATCACAATGTCCTGAATCACAATGTCGTGAATCACAATGTCGTGAATCACAATGTCCTGAATCACAATGTCCTGAATCACAATGTCCTGAATCACAATGTCCTGAATCACAATGTCGTTTTCGGAAATAGCTTTGTGTGCTTCAGCTTTTACAATTTTCCCAGCAGGTGAAATAGGTAAATGGCATGTCTGGAACTGGATTGCTGGATACAATATTGGATGTAGATGACGCCGCAGTATTTTGAGGAGCAGTACTAGTAACTTATATTGCGCTTGGATTGAACGTACTAAAACATATGGTGAACGATCTTTCTCTTTCTGCGCCCCCAAACAATAGAATTCTCTTCCACTACACATCCGCAATATACCGACCACACAGGCATTCAAAACTGCACTCAAAACACATCTCTTTAAACTCTATTACCCCCGACTGATTCCCCAAATCTGACCGATAAACGATGCTGCTGGCCGACGTCAATGGCTTCACATGTAAAAGTTCTGGGGTGGGTGGGGTGAATATGAATTTGTTTTTGTTTTGTCTCTATAAAGCTGTTCTTTATTATATAAATGTATTTTATTTTATTGCTACGATTATGTTTCTTTTGCTAATATTTTTATGTACAGCGTAGTGAGCCTAGCCCTAGGCTGGGGTACCGCGCAATATAAGACAACATATAATAATAATAAAAACCAAGATGTTAATTTTGCAAGTATAACAATTTTCCTTGTCTCCTCTGCAGCTCCTTGTCTCTCTGTGCTCCACTCCTAGGACTACGTTTCGTTTCCGCTTAAATTGCTATACACCTAGAAGCATATCAATTTATTATAACTATTTTTATTGCTATAGCGGCGATTCGCTCAAAAAATATTTTTGTTTTAAAGTAAACATAATTATTTCTTATCAAGTATTTGTCTGTCCTTTCCAACTCACAAGTGCCCCGCTATACAAACGAACATTGGGAAATGATTGTCATGGTGTTCTTAATAAAACCGAAGAATGTGTTTGAGCTATGTACGATGAACATGAATTTGAGATTTAAACAATGAGCACAAAATATTATTATTATACCTCTATACCCTTATAATTCTGCCTTCAGCTCAGCCCTACGGTGCCTGCGGTGTTCAAATTACCATCTAAATATGTTTTTTAAACACAGAAAACAATATTTTTTCAGTTTAAAAAATATAAACTTATGCGTTTGTTATTTTAATAATAAATTTACCATTAAAAAGAATAACTCAATGGTGACCTACGCCTACAAGCTCCTTTATATAATGCTAATTAACTTCAGGCGTACTTTAACTGGTGCTAGAATAGACTTTTCTTAACTTATTTCACTACTAATCAGTAGTTGTTAGCGCACGGGGCAAACATCTTTGTCTAACACGATTGTAAACATAAATTCGTACCTTATTTTTTTCGAATCATATCTGGGAAAAGTAAAACGTGTTGACTAGAGTTATTTACCTTTAACAGTTTTTAAATGATCCAACTTTGATTCGTATTTATTATATTAATTTTGGAATGTGCTGATATATATCGTGGGTTAAAATTGAGAAATTAGGAATTTTAAATCCAATTAAATTGTCAAAATCTTTCAATATCCATTAACACTATGTAAAGCATGATGCCTCTATAAGAATGAGTCTCCAAAGAAACGTGAGGCCCCCTACAAGCGCGGGGCCCTTGGCCACTGCCTACTGGGCCCATGCCTTAAGACGGCTTAAGACGTACTTAAGACGGCTTAAGACGTACTTAAGACAAACGTCTGCCCATGTGATGCTCCAGCTAGACAAGGAGTCATCTTCCAGATTGAAGTAAAAATTTTACATCCTCAACTCCTTTTGATGACTTGTAACAAAAGTCAGCCCGCTTGTAATTCGTGATAGAAATTGAAGAAACAATTATTTCTGTAAAACTTTATTATTATTTTTTTTTAAAAATCATCCTACATTGCTTTTGAAGATATGTATTTGCTGTTTTTCCTTCCATTTCAAGCCACCGGTTTTCACGAGAAAAATTGCCTGATTGAAATTGTGTAAAGAGGAAAGCATGTGAGGTGAAGCTGGTTTGAAAATGTAAACTCGATTAACGATTTTCCTCGTATGTTATTTCATTGTAGGAGCATTTAATATCGTGTGGCAACGAAATAAACCACATGTGGAGCATGTACATCATTGATGACCTTGGCACGTCGAGTGAAGTTGACGTAGCTCGCATTTTCAGGACAATTTGTGTGTGTGTGTGCATTTCGGGTTGGTGTTTATTGTTGTTAAAAGATAATTTGAGGACCGCCGATGTTACAAAATAGATTTCTAACACGGGTTTAGTGTTAAAGGGGGGCTTGAGGGGTTGGTCAGTTTGCTAAGAGTCATTCAGTTCAGCGGCGCAAGCAGTTTACAGCGAATTCGGTGGGGTGAGCAGTTTACGGAGAATTCGGCTGTGTAAGCAGATTACAGTGAATTCAGCAGAGTAAGCAGTTTACAGACAAATCAGCTATGTAAGCAGCTTACAAAGAAATCAACTGTGTAAGCAGTTTATTCAATTTTTTTTTAAATCAATAAAATATTATGTTTCAGTAATTGTGAAATCAATAAATTATGCAGTGATAACATTATTCCGTTAATGGGTGTTGCCATTATGCAGTGCTGCCATTATGCAGTGTTGACCTGTAGATTAAATTGTTGCACTGAATAGAAAGGGACTTTTGACCATTACAGCAAGTTTCATAGAAATTCCGACATGTATTCAATGGCAGAAATTATGATATTTTGTGCATTAATCTAGATATTGCACATTTAACATTTCTGTGCTAATTGTCCAGAGTTCGCAGTATACGAGATTGCATAACACTGTTGATGACACAAACATGTTATAAACATTAAGTTTAACAATTTAGCTTCGCATGCCTGGCTTCACCTGGAATGGGCTACAAGGTTAATTTGTAAATCGTTTTATCAGCATAGTCCCGTACTCACTCAACCTTTCAGGGTTATAGTATTGGTATTTACTAGGGCTTAGCCGGGAAGGGGGGGGGGGCAATAGGCCTACAGACAGTTTTACAGATAGTCCTACTGGCAGTCCTACAGACAGCTCTACTGGTAGTCCTAAACCATACCCGTTGATCTTTACTTATTAATATAATAGTCGCCTCCGAAATATTCAACCTTCTAGCATGGGTTCAACCGTCACGCATGACGCTCAATGCCTTCCCCACCCCCATTCCGTACTCTTCATGAAACATTTTCCGTTGGGGGAGACCCGGTTGTTATAAGGAAACAGCCACACCGGAAGCAAACTATATATAAGTTACACTAGCTGTACTCAAAGTTCATTGGACCATAAAACCTAGCACAATTGATAGCTTTACACGTGAGAAATTTCTACAAAACTCTATCCACCATTGATAGCTATACAAATGAGAAATTTCTAGAAACTATATCCACCATTGATCGCTTTACACAAGATAAATTTCTACAAACTCTATCCACCAATGATAACTTTACACATGAAAAATATCTACAAACTCTATCCACCATTGATAGCTTTACACATGAGAAATTTCTACAAACTCTATCCACCATCGATAGCTTTAAACATGAAAAATTTCTACAAACTCTATCCACCATTGATAGCTTTACACATGAAAAATTTCTACAAAATCTATCCACCATTGATAGATTTTCACATGAGAAATTTTTACAAACTCTATCCGCCACTGATATCTTTACACATGAAAAATTTCTACAAACTCTATCCACCATTGATAGCTTAACACATGATAAATTTCTACAAACTTTATCCACCATTGATAGCTTTACACATGAGATATATCTACAAACTCTATCCACCATTGACAGCTTTACACATGAGAATTTTTTACAAACTCTATCTACCATCGATAGCTCTACACATGAGAAATTTCTACAAACTATATCCACCATTGATAGCTTTACACATGAGAAATTTCTACAAACTCTATCCAAATTTGATAGCTTTACACATGAGATATATCTACAAACTCTATCCACCATTGATAGCTTTAAACATGATATATATCTACAAACTCTATCCACCATTGATAGCTTTTCACATGAGAAATTTCTAAAAACTATATCCACCATTGATAGCTTTTCACATGAGAAATTTCTTTAGCTCTTAGTAGGCCCTATGCTGAACCCAACATCATCATCAGCGGACGGCGTCTTAACGCGGTGGATAAATTTACTTACTTGGGCAGCACCCTCTCCAGATCTGTCATCATTGATGACGAAATGAATGCCAGACTTGCAAAGGCTAGTGCCATATTTGGCAGGCTCCGCAGCACAGTTGGGGACAGGAGAGGTATTAGACGGGAAACGAAGATCAAGGTCTATAGCGCAGCAGTCCTCTCGACATTGCTCTATGGATGTGAACCGTGGACAGTCTAACAATGTCACGCTAAAAAACTGAACCATTTTCACACAACCAGCCTCAGGAAACTCCTCGGCATCAGGTGGCAAGACAAATTTCCTAACACAGAGGTTCTCGCTAGAGCGAACATACCTAGTATCTTCACCACCCTGATGCAGTATCAACTCCGTTGGATGGGACACGTTGCCCGTATGGAAGGAAGATCACCGGCTCCCTAAACAAATATTCTATGGTGAGCTCACGACAGGCAAGCGCTCCCAAGGAGCAGACAGCTCAGGACAGAGTCAGGTGGAGATCAGTGGTCAAGATAGGGGCTAAATCTTATGAAGCCAGTTGGATGGCCACCATTGAGACACGCAGGAACATTTTTAAATCCACGACTGCACCAACTATCCCCTGCCCGCGGTGCCACAGACTATTCCGAGCACTTATAGGATTGGCAAGCCCCCTACGAACCCACCGTAACCCACCCCCCTAATCGGATGACTGGATGGTCCTAGTCGATTTGACGGACGAACAACAAGACGTTTTTAAGAAAAAGAACATTTCACCACCTATATGTTTGAAGTTAGCAACTAATTAAACAAGCTACGGGCAAGTAAGTTATTTATATTAAAATGTTTTATTAATATTGCCCACCTTGATGTTACCTGGCTCAGAGATTAGAACCACCTGGCCTACGCCACCCTTTCCTGTGCATATCCTGGCTCAGACAATAGAGCCGCTTGGCCGTCGCCACCCCTTCTTGTGGATATCCTGGCTCAGACATTGGAGCCACTTGGCTCATCTCAGCACCTCCACATTACCATAATTACATAACGCATTCATCCCTTCCGTTCTCTGTTGTTCATCGCTGTAGTTTAACTTTTCGATTCCAGACGTTTTATTACAAATGTAAAGATTATTGCAGATGTTTTATTACAAATGTAAAGATTATTGCAGATGTTGTATTACAAATGTAAAGATTATTTCAGATGTTTTATTACAAATGTAAAGATTATTGCAGATGTTTTATTACAAATGTATAGATTATTTCAGATGTTTTATTACAAATGTAAAGATTATTGCAGATGTTTTATTACAGATTAAAGCAAATAAGACATGCGATTTAAAGCATTATCTAAACAGGAGTACAAACAAATAGTGAGACTTATTCTGAATGCAGTTCCTAATCTAAAGCTTAAAGATAAAAAGAGTTTAAAAAAGGAATACCATTAAAATAGCGATTGCAACCGAGAAAGATGGGTTGATGGATAGATTGATAGAGGGATAGAGAATAGATGGATATATGGAGAGATGAATAGATGCATATATGGATAGATGGACAGATAGATAGATGGAGAGATGGATATATGGAGAGATGGATCGATGCATAGATGGATAGATGGACAGATAGATAGATGGATAGATGGATAAATGGAGAAATGGATATATGGAGAGATGGATCGATGCATAGATGGATAGATGGACAGATAGATAGATGGATAGATGGATAAATGGAGAAATGGATATATGGAGAGATGGATAGATGCATAGATGGATAGATGGACAGATAGATAGATGGATAGATGGAGAGATGGAGAGATGCATAGATGGATAGATGGACAGATAGATATATGGATATATGGATAGATGGATAGATGGAGAGATGGAGAGATGGATATATGAGAGATGGATAGATTGATAGATGGACAGATAGATAGATGGAGAGATGGATATATGGAGAGATGGATAGATGGATAGATGGACAGATTGATAGATGGATATATGGATAAATGGATAGATGGATAGATTGATCGATGATAGATGGATAGATGGATATAAATATTGAATATAGGATGGATCAGGGCCAGGGATCTTAAGTTTATGGGGAAAATTCTTAAGATTTGAACACTGGAAAAACAATCTTTGTCTGCCAGACAGATGCCTGACAGACAGACGCCTGACAGACAGACGCCTGGCAGACCGACGCCTGGCAGACAGACGAATTGGAAAAATATATCATTGTGAGTCAATGGTCAGCCAGATAGACAGAAAACACGAGATTGACGGAAAAATTGTTCAACCTGCTGACAGACAAAAAGGTGGGCTGATGTATAGATTGCCTGATGTTTAGATTGGCTGAAAAATAAGTCGATATTTGATGTACTGCGTCATAAAGTACATGTTGATGGTGTGAGCCAATAAAATATCCCCTGATAAGTGTTTTGGCTGGTCCTCGGGGCGCCCTAGCTCTTCGAGCCCCCAAAGGCCACTGAACATTGCCCAGAAATATTGTGTGCATGAAGAGAACCCCAAATGAGAAGGCGTCGTTGTGGTGGGAGGCAAGGAAAAACTATTTGAATGTAGTAAACGCCAGATTCAGAAGAAATTAATTGTCGATTTCCCATCAACATCGCTGTATAATAAATTGCTTTTTTTCCCACCGAGCAGTTGACGTTATGGAGCAGGATTAAAGAGGAACGTTCGCACATCAAGTTTGCCTGTTTTGTATACAAGAAAATTAAGAAACGATTGCGCATTAAATGTGCGCATTTTAAGGCTTGTAATATAAAGAAAGTGTGAAAATAGTGGCATTGATGATCGTTAACTCCCCCCCCCCCCCCAAACCACCACCCAACCACCACCCCTCTCCCCCCCTTCAGTTTCACATTTATATTTGTCAGTTTTAAGAGTATACAATCTATTTTGGGATCTGAGTTTAAGATCACGTGGCTCTGTGGGGGAATTATCAATTCGCATGTTTTAAGGACTCGTTTCAGGTTTGAAAAGTCTGTCTTTTGTTTGTTGTATCAGTATGAGCCTATGTCTCAATGACTCAAACAAATGTCTTTGAAAAGTCTGTCTTTTGTTTGTTGTATCAGTATGAGCATATGTCTCAATGACTCAAACAAATGTCTTTGAAAAGTCTGTCTTTTGTTTGTTGTATCAGTATGAGCATATGTCTCAATGACTCAAACAAATGTCTTTGAAAAGTCTGTCTTTTGTTTGTTGTATCAGTATGAGCATATGTCTCAATGACTCAAACAAATGTCTTTGAAAAGTCTGTCTTTTGTTTGTTGTATCAGTATGAGCATATGTCTCAATGACTCAAACAAATGTCTTTGAAAAGTCTGTCTTTTGTTTGTTGTATCAGTATGAGCATATGTCTCAATGACTCAAACAAATGTCTTTGAAAAGTCTGTCTTTTGTTTGTTGTATCAGTATGAGCATATGCCTCAATGACTCAAACAAATGTATTTAAAAAGGTTTCTTTGATGAACAATTCTTAACTGGAGAAAACCTCTCGATCATAATTAAGTTTATATTGATTGGTTGAATACTTATATAGCGCTCGTATCCATGCTATTACAGCATGCTCACAGCGCTCTTAGCGATGGCATCAGTGGCGTCACAGGAGTTGTCGGAATGATTCTTTGTTTCAATGTTAGCCGCCTATGGGGCGTCATCTCCGTGTCTGAATTTAGACTTTCCTTCTCTTAGATGAGTTACCTTCCAAGGTTAACGAGTCCCATCCACCCGGGGTGCTGGTGAATTTTTTTTTTTAATTTTTGCTTGGCTTTGGTGTGCATTGAACTCCCTACCATGAACTTGTGATTGGCTCAGTTTAGACCACTCAAGTATATATCAAAGGCAACGAATGTTGGTGCAGGAATCAAACATGGACATTTTTTCTTTGAGCTCTGGATGGAATGGAAACGCTTGCGCGCCTACATCTTCACAAATAATAGATGTCTCTGATGTTTTGATTAATAATCCCAGCACACATTATGGTTGATCGAAATAACCTCATTCATCAGGTCTCTTACAGGAAAGTACAATTGTTTATATGTGATGATATGTGTATTTCTTACTACAGACATATGACATTAAAATATACGACTTTATTAGATGACAACCAAGACGTAAAAACCAATATAGGACTATCAGATGACATCCAAAACGTAGTCACCGTATATTTTTAAGACCTTTCCCACGACTATACATTCTGGTTATGAACTATTTTATCCGATGTCCAGAACGTCCCACGAAATTACTTGATACAGATGTAAACTAACAACGAGAAATGAACCCCTAAAGCCGTCCCGCAGGATGTACATTGTATTTTCGCTCTCATTTAATCTAAGATCAGATAACCGCTGGCCTGTTTAGTTGATATTTAACTCCCTTGGAGATTTTAGCACTGGGAGTTGTGCGGAAATTAAGCAACGATATATTTAAACTATGCGTGTTTATTACAGTAAACACAACACGTTCTTTTAACACAGTGCTTCTCAACCTTTCTACTTCCGCGACCCTTTAATACAGTTACTCATGTTGTAGCGACCCCCAGCCACAAAATTATTTTCGTTGCTGCTTCATAACTGTAGAGTATATGTGTTTTCCGATGGTCTGAGGCGACCCCTGGGAAAGAATCATTCGACCCCCAAAGGGGTCGTGACCCACAGGTTGAGAACCGCTGTTTTTAATACATAAGACATATACACAGGGTAGAGATAAACCTCAAGAAGAGAAATACGAATGGTGCAAGTTTTTCCTAAGAAGCCTCGACTACAAAAAATGCAGAGACAAACTTAGCTTATTGATATAGATACCATTACTTGTCAACTAAACACTTATTGTAGTACTTGGATGTTTTGTGACTTTAGTGGTGAGATGTCGGTCATTATAAAGTATTTGTGAAATGTTTTGTTTTTTTCCGATTGGTGAGATCCCCGGTCGTGTTTTTCCGTATATAAGTTATACACATTTTCAAAAGAAATCACGATTTTGTGCTGCGGCCTTTGTCGGTAATGATCAATTAATATAAGTCTTTTTATTTGGTGAACAGTATTGAACGACTTTCATAAGTGTGATGCAGAGAACCTGAGAACCTTGTGCTGAGTGTTAACTGTTAGCTTACTTTGAAGTCTGAACGTTGTGACACGTATAGCATTATTGAAAAAATCATTCCTAGACCATAGTGAGCAAACTTTTCTTCCAAAATAGCCACATCTGAGGCAAATGAAAAGTAATATTTGCCACGCTATGTTGAAATCATAAAAATACGCGAATATTAAATCAAATGACAGTAAATACTGTTAGTAACTGTGTAAGCCCACTTTGTAAAGTAACATATGTATCTCTATGAGCCCACTTTGTCAAATACTGTTTTTATCTCTGTAAGCCCCCTTTTTTAAATACTGTTTGTATCTTTATAAGGCCCACTTTTTCAAATACTGTTTGTATCTCTATAAGCCCACTTTTTCAAATACTGTTTGTATCTCTATAAGGCCCACTTTGTAAAATGCTGTTTGTATCTCTATAAGGCCCACTTTGTAAAATGCTGTTTGTATCTCTATAAGGCCCACTTTGTAAAATGCTGTTTGTATCTCTATAAGGCCCACTTTGTAAAATGCTGTTTGTATCTCTATAAGGCCCACTTTGTAAAATGCTGTTTGTATCTCTATAAGGCCCACTTTGTAAAATGCTGTTTGTATCTCTATAAGGCCCACTTTGTAAAATGCTGTTTGTATCTCTATAAGGCCCACTTTGTAAAATGCTGTTTGTATCTCTATAAGCCCACTTTGTAAAATGCTGTTTGTATCTCTATAAGCCCACTTTGTAAAATGCTGTTTGTATCTCTATAAGCCACATTGTCTGTCTTTGTAGTTTTGCTGGTAATGTTGTACGGTGTTAAGGTTGAAAGGTGGTAGGGTTGATAGGTGGTAGGGTTGAAAGGTGGTAGGGTTGAAAGGTGGTAGGATTGAAAGATGGTAGGGTTGAAATGTGGTAGGGTTGAAAGGTGTTAAGGTTGAAAGGTGGTAAGGTGGTAATGTTGTAAGGTGTTTAGGTTGAAAGGTGGTAGGGTTGAAAGGTGGTAGGGTTGAAAGGTGGTAGGATTGAAAGATGGTAGGGTTGAAAGGTGGTAGGGTTGAATGGTGGTAGGGTTGAAAGGTGGTAGGGTTGAAAGGTGGTAGGGTTGAAAGGTGTTAGGTTTGAAAGGTGGTAGGGTTGAAAGGTGGTAGGGTTGAAAGGTGGTAGGGTTGAATAGTGGTAGGGTTGAAAGGTGGTAGGGTTTGAAAGGTGTAGGGTTGAAAGGTGTTAAGGTTGAAAGTTGGTAAGGTTGAAAGGTGGTAGGGTTGAAAGGTGGTAAGGTTGAAAGATGGTAGGATTGAAAGGTGGTAGGTTTGAAAGGTGGTAAG
Source organism: Omphiscola glabra (assembly GCA_964017045.1). Taxonomy (NCBI): domain Eukaryota; kingdom Metazoa; phylum Mollusca; class Gastropoda; family Lymnaeidae; genus Omphiscola; species Omphiscola glabra. Next base: position 13,941,380 of record OZ024794.1, on the reverse strand, counting down.
GTGGTAATGTGGTAGGCGTGAGATGAAAGTAGTGGCGATGGCTAGAGTTAGGTTATAATCGTTTGAAGTAAGGAATTATTTATGTTTTGGGAAGCATGTCGTTGCGAAGAGGGTGGGAAGGTACCCACACAGGGCGCCATGTTAAAAGGGAGTCTAATTTGAATCTCTTTAATGCAAATATTTGTATGAGGAAGAGGGCGCCGAATTTCAGGATTTTCCCTCAAGCGCAACTATTTTCTTGTCACGGCCCTTTAGGGGAGGGTCGAGGGCTGGGATGGGGTGGGCGTGTGAGGTTTTTAGTTGAGGAAGACAGGAACGGAGGTGTGGTTCCAGTGAGGGTGGGTTGGAGGTGAGACTGATGGGGAAACGTTTCAAAAGGAACTTGTCTATTTGTTCAATAACATTGAATGTGTGTGGGGGTGGGGGTATTAAAGTGTTGTAAATGGCTTCCAAAAAGTTCATCCCTTTCCTTGAAAACACGCTTACAGCTGTGGGCGTGCTGCCCAATATCGCCCACATCCCACACACCGCCCTTTAACGCCCCACACCACTCCATATCGCCCACATCCCATACACCGCCCTTTAACGCCCCACACCACTCCATATCGCCCACATCCCACACACCGCCCTTTAACGCCCCACACCATTCCATATCGCCCACATCCCATACACCGCCCTTTAACGCCCCACACCACTCCATATCGCCCACATCCCACACACCGCCCTTTAACGCCCCACACCATTCCATATCGCCCACATCCCATACACCGCCCTTTAACGCCCCACACCACTCCATATCGCCCACATCCCACACGCCGCCCTTTAACGCCCCACACCACTCCATATCGCCCACATCCCATACACCGCACTTTAACGCCCCACACCACTCCATATCGCCCACATCCCACACACCGCCCTTTAACGCCCCACACCACCCCACAGTTACATTATAATTGAGCACAATAAATGTTCACCAGAATCAAATCTCCAATGATCAAAATATTGAACAAAAACGCCCTTGACGCTAGAGATGTATAAGTGGGCGTGATCACGTGGTGGAGTGTCATCTCACTGCCCGGGTGCTCTCATTTCCCATTAGCTATCATCAATGAGGTACAGATTTCGTATTGTATTCTGTGGAAAAATGGGCCTCTTTTAGCTTCTTAAGAGCCCTTTGCAATTATTTCTAACGGGTTTTTTCAAGATGCTCCAAGATTAGTTCCCCGCCCCCAACACACCTTTCATATGCTCTTTCTTTCTTAACCACTGTGAGCACTTCAACGTATAGCACAGGTCCGATCTCACAGTTAATGGAGAGCTGTTATTGGATGGTAAATGTCAAATGATTGTAATTGTCATAGGATAGTAACTGTCATAGGATGATAATTTGCATAGGATGGTAATTGACATAAGATGGTCATTGGCAAAGGAATGTAAAGTCATAGCATAGGTAACTAACACCGTTATATGATTTTTCAAATTTAATGTGTTCTAAGATTTGGCTCGTTGGATGAATAGTACGCAACACAGGACTGCAAAGCAGTATGCCAAGAAAATCGATAACAAAACAGTGATAGGAACAATAATAAATTTAATTATACTATTACGTTGATATAATAATACAAAAATCAAATATATAGAAATAAAAACTATATCAACTCACAGCACAGCAGGTGAAAAAGTATAATACTAGAAAGGTACAAATATCAATCCACTCACAGAGGGGAAAACTTTTTCAAGTCGTGTAGGGCTCCTGTCAGTCTCCCAGGACTGCCAAGTTACCACATACACAAGTACTGCCAAGTTATCCCATAAACAAGTACTGCCAAGTTACCACATAAACAAGTACTGCCAAGCTACCACATAAAGAAGTACTGCCAAGCTACCACATAAACAAGTACTGCCAAGTTACCACATAAACAAGTACTGCAAGGTTACCAATGCACTATGTCTCGCCGAATGATGTCATTTCCAGCCCGAGTGTTTGGTGATCATTTCTTGTACTCTGATACTCTGGAGTGTTAGTTTCTACTTCAATCTATTATAAAAAGCTCGATGTGATTGTGTTTGTTTGTAGATGAGACGATCAATCACCAGAAAAATCGCACAATGGATAACAATCAATTAAGACTTTATTCAGAACGAATGGCTTCAAACATCTTTCTGTGCGCTTTTGTTGGATGGACGCATCTCTTATATATAATGGTCTACGATGAGTCACTTCCTTGTTTTGTCACGTGATACGTACCAGCCATTGGTAGGCTTTCTGCTACACATAACAACACATAACAACAGATAACAGCTGATCAGCCATTGCCATTATCGTTAATTTTAAAGCACAATGTTTGTCTCCATCAGCGCTTCCCCAGTGTCAATTAAAAATTTTACTTTTCAAAATATTCTTGAATACACGCGTTTCTTTAAATGACATTCATTAAATGTGACAATAATTATAATTCAGTTATGATTAAAGGAAGAAAGTTGTTTAAAGAAAAATTTGTGAGCGACTAGTGTGTTGCAGACAGCCTACCGGAAGTCTTACTCGTACTTACACTTATCACGTGACAAAACAATCGACTCATCGTAGTCCATTTGCTTGTGACTACTTCCATTTCCGGATAGCGGCGCAAGATATAAATCCCGATAACTGCGTTAAATGATTTTTTTTAAATAACGCAGCTACTTTTGGTGTGTACTATTTACATCAAAAACTTAATATAGTTCATGGGCGAAAATTAATAAGTGTGCAGTGGCGTATCAAGGGGGGGGGGAGAAAGGGGTGTAGCAATAATTGGGATTCTTAAACGTGCGTTACTTGAGTTCATGTTTAGTAGATGGGAAGTTGGTGTCGCAGATGTTTGGCGCTATAACTAGTGCTTTCAAAAAATAGTACATTATAATTATCCCATAGATCAGGGGTATCCAGGGTATCCAAGTCATTGGTGTGCTTGCTTATTAATTGTTATTACCAACTTTATTATGCAGTAAATGTGTGTGTGGAAGGGAAAATCGTAAGTTTGTTATGTAGCCCCCCAATCAGCATCTAGTAAAACAGTGGTTCTCAACCTTCATAATGCCGCGACCCTTTAATACAGTTCCTAGTGTTGTGGCGACCCCCAGTCACAAAATTACTTTCGTTGATACTTCATCACTGTAGAGCATATGTGTTTTCAGATGATGTTAGGCGACTCCTGTGAAAGGGTCATGCGACCCACAAAGGGTTTGCGACCCACAGCTTGAGAACCGCTGTAGTAAAACAACGTCCTTTGATGTGTGGGCGCCTTTTATGAGAATTGCAATGTCTCAAAGACATGATTTTTTTTTCACACGGAACAATCTCAGTAGTTAGCAGTTTTGACGTTTTAGATGACATTTTTTTTATATGTTTTACATTCAGTCTATATGTTTTATATTAGAAACGCAATAGGTTTGTCTAGATATTTTTGTACTGACATCAGATATTGACTTGGTAGTTGTGATAGTGTGTATGGTTAACGCTTATTATTGTGAGCAGTGAGTGAACTTTGTGACCTGAGTGGCCCGTGTTGTTGTTATGCGGTGTGACTGCATGTGGTGAGTTTGTTTTTACTCATGAATATTTAAACTTAAAGGCGGTAGGGAAAACTGAAATGCGTGATCATGAATGTGAAGCATAAAAGGAGTGGAGAATGTAGAATAAAGATAAGTCGTTACACTGAACACAGACGAGTTGGCGTCATTTGTGGCTATTACAGTAGTGTTAAAAATGTCCCTTCTAATGTTTCTTATGTTATTATAAGTCTCTGTACCATAATTTCACTGAAACTGAAATGTTTCGAAATCAGATTTAAAAAAAGCTCCACATGAGTATACAAGATTCTACAATGTACTTACCTTATCAAAGCCCAATCTATAGACCTGCGCCAAGGCTTAGGTTACAGTGAAAGCATCTACGTCAGTGGTTCTCGACCTGTGGGTCGCGATCCCTTTGGAGGTCGCACGACCCTTTCCCCAGGGGTCGACTAAGACCCTCGGAAAACACATACACTCTACAGTTATGAAGTATCAACGAAAATAATTTTATTATTAAGGGTCGCCACAACATGAGAAACTGTATTAGGGGGTCGCGGCATCTGGAAGGTTGAGAACCACTGATCTACGTTGTATGTAGACTAAACTTGGTAAAAAATATATTACATTATTATTATCACTTTTGAAATATCGGTGGATTTCAAAATAATAATATTTATATCCATATTTTTGTGTGAATTGGGGTGGGGTGGGGTTGTCCCATTCGTCAACCGATTTTAATGGAACAATTTCTAAAAATAAAGTTTGTTCGTTTTCAATCTAAAAATATATGAAAGATTAAGAGGTGTTTTTTTTCAGTAAATGAGCTTTATAAAAAAATGAAACTTGATGGAGAGATCTAGACGAAACTTGGAACAAATGTTCTTGCAAATCTAAATTGCAAAACTGGAGGGTTTGGAACTCATAATATCCACAACTGGATACTAATTTCCTATGTATTATATTATATAAGCTGTATCTCTTACACTTTTCAATCGATCTCATTGGGACGACTTTTACATTTTTTTACGTGGCTGTTTATCTGATGAATTATTTACGGCCCCATTTCTTAGTGATAATCAAAACAACACATTATTGAAAGCGCTCGCACCGGGGTCCTTATTTTAACTTATATGGAAAACTATAGAGCAGCGGTTCTCAACCTGTGCGTCGCGACCCCTTTGGGGGTCGAACGACCCTTTCCCAGGGGTCGCCTAGGACCATCGGAAAACACATATACCCTACAGTTAAGAAACAAAACTTGTGTTTGGGGGTCGCCATAACATGAGGAAAATATTAAAGGGTCGCGTCATTAGAAAGGTTAAGAACCACTGCTATAAACTACGCCCATTTTTTTGTTAAATCTTTAAGTACCGACATTATGAGTACTTTTAAAAAAAAAGAGTCATTTCTTACAAATTATTTTTAGGTTAAAAAAATAGTAGAGATTTTCCCAGCAAGTTTTCTATTGTTCCACTTAGGTGCAAGTTCTGCACTATTCCACGTATGTGCAAGTTCTCTATGTTCCACGTAGGTATAAGGATCATGAAAATGCCAATGGGATCTATAAATTTATTTCAATTTTAGTTTAGTTTGATAGAATGCTATAGTTTCCTGTTATTTTTTACGGTGTGAAGTATAGTATAGAATGTTATAGTTTCCTGTTATTTCCACGGTGTAGGTTAGTATAGAATTCTAGAGATTCCTGTATAAGTTAGTAGATCTTATTTTTAAAGTTTCTTGAAACTCCTTAATCTAGAAGGTTTGATTTTTTTATATAAAGGTTTTAAGACTATACTTAAATGTCTTTTCTTGTTTATAGAAGTGTCTATGATTGTCTATGATTGTCTATGGTTGTTTATGATTGTCTATGACTGTCAATGATTACCTATGATTGTCAATGATTGTCTATGATTGTCTATGATTGTCTATGTTTGTCTATGATTGTTTATGATTGTCTATGATTGTCAATGATTGTATATGATTGTCAATGATTACCTATGATTGTCAATGATTGTCTATGATTGTCTATGATTGTCTATGTTTGTCTATGATTGTTTATGATTGTCTATGATTGTCAATGATTGTATATGATTATCCTCACATGTTATGAAAACAGATTTAAAGTTATTTTAAAAGTTTCTAGAAAGTTCCCAATAAGTTTAAGAGGTTAAATTGATTTTCCTTACAACAGCCAAAGCTACACAAGAAGGCTTTGGTTAATATGCAATTTCCGGGTAAATTGTTGCATCTTGGCCAAACTTTGGGAAGTGTTTTTGACAGGTCCCTGCATTAACGTGTACGCTAGTAGCGCTATAGACTTTAGAAGTTTTCTACTAATGCAAACCCGAGCAAAGTTTCTCTGTTCAATGCAAACATATTCTTTTAACAAAACGGAAAAAAAAGTTGTACCATTTTAATAAACTACAGTTGATTGCAATGATCACATAGTTCAGTGGTTGCAATGATCACATAGTTCAATGGTTGCAATGATCACATAGTTCAATGGTTGCAATGATCACATAGTTCAGTGATTGCAATGATCACATAGTTCAGTGGTTACAATGATCACATAGTTCAGTGGTTGTAATGATCACATAGTTCAGTGGTTGCAATGATCACATAGTTCAGTGGTTGCAATGATCACATAGTTCAGTGGTTGCAATGATCACATAGTTCAGGGGTTGCAATGATCACATAGTTCAGTGATTGCAATGATCACATAGTTCAGTGGTTGCAATGATCACATAGTTCAGTGGTTGCAATGATCACATAGTTCAGTGGTTACAATGATCACATAGTTCAGTGGTTGCAATGATCACATAGTTCAGTGGTTGCAATGATCACATAGTTCAGTGATTGCAATGATCACATAGTTCAGTGGTTGCAATGATCACATAGTTCAGTGATTGCAATGATCACATAGTTCAGTGGTTGTAATGATCACATAGTTCAGTGGTTGTAATGATCACATAGTTCAGTGGTTGTAATGATCACATAGTTCAGTGGTTGTAATGATCACATAGTTCAATGGTTGTAATGATCACATAGTTCAGTGGTTGTAATGATCACATAGTTCAGTGGTTGTAATGATCACATAGTTCAGTGGTTGTAATGATCACATAGTTCAGTGGTTGTAATGATCACATAGTTCAGTGGTTGTAATGATCACATAGTTCAGTGGTTGTAATGATCACATAGTTCAGTGGTTGCAATGATCACATAGTTCAGTGGTTACAATGATCACATAGTTCAGTGATTGCAATGATCACATAGTTCAGTGGTTGCAATGATCACATAGTTCAGTGGTTGCAATGATCACATAGTTCAATGATTGCAATGATCACATAGTTCAGTGGTTGCAATGATCACATAACTAAGTGGTTGCAATGATCACATAGTTCAGTGGTTGCAATGATCACATAGTTCAGTGGTTGCAATGATCACATAGTTCAGTGGTTGCAATGATCACATAGTTCAGTGATTGCAATGATCACATAGTTCAATGATTGCAATGATCACATAGTTCAGTGGTTGCAATGATAACATAGTTCAGTGGTTGCAATGATCACATAGTTCAGTGGTTGCAATGATCACATAGTTCAGTGGTTGCAATGATCACATAGTTCAGTGGTTGCAATGATCACATAGTTCAGTGGTTGCAATGATCACATAGTTCAATGGTTGCAATGATCCAATAGTTCAATGGTTGCATTGATCACATAGTTCAATGGTTGCAATGATCACATAGTTCAATTGTTGCAATGATCACATAGTTCAGTGGCAGACATAAAGAGTGCTTTAAGGGAAATGGGGTTTACCGACCTAATGGTTCCATTTTTAATTTGATTGCCACCTTAATAATATGGTGTTGGGAAGGGAGAATCATAAGTTTGAGATCCAGCCCTAAACGGCATTTAGTCAAATTATGGGTTGGTGCTTTTTCTGAGGATAGACATGTCTCAAATGTATCATTTGTAGGATAGCCATACCTCAAATGCATCATTTGTAGGATAGATATGTCTCAAATGCATCATTTTTTTAAAATGAGCATTTTTATTTGATCCTTTTAAATAGTATTTTTTTATCTGGAGAAATTCACAAAACCCGACAAAGATCGAGGGCTGGGTTCAAGCCCCTCTCCCTTAACACTGATTTGAAGCAGTTCTCCCCCCCCCCCCAACTGTGATGATGTCCCTGCATAAAATAGGTTATCACATAAAACGCTCATTTCTCATATATCCACAAACCTTGACCTTCACTTGGACCTTCACCTTCACTTGGACCTTCACCTTCACTTGGACCTTCACCTTCACTTGGACCTTCACTTTCACTTGGACCTTCACCTTAACTTGGACCTTCACCTTCACTTGGACCTTCACCTTCACTTGGACCTTCACCTTCACTTGGACCTTCACCTTCACTTGGATCTTCACTTTCACTTGGACCTTCACTTTCACTTGGACCTTCACCTTAACTTGGACCTTCACCTTCACTTGGACCTTCACCTTCACTTGGACCTTCACCTTCACTTGGACCTTCACCTTCACTTGGACCTTCACCATCACTTGGACCTTCACCTTCACTTGGACCTTCACCTTCACTGGACCTTCACCTTCACTTGGACCTTCACCTTCACTTGGACCTTCACTTTCACTTGGACCTTCACCTTAACTTGGACCTTCACCTTCACTTGGACCTTCACCTTCACTTGGACCTTCACCTTCACTTGGACCTTCACCTTCACTTGGACCTTCACCTTCACTTGGACCTTCACCTTCACTTGGACCTTCACCTTCACTTGGACCTTCACCTTCACTTGGACCTTCACCTTCACTTGGACCTTCACCTTCTCTTGGACCTTCACCTTCACTTGGACCTTCACCTTCACTTGGACCTTCACCTTCACTTGGACCTTCACCTTCACTTGGACCTTCACCTTCACTTGGACCTTCCCCTTCACTTGGACCTTCACCTTCACCTTCACTTGGACCTTCACCTTAACTTGGACCTTCACTTGGACCTTCACCTTCACTTGGACCTTCACCTTCACTTGGACCTTCACCTTCACCTTCACTTGGACCTTCACCTTCACTTGGACCTTCACCTTCACTTGGACCTTCACCTTCACTTAGACCTTCACCTTCAACTTCACTTGGACCTTCACCTTCACCTTCACTTGGACCTTCACCTTCACTTGGACCTTCACCTTCACTTGGACCTTCACCTTCACCTTCACTTGGACCTTCACCTTCACTTGGACCTTCACCTTCACCTTCACTTGGACCTTCACCTTCACCTTCACTTGGACCTTCACCTTAACTTGGACCTTCACTTGGACCTTCACCTTCACTTGGACCTTCACCTTCACTTGGACCTTCACCTTCACTTGGACCTTCACCTTCACTTGGACCTTCACCTTCACTTGGACCTTCACTTTCACTTGCACCTTCACTTTCACTTGGACCTTCACCTTAACTTGGACCTTCACCTTCACTTGGACCTTCACCTTCACTTGGACCTTCACCTTCACTTGGACCTTCACCTTCACTTGGACCTTCACCTTCACTTGGACCTTCACCTTCACTTGGACCTTCACCTTCACTTGGACCTTCACCTTCACTTGGACCTTCACCTTCACTTGGACCTTCACCTTCACTTGGACCTTCACCTTCACTTGGACCTTCACCTTCTCTTGGACCTTCACCTTCACATGTAACTCTTTTAAAATAAGATCTTTCACGTATCTTATCGGTGTAAATTCTTTCGGGTTTAAATATGCACAAATGTTTATAGACTTTCTCTCCCCACCCCCCTGTTCTTGCTTTAACTTCAAGAAATGAAGAAAGTCATCATCTTGGTTTGCACCATCTTGGTTTGCACCATCTTGCTTTGCACAATCTTGGTCTGCAACTTCTTGCTTTGCACCATCATGGTTTGCACCATCTTGGTTTGTACCATCTTGGTTTGCACCATCTTGGTCTGCACCATCTTGGTTTGCACCATCTTGGTCTGCAACTTCTTGCTTTGCACCATCATGGTTTGCACCATCTTGGTTTGCACCATCTTGCTTTGCACCATCTTGGTCTGCAACTTCTTGCTTTGCACCATCATGGTTTGCACCATTTTGGTTTGCACCATCTTGGTTTGCACCATCTTGGTCTGCACCATCTTGGTTTGCACCATCTTGGTTTGCACCATCTTGCTTTGCACCATCTTGGTCTGCACCATCTTGGTTTGCACCATCTTGGTCTGCACCATCATGGTTTGCACCATCTTGGTCTGCAGCTTCTTGCTTTGCACCATCTTGGTCTGCACCATCTTGGTTTACACCATCTTTGTTTGCTATCAATTGACTTCATTGTCCTTAGCGGATAGGATGAATCTGAACTTCAAGTTGAACGGTTAAATGTCCACGACTCTAACTCTTTGGAATTTTTTTTTAAACGGGAAAACCCCGTTACTGAGTGAATATCCCATGAAACGAAAAGTAAAATAATGATTGTCACAACTAGGATGTAATCGTCAAATAGGAATATATTTCAGGGTGAGTTATTTGAAACGCGACAAAAAGTAGAACCGTTAGTGCGCAAAGATAACGCATATAACAGCTGTGAAACCAAACTTGTTGCTCCTGTCACTCATCATAGTCAATGTTACAGAATCTGATCACATGACTGCTTGTTAGCGTCAGCAGACTGTGGAAATTGGAACTGTGTGGGAGGGTGGAAGTTTGATGGAGGGGGCGCGAAGGTCGCGTGTCTGAGGGTTGGGTAGAATGGGTCAGTGTGGAAAATAACAATGAGAGATGGGTATTTCATCAACAGGAAAATAAATGATCAGAAATTGCTGATTTAGGTGGGACATTTGTTGGAGATGAAAACTTTCCAAACGGAATTTTTTTTTTTTAAGGTACATAATTAACAACCCAGCAAGATATACAAGGGGGTCCATTGAGCGCTTGTTGAATTGATAATTTTGTGTTGGAAGAGGGGGGGGGGTAGGTGGTCTCTGTGGATAATCTTGAATCAAGACACTGAATGTGATACTGTATGTGACAGTATTGCCAAGAGTGTGACTGTCATATATCACGAGTTAACAGGAGAAGTGAGGTGACCACTGGAGATCTAGTCAAGTTATTTTCTGTCGTATTTTTCAGAGTATAATAATACGGTAGAAAGTAGCTTGACTAGATCTCCAGTGGTTACCTCAATTTTCCTGTTAGCTCGTGATATAGAACAGTCAAACTCTTGGCAATACTTTTATAATCGAATCGATGCAACTTTTGTAAGTGGGTCACCAGGTCTCCTTGTCATGTTTGGGGTTTCACTTTATGCCATTCTCTGGCCCTGGTGTGACACGGAACTGTCACGGTAAGTCTTCAATGGAAAAGACGTTAAGTACCAGTGAAGTTAGGTCAAGGACACATTAGAAACGTAACAAACATGATTGACTTTTACAGTTCGAGATGCGCCTTAATCAGAGGGTTCTTATAGCGGCATCTTGTTTCCGTACCGGTACCACTGGAAACACAACCTCCAAGTTAAACACAGGTCCAAAGACAACCTTCAAGTTAAACACGGGTCCAAAGACAACCTCCAAGTTAAACATAGGTCCAAAGACAACCTCCAAGTTAAACACAGGTCCAAATACAATCTCGAAGTTAAACACAGGTCCAAAGACAACCTCCAAGTTAACCACAGGTTCAAAGACAACCTTCAAGTTAAACCAGGTTCAAAGACAACCTCCAAGTTAAACACAGGTCCAAAGACAACCCTGAACTAGATAGATGTTGAAATGAACGCTTGTTATTTAGACTATACTAAACGGGTGCGTTGATAAATTGAAAAGATCTGTGGTAAAGCTGGTATTATTAGCGTGCTTGTAAAGAATGGTTGTGTTCGTTTCATATGTGTTCGTTACATATGTGTTTGTTACATAAGTGTTTGTTACATATGTGTTTGTTACATATTTGTTTGTTACATGTGTTTGTTGCATACGTGTTTGTTACATATGAGCTTGTTACCTATGACCATGCTACATATATGTTTGTTACATATTTGTTTGCTACATATATGTTTGTTACATATGTGTTTGTTACATATGAGCTTTACATATGAGCGTGTTACATATGTGTTTGTTTTCATATGTGTTTGTTACATATATGTTTGTTACATATATGTTTGTTACATATGAGTTTGTTACATATTTGTTTGTTACATATGGACTTTTTACATATGTGTTTGTTACATATGTATTTGTTATATATTTGATTGTTACATATGAGTTTGTTACATACGTTTTTGTTACATATGTGTTTGTTACATATGTGTTTGTTACATATGTGTTTGTTACATATGTGTTTGTTACATATGAGTTTGTTACATAAGTGTTTGTTGCATGTGTTTTTGTTACATATGTCTTTGTTACATCTATGTATTTGTTACACACGTGTTTAGCCTACTGTTGGTGTACATTGGACCGTACACTTTAGATGTAGGTGTCATGTGAATTCAAAAAAAAGGAGTTGTTTTTAAAATCAACTGTTTGAAAAACAAAATGACAAGTACACCAGTGTTTGTGACTTGTTTTCATACAAGTGTAAGATACATTGTCTCACTCAATACATGGCACGTAAGGGGCGGTCATTCCCATTGAGTTGGCTTTCATTGGTTGAACGATCATTTTAGGTTCACTGATTTCCCTTTATCGTAGTCTCTGATTGTTAAAGCCCATGCCGATGAGTTTAGCTACGCGGCCGCGAGAAATCCGCTCCTAGGCAACCATTTCGTCCCAACTTTCCGTCCCGACCAAAAGACTCCCTGGGCGGTGTGGGTGGTAACGCAACACCTTCCCTCCGGAGTGGAAGCAAACCCGCCCAGACCCTTGAGAGAGTGGACTGCGAACGCTTTAAACGCAGCGTTCTCGGTCGACCGTACGTCCCCAGGCCAGGGTTTGAGGTTCCCGGCGTGCCGCCGCACAGTCTGTCAGCGGGGACACCCGGCGTCTGGCCCGTGTGGAGGTGTGCCGGGGGGGCATTAAGAGCTCAAGCTCGACGGCCCACCGACGCCATCTCCTATGTGACGTAGTCTCTGAAGTCTCCTTCACATATGACAGTCAGTTCTGTCTTGCAATGATTGTCCAGGGGTCTGAGTCATATTTTTCAGGGAAGACGTCAAGTGATATCCACAAAGGTTTATCTCTGATTTGAGTGTTATGTTTGCATTTTAATTTAAGACCAGGCCTTTTCGACAGTGATTTAATGGACGTATGTCTGTTTGTTCAAATATTGATTTCTTATACTTATCTTGATCAATATAGAACTAAGCAGTTTAAGCAGTAAAATATCTTATATGATTTTTTTTAACGTGTGTCTTCAGTGTCAAATAACAAAACCTGCAGTCGCATACACAAAGATCATGTTGGAAATTAAGTTGTTTTTTTTTATACACCACAAATGGCATGACATCTTGAACAACGCGGTCACACAGTACCTATAAGTTAAGAGTTGATCTTGATATGGCACTGTCACACGGTACAGATAATGTCGGGAGTTGATCTTGAAATAGCACTGTCATATAGTACATGTAATGTCGTGAGTTGATCTTGAAATAGCACTGTCACCCAGTACAGACGATGTCGGGATTTGATCTTGAAATACCACTGTCACACAGTGCAGATCATGTCGGGAGTCGACTAACTCAGAGATATATCCAAACTAAACCTACAAACAAAGAACAAACGAGCCAAACACACGGGAAGGGCAAACATTACTTTTAGGTTTGTATTATCGCTCGATTATTGTCTTTTGTTTGACTTATCGATTACAGCAGACTGTACAAGATAAGCATACACCGTCTATATCATTTTCTATTAAATAGATCACGGATTCTCAAAGTGTGGTTGCTGGATCCTTAAATACCGTAAGGTTAACTTTACGTTTCTTTCATGGAGAAAAATAAGACAACCCAGCACGGAGCTCTAGGGTACGAAAAATACGCATCGGACAGCACTGTTGAAATAAACCTCTGAGACAGCAATTTTGAATAGAACCTCTGAGACAGCACTATTGAAATGAACCTCTGAGACAGCACTGTTGATTTGAACTTCTGAGCTAGCACTGTTGAATTGAACCTCTGAGACAGCACTGTTGAATTGAATCTCTGACCCAGCACTGTTGACTTGAATCTCTGAGAGAGCACTTTTTAATTGAATCTCTGATACATCACAGTTGAACTCATTCTGTGACAAGCCCTGACCTGTATTCATGTGAGAGGACCTGACACAGATTTACCGAACAAGGATTCAAGATGCGGTCCCGTGTCACCCTATACAACTAACGTGTCCACAAACGGTTGTTATCTCCCGGCCATTGTGTGGACGGTCATGTTCCCCATTACTGACCAGTGAGAGACGAGTCTCGGCTATTGTGTGACTGACTATGGTAGGGGAGCTCTTGTTAAAACCCTTAATGTCCTACACAGAGAGACAGTTACTTTCATGCTGATCAATAGTTAAACATTGTTGTTTTGGACAGTGAGCTCCCCACACAATGAGTATATGTTAAAGGGATAGTGAGCTCCCCACACAATGAGTATATGTTAAAGGGATAGTGAGCTCCCCACACAATGAGTATATGTTAAAGGGATAGTGAGCTCCCCACACAATGAGTATATGTTAAAGGGATAGTGAGCTCCCCACACAATGAGTATATGTTAAAGGGATAGTGAACTCCCCACACAATGAGTATATGTTAAAGGGACAGTGAACTCCCCACACAATGAGTATATGTTAAAGGGATAGTGAGCTCCCCACACAATGAGTATATGTTAGAGGGATAGTGAGCTCCCCACACAATGAGTATATGTTAAAGGGACAGTGAACTCCCCACACAATGAGTATATGTTAAAGGGATAGTGAGCTCCCCACACAATGAGTATATGTTAAAGGGATAGTGAGCTCCCCACACAATGAGTATATGTTAAAGGGACAGTGAACTCCCCACACAATGAGTATATGTTAAAGGGATAGTGAGCTCCCCACACAATGAGTATATGTTAAAGGGATAGTGAGCTCCCCACACAATGAGTATATGTTAGAGGGATAGTGAGCTCCCAACACAATGAGTATATGTTAAAGGGATAGTGAGCTCCCCACACAATGAGTATATGTTAAAGGGATAGTGAGCTCCCCACACAATGAGTATATGTTAAAGGGATAGTGAGCTCCCCACACAATGAGTATATGTTAAAGGGATAGTGAGCTCCCCACACAATGAGTATATGTTAGAGGGATAGTGAGCTCCCCACACAATGAGTATATGTTAGAGGGATAGTGAGCTCCCCACACAATGAGTATATGTTAGAGGGATAGTGAGCTCCCCACACAATGAGTATATGTTAGAGGGATAGTGAGCTCCCCACACAATGAGTATATGTTAGAGGGATAGCGAGCTCCCCCACACAATGAGTATTTGTTAGAGGGATAGCGAGCTCCCCACACAATGAGTATATGTTAGAGGGATAGCGAGCTCCCCCACACAATGAGTATATGTTAGAGGGATAGCGAGCTCCCCCACACAATGAGTATATGTTAGAGGGATAGCGAGCTCCCCCACACAATTAGTATATGTTAGAGGGATAGCGAGCTCCCCCACACAATGAGTATATGTTAGATGGATATCGAGCTCCCCACACAATGAGTATATGTTAGAGGGATAGCGAGCTCCCCCACACAATGAGTATATGTTAGAGGGATATCGAGCTCCCCACACAATGAGTATATGTTAGAGGGATAGCGAGCTCCCCCACACAATGAGTATATGTTAGAGGGATAGCGAGCTCCCCCACACAATGAGTATATGTTAGAGGGATAGCGAGCTCCCCCACACAATGAGTATATGTTAGAGGGATAGCGAGCTCCCCCACACAATGAGTATATGTTAGAGGGATAGCGAGCTCCCCCACACAATGAGTATATGTTAGAGGGATAGCGAGCTCCCCCACACAATGAGTATATGTTAGAGGGATAGCGAGCTCCCCCACACAATGAGTATATGTTAGAGGGATAGCGAGCTCCCCCACACAATGAGTATATGTTAGAGGGATAGCGAGCTCCCCCACACAATGAGTATATGTTAGAGGGATAGCGAGCTCCCCACACAATGAGTATATGTTACAGCTGTGCGGACGTGAAACGACACCAAGAGATTCTATTGCAGACTATGGATAAACGTTTCCGGTCTGATCCAGGATTTAAGGTTTAACATCCACTGGTGGATCTAGTGAACTCACGTCTGCCATTTTAACACACAGGAAACAATCATACCTAAGATATTGCAAACGCCCCACCCCCACCCCCACCACGATATGTATCTTTTTGAAAGTGGGTTTGTTTGTGTGTATGAGTGTGTGTGTGCAAAGTGACAATATAGAATAAGAATGAGAGGGAGAGGGAGAGGGAGAGAGAGAGAGAGTGTGTGTGTGAGAGAGAGAGAGAGAGATAGAGAGAGAGAGGGGGAGAGAGAGGGAGAGATAGAGTGATAAAGAGAGTGCGTGTGTGTGAGAGAGAGAGAGAGAGAGAGAGAGAGGGGGGAGAGAGAGGGAGAGAGATAGGGAGAGAGAGTGTGTGTGTGCAAAGTGACAAAATAGTTTGAGAATGAGAGGGAGAGAGAGAGTGAGAGAGAGAGGGAGAGAGAGAGGGAGAAAGAGAGTGTGTGTGAGAGAGCGAGAGAGATAGAGGGGGAGAGAGAAAGGGAGAGACAATATAGATTAAGAATGAGAGGGAGAGGGAGAGGGAGAGAGAGAGAGTGTGTGTGTGAGAGAGAGAGAGAGAGATAGAGAGAGAGAGGGGGAGAGAGAGGGAGAGAGAGAGTGATAAAGAGAGTGCGTGTGTGAGAGAGAGAGAGAGAGAGAGAGAGAGAGGGGGGAGAGAGAGGGAGAGAGATAGGGAGAGAGAGTGTGTGTGTGCAAAGTGACAAAATAGTTTGAGAATGAGAGGGAGAGAGAGAGTGAGAGAGAGAGGGAGAGAGAGAGGGAGAAAGAGAGTGTGTGTGAGAGAGCGAGAGAGATAGAGGGGGAGAGAGAAAGGGAGAGAGAGAGGGAGAAAGAGAGTGTGTGTGTGAGAGAGAGAGGGAGAGTGTGTGTGAGAGAGAGAGAGAGTGAGAGAGAGAGTGGGAGATAGAGAGTGAGAGAGAGTGAGAGTGAGAGAGAGGGTGTGTGTGTGAGAGAGAGAGTGAGAGAGAGTGGGAGAGAGTGAGAGTGGGAGAGAGTGAGATTGAGAGAGAGAGAGAGAGTGAGAGAGAGAGGGTGTGTGTGTGAGAGAGAGAGAGAGTGAGAGAGAAAGAGTGAGAGAGAGAGAGAGTTGGAGAGAGTGAGAGAGAGAGAGAGAGGGTGTGTATGTGTATGCAAAGTGACAATATAGTTTGCTGTCATTCCGTTATGGATTCTTCGATGCAGGTTTATTTTGTTGAATGTTTCCGACTCACCACTTCATGTAGCAAGTAAAATATGGAAAGCGAGGAAACAAAAATACTTAATAGGAATTGAATTCAGACCATCATAAAAGGAAGAAAAATAAAGATTTAGCTTAGAGAGTTTTCTATAAACATTTCTGAGTTTGTTTAGACATTTTTTTTTTTACGTATTCATGTTGTTTAACCTTTTTCTTTTTATTTATCGTTTCCTACTCTCAAAACCACTCACTTCTGCTCCGGTTGTCTGCGCATCCATGGCGCGCAGGTCAATGAAGATGTATCACCACGCCGTTGCCATATCAATGGACGTCGGGAAATATTCCCTCGGAAAAACCGCCGCCACCCGTAGCACGTTAATAAGTTTTATTTACCGCGTGAAGCGTCCGGTCTGGGCGCCGATTGGCATCCATCACGGGGGGCGGCTTGGCGATATGAATAGGTATGATCGTGACTGAGATATAAGAAGGGGGTTGAGGATAGCAGGAGCCACGTAGGGCGTTCACATATCTCATGCTAGTGGCAGTTATGCGTTATCCGTTTCGAGATTTTTGTCCGGGGGGGGGGGGGGGGGGAGGGACGTTTCAACTACCAGGTCGATATTATATGAAAAATTGTTATTGATTTTATTTCATACGGTACGTAATGAGGATATAATAAATCAGGAGTTTGAGGTGTGGGGGGGTTATGCTTTTGTTGGACTATAAGAGGGGAGTGTGGGGGAACGGGGGAGGGAAAAAGTGGGGGTGGGGGTGTTTACTTATAGGTTCCGCGTCCGCGTGTTGACATACACGCGTGCGGTCGATGTAATTGTATACAAATAAAGCGTGGGATCTATTTCATTGTAATCAAATTTGGGGGGAACGTTGTATTTATGCGCCTGCCAGATTGTGGTGTGTTTGTTTTTTAGTTCACTTTCTTACAGCGCTAACAGTAGGGGTTGTGTTGACTTATGATAGAAGCCATTCACTCTAGTGAAGGGACGGCTTGGTGGAGTGCACAGGGTTCATTAAATGAGTCTTATATTTGAGACCAGCTCCAGGGGTCTTTAGATCCAGGGGTCTTTGACTCCAGCTCCAGTGGTAAATGACCCCCAGACCCATGGGTATAGAGCTCCAGATCCAGGGGTAAATTACTCCAGCTCTAGGGGTCTTTAACTCCATGGGTCTTTAGCTTCAGGGGTCTTTGACTCCAGATCCAGGGGTATATAACTTTAGATCCAGGGGTATTAGACTAAAGATATGCTTATTTTGTTGAAGGTCAGCCGTAAAATTGTTGCTAAAAGTGTTTCAAAAACTGTTTTTGCAAACAAAGAAGAAAACGTGTGTAATTACCTATCGCCGATAAAATCAATCAACGACTCGGAGACATTGTTACCAAACATGTCACCCAAATCATAACCTACAGCCTTGGAGACCTGGTTACCTGACTTGGGTTACCTATCACCAATGTAATCAAAGGAAGAACTGTACGTACTGCTATTAATAATAAAATTGTTTCTCTGAACATTGCGTTGTTTGTTCTGAGCGACTAAATGGGGCCATGTTGTGCCAATAAGTGACAGGGTTCAAGCCAGTACTGGTCATGTCCTATCGGCAATCTCGCGAGATGGGGGTGAAATCTCGTGGGACTTAAGTCACGTGGTTACTCAAAAATCAAACAAGACAATTCCCTCCCTGGTATTAATGTATGTGTTTATTCGTATGATTCTTATATGTGTTAACTGATATGAATGTATGTATTTTTTCTTATGATACTTATATATGCAACCTAGGGTGCGAGATATGTCGATTTAATTGGATACCAAATAAGACGTTTTTGTTTTGTGCTACGTGCATGTAAGAGAGTGAGTGAGAGGGAGAAAAAGATAGAGAAAAAGAAGGAAAGAAAGAGAGTGAGGGGAGACAGACGAGAGAGGGAGAGAGAGAACGAGAGAAAAAAAGAGATATCTAGACAGAGAGGAAGGAATTCGCAGAGAGAGAGAGAGAAAAATAGAGATAGCTAGAGAGAGAGAGAGACGTAATATTTAAACATAATCTGCGCCTAACAACCTGACGCTGCATCCGTGACGTCATGGTTTATTTTAGGAGACAATCTTATAGTGAGCACAGGGACGCATGTACGTCTCCTCTCAAGGTATGTTGACAATCTTACAATGAACACAAGGACACATGTACGTCTCTTCTCAAGGTATGTTGAAAATCTTACAATGACCACAAGGACTCAGGTACGTCTCATCTCAAGGTATATTGACAATCTTACAATGAGCACAAGGACACATGTACGTCTCTTCTCAAGGTATGTTGACAATCTTACAGTGAACAAAAGGACACATGTACGTCTCTTCTCAAGGTATGTTGAAAATCTTACAGTGAACACAAGGACACCTGTACGTCTCTTCTCAATGTATGTTGTATTTTACAATCAGTAAAGTCTTTTTTTTTTGTCACATGACATCTTATCATGTGACCACTAATTATGACTAATTTATGACCAGTTATCTTTATGCGTGACCCACCTCATTACCCCCACCCCTACCCACCCCACACTTTTTTTTTGACCAACGCAAAGGAACATTTGTGGTTAAGTAAACTCCAGAGCAAACAGATTCCCGGCAATATCCTTATTGTTTTGATCACGAGCCGTTCTGACTAGCAAAACAGCTGATTGACATAACCAAGACAAATGTCTTATCTTGGGAAGATAACTTCAACTTCTCTTAAACATTCGTGCCCCAATCATTGTCTTAACCATTTGTGCCCCAATCATTGTCTTAACCATTTGTGCCTACATCATTGTCTTAACCATTTGTGCCTAGATCATTGTCTTAACCATTTGTGCCTAGATCATTGTCTTAACCATTTGTGCCTACATCATTGTCTTAACCATTTGTGCCTAGATCATTGTCTTAACCATTTGTGCCTAGATCATTGTCTTAACCATTTGTGCCTAGATCATTGTCTTAACCATTTGTGCCTAGATCATTGTCTTAACCATTTGTGCCTAGATCATTGTCTTAACCATTTGTGCCTAGATCATTGTCTTAACCATTTGTGCCTAGATCATTGTCTTAACCATTTGTGCCTACATCATTGTCTTAACCATTTGTGCCTAGATCATTGTCTTAACCATTTGTGCCTAGATCATTGTCTTAACCATTTGTGCCTAGATCATTGTCTTAACCATTTGTGCCTACATCATAGTCTTAACCATTCGTGCCCCGATCATTGTCTTAACCATTTGTGCCCCAATCATTGTCTTAACCATTTGTGCCCCAATCATTGTCTTAACCATTTGTGCCCCAATCACTGTCTTAACCATTTGTGCCTAGATCATTGTCTTAACCATTTGTGCCCCAATCATTGTCTTAACCATTTGTGCCTACATCATAGTCTTAACCATTTGTGCCTACATCATTGTCTTAACCATTTGTGCCTACATCATAGTCTTAACCATTTGTGCCTAGATCATTGTCTTAACCATTTGTGCCTACATCATAGTCTTAACCATTTGTGCCTACATCATAGTCTTAACCATTTGTGCCTACATCATAGTCTTAACCATTTGTGCCTACATCATAGTCTTAACCATTTGTGCCTACATCATAGTCTTAACCATTTGTGCCTACATCATAGTCTTAACCATTTGTGCCTACATCATAGTCTTAACCATTTGTGCCTACATCATAGTCTTAACCATTTGTGCCTACATCATAGTCTTAATCATTCGTGCCTACATCATAGTCTTAACCATTTGTGCCTACATCATTGTCTTAACCATTTGTGCCTAGATCATTGTCTTAACCATTTGTGCCTACATCATAGTCTTAACCATTTGTGCCTACATCATTGTCTTAACCATTTGTGCCTAGATCATTGTCTTAACCATTTGTGCCTACATCATAGTCTTAACCATTTGTGCCTACATCATTGTCTTAACCATTCGTGCCCCAATCATTGTCTTAACCATTTGTGCCTAGATCATTGTCTTAACCATTTGTGCCTAGATCATTGTCTTAACCATTTGTGCCTACATCATAGTCTTAACCATTCGTGCCCCGATCATTGTCTTAACCATTTGTGCCCCAATCATTGTCTTAACCATTTGTGCCCCAATCATTGTCTTAACCATTTGTGCCCCGATCATTGTCTTAACCATTTGTGCCCCGATCATTGTCTTAAACATTTGTGCCCCAATCATTGTCTTAACCATTTGTGCCTACATCATAGTCTTAACCATTTTTGCCTAGACTCTAGATTATTGTCTTAAACATTTGTGCCTACATCATAGTCTTAACCATTTGTGCCTACATCATAGTCTTAACCATTTGTGCCTAGATCATAGTCTTAACCATTTGTGCCTACATCATAGTCTTAACCATTTGTGCCTACATCATAGTCTTAACCATTTGTGCCTAGATCATAGTCTTAACCATTTGTGCCTACATCATAGTCTTAACCATTTGTGCCTACATCATAGTCTTAACCATTTGTGCCTACATCATAGTCTTAACCATTTGTGCCCCAATCATTGTCTTAACCATTTGTGCCCCAATCATTGTCTTAACCATTTGTGCCTAGATCATTGTCTTAACCATTTGTGCCTAGATCATTGTCTTAACCATTTGTGCCTACATCATAGTCTTAACCATTCGTGCCTAGACTCTAGATTATTGTCTTAAACATTTGTGCCTACATCATAGTCTTAACCATTTGTGCCTACATCATAGTCTTAACCATTCGTGCCTAGACTCTAGATTATTGTCTTAAACATTTGTGCCTACATCATAGTCTTAACCATTCGTGCCTAGACTCTAGATTATTGTCTTAAACATTTGTGCCTACATCATAGTCTTAACCATTTTTGCCTAGACTCTAGATTATTGTCTTAAACATTTGTGCCTACATCATAGTCTTAACCATTTGTGCCTAGACTCTAGATTATTGTCTTAAACATTTGTGCCTACATCATAGTCTTAACCATTTGTGCCTACATCATAGTCTTAACCATTCGTGCCTAGACTCTAGATTATTGTCTTAAACATTTGTGCCTACATCATAGTCTTAACCATTTGTGCCTAGACTCTAGATTATTGTCTTAAACATTTGTGACTACATCATAGTCTTAACCATTTGTGCCTACATCATAGTCTTAACCATTCGTGCCTAGACTCTAGATTATTGTCTTAAACATTTGTGCCTACATCATAGTCTTAACCATTTGTGCCTACATCATAGTCTTAACCATTCGTGCCTAGACTTTAGATTATTGTCTTAAACATTTGTGCCTACATCATAGTCTTAACCATTTGTGCCTACATCATAGTCTTAACCATTCGTGCCTAGACTCTAGATTATTGTCTTAACCATTTGTGCCTACATCATAGTCTTAACCATTCGTGCCTAGACTCTAGAATATTGTCTTAAACATTTGTGCCCCGATCATTGTCTTAAACATTTGTGCCCCAATCATTGTCTTAACCATTTGTGCCCCAATCATTGTCTTAACCATTTGTGCCTACATCATAGTCTTAACCATTCGTGCCTAGACTCTAGATTATCGTCTTAAACATTTGTGCCTACATCATAGTCTTAACCATTTGTGCCTAGACTCTAGATTATTGTCTTAAACATTTGTGCCTACATCATAGTCTTAACCATTTGTGCCTAGACTCTAGATTATTGTCTTAAACATTTGTGCCTACATCATAGTCTTAACCATTTGTGCCTACATCATAGTCTTAACCATTCGTGCCTAGACTCTAGATTATTGTCTTAAACATTTGTGCCTACATCATAGTCTTAACCATTCGTGCCTAGACTCTAGATTATTGTCTTAAACATTTGTGCCTACATCATAGTCTTAACCATTCGTGCCTAAACTCTAGATTATTGTCTTAAACTATTGTGACCCAATCATTGTCTTAACCATTTGTGCCTACATCATTGTCTTAAACATTTGTGCCCCAATCATTGTCTTAACCATTTGTGCCCCAATCATTGTCTTAACCATTTGTGCCTACATCATTGTCTTAACCATTTGTGCCTACATCATAGTCTTAACCATTTGTGCCTACATCATTGTCTTAACCATTTGTGCCCCGATCATTGTCTTAACCATTTGTGCCCCAATCATTGTCTTAACCATTTGTGCCCCAATCATTGTCTTAACCATTTGTGCCCCAATCATTGTCTTAACCATTTGTGCCTAGATCATTGTCTTAACCATTTGTGCCCCAATCATTGTCTTAACCATTTGTGCCCCAATCATTGTCTTAACCATTTGTGCCCCAATCATTGTCTTAACCATTTGTGCCTAGATCATTGTCTTAACCATTTGTGCCCCAATCATTGTCTTAACCATTTGTGCCCCGATCATTGTCTTAACCATTTGTGCTTACATCATAGTCTTAACCATTTGTGCCTAGATCATAGTCTTAACCATTTGTGCCTACATCATAGTCTTAACCATTTGTGCCTACATCATAGTCTTAACCATTTGTGCATACATCATAGTCTTAACCATTTGTGCCCCAATCATTGTCTTAACCATTTGTGCCCCAATCATTGCCTTAACCATTCGTGCCCCGATCATTGTCTTAACCATTTGTGCCTAGATCATTGTCTTAACCATTTGTGCCTAGATCATTGTCTTAACCATTTGTGCCTACATCATAGTCTTAACCATTCGTGCCTAGACTCTAGATTATTGTTTTAAACATTTGTGCCTACATCATAGTCTTAACCATTTGTGCCTACATCATAGTCTTAACCATTCGTGCCTAGACTCTAGATTATTGTCTTAAACATTTGTGCCTACATCATAGTCTTAACCATTTGTGCCTAGACTCTAGATTATTGTCTTAAACATTTGTGCCTACATCATAGTCTTAACCATTTGTGCCAAGACTCTAGATTATTGTCTTAAACATTTGTGCCTACATCATAGTCTTAACCATTCGTGCCTAGACTCTAGATTATTGTCTTAAACATTTGTGCCTACATCATAGTCTTAACCATTTGTGCCTACATCATAGTCTTAACCATTCGTGACTAGACTCTAGATTATTGTCTTAAACATTTGTGCCTACATCATAGTCTTAACCATTTGTGCCTAGACTCTAGATTATTGTCTTAAACATTTGTGCCTACATCATAGTCTTAACCATTTGTGCCTACATCATAGTCTTAACCATTTGTGCCTACATCATTGTCTTAACCATTTGTGCCTACATCATAGTCTTAACCATTCGTGCCTAGACTCTAGATTATTGTCTTAAACATTTGTGCCTACATCATAGTCTTAACCATTCGTGCCTAGACTCTAGATTATTGTCTTAACCATTTGTGCCTACATCATAGTCTTAACCATTCGTGCCTAGACTCTAGATTATTGTCTTAAACATTTGTGCCTACATCATAGTCTTAAACATTTGTGCCTACATCATAGTCTTAACCATTTGTGCCTACATCATAGTCTTAACCATTTGTGCCTAGACTCTAGATTATTGTCTTAAACATTTGTGCCTACATCATAGTCTTAACCATTTGTGCCTACATCATAGTCTTAACCATTTGTGCATAGACTCTAGATTATTGTCTTAAACATTTGTGCCTACATCATAGTCTTAACCATTTGTGCCTACATCATAGTCTTAACCATTTGTGCCTAGACTCTAGATTATTGTCTTAAACATTTGTGCCTACATCATAGTCTTAACCATTTGTGCCTAGACTCTAGATTATTGTCTTAAACATTTGTGCCTACATCATAGTCTTAACCATTTGTGCCTACATCATAGTCTTAAACATTTGTGCCTACATCATAGTCTTAACCATTTGTGCCTACATCATAGTCTTAACTATTGTGCCTACATCATAGTCTTAACCATTTGTGCCTAGACTCTATATTATTGTCTTAACCATTTGTGCCTACATCATAGTCTTAACCATTCGTGCCTAGACTCTAGATTATTGTCTTAAACATTTGTGCCTACATCATAGTCTTAACCATTTGTGCCTACATCATAGTCTTAACCATTCGTGCCTAGACTCTAGATTATTGTCTTAAACATTTGTGCCTACATCATAGTCTTAACCATTTGTGCCTACATCATAGTCTTAACCATTTGTGCCTACATCATAGTCTTAACCATTCGTGCCTAGACTCTAGATTATTGTCTTAAACATTTGTGCCTACATCATAGTCTTAACCATTTGTGCCTACATCATAGTCTTAACCATTCGTGCCTAGACTCTAGATTATTGTCTTAAACATTTGTGCCTACATCATAGTCTTAACCATTTGTGCCTACATCATAGTCTTAACCATTCGTGCCTAGACTCTAGATTATTGTCTTAAACATTTGTGCCTACATCATAGTCTTAACCATTTGTGCCTACATCATAGTCTTAACCATTTGTGCCTAGACTCTAGATTATTGTCTTAAACATTTGTGCCTACATCATAGTCTTAACCATTTGTGCCTACATCATAGTCTTAACCATTTGTGCCTAGACTCTAGATTATTGTCTTAAACATTTGTGCCTACATCATAGTCTTAACCATTTGTGCCTACATCATAGTCTTAACCATTCGTGCCTAGACTCTAGATTATTGTCTTAAACATTTGTGCCTACATCATAGTCTTTACCATTTGTGCCTACATCATAGTCTTAAACATTTGTGCCTACATTATAGTCTTAACCATTTGTGCCTACATCATAGTCTTAACCATTTGTGCCTACATCATAGTCTTAACCATTTGTGCCTAGACTCTAGATTATTGTCTTAAACATTTGTGCCTACATCATAGTCTTAACCATTCGTGCCTAGACTCTAGATTATTGTCTTAAACATTTGTGCCTACATCATAGTCTTAACCATTTGTGCCTACATCATAGTCTTAACCATTCGTGCCTAGACTCTAGATTATTGTCTTAAACATTTGTGCCTACATCATAGTCTTAACCATTTGTGCCTACATCATAGTCTTAACCATTCGTGCCTAGACTCTAGATTATTGTCTTAAACATTTGTGCCTACATCATAGTCTTAACCATTTGTGCCTACATCATAGTCTTAACCATTTGTGCCTAGACTCTAGATTATTGTCTTAAACATTTGTGCCCCAATCATTGTCTTAACCATTTGTGCCTACATCATTGTCTTAACCATTTGTGCCTACATCATAGTCTTAACCATTTGTGCCTACATCATAGTCTTAACCATTTGTGCCTAGACTCTAGATTATTGTCTTAAACATTTGTGCCTACATCATAGTCTTAACCATTTGTGCCTACATCATTGTCTTAACCATTTGTGCCTACATCATTGTCTTAACCATTTGTGCCTACATCATTGTCTTAACCATTTGTGCCTACATCATAGTCTTAACAATTTGTGCCTACATCATAGTCTTAACCATTCGTGCCTAGACTCTAGATTATTGTCTTAAACATTTGTGCCTACATCATAGTCTTAACCATTTGTGCCTACATCATAGTCTTAACCATTTGTGCCTAGATCATTGTCTTAACCATTTGTGCCTACATCATAGTCTTAACCATTTGTGCCTAGATCATTGTCTTAACCATTTGTGCCTACATCATAGTCTTAACCATTTGTGCCTAGATCATAGTCTTAACCATTTGTGCCTAGACTCTAGATTATTGTCTTAAACATTTGTGCCTAGATCATTGTCTTAACCATTTGTGCCTACATCATAGTCTTAACCATTTGTGCCTACATCATTGTCTTAACCATTTGTGCCTACATCATAGTCTTAACCATTTGTGCCTACATCATTGTCTTAAACATTTGTGCCTACATCATTGTCTTAAACATTTGTGCCTACATCATTGTCTTAAACATTTGTGCCTACATCATTGTCTTAAACATTTGTGCCTACATCATTGTCTTAAACATTTGTGCCTACATCATTGTCTTAACCATTTGTGCCTACATCATAGTCTTAACCATTTGTGCCTACATCATTGTCTTAAACATTTGTGCCTATATCATTGTCTTAAACATTTGTGCCTACATCATTGTCTTAACCATTTGTGCCTAGATCATTGTCTTAACCATTTGTGCCTACATCATAGTCTTAACCATTTGTGCCTACATCATAGTCTTAACCATTTGTGCCTACATCATAGTCTTAACCATTTGTGCCTACATCATAGTCTTAACCATTTGTGCCTACATCATAGTCTTAACCATTTGTGCCTACATCATAGTCTTAACCATTTGTGCCTACATCATAGTCTTAACCATTTGTGCCTACATCATTGTCTTAACCATTTGTGCCTACATCATAGTCTTAACCATTTGTGACTACATCATAGTCTTAACCATTTGTGCCTACATCATAGTCTTAACCATTTGTGCCTACATCATAGTCTTAACCATTTGTGCCTAGATCATTGTCTTAACCATTTGTGCCTACATCATTGTCTTAACCATTTGTGCCTACATCATAGTCTTAACCATTTGTGCCTACATCATAGTCTTAACCATTTGTGCCTACATCATTGTCTTAACCATTTGTGCCTACATCATAGTCTTAACCATTTGTGCCTACATCATTGTCTTAACCATTTGTGCCTACATCATAGTCTTAACCATTTGTGCCTAGATCATTGTCTTAACCATTTGTGCCTACATCATTGTCTTAACCATTTGTGCCTACATCATAGTCTTAACCATTTGTTCCTACATCATTGTCTTAACCATTTGTGCCTACATCATAGTCTTAACCATTTGTGCCTACATCATAGTCTTAACCATTTGTGCCTAGATCATTGTCTTAACCATTTGTGCCTACATCATTGTCTTAACCATTTGTGCCTACATCATAGTCTTAAAAATTTGTGCCTACATCATAGTCTTAACCATTCGTGCCTAGACTCTAGATTATGGTCTTAAACATTTGTGCCTACATCATAGTCTTAACCATTTGTGCCTACATCATTGTCTTAACCATTTGTGCCTACATCATTGTCTTAACCATTTGTGCCTAGATCATAGTCTTAACCATTTGTGCCTAGATCATAGTCTTAACCATTTGTGCCTACATCATAGTCTTAACCATTTGTGCCTAGATCATTGTCTTAACCATTTGTGCCTACATCATAGTCTTAACCATTTGTGCCTAGATCATTGTCTTAACCATTTGTGCCTACATCATAGTCTTAACCATTTGTGCCTAGATCATAGTCTTAACCATTTGTGCCTAGACTCTAGATTATTGTCTTAAACATTTGTGCCTAGATCATTGTCTTAACCATTTGTGCCTACATCATAGTCTTAACCATTTGTGCCTACATCATTGTCTTAACCATTTGTGCCTACATCATAGTCTTAACCATTTGTGCCTACATCATTGTCTTAAACATTTGTGCCTACATCATTGTCTTAAACATTTGTGCCTACATCATTGTCTTAAACATTTGTGCCTACATCATTGTCTTAAACATTTGTGCCTACATCATTGTCTTAAACATTTGTGCCTACATCATTGTCTTAACCATTTGTGCCTACATCATAGTCTTAACCATTTGTGCCTACATCATTGTCTTAAACATTTGTGTCTATATCATTGTCTTAAACATTTGTGCCTACATCATTGTCTTAACCATTTGTGCCTAGATCATTGTCTTAACCATTTGTGCCTACATCATAGTCTTAACCATTTGTGCCTACATCATTGTCTTAACCATTTGTGCCTACATCATAGTCTTAACCATTTGTGCCTACATCATAGTCTTAACCATTTGTGCCTACATCATAGTCTTAACCATTTGTGCCTACATCATAGTCTTAACCATTTGTGCCTACATCATAGTCTTAACCATTTGTGCCTACATCATTGTCTTAACCATTTGTGCCTACATCATAGTCTTAACCATTTGTGCCTACATCATAGTCTTAACCATTTGTGCCTACATCATAGTCTTAACCATTTGTGCCTACATCATAGTCTTAACCATTTGTGCCTACATCATTGTCTTAACCATTTGTGCCTACATCATAGTCTTAACCATTTGTGCCTACATCATAGTCTTAACCATTTGTGCCTACATCATAGTCTTAACCATTTGTGCCTACATCATTGTCTTAACCATTTGTGCCTACATCATAGTCTTAACCATTTGTGCCTAGATCATTGTCTTAACCATTTGTGCCTACATCATAGTCTTAACCATTTGTGCCTAGATCATTGTCTTAACCATTTGTGCCTACATCATTGTCTTAACCATTTGTGCCTACATCATAGTCTTAACCATTTGTTCCTACATCATTGTCTTAACCATTTGTGCCTACATCATAGTCTTAACCATTTGTGCCTACATCATAGTCTTAACCATTTGTGCCTAGATCATTGTCTTAACCATTTGTGCCTACATCATTGTCTTAACCATTTGTGCCTACATCATAGTCTTAAAAATTTGTGCCTACATCATAGTCTTAACCATTCGTGCCTAGACTCTAGATTAATGTCTTAAACATTTGTGCCTACATCATAGTCTTAACCATTTGTGCCTACATCATTGTCTTAACCATTTGTGCCTACATCATTGTCTTAACCATTTGTGCCTAGATCATAGTCTTAACCATTTGTGCCTAGATCATAGTCTTAACCATTTGTGCCTACATCATAGTCTTAACCATTTGTGCCTAGATCATTGTCTTAACCATTTGTGCCTACATCATAGTCTTAACCATTTGTGCCTAGATCATTGTCTTAACCATTTGTGCCTACATCATAGTCTTAACCATTTGTGCCTAGATCATAGTCTTAACCATTTGTGCCTAGACTCTAGATTATTGTCTTAAACATTTGTGCCTAGATCATTGTCTTAACCATTTGTGCCTACATCATAGTCTTAACCATTTGTGCCTACATCATTGTCTTAACCATTTGTGCCTACATCATAGTCTTAACCATTTGTGCCTACATCATTGTCTTAAACATTTGTGCCTACATCATTGTCTTAAACATTTGTGCCTACATCATTGTCTTAAACATTTGTGCCTACATCATTGTCTTAAACATTTGTGCCTACATCATTGTCTTAAACATTTGTGCCTACATCATTGTCTTAACCATTTGTGCCTACATCATAGTCTTAACCATTTGTGCCTACATCATTGTCTTAAACATTTGTGCCTATATCATTGTCTTAAACATTTGTGCCTACATCATTGTCTTAACCATTTGTGCCTAGATCATTGTCTTAACCATTTGTGCCTACATCATAGTCTTAACCATTTGTGCCTACATCATTGTCTTAACCATTTGTGCCTACATCATAGTCTTAACCATTTGTGCCTACATCATAGTCTTAACCATTTGTGCCTACATCATAGTCTTAACCATTTGTGCCTACATCATAGTCTTAACCATTTGTGCCTACATCATAGTCTTAACCATTTGTGCCTACATCATTGTCTTAACCATTTGTGCCTACATCATAGTCTTAACCATTTGTGCCTACATCATAGTCTTAACCATTTGTGCCTACATCATAGTCTTAACCATTTGTGCCTACATCATAGTCTTAACCATTTGTGCCTAGATCATTGTCTTAACCATTTGTGCCTACATCATTGTCTTAACCATTTGTGCCTACATCATAGTCTTAACCATTTGTGCCTACATCATAGTCTTAACCATTTGTGCCTACATCATTGTCTTAACCATTTGTGCCTACATCATAGTCTTAACCATTTGTGCCTACATCATTGTCTTAAACATTTGTGCCTACATCATAGTCTTAACCATTTGTGCCTAGATCATTGTCTTAACCATTTGTGCCTACATCATTGTCTTAACCATTTGTGCCTACATCATAGTCTTAACCATTTGTGCCTACATCATTGTCTTAACCATTTGTGCCTACATCATAGTCTTAACCATTTGTGCCTACATCATAGTCTTAACCATTTGTGCCTAGATCATTGTCTTAACCATTTGTGCCTACATCATTGTCTTAACCATTTGTGCCTACATCATAGTCTTAACCATTTGTGCCTACATCATAGTCTTAACCATTTGTGCCTAGATCATTGTCTTAACCATTTGTGCCTACATCATAGTCTTAACCATTTGTGCCTAGATCATTGTCTTAACCATTTGTGCCTACATCATAGTCTTAACCATTTGTGCCTAGATCATAGTCTTAACCATTTGTGCCTAGAGTCTAGATTATTGTCTTAAACATTTGTGCCTACATCATAGTCTTAACCATTTGTGCCTACATCATTGTCTTAACCATTTGTGCCTACATCATAGTCTTAACCATTTGTGCCTACATCATTGTCTTAAACATTTGTGCCTACATCATTGTCTTAAACATTTGTGCCTACATCATTGTCTTAAACATTTGTGCCTACATCATTGTCTTAAACATTTGTGCCTACATCATTGTCTTAAACATTTGTGCCTACATCATTGTCTTAAACATTTGTGCCTACATCATTGTCTTAACCATTTGTGCTTACATCATAGTCTTAACCATTTGTGCCTACATCATTGTCTTAAACATTTGTGCCTACATCATTGTCTTAAACATTTGTGCCTACATCATTGTCTTAACCATTTGTGCCTAGATCATTGTCTTAACCATTTGTGCCTACATCATAGTCTTAACCATTTGTGCCTACATCATAGTCTTAACCATTTGTGCCTACATCATAGTCTTAACCATTTGTGCCTACATCATAGTCTTAACCATTTGTGCCTACATCATTGTCTTAACCATTTGTGCCTACATCATAGTCTTAACCATTTGTGCCTACATCATAGTCTTAACCATTTGTGCCTACATCATAGTCTTAACCATTTGTGCCTACATCATAGTCTTAACCATTTGTGCCTAGATCATTGTCTTAACCATTTGTGCCTACATCATTGTCTTAACCATTTGTGCCTACATCATAGTCTTAACCATTTGTGCCTACATCATAGTCTTAACCATTTGTGCCTACATCATTGTCTTAACCATTTGTGCCTACATCATAGTCTTAACCATTTGTGCCTACATCATTGTCTTAACCATTTGTGCCTACATCATAGTCTTAACCATTTGTGCCTACATCATTGTCTTAACCATTTGTGCCTACATTATTGTCTTAACCATTTGTGCCTAGATCATTGTCTTAACCATTTGTGCCTACATCATTGTCTTAACCATTTGTGCCTACATCATAGTCTTAACCATTTGTGCCTACATCATAGTCTTAACCATTTGTGCCTAGATCATTGTCTTAACCATTTGTGCCTACATCATTGTCTTAACCATTTGTGCCTACATCATAGTCTTAACCATTTGTGCCTACATCATAGTCTTAACCATTTGTGCCTACATCATTGTCTTAACCATTTGTGCCTACATCATTGTCTTAACCATTTGTGCCTACATTATTGTCTAAACCATTTGTGCCTACATCATAGTCTTAACCATTTGTGCCTAGACTCTAGATTATTGTCTTAAACATTTGTGCCTACATCATAGTCTTAACCATTTGTGCCTACATCATAGTCTTAACCATTTGTGCCTAGACTCTAGATTATTGTCTTAAACATTTGTGCCTACATCATAGTCTTAACCATTTGTGCCTACATCATAGTCTTAACCATTTGTGCCTAGACTCTAGATTATTGTCTTAAACATTTGTGCCTACATCATAGTCTTAATTATTTGTGCCTAGACTCTAGATTATTGTCTTAAACATTTGTGCCTACATCATAGTCTTAACCATTTGTGCCTACATCATAGTCTTAACCATTTGTGCCTAGACTCTAGATTATTGTCTTAATTATTTGTGGATTCATCATAGTCTTAAACATTCGTGCCTAGACTCTAGATTATTGTCTTAAACATTTGTGCCTACATCATAGTCTTAAACATTCGTGCCTAGACTCTAGATTATTGTCTTAACCATTTGTGCCTACATCATAGTCTTAACCATTTGTGCCTACATCATAGTCTTAAACATTCGTGCCTAGACTCTAGATTATTGTCTTAACCATTTGTGCCTACGTCATAGTCTTAAACATTTGTGCCTACATCATAGTCTTAAACATTCGTGCCTAGACTCTAGATTATTGTCTTAACCATTTGTGCCTACATCATAGTCTTAAACATTCGTGCCTAGACTCTAGATTATTGTCTTAACCATTTGTGCCTACATCATAGTCTTAAACATTCGTGCCTAGACTCTAGATTATTGTCTTAAACATTTGTGGATTCATCATAGTCTTAAACATTCGTGCCTAGACTCTAGATTATTGTCTTAAACATTTGTGCCTACATCATAGTCTTAAACATTCGTGCCTAGACTCTAGATTATTGTCTTAACCATTTGTGCCTACATCATAGTCTTAACCATTTGTGCCTACATCATAGTCTTAAACATTCGTGCCTAGACTCTAGATTATTGTCTTAACCATTTGTGCCTACATCATAGTCTTAAACATTTGTGCCTACATCATAGTCTTAAACATTCGTGCCTAGACTCTAGATTATTGTCTTAAACATTTGTGCCTACATCATAGTAGTACTCATGTGTGCCTGGACCATTGTCTTAACTTGTGTGCCTTGGTCATTGTCTTAAACATTTGTGCCTTGGTCATTGTCTTAAACATGTGTGCCTAGATCACGGTCTTAAACATTTGTGCCTTCATTATAGTCTTAATCATATATG
Organism: Omphiscola glabra; assembly: GCA_964017045.1. Lineage (NCBI taxonomy): Eukaryota > Metazoa > Mollusca > Gastropoda > Lymnaeidae > Omphiscola > Omphiscola glabra. The sequence continues at coordinate 13,907,647 of OZ024794.1, read as the reverse complement.
CCTAGACTGTAAAGCATTGTCTTAAACTTTTGTGCCTACATCATAGTAGTACTCATGTTTACCTAGACCAGGGGTGGGCAAACTACGGCCCGCGAGCCGCATGCGGCCCGGCATTTGATTTTATGCGGCCCTCTGAGGCATTTATTAATTTTAAAAAACTCTTTGTTTTTAAGTCACATTGTTGAATTTTACAGAATTTCATGTACCGTTATAATTTTTTTTACATTTTGTATCAACATTTTTCTAATTTGCAATTTTTAAAAAACAGTCCTTGACTTTTGTCTTGTACTTGTAATGCTAAAATGCGATTTTTAATATAGAGAAATGTTTATCGACACGTAAAAATTGGACATAATATACATGCGGCCCCCAAATTGTTTTACATTTGTCAATGTGGCCCTCAGCACAACAAGTTTGCCCACCCCTGACCTAGACCATTGTCTTAACTTGTTTGCCTAGGCCATTGTCTTAAACATTTGTGCCCTTGTCATTGTCTTAAACTTTGTGCCTAGATCATTGTCTTGGCCCGTATCTCTCCTTTTAAAGACTTCCTTTTAATTCAGCTATCCATCGATCTTGTAGTATCAAATTTTGTGATCCCACATGACCCCATCCTTTATCCGCACTTGTTGGCGTCTGCCTCGTACTGACTGTCCAGCCACTACTCTGTCGCTCAGACAAATGCGTCATCATAACTATCGTAAGTTTGATTTTGAACTAAAGCAAGACTGCACAAAATACGGCCCGCGGGCCACATGCGGCCCGCTAGCACCCACTTTGCGGCGCGCGAAGTAACGAAAAATTCTGTATTCTTTTTACTTTCTTAATAGCTCCCCTCGTCCTGTCCTATTTTCTTTTGGCCCGCCCACGTTTTTAATAAAGTGTTACGACCCGCCTTAAATTTTGAGTTGTGCAGACCTACACTAAAGTATTGTGTCATTTGCAATGCACCCGTTTTTAAAAAAAAGGTAAATGATTCTTCTTTTGTCGATAATTTAAAGATTATAATTTTAATACTAAAAATTAGAAAATAGTTCTTTTTTAAATCTATTTTAAAACTAAAGAGAACACCTTCTATCAAAGGCGAGTTTAAACGCACAGAAAGGAAAAACATGTTTTAAAACTCCTTAAAATGTATGACGGAAAGAAAGACTCCAAAAAATTGTTCTAAAACGTAATTTAAAAAATAAAACATAAAAGTTTCTCTTACATTTAATTCGATTCCTTTGGCTTTATAGATCGCCTTTCAACACTTCTGCATAGACTTTCTTTACGCAAGTCGTTTTGAAGAAATTTTAAATTACTTTCTACTTATCAAAGCCTTTGAGCTAATCTTTGACAAAAAGGCTTTAAATATATATATATATTTTATCTGAGTCTTTCTTTCTACTCTTGTTTGTAAGCATCGAAATTTTGTAATCCCACGATATTTTCTCCACGCTTGATCGTGCTGACCTGTATGGTCACGTCTGAGTGGTAGACACAGAGATATAACTCCGGTATCCTGGGGGTGGAGTGGTGGTGATTGATGAGGAAATAGGAAAGTGAGATTTAAATAAAACGAAAGAAAAGTACCCACCCTTTTTGCTTATAATAAACATGTGGATTAACCCTAACATTAAAGGGTGGGTGGGGTAAAGGGTTAGGGACATGGCATTTCGGAAATGAGGCTCTGAAACGGAGGCAAGCGACCAAAGGTTAGAATCAAATTCTTTTGAGTCTTATGACAGGGTGAAGTACATATCACTACACCCGGGATTTTGTACGCAATCAGTGTAAGCAGTCATTGTAAGCAGTCATTGTAAGCAGTCAGTGTAAGGAGTCAGTGTAAGCAGTCAGTGTAAGCAGTCATTGTAAGCAGTCATTGTAAGCAGTCAGTGTAAGCAGTCATTGTAAGCTGTCATTGTAAGCAGTCAGTGTAAGCAGTCATTGTAAGCAGTCATTGTAAGCAGTCAGTGTAAGCAGTCATTGTAAGCTGTCATTGTAAGCAGTCAGTGTAAGCAGTCATTGTAAGCTGTCACTGTAAGCAGTCAGTGTAAGCAGTCATTGTAAGCTGTCATTGTAAGCAGTCAGTGTAAGCAGTCATTGTAAGCAGTCAGTGTAAGCAGTCAGTGTAAGCAGTCATTGTAAGCAGTCATTGTAAGCAGTCAATGTAAGCAGTCATTGTAAGCAGTTATTGTAAGCAGTCAGTGTAAGCAGTCATTGTAAGCAGTCATTGTAAGCAGTTATTGTAAGCAGTTATTTTAAGCGGTCAGTGTAAGGAGTCAGTGTAAGCAGTCAGTGTAAGCAGTCAGTGTAAGCAGTCATTGTAAGCAATCAGTGTAAGCAGTCATTGTAAGCAGTCATTGTAAGATGTCATTGTAAGCAGTCAGTGTAAGCAGTCATTGTAAGCAGTCATTGTAAGCAGTCAGTGTAAGCAGTCATTGTAAGCTGTCATTGTAAGCAGTCAGTGTAAGCAGTCATTGTAAGCAGTCATTGTAAGCAGTCAGTGTAAGCAGTCAGTGTAAGCAGTCATTGTAAGCAGTTATTGTAAGCAGTCAGTGTAAGCAGTCATTGTAAGCAGTCATTGTAAGCAGTCATTGTAAGCAGTCATTGTAAGCAGTTATTGTAAGCAGTTATTGTAAGCAGTCAGTGTAAGCAGTCAGTATAAGCAGTCAGTGTAAGCAGTCATTGTAAGCAGTCAGTGTAAGCAGTCATTGTAAGCAGTCATTGTAAGCAGTCATTGTAAGCTGTCATTGTAAGCAGTCAGTGTAAGCAGTCATTGTAAGCAGTCATTGTAAGCAGTCATTGTAAGCAGTCAGTGTAAGCAGTCAGTGTAAGCAGTCATTGTAAGCAGTTAGTGTAAGCAGTCGTTGTAAGCAGTCGTTGTAAGCAGTCATTGTAAGCAGTCATTGTAAGCTGTCATTGTAAGCAGTCAGTGTAAGCAGTCATTGTAAGCAGTCATTGTAAGCAGTCATTGTAAGCAGTCATTGTAAGCAGTCAGTGTAAGCAGTCATTGTAAGCAGTTATTGTAAGCAGTTAGTGTAAGCAGTCGTTGTAAGCAGTCGTTGTAAGCAGTCGTTGTAAGCAGTCGTTGTAAGCAGTCGTTGTAAGCAGTCGTTGTAAGCAGTCCTTGTAGGCAGTTATTTAAAACAAAAATCTTTTGTCGATAATTTACAGATTAAAATTAACATACTAATTAGTGGTCACATCACATTAGACCCAAACCTCCATTGCAAGCCACCACATTATACGCGCCCGATTACATCCCCATCCTTACGCCCGACCCCATTACATTTGATCCCATTAAATCTCAGCCTATGATACCCACGCATTAAACTCCCATTACATAAACCCCAATGCAACAACACATTACAGCCCGACGCGTTACACATCACCCCATATACCATTACATCCACCCATTACCACACTACACACATTACACCCATCTGCATTGCATCCCACCCATTGACCAAAACCCCATTACACACAACCGAATACACCCTATTCATAACACCCTACCCATTACACCCCACCCATTACACCCCACCCATAACACCCCCACCCATTACACCCACCCATAACACCCCCACCCATTACACCCCCACCAATTACACCCCCACCCATAACACCCCCATCCATTACACCCCACCCATTACACCCATAACACCCCCACCCATTACACCCCACCCATAACACCCCACCCATTGCAACCCACCCATTACACCTCACCCATTACACCCCCACCCATTACACCCCACCCATAACACCCCCACACATTACACCCCACCATAACATCTCCACCCATAACACCCCCACCCATAACACCCCCACCCATAACACCCCACCCATTACACTCCACCCATAACACCCCACCCATAACACCCCCACCCATTACACCCCACCCATTTCACCACCACCAATTACACCACCACCCATTACACCCCCACCCATTACACCCCACCTATTACACCCCACCCATTACACCCCACCCATTACACCCCCCATTACACCCCACCCACTACACCCCCACCCATTTCACCACCACCCATTACACCCCACCCATAACACCCCCACCCATTACACCCCCACCCATAACACACCCACCCATTACACCCCCACCCATTACACCTCACCCATTACACCCCCACCCATTACACCCCACCCATTACACCCCACCCATTACACCCCACCCATTACACCCCACCCATTACACCCCACCCATTTCACCCCACCCATTACACCCCACCCTTACACCCCACCCATTACTCCCCCACCCATTACACCCCACCCATTACACCCCACCCTTACACCCCACCCTTTACACCCCACCCATTACTCCCCCACCCATTACACCCCACCCTTTACACCGGGCCTGTTACACCCCACCCATTACACCGGGCCTGTTACACCCCACCCATTACACCGGGCCTGTTAGACCCCATCCCAACACTTAGATTATCCCATCTCAGTAAAACGTTTTAGTCTGACATACTTACAGAGATTAAATCCAAACATCGTGGATCATTGATCCCTTGGGGTAACCAGGACACAAAGCAGCTATCTGACAACTGGATTAGGTCTAGAGTTAGGTCAACATAGCCGGGGACGCGGGCTATCACCTTTTGATGTATGGTCTGTGTGACCTAAGAGGACCTTGTGTGGATTGGGACAAAGGAGCCAGCCGTCGATCTGCGGGTCATCCCAGGTTTAGTCAAGTACGCAACAAATTTGAGGCTTACTGCAACACGCAGTGGGGATATGGAGATAAGATTTTCCTGTGTGGTCACGCACAGCTGTCAGCTGCCTGTTTGGTGAGGGTGAGTAAACATGGCGATATGTACACTGTGAGTATCTGTATCCTGTAACTGAAAATATTGTACTAGGATTATGTTAAGATTGTGAACAACCGTAAACAATATCTTTAAGTTAGTAAATGTAGATAATATCTTTAAGTTAGGAAATGTAGATAATATCTTTAAGTTAGTAAATGTAGGTAATATCTTTAAGTTAGTAAATGTAGATAATATCTTTAAGTTAGTAAATGTAGATCATATCTGTAAGTTAGCAAATTTAGATAATATCTTTAAGTTAGTAAATGTAGATAATGTTAAGAAGTATGAGTAACTGCTCTTTCAGCTAATGACACAACCAGGTGAGGGCAATTTAACAGATTAAAAAATATATAATATTTTAACTCGTTCCAATGCTTGTAGCGTTCCCAAAATGGGGGCTCTTTGGACCCTTACCACATAAAGGCCCCATGGACCAAGATAAGTCCGATCTACTGTACCGGTGATACTTATGCCGCATTTTCTCCACGTATCAAAGCGGTGCGTGACATTAGAGGCCCCAACCCCCTTGCCCATTTAGTGTAATGTAACCCTTGCAAAAAAAAAAAGGGAAAAAAAAGAAAAACAAATAATATTACAATTAACCACATCACAACTTTGGGCCCCATTTAATAAGTGAGAACCCCTGAAGGGGCTGCAGGCTGTACCAACGAATCTCATTGGCGACATTGGATTTGCTTGTTTGTGAATAAAGAAATCAAATTTATATCAAATCATATAAGAGAGGTTTTTAAAAAAAAAATTAACTTTAGTTTTTTTGTCACCAACCTCCATTTCCCCTCCTCCCCCCCCCCCCCATTTCCCCCCTCGACTCGCTCCACACACCCCCCCACCAAGAAAGTGAAAAGAAAAAACTCAATAATATTATACTAAGATTTGCCAAAAGCGCATGCTGAGTGCCAGGCGGAGACAACTCCACTCGCCCCTTGTTCAGGTGGACTCCCCTTGCTCAGACGTGCCACACTTGTTCTCCCAGTGAGGCTTTCTCTGCACTCCCTGCTCGAGCGTTGTTCGTGTTGTTAGCCGTCACGAGAGATTGCCGTCATACTGTGCCTGGACCCTTTACCATTCGCACAGACCCGATATTCAAAATATAAAAAAGAAGGACTTGTTTATTTAAGATTGTGATATATTTCCACTGATGGGGGACATTTTGATTCCGTTCACTAACCAATCAAAATAAAATAATTACATTTACAAAAAAACAAACATAATTTAAAACTAATTCGCTTTCTTGCAAGCAGATCAATTTGTGACGGGCAATTGAGAGGTAAGTTAAATATTGTTATGATTAACTTTAATTTTAATAGAAGATTTGGTAAATGCGGAGAGATGGCATCCACGTTTTTGTTTTACCACGGCCGCCAACTTGATTGCCGTGACCCGTAAAATTAAGAATTAAACGTTTAAAAATAATGCAAAAATTTTATAAATGTATCTGTAAACCTAACCTGAACCCTAAATATATCCCTAAACCTAACCTGAACACTAAATGTATCCCTAAACCTAACCTGAACCCCAAAGTCACTGTGTTATCTCTTCGCGTTAGCCGAAGATTTAAAAAAAAAAAAAAAGTCTGGCTATTTGTCTTAGCCCACCCCCCACCCTATTTTATACACCATTACCTTCCCATGAATTATAAAACCTTTTTCTCACGCCATAAAGCTGGAATTAATGCTTATTACTGTTTTGTTACATTTTATTCATGCCGGAAGCTGCGGCCATTAGCGTTGTGAACACTTAGGTTTAACGGCGAGCCACCTCACTGTGCTGACCCTTTAGTATTTCAACATCTTCTTCTTAACGTTGTTTTCTTTTAATTCCCCCTTCCCTTAATTCCTCCCTCCGTGCGTGTGATCCAATGCTGCCATAATGTTTTGTCTTTAGTTTTTACTATATTCGAAGTCCTGATATATAGACCGGATTGACATTCGAATTTTGGCGCCATTCTGCATGTTTCTAAACATGCTGTCTTTTCGTATCAAACTAAATTACTGTTACGATGGTCATGGCACACCACTAGGTGGCACGTCAGCAAAGAAAGGTGAAAACATCAAAGTTAACTTATTGGGTCATGTTTAGATAAAGTTCCCCGGATGGCACGATTTCAAATTCGGCCCACTAAAAATTCGATTAAAAATGTTTGTTTTAAATTAATCTTGTATCAGTTTGACACCCTCAAATGTTGGCGCCTTTACCACCACGTTAACTGGTTTCCCGTACATCACCGTTCACGCGTGTACTAAGATTCCTGTACATCACCGTACACGCGTGTACTAAGATTCCAGTACATCACCGTACCCGCGTGTACTAAGATTCCCGTACATCACCGTATACGCGTGTACTAAGATTCCAGTACATCACCGTACACGCGTGTACTAAGATTCCAGTACATCACCGTACACGCGTGTACTAAGATTCCAGTACATCACCGTACACGCGTGTACTAAGATTCCAGTACATCACCGTACACGCGTGTACTCAGAGTTAATTGTGCGACCTTAAAAGACAAGATGACTTTCTTACCACGCCGTGTTCATCGTAAGCAAATCAGATTTGTATTAAGTCCTTTCAGATTTTGAATTAGACATGTTTATTTCTAAAAACAACTAGTTTTGCTTCCTTACAGCAAGTCTGTGTCACGTGAGAAGACTCAAACAAAATAGGGCTTGTCTTCTCTTAGTCCGGAACACGTCACATCACGCTACGTAATGATATATTTTTTTCTCATAAAACATAGCTTCTAATAGTATATTTCCTAATATATATATCAGTTACAATTTGGAAGTAAAATCTTTCATAAAGTAAAGTTGTTAACATGTTTTCGTCTAGGTCAGGGGGGGTCACCAAACTACGGCCCGCTGGCCGGATCAGAGCCCGCGGCGCCATTTCACCCGGCCCGCCGACGGTACTTGATAAAACGTATAAAAAACGAGTCATTGTGATACAATTTAAATTTAAATATTATGTTTATAAAGCTAGGAGATTTTCACACATGCGGAGACCTTATGGCTTCTTTGCGCCTAAAATTATCATCTTCAATTTTAAATTATTGTATCCAGATTTTCTTGTTTATTGCAGAAGTGTTTACCCTCGAACTTGTAAAATCGTACAATACAGTATCTTAATATTACATACATAAACACACAGCATATAAAACGAATACAATAACTACTAGCATCTCAGAGCCTACATAGTGGGATTGAGTTAAGCTGGCGTCATAAAAGTTAACTTCTAAAAGTAGACGACCGACGTTTATATTGCGATCTGCTGTCAATTTTCGTCTTGCAGATGTGTATTTGCTATAGATATTAATTTAAATTGAGTGGACGTTCAGATCACATTATCACAGTCTATCACTGGGGAAAATAAAGTCACTGGTGAAATCTAGCGTGAATCGGCATAAAGCAATAAGTGTTTCAATAAGGATTAATTAACAATTGAAACTAACAAACAACTTGAGCTTTCATTTTTTGTTTTGTTTTAGGAAAAGCTGGTTTAAAAAAAAAAAGAAACAAATAAGTATGAATATTAATTAAGCCTATTCCTGCTAATATAGTATCGTCTGATAACTACCACAAACTGTAAATGTCCCAAAGGGAGAGGAGTGTTGAAAACACACGGAAGAATTTGGAGAGAACATAGTGCAACAGATAGGTGAGAAGGCCAGGAACTTGCTGTGGTATTCTCTGGCACTGGATGATATTGTGAGATTCGAATATGTGCGCACTAGGTCTGATGTACCTATCTTTATGTAACGTCGACTTCTTTGATGCCTTTTTTAGTAAAAAAATATGTTGGTTGTCTTTGATTTTTGTACATTGCACGCCACTTACCCATGATTAACATGGAATACTCAGCCTAGTTTTCCCAGAGCTTTCGTTCTGGCTTGCAAGTATTGTACAGAATACTTATCCGCGCTCGTCGTTTCGTCCGTTATCCGGCCCGCGGTGAAAAATGTTTGGTGGCCTCTGAATAGGTTAAGGCCCACGACGCTGGCTCACTTTAACGTCGAAGTACCAAACAGCTATTGGGAGAATGGCCAAACGGAATAGCAGGAAGTTTTTATTAATATCTTAATGATAATGTCCAGACTGTATGCCCGGATGTTCTATTAATGGATTGGCGCCATTAAATGACAAACCTTTTTAAATAAGACCTAAAAACAAAGTTTATCTTATAAATCCTTTATAACATGTAATATCGAGCAATAAGGGGGGGGGGGCTGAAATTTTGACCAAAAATGTATAAAAGTAACGTATTTTATAAGAATCCCTACATGTCGTCGCGCCCCCCCCCCCCCCACAATGCTCGCAACCGTTAATTTGTTTCACGCCCCTCAACTATATTAATATTCTAATGACCCACCCGCTTTTACACTCACTTTTACACCCGCTTTTACACCCGCTTTTACACCCGCTTTTACACCCACTTTTACACCCACTTTTACCGCAGGGCTCGGTGCTAGGCCCCTATTTGTTCCTAGCATATATCAATGACCTACCCGAGAAACTGACATCCCACGCAAGACTGTTCGCAGACGATCACCAATAGATCTGACCAGGACCAGCTACAAGAGGATCTCAATCGGTTAGCTGAGTGGGAGGTGAGCTGGGACATGGAATTTCATCCAGCCAAGTGCCAGTCACTGTCAGTCTCTAGAAGTTGTACTCCTCTACTCTACCACTATGAGTTGCATGGTCATTTGCTTGAGTCAGTTTCCTCCGTAAGGTACCTGGGTGTTACCATTCAGAGAGATGTCCGCTGGGACGAGCATATTAACAATGTGTGCAACCAGGCAAACAAGACCCTGGGGTTCTTAAGGCGTAATCTAAAGATCAGCAACTCCGGTGTGAAAGAAAGAGCCTATAAAGCCTTTGTCCGGCCGCTTTTAGATTATTCATCTTCGGTCTGGGACCCATTCACTCAGAAGAGCATCGACAGGTTGGAGGCAGTACAGCGACGGGCAGCACGCTTTGTCCTGAACCGCTACAGGAATACCTCTAGTGTTGGCAGCATGCTGGAAACACTGGGCTGGTCACAATTAGAGGAACGACGACGACAGTCCAGGCTCTCCATGATTTACAAGATATATAATGGGCTAATCCACTGCTCTGGCATGAAACAGAAACTCGTCCCTCTCCCCCATAGACAGCGACGAGGCCATGACAGCCAGTTCCGGCTCATACCAGCGAGAAGCCAGTATAGGAACTGCTCATTCCTGCCAAAGACAATAAGGGACTGGAACAAGCTTCCAAAAGGAACAGTTGAGGCGACAACACTTGACTCATTTGCGTCTATTGCCTCAGGCCTTCCAACCCCTAGTGCATGATACCCTCAAACAGTCACTCTTTTAACCAGTGAAATATCCTCATCAACACCAGGCACAGAGACATTGCAAATCCCATCTACATTCACAGGAGCCATAATGATCAATAAATTGATCGTGGGCCCTTAATATATGAAGAAGAAGAAGACACCCACTTTTACACCCACTTTTACACCCGCTTTTACACCCACTTTTACACCCACTTTTACACCCGCTTTTACACCCACTTTTACACCCACTTTTACACCCACTTTTAAACCCACTTTTACACCCGCTTTTACACCCGCTTTTACACCCACTTTTACACCCACTTTTACACCCGCTTTTACACCCACTTTTACACCCGCTTTTACACCCGCTTTTACACCCACTTTTACACCCACTTTTACACCCTTTTTTACACCCACTTTTACACCCGCTTTTACACCCACTTTTACACCCACTTTTACACCCACTTTTACACCCACTTTTACACCCACTTTTACACCCGCTTTTACACCCACTTTTACACCCGCTTTTACACCCACTTTTACACCCACTTTTACACCCACTTTTACAGCACAGATTTCCTTCACCAACTATTACAGAAAAAACAAAAGAAAATAGTACGCACCAAACGCACTTGAAGCACCTCATTTCGTGCAGTTATCGGGAATATCCCTAGTTGATTAACTTAATAAACCTGTACACGATGCAGAGTTTAATTAGTACTTTTAGGTATTAACGTTGGTAATCCCAGGACGGTTACTTTACACAGTTCGAAGGCACCAATAACGTTAATTGGCCAATTATCGATTTAATTGAAATATAATATGTCCATAGCAAACGTCCGCCTAAGGACCAGATACATCTTATGCACCCCCCCCCCCCACACACACACACTTTTCCGATTAACAAATCAAATCTCGAACAACCAATAATTATTTAATGACATAAATGAAACACTAATTTGTTCATGGCCTCCTTAACTTCTCCATAGTGAAGCCAACATATTGAAACAGTTCTGTGTAAAGTTAAATTATTTTAGAGACACAAACACCCTTGTGAACGCTGGAAGGTTAGACTCGCACACTCGATAGGATTTGTGAGTACCAATATGGCGAGTGTAGTAGGACTATTTAAAAAAAAAATTAAACTTAATTTGCATTTGCACAATAAGATTGTAGACATAACGGATACTGACCCCATAGTCATATGACAGGTGACACTGTATAGACCGGTAGTCATATGACAGGTGATAGACTGTATAGACCGGTAGTCATATTACAGGTGGCGGACCTTTAGGCTGGACTTGGCACCCTGCATATTGTCGATTGTGTCGATGCTAGACACCAAACAATGCAAATCTCTCAGCAAGCGACGAACGTATAACCAGTGGCGTAGCGAGCTTAAGTCGCGCCCGGGGCACAATACCTTTTTAGCGCCCCCAATACCTTTTATACGCCCCCCCATTTGAAAACCATACAATATTATAGTAAAAAATACAATTTGGCGCCCCTTTGTGAGTAGCGCCCGGTGCATGATGCCCCCCTTGCCCCCCCCCTCACTACGCCACTGCGTATAACGTATGAAATTTCCTTTGAAGGAAACATGAAACATTTGCGAAAGTTTGGAGAAAATATCTTGACGTTGTCGCGCAACAACTGGCGCCTGTCGTATGGCATCTTTCATCTGGCGTCTGTTATCTGGCGTCTGTCATCTGGCCCCTTTTATCTGGCGTCTGTTATCTGGAGTCTGTCATCTGGCGTCTGTCATCTGGCGTCTGTCATCTGGCGTCTGTCATCTGGCGTCTGTCATCTGGCGTCTGTCATCTAGCGTCTGTCGTGTGGTGTCTGTCATCTGGTGGCTGTCATCAGGCGTCTGTCATTGGGCATCATGTCTTTTGCCGCCATGTATACACGGAATCGCTCGCGGCAAGGGATCCCAGTCACTCTATGGCGCTGTGGAGAAGACAAAAGATGCTCACAACATAGCAGTATGTACTACTATGTACTCATCCTATGTTTTCATATACTCACACAACATGGGAGCATGTGCTCATACTATGTTGTCATATAATGCATGTTTAAAATCTTAGGAATAGTTGTAGAGATCATTTTCGCCTTAATCTTTAGTCTAGCACCGACATGATCAACCGGTATAAGACCGATGACCCCAGAAATCAACAAACCTCCTACAACCCCTCCCCTTTCAACACACAGTCGATGAGATGCCGGACCGTAGCTCAATTACTGGACGTGTCGGCATAAACCAGACGCAAGGGTTGACATCCAGTTTTCCCCACACCCCTCCACCCCACCGAACAAAAGCACACATACACAAACACACACACTCACACACATCCCACCCCCACCTATCTCACAGCATTATTCGAAATACTAAGATATAAAGTAATAATTAGTGAACATGTTTTGCCTTCTTGATTAAAAATCTCTCTTAAGTGGCTTTTAATGAGGTCGACTTTCTCGATTCATTCCTAACTATCGGATTGTTCATTCAATAAGTGGTCAGGGAGAGAGCCGTTCACATCGGACCATTCCATTAGTCCATTAAGGTAAATAAGAGAGAATTTGTGTTCACGCTCTTCGCCCCAGGGTCGAAATCAGTCGTCGTATGTTAATGTGGCCAATTTCGGGGCCGTTTTTGATTGGTAAATAAATTTCTCGCTATATCGGAGATTTCCATTTATTAAATTAGAGAAGCTGAAATAAGTACCAAATGTAAATAGAAAATTTGGGTCAGTAGAGAAAGATATATGGCCGGGTGAACTGTTGGATGGCCGGGTGAAATGTTGGATGGCTGGGTGAACTGTTGGATGGCCGGGTGAACTGTTGGATGGCCGGGTGAAATGTTGGATGGCTGGGTGAACTGTTGGATGGCCGGGTGAACTGTTGGATGACTGGGTGAACTGTTGGATGGTTGGGTGAACTGTTGGATGGCCGGGTGAACTGTTGGATGGCTGAGTGAACTTTGGATGACTGAGTGAACTATTGGATGGCCGGATGAAATGTTGGATGGCTGAGTGAACTGTTGGATGGCCGGGTGAACTGTTGGATGGGTGGGTGAACTGTTCGATGGTCGGGTGAACTATTGGATGGCTGGGTGAACTGTTGGATGGTCGGGTGAACTGTTGGATTCCTGGGTGAACTGTTGGATGGCCGGGTGAACTATTGGATGGCCGGGTGAACTGTTGGATGGCCGGGTGAACTGTTGGATAGCTGTTTATAATTACAGATGTGATTGCCATTTAATAATTATACTTAAAATGCAAGTATTCATATTTCATTCTTATAATTTAAACTTCTAAATGTAACTTACTTTATAGTGAATATGAATTCGTTTTCTTCGTCCAGTAAGTGGATGACAATTTGACAAGCTTAGGCTGCATGGGAGGTAATCATTAAGCCTCTTTACGTTATGAATGTCCTCCCCTACTCTAAGCCTACAGTGTATGAGACAACTGTAGGCGGAAGTAATTCTTAAATGTGTTTTAGGTAAACTTGTTTTTTTTTTTAACGATATTCACATTGAATATTAACGGGATAAATATCACGATTCTTTTCAAAATGATGATTTTATGGATGTGAACTTTTTTTTATAATCAGATATCTTATCTCATCATTAGGCAGGAACGGTTTTGTGATCAGTTAGCTCATGATTATACAGGAACTGTTTTTTTATCAGTTATCTAATCATTATACAGGAACAGTTTTGTGATCACATATCTTATCATTATACAGGAACTGTTTTTTTAATCAGTTATCTCATGATTTTACAGGAACTGTTTTGTGATCAGATATCTCATGATTATACAGGAACGGTTTTGTGATCAGATATCTCATGATTATACAGGAACTGTTTTGTGATCAGATATCTTATCATTATACAGGAACTGTTTTGTGATTAGATATCTCATGATTATACAGGAACTGTTTTGTGATCAGATATCTCATGATTATACAGGAACAATTTTGTGATCAGATAACTCATGATTATACAGGAGAAGTTTTGTGATCAGTTATCTCATCGTGTTTTTACTTGTCCACAATATTTCGAACAGTTTAGACAGCCTCTGTACAGACAGCATATCTCTTCCTTAACTTTAATGTTATTTGTAATATTTGTATTGATATTGTTATATTTCATTCCATATTTTGACATGCTATGTGTCTCAAGCACTCCACAACAGGTACGACTGTGACAGCCCAACACACCTGCATACATAATACTATTAATATTGTCTCTATGGTTACAGCTGGTGATGCCAAGTACATATCCTATAAAAAGGGACACATTTTCATAGGGCTTAAAAAACACTCAGCCAGCAAAAGAACAACAAAAAAAGTGAAGAAAAAAAAACCCACACTCCGCCACAGGTGGACTGTGACAGTAAACCACATTTGCATACATTAAATTATTTGGATTATCTCTGTGGTTACAGCTGGTGACGTCAAGTACATGTCGGATAAAAGGACAATGTCCAGAGGGCTTATGAAACGCACAGCAAAAGAAACGAAAAGGGAAAAAAAACCTAAGTCCCTAAGTGTCATTTTACGCAGTATTATGCTGTCACTTTCTGCTAACAGATAAAATAATTCTATAGTGACAGCTCCTCAAAAAAAAAAAAAAAAAAAAAAGCCTTTGAAAACCTTTCTGTTATCTTTGTCACAGCAAGGGGCATCGCTGTAAATGTAGTTCTTAATCCTGTGCCCATATATACTCTACTCCCAACTGTTTGGGTGTGTATGAGTGTGTGTGTGAGGGGGGGAGAGGAGGCGGACTTCAAACAGTCTATAAACAGTCTGGAAACTTGACACCTACCCCAATGCACCATTTGATCACCCAAATGCACCAATGGACCACCCCCGTGCACAAATTGTCTACCACTAAAACCACGACGCCAAAAAACAAAAATTCTTTGTAAATTCACCTACTGGGAAATACTCTCTAAGTACAATATCGAGAATGCGCAAAGACAACCCGACATTTTATTCCCACCGCGATCCAGTAACGAGACTTTATGTCTTACAATAACACTTTCCACGGTGAAATGTTGGCAGCCTACACTCTTTTGTTCTCTATTCTACAATTGGGGGGGAGCGATTTTTTAAAAAATTCTCTTTTTTTTTTAGTTGGAGTGGGGATTTGTGTGTGTACCCAAGTTTAAAAAAGCCATGTCGAACTACTCCTATTGTATTAGTTATTGGTTGATGAATGGGAAGACGTTTAAATGTCACAGCCAAGGCTCTGAAGTCGTAAAACATGTTTTCAAGATCCCTCACGGGGGCCAGGGTCACTCATGATTGGGGGGGGGGGGGGGGGTCAAGGGTAAGTTGGGTTAGAAGGGTATTCACGCCAACTTCATGACATGATGTTCTTTACGGCATAGTTTGAATGGATAGGTCACACATGTCAGAGGATTACATTAAATACTTAATGTTTTAACAGGGAAACATGATAAGATAGATCACTATTTCTCCAGTGTAGTTCTACAAAGAAGCTGTGATCGTAGAAACGGTCGCCGCAAGGCGGGTGTTGGCCTGACTATAAAGAGAAATGTAAAATTATTTATATAATAGTTTGGTTAACGCAGCAATGTTCTGTGTGTGTAAAATACGGGAAAAGGTGTATAAGCAAAACAATAATTCCAGATGTCACCTATTATATCCGCCAATGCTTGTGTACGTAATCAAGAGCACGACCCGGGGGGGGGGGGGGGAAGCAGCGAATGAGAGCGCAGCATGGTGCGCAATGAGAGCGGGCAGAGGAGAAAGAACCCGTGATTTCTTATAGACAGTTTGTGGGTACGGTGTAACGTGTCCAAAGCATTGTTTACCTACTGCCAGATGTGTCACTGGCTCAAGTTTCACCTTTAGATAAGGGCAAACATTAAGAGGTAAAAATTGAAATTGATGAAAAACGTGCACCAGAAATGTAAACAAATCAGCAAATCGGCGAAGAAATTGCAAACGTATAATGTGAAAAGTTTATAAAAAATAAAAATAACTACGAGGTATATAATTCCAATGTTGTGCAAATACCTTTCTTTGAAAATATCCCCATTAAAATGAAGATTGGACCTAACAAATTTCACGACGGCGCCCTACATTTGTATTCGGTCTTCTAATAAAATATTTTCCTTTATTGATTTTTTTAAATTAAGGTCTGTGGACATAGATGTGGGTTAATTTACTTTAGAGCTACTACACCCTTCATGTTATAAGTTGCATGTCAGCACCGTTGCGCAATATTAAAGTTGTCTGCGCCTCAACTGCAGGAGGTGGCAGGTCTAAATACGTCAAAAGTGGTTCTTAGATATTGATAAATAGTCGGCTAGAATGGATTTGTTAGTCAAGTAAGGCAGCCATTGTTGGGGAGGAAGCAAACATGGAGTCCAGAAAATATAAACCAACAGAAGTCAAAAGACAATTCAGCTTGAAAATTAACTGTCTTCGAAAATGAACTGGTAAGACTGACAACGAAAATGAACTGGCTTGACTGACAACGAAAATGAACTGGCTTGAATGACAACGAAAATAAACTGGCTTGACTGACAACGAAAATGAACTGGTAAGACTGACAACGAAAATGAACTGGCTTGACTGACAACGAAAATGAACTGGTAAGACTGACAACGAAAATAAACTGGCTTGACTGACAACGAAAATGAACTGGTAAGACTGACAGCGAAAATGAACTGGCTTAACTGACAACAAAAATGAACTGGCTTGACTGACAACAAAAATGAACTGGCTTGACTGACAACGAAAATGAACTGGCTTGACTGACAACGAAAATGAACTGGCTTGACTGACAACGAAAATGAACTGGCTTGACTGACAACGAAAATGAACTGGCTTGACTGACAACGAAAATGAACTGGTAAGACTGACAACGAAAATGAACTGGCTTGACTGACAACGAAAATGAACTGGCTTGACTGACAACAAAAATGAACTGGCTTGACTGACAACGAAAATGAACTGGCTTGACTGACAACGAAAATGAACTGTAAGATTTAAGATCTAAGTTAAAAGTATCTGGATTTGTAAAAAGTTTGATAAGTTTAACAGGTTTTTCGAACAGTGTTGTGAAATTAAGTCATAAAGAATAAAGGCCAAAGCTAAGGTCGGATTAACATGTCAACATGACACAGCATGTCAACATGACACAGCATGTCAACATTACATGCGTCTTGTTATTTTTTCGACAAAACCAAGGGACACCACAGAGGATTTTAACTTTTGGGACAGGCTACTTGTTGAACAGCTGCCATAGGGCTACTTGTTGTTGAACAGCTGCCATAGGGCTACTTGTTGTTGAACAGCTGCCGTACAGCTACTTGTTGTTGAACAGCTGCCGTACAGCTACTTGTTGTTGAACAGCTGCCATAGGGCTACTTGTTGTTGAACAGCTGCCATAGGGCTACTTGTTGTTGAACAGCTGCCGTACAGCTACTTG
The DNA here is from genome assembly GCA_964017045.1 of Omphiscola glabra. Lineage (NCBI taxonomy): Eukaryota > Metazoa > Mollusca > Gastropoda > Lymnaeidae > Omphiscola > Omphiscola glabra. The sequence goes on along the minus strand of OZ024794.1, from coordinate 13,890,025 downwards.
TTGTTGAACAGCTGCCGTACAGCTACTTGTTGTTGAACAGCTGCCGTACAGCTACTTGTTGTTGAACAGCTGCCGTACAGCTACTTGTTGTTGAACAGCTGCCGTACAGCTACTTGTTGTTGAACAGCTGCCGTACAGCTACTTTGTGTTTAATGACTGCTCTAAGGCTACTTTATTATTCAATGGCTGCCTTTAGGTTACTTTATTAGTTAACGGTTGGCTTCCTGATATGACGCTGACGTTCGATTAAATTAAGATTTTTACTTATGTTCACTCTAAAAACAATTAAATGAAAGAAACTTTATAACATTAATTAATTCGAATCATTCTCAGAATTCTGTTGTTAACGCCCCCTCAATAGTTTCTATTTTTGGAAGATTTTATGACCATGTTCCACTCCAACCACAAAGGGGATCCGTACAATTCAATGCGTCAGGATATTAATATCTCACGTAACACAAAGACGCGGAATATAGAGAGAGACGATCCATTGTTACAGACTGTCCATTAAAGATACGACGGGAAGTCATTGCAGTGCGCCTAATAAAATATTGATTTCTGTATTGATATCTGTGTGACTTTCTCTGTGTAAATACAATTCGTAATTATTTTTTTTTTTTACTTTCACTCATAGAGTAGGAATTCGTTAGTCGATATTATTACGCAGACAAAGATTTTTTCACGGATATAATTTGTCTGGACCGTTTCAAAGTAGTGTAAATCTGTCCTACGATTCTTCATTTTTAAATGTGTCTAGTGAAGACTCCAATCCACACTGCAGAGACTTAGGTAATCAATTAACCAAAAGGTCATTTCATTTAACATCCGAGATCTGTCAATTTTTTTGTCACACCCGACACAGCGTCAAATGTGTAACTACGTGCCAGGTAAGCCGGTTAAATACAGTTTGGATATATGCACTAAATAATTGGATGGAAAGGATCCGGAAGTATCGAATTTAGCAAAGGTTTAAACCAGGGGTTCTCAACCTATGGGTCACGACCCCTTTGGGGGGTCGATCGAACTTTTTACAGGGGTCGCCAAAAATAATCGGAAAACACATTCACTCTGCAGTTATGAAGTAGCAACGAAAATAATTTTAGTTTTTGGGTCATCACAACATGAGGTACTGTATTAAAAGGTTGCGGCATTTGGGAGTTTGAGAACCATTGGTTTAAACAGAAATTGGGGTCTGTCGGAACTATGACAAGGAGGCTGTTATTTGTACTTATCACCTTAAACATTGATTTGAGATTAGTAAAGATGTAAATAATGCATTTTTTTTGTAAACTTATTTCTTATATTGAAGTGTGTGTTTTTTTTGGTGCAGATAGAAAGGTCATCGGTGGTGTTGCTAAATTGTACGCATTAAGTTTAATATAATTCTTAAATAAGGTCAAAGTAGGGGAAAATGGTCATAGCAAGGGCGAAGGTAGGGAAAGATTGGGTTGAAGTGGAGAGTAGTGGGGCTTTATGCGTAGGGCCGAAGGGATGATTTGGTATTTATGGATTTGGGATAAGGAAAATGAGTGCAGTGGACGATGTGTGTAGTGGAATATGTGTGTAGTGGAATATGTGTGTAGTGGAAGATGTGTGTAGTGGTGGGATAATGAAGTGGTATCGAGTTGTTTTCTTTTTAAAAATAATTAAAAAGGTTAAATGAATATTCTGTGCTCTGTAAGTACAAGTCTTAGATGATCTTGTGTGCTCTACAAGTACAAGTCTTTGATGATCTTGTGTGCTCTACAAGTACAAGTCTTTGATGATCTTGTGTGCTCTGTAAGTACAAGTCTTAGATTATTTTGTTTTCAGGGACTAAATTATAAAAAAAACAGACACCGTTCATCACAATATCCGTGTACATAAGTAGGATGTCCAATAACACTTGGACCTATGACCCCCACCTCAAACACGTGACTTCTAGAAACAGCCAATCCACGACTGCCCTCTATTAGTACTGGATTTGTTCACGTCACGTGATATCCCGTAGTTTTTTTTAGAGGCAACACGTTTGATGAATGTCCTTTCACTTCTCTGTACGTCTGCTGATAACGGCTTGGGGCCCGGTAACAAGTTGGAAAGTGATATCAAGGCCCTTGATCTGAGTGTGGAGTCGATTATCTGGATTCAGGGATAGATCTGTTAGTCTAACTTGTAGCTGTTTAGGGTTGTTTGTCTACCATTTTACTGTTGAAAACAATTCAACCAAAATGTTAAATTGAATATAATAATCCTGTTACTTGTGATGTAAACCAAGTTCATATCATTCATGCTACCCGTCGCTGGAGTCGCATGAACGATAACAAAATGTGATTTCTTTTTCCGAATCTGCACTCAAAGGTCTGAACTAGTGTAAGGATATCACCATGCTACCAGTCGCGTTCACACGGTCCAATCTAAACCCGGAACTCAAGATAATTGGTGGGTTGGTCGCATCGAAAAAATCAACAAACCCATTTTCTCTAGATTGACACACACTCACACAAATGATGACATGCAATCTATAAAAAGTAACCGAATGAACTCATAAAATATGTGACGCCAGCACATGACATACTTGTTGTGACGCCAGCACATGACATACTTGTTGTGACGCCAGCACATAACATACTTGATGTGACGCCAGCACATGACATACTTGATGTGACGCCAGCACATAACATACTTGATCGGGAGCTGAGACTTTATCAAAGTAAAACTGTGATTCTACCGGGTGGTTCTACTGGGTGGTTCTACCGGGTGGTTCTACCGGGTGGTTCTACCGGGTGGTTCTACTGGGTGGTTCCACTGGGTGGTTCTACTGTCGCAGTTGTGGATTTTCGTCGACTTCAAAATGAATATCGTAACAGATCAATTGTTACTAAATTAGACACATATTTTGAAATTGTTACCTAATTAGACACAGGTTATGAAATTGTTACTTAATTAGACACATATTATGAAATTGTTACTTAATTTAGACAAGGCTCATGACCATCAACAAAACAAAACTGGGCCAGAAAGAATAAGCTACAACACATTAACAGTTTAAAGATAAACTAATTTTTTTATTTTCTTTCATGACATACACATGTAATTATACATTCAAAGGGCCGGGCCGCAAAGTGGGGGGGGGGGGGTATCCCCCCCTCCACCCGCTTGCCTTTTGAATTTCTCAAGGTTACAAAATGAATATGGAAAAGAAAACAATACAAATTTTCTTTAATTTATGTGGGGGTGGGTAGAAATAGAGAGAGAGAGATAGAGAGAAAGAGACAGACAGAGAGAGAGACAGATAGAGAGACATAGAGAGACAGAGAGAGAGACACACAGAGAGAGAGAGACAAAGAGAGAGAGACGGAGAGAGAGAGACAGAGAGAGAGAGAGAGACAGAGAGAGAGAGAGAGAGACAGAGAGAGAGAGAGATACAGAAAGAGACAGAGAGAGAAGTCTATTTTATTTTCAGGCTTATGCGGGTAATTTAACGCCAACCTTAATATAGTATAGATCGAGATGTGTCTTGACCGCACAGCCATCCAGCCGCTTGTTCGAGCAATGAATTTTGAATAAACTGTGTAAAATTGTGAAGAATTATTGAGCTAATAGCCAAATTGCAACAAATTGCTATCAATATTATTATTGAATAGTCAACAATGTTATAACACATTTTTCAACTGTAAATGTTTGTGTTACTAATATTCATAGTGAATTCCCAAACTAAACGCCAGCACCATGGCTGGTATGACGCACACACAGAATTTAACAAGCCCAATGTCTGGGGTGGAATGGGGTTTGTCTTCGGCCCCTCAGGGGAGGAGGTTGATTGACGCCCTTTACTATAATATGTCCCTTGTGTCAGATGACTTGGCAAGCCTTTGTTTTATTCATTAAAACATTTGAAATTGCCGACAGCGCCTGAGAAGTAAAGGGTTAAACAGTTACAATCAGGAATCTGGGTCAAAGCAGCTTTAAATCCCCAAAAATATTTAAAAATATTATTAGATTGGTTAGGGTCTTCTTCTTAGCCGTTATCACTCCCACTGGAGCATAGGCCATCCACAATACTTCTCCATCCGTCCCTGTCCTAGGCTATCTTTGCTAGTTCAGCCCAGCTTTTCTTCATCTCCGTCTCTATTCCCCTCTTCCATGTGGCTCTTGGTCTTCCTCTTTTCGTGTTACCTCGAGGATTCTAGTTCAGGGACTGTCTTGTGATATTTATTACGAGCTGCTATTAATAGAGAATTTAATCTCTTATTTTAGTCGATTGGCTCGTTTCAAAACAGTCCATAATAAAGGACGATACCAATGTTTAAATACAATAACAAATAGAACGATATACAAAGCCAGGGCTGATTACAATTAATAAGTTTTTAATGGGGGGATTTCAATGAATTATAAAGACAAGAGAATATGATTAAAATTATTAACTACAGAATGGCTGGTACCGGTACTGTGTGTAAAAATAGAAATGATTTCAAATTGTACAATGAAGGAAATCTACACACAACAAAGCACTGTCTAGTATTAAATAATGACACACTGCACGTCCCGTGATAAAGGAAAGGAAAATCTCTGGTCCATTCAATCGTTCAGCCTTTTTATAGGCATTTCCTACTAATGTCTCTCGAACCGTCTAACGCATTGTTTTGCTTTCCCGTTTTATCCAGATTCTTCTATAAGGTTCTGAGTAACTAAGCTTTTGTAAACAAGGTTACATTTTGCTAGCGACACCCCAACACGGCCTCGGCTGTAAGAGGTCATGCACGTGGAAAGCGAGGAAGGCGTGCTTTAACACGTCATCTGCATAATATGTTAGTGTTTGGTTTCCTTAATTTGTGCCCTATCCATCTCCATTTTCTCAATTTTATCTCCGTTTCCACCGGAACGCTTGACAGTGTTACAAATTTTGTCAAACCATCTTATTTTGAGGATCCTTCGCAAGCATCTGTTTATAAAAATTTGCAGTTTTTTTCACGTTAGCATCTTTCCTTATAAACACATAAGCAAAAACTGAGATGTTTTGAAAATATAAACGGGCTTACTGCTAGTCTCAAATAAAAGATAAATTGAAAGTAATTGCTTTGGATGTCAGAATACTCTAAAAAACAGTGGTTCTCAACCTTCATAATGCCGCGACCCCTCAAATGCAGTCTTGGTAACGCCCAACCATAATGTTCGTTGCTACTTCGTAAATTTGTGTTTTCCGCTGGTCTTAGGCGACCCCTGAAAAAGGGTAGTTCGACCCCCAAAGGGGTCGGGACCCACAGGTTGAGAACCGCTGCTCCAAAAAAATGTCTCCGTATCCATCCGAAATTAGACTTAATTTGAACGGGGTTAATGCTTTATTTGAAAGCCGTGACTTAAAGAGTGTTTATTTGTATTGCTGCGGGGTCGCGACTGGCCCTTTTCGTAAGAGGTTTAAATGATTGACACATTTTCAGTGTTGGCCAGTCTCTACTCGAGGTGGCCCAATCGAAAAGATGAGTCTCAATAAAAAAAATAAGCCGTCCTTGGAGAATTCGGCTTGAGTAAGATTCTCTGTAGCAGGGTTCTTGAAACAACACGCGAGTCTTCTTTCAGTGAGCACTTCTTCCAGGACAGACAGCTCGCATGGTGCGGGCGGCTAAAGTGAAACCAAAACAAGCTGTCCTCCCGTTATGAAAATGGCGGCAATGAACAGAAATGGGGGAGCTGCGGTTAAAAGGGGAGGGGGGCGTTAACAGGGAGGGAATGATCCGTGATATTTTGACTCTCTATCCCACGCCCCCCCCCCCCCCATCCCACGTGATGTAAGGAATGCGTCTATTGACATGAAATATGTTATCAGCGTGTATGCTCACCTGATTGCTAAATGTTTTATTGACAAGTTGGAAACTGTTGATGCCTTGGCCGCAGTTAGTGGCGTGCAGACGTGTGTTCGTATAGATATAGCCCCCCCCCCCCCAATCCCCATCCCACAAATCACATTAGCATGTTCCGACATTCTTTCAGCAGTTCCTCAACACGCGTTCCTTGTTGTACTCTAAGTGTACACACGTTTAAAGGGGATTGTAAAGGCAATCAATTTCACGGTTCAACACAACAAGGATTGGCGTTGTCTTGAAAGCTCTTTATCACTGAGTAATAGAAGTAACATCGCCGATTTATTACACAATGTTTCAATTGAAATATTTTCGGCAAAACAAACAAAAATTTTACGCACCAAAGGCACTTGCGGCATTTTTAAGAATCTTTTAATCGAAGTTATCGGGAAATTTATTTGCGCGCTATCGAATTCACCATTACCACATAAGTACCTAGAGCCTAGAGAATTATTTGATTGATATTTAACAAAATGAACCAACACGAAGGATAAAAAGTCAACAAATGGACCTCGTTTTTTTAAGAATGAAAGAATCCTTGTTGCTAAAATATTTTTAATATGGTACTTGCATAGAATCACAAACATTCTTAAAATTTATTAAAATCTACATATACTTTATCATTTTATTCAAAATTTGAAAGGTATAGTTTTTCAATATCAATAGAAATTTAAGTACACTACGATGCTTCGTGGATGTTGGGGTTGCCATAACAAATTCTCTAGACGGCATGAAACGAAGAAAGTAAACAAGAATAATTATTATATAATTTGTGGTAATTCACTTTTTAGAATATAATACTTTTCAAATCAATTCTGTGCATTGTAAGCAGTTTGAAGTACTTCAATAGTTTCTCTTGATTTCAACTGAGTTATACGAATTCATCATATATGATCTGTATATTGTTTCAAACGGAAGTAGAATTTTAAATAAGTATTTGCTTTTCAATTTAAAAGTACTTTCTTTTATAATTAAATATGCACACACAACGTGCTTTAGTAAGGTGCGTTACACTTGACAGTGTACACCATCCAAAAGCCCTGGCAATTACACTGTCAGGGAAGGAGGCTTTTCGGGCAACACAGTCCGAAATCCTAAACGCAATTTTTGATACGTACAAAATTGGGAACAAAGACATTCTGGCCTTCTATCAGTTTGAAGGACCTCTGAAATGGTTCATCAAACTCGGTGAGAAGGCAGAAAAACTTATGTATGATCAAGTACATTTAAAAGAAATTTATATCAATAAAGAAAAAAAGCTCACCATTGAGCACGTTGGCCGGGAGAGGTCAAAGCTATTTCTCCATTGGGTACCACCTACCCTGCCAAAAGAAGGGGTGGTAGAGATGGTCCAATTCCTATCGGAAGAAAAAGTTGAAGTTTTTCAACACAAAGGATGTGCTGACCGATGGACTGTGGTTTATAGACCAAAACAACGCTTGTCTGTACCACACTACCTACTACTCGATTGTGGTACGATTAAAAATTCAAAAATTTTGGTACTGGTACCAGGGAGAAAACAAGCGTGTTTTCATTGCGCTTCTTTGGACCATTGGACCAGCAAATGCAACAAATTTAAAAGAAACATTTCACAAGTAGATTACACTGAAAACTCCCCAGGACGTCTGCTAATAGATGAGGACATTACAGACGGGATGACCCCTGGAAACACCGCGGATGTGATCAACGAAAGCGAGACTCTTGCAACCACAGTAGCTGTAATCGCTGATGGGGAGAACCCTGCAGCCACAGCAGCAGTGGAGGAGGAAGCAAGTGGGGAGATTGTATGGACAACAATTGTGAATAAGAAAAAGAAAAAGCTAGGAGTAAACCAACATAGGACAATAGACAATGAAGGAAATGTATCGCCGGTTCGCACATACGCGGATGCGCTGACAAGGGGACCACCATCCCCAACAAGGAGACCACTACCCCCGTCAGCACCAACATCTCCTACACAACAGGAAAATCCGCCCCCAGGGGCTGCAACATCTCCTACAACACGGGGAACAAAAAAGCGTCCTTCAGATGGACAAAACACCGGAGAGAAGAAAAAGGTTTTTAAATGCAACCTTTTCCCCGGAGACGTTCCCGCATTTACAGAAGACGACACGTCTTCTGAAGATGAATCAAATTATGTCATAGACTTTTAATTTAAAGTTTATCCAAAAAAATTGAATTTAGAAAATAACATATAGTCTCTTCAATGCATCACTATCCAAACAATCATGGAGACTACACAACTCATACTTTTATCAGTAAACATTAGAAGCTGTAAAAATAAGGAACATCACATTATTAACATAGTCAAAAAACACAAATGTGATTTTATTTTTTTACAAGAGACAAATATAAACACAGAAGATGACGCTCTAAAGTATACAAAATCTTTAGGCATGAAAAACAGTCACTTCAGTTTAGGCAGACATTGTAAAGGAGTAGGAATAGTACAGACATCAGATAGATGGGAAATAACTCACAAGGACAGGGATAGCGAAGGAAGAATGGTCACTCTCAACATTACAGACAAGAGAGACACTTACACACTAGTCAATATATACGCCCCTTCACAGCACATAGAACAACCACTATTTTACAACACACTAGTTCAAACACTTCAATACACACACAAACGAGGAAAGCTCATTTTAGGTGGGGATTTCAATTATATAACAAGCGGTTTAGATACAACAAACCCAAAAAGAAAAGATAAAATTTTAGAAGAAACAACACAAACAGAAATTATACAATACATAACAGAGACATATAACATGGTAGAAGCATACAGAACACTACACAAGGGAGGTAAAGAAACTACATTTACGAGCAACACGTTTAACACCAAGTCAAGAATTGATAGATTCTATATACCAAAAATAGATACAATAAATGAAGCAAAACACATTGCAGAAACACTACATTTTACAGATCACAAAGGCGTGAAAATTACAATAAATACAACAAGATCAAACATCATTAAAAAATCTCCACATTGGAAATTTAACAATACACTTTTAGAAAATAGTCAGTACACAGATATCATTAATAATCTTATACAACAATATAGCACACTACCAACTAAAAACATAGGACAACATTGGGAACTTTTAAAATCCACAATCAAACATTTCACACAAAATTTTGCGACACGCTTACACAGACAACTAGGAAAAAGAGAAAAGGAATTAGAAATACTCATACCAACGGAGAAAGCAAACAATCCTTTCAGCCACAATATACAAGAACTAGAAGAAGAACTAGACACAATAAAACAACATAAATACAATGGTGCACATGTTAGGAGCAGAACTTTCACCAACAACCAAGAGGCACCTACAAAGATCTTTTTAACAATAGAACAAAACATACAGAAGAGTAGACAGATAGGACAAATTATTGATACAGAAGGTGAAACACACACTGACACTCCAATGATAGTAAACTCATTTGAAAAATACTACACACAACTTTTTGGAAAAGAAAAAACTGATTCAGATATACAAGATAAGTACACAAAATTTACACAAAAACTTAATACAAATCAAACACAAGAAATGGACAAAACCATAACATTAGCAGACATGAAAACATCATTGTTCCGCATGAACAAAAACAAAACACCTGGACCAGATGGTCTAACAACAGAGTTCTACCTTTTCTTTTTCAAAACACTAGGACCAATTTTACATGCCACACTTGAAGAAGCTTACAGCAACAAGGAGTTACCACACTCAATGAATACTTCATACATTACGCTTTTACCAAAAAAAGATACAGACAGAACACAGCTTAAAAATCATAGACCCATATCTTTACTTAACACAGACTATAAAATTCTCACAAAAACACTAGCAAACAAATTAAAACCACATTTAAATACCCTAATACACATAGATCAACAATGCAGCATCAAAGGAAGGGACATTCATAACCACAATCATTTCATTAGAGACCTTATTCAATATTCAAATGACAAAAACATCCAAACTTGCATATTATCCCTAGATCAAGAAAAAGCCTTTGATAGGGTAGACCACACATACCTACATAAAATATTACAACACAACAAACTAGGGGAGTATTTTTGTAACTGGGTTAAAATTTTATACAAGTCCCCCATTAGTAATCTAATTATAAACAACACACTTTCTAAAGACATTAAAATTGACAGATCAGTTAGACAAGGGTGTCCTTTATCCCCCTACCTTTATATCCTATCATTTGAACCCCTGCTGGAGAGAGTTAGAAGGGAGGAGAGTAGTAAAGGAGTAGAGATCCCTGGGGGTGGGGAGAGAAAGGTCATTGCTTATGCAGATGACACTATTTTTTTTCCTACTAATGATAAGTCAATTTCCAATATAATATCAAGATTTCAAGATTTTGGGAGAGGTAGTGGATCTAAAATAAACATCACTAAATCTGAAATTATGGGGATTGGTAGGTGGAGAGATAGATTAGATTTCCCTTTAGGAATAGTAAAGAAGGATAGTCTTAGGATATATGGTATTTACTTTTCAAACAAACAGACTCAAACTAACACAGAAACATGGCAAAATATTGAACAATCTATAAAAAACATAATTGATAGACACAAATACACAGCACACACAATTTTTGGTAGGAGCACAATCATAAACACATATGTAATTCCCAAAACAATATACACAGGGAACATATGGGGGCCTCCACCAACAATTTTAAAACAAATCAACTTACATATCAGGAATTACATATTTCAAGGAACAATACAAAACATTAAACATACAACATTAATCCAATCTAAATTAGAAGGAGGAATTAATTTACAAGACATACAAACAAAACTACAGGCACTTAAAATCAAATTTATAGGACAAGCCATTAGAAAGAAGGAGGAAAACATATTTACACATTATTACATGGGGATAAGGTTAGGACTGTTAATAAAGATTGACAACAGCACACCACATTACATAGGTAGAAAACAATCTGATTTTCACATGGCATGCACCCAAGCATTAAAAGGCAACGAAACACTTATACACAAAACAACCAAAGAGATCTACACACATTTAATAAAGAGACAGGCGACACCACTCTACAATAGAATAAAATGGACACATACTTATGGAACAATAAACACTGTGAATACATTTAAAAATACACACATTAAAGAAATAGAAAATAAAGACAAAGAAATAACATATAGACTCATATACAACATGACACCAGTCTCATCAAGACCTTACAAGGACAGAGCTAGGCACATAGAATGTCCACTGTGCAGGACAGGGGCTGATGAGACCGAACAACATTTATATCTGACATGCAACACAATCTTACAGACTAAATCTACACTTAAACAAATCATACAAGCAGGTACAGTTCACACAGTAGATATAGACAGAGCCATAACACTAAACACAATACCAGAATCCAAAAACAAGAAACAACACACAATAAGTCTCATATTACTTTCACAATACAGAAAACATATATGGCATCACAGACTTAAGGCTTTTTTTCACAAACATAATTACACAAACATTACATTAGAAACACTTTTTAGATTTAAAATACAAAACGTAATTGAAAACAAAATTTAAGACAATATAATGACTGAGAAATACATTAATTGTTTTTTGTTTATATTCCAACTGATATATATATATCATGTTAACAAATGTATTATAGGATCAATTTTTTAACATTGTTAACAGTATATCATTAGAATTTCAGTACCGTTTATGTAAATATGTTTTTTCAGCACATGATTTAAATTGTTGTTTAAGTTAACACTTAGATAATTTTGCCTGTAAATAATTTATTCTGTATATGTTGAAATATTCCTTTGTTGAAAATCTAATTAAAAAAAAAAAAAAAAAAAAAAAAAAAAAAAGAAAAAAAAAAAAAAAAGATTCTTTCGTGCCCAAAATCCTCTCCAATATGCACCCAAATTAAGGGTCACCCCTCTGTGGGCCCAGGCGATACCAGGAAAAGTAGACAAAGGCTATCCCGGGATAAAACCCCAACCCTTAAAAGCGAAATCCTCCCCATTACAAGGGACGAGGAAGGTAATATGATGACACTCCATTTTTACGAAACAAAATTATAACGAAGCTAAATGAGATGCTTGAACGAGGAAAATGATATCGCGAAAAGTTGGACTGAGCCACAGATGAATCTCAGAGCCTGATTCTGGATTCGACCCAACCTTTCCAATTCCTCTTACTTGCAAGGGATTGGACCGGCATGATGTAATCCATTACCGACCTTACACTGCTTAGGAATAGAGCTCTAAGCGCACTTGCGCCCGCGCCCCAACTTGTGCAAGCCAACTTTTTCACCAGATTGAGCTTGGCGGTCGCCTGGGAGCAGAGGTCTTGTACAAAATTGTGCATTTGTACCTTTTGATCCAATTTGACTCCCAGGTAAACCGGTTGCTTGTCCCATTTGAGCGCTACATCCCCCACCTTCAGCTCGATCTCCTGTTTAAGAATGGTTCGCCGTTTGTAAACAGCGAATAGACCATCTTCTCGGTGTTGATTTCCAGATGCCACCGCTGCATGAACCTGTTGATAGATGAAAGGTCTTGCTGTAATAGCGTTTGCAGGCGGTGGACATCCTTACCGGTGCTCCAGATAACCAAATCGTCAACATACATCACGGCATTGGTTACCAAATTTTGTGGCAAGTCATTAATGTATGCCATGAAAAATGAGCAACTGAGGGCCGACCCGTGTGGGAGCCCTTCCTCAAGGGTTATTTTCATGGAGGTTTCACTGCCAAGTTTCGTGCTTATTGTCCGGTTTGTAAGGAAACAGGCAATCCACCTGTACATATTGGCAGTTACTCACATCTTTTGCAATTTCAATAATAGACCGGACCTCCAGACTCGGTCGTATGCTTGCCGGAGGTCGAAAAATACAGCCACTGTATGTGATTTTTTCTGGAGCCCATCTGTGATGGACTGGAGAAGACGGAGCACTTGGTCTACAGGCTGCATTCCCTTGCGGAAGCCCGCCTGTATTGGACTCAGGCTCTCGGTACTCTCCAGGTACCAGCTCAGCCTTTGATTAACCATTCTCTCGGCTACCTTCCCCAAAATCGATGTCAGGGAGATCGGACGATAGCCGTTAGGGTGATCGAGATTTTTCCCTTCTTTGGGAATAGGGACGATGGTAGCGCTAAGCAAAGCTCGGGGTAGGATTCCAGTTACCCATGATCTGATTATGATTGACAATAGCTTTGTCTTCGCTATCGGGCCAAGGTTTTTTATCATTTCGTTACAGATCTTGTCCGGACCTGGTGCCTTGGCGGCGTCGCACTTGTCAATGGCAGTTTGCAACTCAACCATAGTGTAAGGGGCTGTGAATATCTCGTCATGCGGTCCCCACCGTTGGGCCTCTTCTCCATGTTTCCGAAGACGGTTAAGGTTCCGGCTCTCTCTGGACTCCTTCTGCTTCATGTTAATCCTTGCAAAGTGCTTATTTAGAGCCTCGGCACTTTTGGCATCTGTAGTAGCCGTGCCAGTAGTCGTTTGCAAAGGACGCAGGTTACGGACTTTCCCCATGCAGGAGAGAGTCCATCAATCACCCGACCCTTTTTTTTGTCTTTCAGGTCGAGTTTTCCACATGTAACAACCCATTTTTCCTTCTTTGCCCTATCAACCTCCTTACGGACCTCGGCTGTCAGTCTGTTGTAAGCTGCTCGAGCAGCAGCCGTCTTCAGCTTTCCAGCTTTGGCCCGTGCTCTCTTACGTTCACGAACCATTTCTGCCAACCTCTTGTTCCAAAAGGGGCGGAACTTGCGGTTCCCGTTTGTTCTAGGGATTGTTTTTTCTAGCCACTGCGAGTATTGCACTCACTAAGTTGCTGTATGCAGCGTCGGTGCTTTCAGAGGCATCGGGAATCCCAGCTGATTCCTCGATCGTGCTTTCTGTTCTTTCGCGGAACAGGGTCCAATTGGCTTTGCCAGCACAAGATCTAAAGTGATGAGGGTCGGTCGATGGCCGCTACCAACCTCATCCAAGACTTCCCACTGGATCTTTGCCTCGAGCTCGGCAGAGACCAGTGTTACGTCGGGACGTGACATGGCACTATTGCCTGTGTGAAGCAGTGTGGGAACACTGTCGCCATTTTGCAGCCTGATGAGGTTGGTCGTGAGCTCGACCTCCTCTAAATATCGCCCTGAGGCGTTAGTATCGGGATAGCCCATATCCCCCATATGGGCGTTGAAATCCCCAGCTATAATTCTATTTTGGAAGTGAGTGATGCCTTGTAGTGGAAGGCATAGAGTATTACGAGGAGTATTATAAATGTTACTAATGGTAAAAAACTTACCTCCTAAACCTACTCTCAGGGTCAGGGTATAAGTTCCACCAACGTTTCTGCTCTCTACCAGCTCCGCTGTGAGGGTGTTTCGCACAAGTGTTACCAGCCCCTCGGCACTTTGCGCAAGTGCAGCGGTAAACTGAAAAGCCCGTGATGTGCAATGGGTTCTTTTTCAGTAGGGTTTCCTGTAATAGAGCTACGTCCACTTCCCGGCTGTGGAGTAGGTTGGTGAGTTCTGGGATTTCCCCCCTGACCCCGTTGCAGTTAAGCTGCATAACTACTAAGGTAGTGGGGAGGTAACCAGCGGCACCTTGCCTAATGCCCCCAGTAGCACTAGTGCCTGCAGTCGGCCTGAGCCCCGTCACCGACCTGCAAGGGAGGAGGGGATTCGAGGTCCCCCCAGTGTTGTCAAAGTTGTTCGTACTCGCCATATGTTTTGAATAAGGGCTGGACTTTTTTCTCTTACCTTTCCCCGGTGAGGGACTACCTTGATAATCTCTCACCTTCGCCCTGGGAAATAGACGTAATGGCGTGAATTTTTTAGTTTCGGGGAGTCAGGTCTACCGTACTGGTCCAGTGCGCCACGCAGAGGCAATATTCTTGCACATGGAAACGCGCAACTAAACACTCGTAATGGATGGGGGTTTTCTCTTATTACAAAGGAATGTCGATTTTACCAGTCTGATCTCAAAAGTTCATTTATTGCAAAATTGACGCCTCTGCTAGTACAAGTCTAACTAAATAAACTAATATAAGTCAGAAAACATGACTTCCTCCATATAAAATTGTATGACTGGCGTAGCGTAAGGCTGATTTGCTGCACTGTTTTATAAATTGCTGAAAATCCTAAATTTCGCAGAACATTTGTCGCCTTGGAGACCATTTTAGAGAACACCTGTACAACATCAATAAACAAGCTCTTTAATCCGTTTCTAAGCATCTCAACAGGACAAAACATAATTAGGCCATTTACATTGTATTTACTGGTATATTGTACGCAAGTAATATACCTGATAAAATTTATGTGGCAAATAATTAATGCACTGATTAGGTAAGGTATAGAAAAATTCACTATTTTACATTATATAGCTGTGATGTCATTTCCTATTTCTTTACGTTCTTCTGATCTTTGCTTTCGTGAGGTACTCGTGAGGTACTTGTGAGGTACTCGTTAGTTACTTGTGAGGTACTCGTTAGGTACTTGTGAGGTACTCGTGAGGTACTCGTTAGGTACTTGTGAAGTACTTGTGAGGTACTTGTGAGGTACTTGTGTCCATTCTTATTCTTTTCTTTCATTTTTAAGTATAATTAGCTTATAAATTTCGTATATTTATATTTAATTTATAATTATTAAATGTGTTTTTGTTTTTCTTGTACTAATAAATGCATTTACTGAAACGTCTGACTTTATTACTTGTATAAACATGTATTGTTTTATTTACATAAATTTGGCCTCATTAATCTTTTTTTTTATTTATAAACAACGGTGAATGATGCAAACATTCTAAACTGACACATTTTATTCAGAGTGGTCCAATGCCTTACCTACCCGCTTCCAAGGATTTTTTTCAATCAGGCTAAACGACTCCAATTTTCGTTCAATTCAATGATTCCACCCTTGAGAATTATACTTGTTACAAAATCTTCTTCTATATTTTGAGGGCCCACGATCAAGGAATTGATCATGCTGGCTTCTATGTTTCAGAGGGGTTTGGGATGTAACCGTGCATGGTTTTCAAGGGGATACTTCTCTTGTTGCTAGGGTTTCTCAGCAATGGTATTATGAACTGTGGGTTGCAAGACAGGAGGCAATAGACGCAAATGTGTCTAGTGTAGTCGCCTCAACTGTTGCTTTTGGAAGCTTTTCCATTGCCTGATTGTCTTTGGCAGGAATGAGGAGCTCCTGTACTGAGTTATTGGAACTGCCTGTCATGGCCTCGTCGCGGTCTAGGGGGTAGAATGGGTGAACGGGTCCCAGACTGAAGATGCGTACTCTAAAAGCGGCCGGATAAAGGCTTAATAGGCTCGAGTTGCTGATTATCCTTAAAGAAGTATAATTGTTAAAGAAGTATAGTTGCTACAGAAGTATACTTGCTGCAGATGTATACTTGCTGTTGAAGTATACTCGTGACAGGGAACAGTGTGATGGTCAGCTAGAATTAAAATATGTCGACTATAAAGGGACATACATAAAGTACGTACATATTGGAGGAGGGGTGTTGTCGATTTTGAAGATGTTGCATGTGCTTGCGTATGGCTGGTGATTTGGGGGGGGGGGGGGTTTTTCAGCAGAAAATATGTGCATTTATTCCTAATTTCGGCAATAATTTTCCTAACATTCTATCATGGCATAAGTAGCATAGCTCTTGGAGTAGGTCTTATCAGTGCTCGTGGCAATATTTAGTTCAAAGGTATATCCCATGTGCCTGAGGTGTATTTCGTTCTGCCACGCCAGGAGTTCCTAGAACTTTTCAATTTCCCGAGCGTCATCCCTTATGTTGTTGTTCGTCCACCAAATCGACTAGGACCATCCAGTCATCCCTTATGTTGTTGTTCGTCCACCAAATCGACTAGAACCATCCAGTCATCACTTATGTTGTTGTTCGTCCACCAAATCGACTAGGACCATCCAGTCATCCCTTATGTTGTTGTTCGTCCACCAAATCGACTAAGACCATCCAGTCATCCCTTATGTTGTTGTTCGTCCACCAAATCGACTAGGACCATCCAGTCATCACTTATGTTGTTGTTCGTCCACCAAATCGACTAGGACCATCCAGTCATCCGGTTCGGGGGGTGTGTTACGGTGAGCTCGAAGGTAGCTTGCCAATCCTAATAATCTCTGGCACCGCGGGCAGGGGATAGTTGCTGCAGTCGGTGATTTAATAATGCTCTTTCGGGCTTGCCGGCGTGTCTCAGTGGTGGCTATCCTACTGGCTTCATAAGATTTAGCCCTTATCTTGACAGCTGATCTCCACCTGACTATGTCCCAAGCTTTCTGCACTCAATTAGTGGGGTCGATGCTGAAGGCCTTTAATGCCACTTTCAGTGAGTCTTTGTAACTTTTTTTGGACCTCGCTAGGTCGTTCTAGCGAGAACCTCTGTGTCAGGAACTTTGTCTTGCCACCTGATGCCGAGGAGTTTCCTGAGGCTTGTTGTGTGAAAATGGTTCAGTGTCTTGGCGTGACTCTGGTAGACTGTCTACTTTTCACATCCGTAGAGCAATGTCGAGAGGACTGCTGCACTATAGACCTTGATCTTCATTTCTCGTCTGATACCTCTCCTGTCGCAAACAGTGCTGCGGAGCCTGCCAAATATGGCACTATATATAGCTTTTGCAAGTCTGGCATTCATTTCATCATCCATGATGACAGATCTGGAGAGGGTGCTGCCAAAGTAAGTAAATTTATCCACCGCGTTAAGACGCTGTCCGCTGATGATGATGTTGGGTTCAACGCATGTACGTCACTAAGCGTCATTAAGTATACATGACATCTTTACGATTCGCGAGACGATGGATTAGCTGACACTTTATAAAATGGCTTACAATGCCGATCCTGAGATGGCAGTCTCTGCTGCTACAAAGCTCTGCTCATCGCCGTCATCAGTGCAGCTACTTAACGTGGGCGGTGTTTTATGGAGAACATCTCTAGCCCAATGCAGCTGGTCCCCACTCTCCACACAGCCAGTGGATCCAAAGGAATGACAACTGTCAATACTAATTGGCACTAACGGCTTTGCAGGAGCGGCCTAAATGACACTGGTATCTGCGTCAGATCGACTTCGGAACTCCATCTCTGGACTTCATAGTTTGGGTTTACTCCCGGTGTCCTCCACTTACTTCTCCGCATTGATTTTATGTATATTTAAGAATTTGCAGAGTTTTTGATATATGAGTGAGTTACTGTTGACACATGTAATATTTTGCTGTGCCCCTGTGAGGAATCTGTGGTAACACCGGGCAACCGTGTTCCCCGTGCAGAGGCAAAGCTTTGTAATGGGCGAATCCTGAATAGGTCGTCCCTCAATAAATAGAACAAAGCTCGAACCCTCTCAGGTTCCTATCTAACGACCTGTTGTAGAGCAATGCGGTGCTCCGGGGTCGCGCAGTGCATATTCTGGGAACTACTGGACTTGCCAAGCAGGGGTGAAAATCAGTCAATTTTGTTTACTATGAAGTCAAAGTTAATTATTTAGTTTATTTTTATTTATTTATTTGTTAGTAGGCTGGAATATAAAGCTAATTTTATGTACGGATAAAAGGGTCGGGGATCCAAAATGTACGCGCGCAACAAGTGGGAAGGGAAAGGGGGGGAGGGTCGAATATCTTTCTTTTTTGCTAAGTACTATTTGGATGAATTATTGGATGGCAACCATTGAGAACATAACTCATTTATTTAAGATTGAAATCTAAAACATCTCATAAGGTCGAATGTTTCCGAGCTATTTATAACTGATGAGTCGGACCGTGAAAAGCCAGTGCTCAAAACAAAGTTCCCCTTCGTTAAGCTAAATTTAAAATGTTCTAGCATCGCGTCTCGCTGTTTGATAGGAACTCTGTCTTCCTTGCTGTTATTTATTAGTAATAAAAACGAAACTAATTTATAAAAATAGAGTATTTTTACAGCTGTCTGTGTAAATTGGTTATCAATACTTGATTCACTATAGCATGTGTCCACTAGAGATTCTCTTTAACATATCTCCACCAGTGATTCATTATAATATATCTCCACCAGAGATTCTCTTTAACATATCTCCACCAGCGATTCACTATAACCGATTCACTATAGCATATCTCCACCAGTGATTTACTATAAAATATATTCACCAGCGATTCACTATAAAATATGTCCACCAGTGATTCAAAATGCACGCATGTTAAGAAAGATCATACCTTAACATAACATAAAGATATAATAAATAGTTTATCCCTCATCCCCTCTGTAACACGCTAGAATAGAAGAGCCATTTATTTCATATTGTCGTAGTGCGCACATTGTCGTAGTACGCACATTGTTGTAGTGCGCATATTCTCTGGTGAAATCTTCCGGGTCATGAACGTCAATCTATTACCATGTTGCTGTAATTGCTCTGACACAGATCAGTTTTCTAGTGGCAGTGTCATTGACCTCGAGGGCATTGCCCCACATTCAGCTGTAAAACAATGCTGCTCTCCCGCTTCTCTCACAATTGCTCCATTTAAAGGCAAGGAGTTTTGGAATAAATGCATAATCCCATTTCCCCTCACCACTCCGCTCCCCCTACCAGCCCCAACGAGCCCTCCCGTCACCTTTCTATAGTTGGATCATTTGGATCTTTCCATCCGAGGGCCAAGCCAAGGTCAACACAACGACGTTAGCGCAGAAATTGACCACACAGTTACTATCGGAGAATTGCTCTGATTAAATCCTCCAGCGACCCACGGGCTCATGGCGGCTGAACTAATCCCTCGGTCCATTTGCATAATGAGACGCGCGAGGTCGGGGTGAGGCAAAAAAAAAGAACGTGTCAGATATTCTAGCAGAAGGGTGGTCTCCCCTTTACTCACACCTCCACACGCCAGCAAACTCTGATAACATGCAAGATTGAGCACTTCCGGTTATTTCATTTGTAGCCCGTCATTGATTGGCTGATCACCAAAAACTAGAAATGGCGGCGGAGGCAGGAAACAAAGTGTATTTTAGGCGTTTTTGTAAAATTGAGTTTTTATGAAACAGCGGTGGTGTTGTCGCGTGTCTAAAGGTCATGACGGCACTGGTTGTATAAACATGTATCGACCTGCCAATAAAATAAGATTTTAATTGATGAAGTAATAAATAAAGACTAAGCAACATAATGTGTATCCGTCTGACAATAACAAGAAGACAAATTGAACGTGCGCAGTGATGAGACTCAAAGGAAGATATCTCGGGGGGGGGGGGGGTGGAGGGGGGGGGGGCTAAAGAGTGATACTATAAGGAGAAGACAACTCACGAGTGTAAAGAGTGTTTCATCCTAGTTATGCCGCTTTGATTACAGAATTGAGACAGAAAATGGGTGCGAGAGTGAGTGAGTGATTGAGAGAGGGAGAGAGAGAGAGAAAGAGAGAGAGAGAGAGAGATTGGCTTCAGCACTGCAAATATTTTTTAAATAGAAAATGTAGATGATTCGAAGTACTTTTAGCAGCCGAACTAAATTTAGTTTTATCGAGAGAGCACTGTTTATCAACCGTTCTCTCAACAATTCTGCTTAGAGAGTACTTTCTTACAACAACCTTGAGATCAGAATAGTCTCATTTATAACAAAAACTAGCGAGTTCCCGGCAGATGTTGCAATGCCACTCAAAGAAAGAATGTTCTATGAAGTACTTTTATAAGACAATATTTTGTTTTATTCTTCCATCTGATGAGCATACGAAAAAATTAGAAGCGTCCGGCCCCAAACGGAATAGTGTGAAATGGTTGTACTAATTCAGACAAATTTGCTGGCGTGGGGACAAAATCTCACCAAAGTTTTATTGCAATCGGATGAATGGTATAGGAACGCATACGGGACATACATACATAAAGACGATCTTTATATATATAAATATATATACATATATATATATATATATAGAGAGAGAGAGAGACAGAGAGAGAGAAAGAGAGAGAGAGACAGAGAGAGAAAGAAAGAGAGAGAGAGAGACAGAGAGAGAGAAAGAAAGAGAGAGAGAGAGACAGAGAGAGAGAAAGAAAGAGAGAGAGAGAGACAGAGAGAGAAAGAAAGAGAGAGAGAGACAGAGACAGAGAGATAGAAAGAGAGAGAGACAGAGACAGAGAGAAAGAAAGAGAGAGAGAGACAGAGAGACAGAGAGAGAGAGAAAGAAATAGAGAGAGAGAGAGAGAGACAGAGACAGAGAGAGAGAGGGGCTTGCGAGTAGAAGTCTTGTATCTTCGGAGAGGCGACATTTTTTCCTTTCCCTGTTCAATAAATTAAATATGAAATTAATCCGAGTATTAGTCGAAACTAGAGAGACACGACTAAATATTAAGATCGAAGTGGCTATTGGTACCCGCGTACCAGAATTGAGAGGTTGGGATTAAAAAACGATTTAAAATGTTATTTTTGGGTTTGTAAGACCAAATGAGGTATAATAATTAAAGATAATTGAATGTACTATACGTTTGTAAACTTAATTCTTCATTTTAACTAAAATAAACTACCACAAATTATATCCGAATAGCATTAGTCAAAATTGACTCAGACACGCAGCGCCGCCATTCGCCCCCGGTACCATTAGACTCAATGCTATTCAGATGTCATTTGTAGTAGTTTATTTTAGTAAAACTGAAGAATTAAGATTACAAACGTATAGTACATTCAATTATCTTTCACTTGATACCTCATTTGGTCTTACAAACACAACAATAATATTTTAAATCTTTTTTAATCCCAACCTCTCAATTCTGGTACCCTGTGTACCAATAGGTGCAGCCTATTTAGATAGAGTGCGCAACTCGAGTGATTTTCTTTTAATGTCAAGGTTATTTGCTTTGCCTGACAGGCTCACAACATACACGTGAATTGACCAGGTCATGGTCATTGCGGCTTCCCGCATCGGGTCAACACAAAGTCCACGACTCGAGCCTAGGGGGCCGTTGTTACGACATGGTCGAGGCAAACTTGCCACACGCGTCTAGGGCTTCCTGTTGTGACGTCACCGGTGCATCTCATAACACGGCACGACTCTCACATTGCAACCGGTTGGACAGGGGACATAACTGGAAACCACTGCGGCATATTCGGGTGAGCGAGGGCACAGAGGTAAGGGGGATAATCCAAGCCACTCGCGATCTCGATTGCGCTCCGTCACCCTTTTCAAGTTGTGCAAGAGGAAACCTGTTTGTATGGAGACGTTGTGGGTCGTAGGGGGGCGCACAAGCCTGGTGTTCCATTATGTTCATCAAGTCAGACGTTCATCAGTTATATCGTTTCATTGATCACGAACTAGACAAGAAACCAGATTTCTTTGTTGTTCTTGTGAATCCACATGTGAGCTGTTGTATAAGTTGTAGTGTGAAGATGACATGGTCTTGTACATTCACATGTGAGCTGTTGTATAAGTTGTAGTGTGTAGATGACATGGTCTTGTACATTCACATGTCAGCTGTTCCAAGAGTTGTAGTGAGTAGATGACATGGTCTTGTATATCCACCATGTGAGCTGTTCCATGAGTTGTAGTGAGTAGATGACATGATCTTGTACTTTCACATGTCAGCTGTTCCATGAGTTGTAGTGAGTAGATGACATGATCTTGTACATTCACATGTCAGCTGCTCTAAGAGTTGTAGTGAGTAGATGACATGATCTTGTACATTCACATGTCAGCTGCTCTAAGAGTTGTTGTGAGTAGATGACATGATCTTGTACATTCACATGTCAGCTGCTCTAAGAGTTGTAGTGAGTATATGACATGATCTTGTACATTCACATGTCAGCTGCTCTAAGAGTGGTTGTGAATTAATGACAGGAGGCCTGGATCCCCTGTCAGGCAATCAATGCAAACTCCGGTGACCCAAATCAATTTGTTGCTCCTTCTTTTGTACTAACTGGCAACAATGTATAGTTTGTGTAAGGTTTGTGTGGGGTTTGTGTGAGGTTTGTGTGGGGTTTGTGTGAGGTTTGTTTAAGGTTTGTGTGAGGTTTGTTTGGGGTTTGTGTGAATGTTGTGTGAGTTTTGTGTGGGGTTCATTTGAGGTTTGTGTGAGGCATGTGTGAGGTATGTGTGAGGTATGTGTGAGGTATGTGTTGGGTTTGTGTGGGGTTTGTGTGAGGTTTGCGTGAGGTTTGAGTGGGGTTTGTGTGGGGGTTCGTGTGAGGTTTGTGTGAATGTTGTGTGAGTTTTGTGTTGGGTTTCTTTGAGGTTTGTGTGAGGTATGTGTGAGGTATGTGTGAGGTATGTGTGAGGATTTTGTGAGGTTTGTGTGAGGTTTTTGTGAGGTTTGTGTGAGGTTTGTGTGAGGTATGTGTGAGGTTTGTGTGAGGTTTGTGTGGAGTGTGTGTGAGGTATGTGTGAGGTATGTGTGAGGTTTGTGTGAGGTTTGTGTCAGGTATGCGTGAGGTATGTGTGAGGTTTGTGTGAGGTTCATTTGAGGTTTGTGTTGGGTTTGTGTGGGGTTTGTGTGAAGTTCGCGTGAGGTTTGAGTGGGGTTTGTGTGGGGGTTCGTGTGAGGTTTGTGTGAATGTTGTGTGAGTTTTGTGTTGGGTTTCTTTGAGGTTTGTGTGAGGTATGTGTGAGGTAAGTGTGAGGTATGTGTGAGGATTTTGTGAGGTTTGTGTGAGGTTTGTGTGAGGTTTGTGTGAGGTTTGTGTGAGGTTTGTGTGAGGTATGTGTGAGGTTTGTGTGGAGTGTGTGTGAGGTATGTGTGAGGTATGTGTGAGGTTTGTGTCAGGTTTGTGTCAGGTATGTGTGAGGTTTGTGTGAGGTATGTGTGAGGTAAGTGTGATGTTTGTGTGAGGTATGTGTGAAGTATGTGTGAAGTTTGTGTGAGGTACGTGTGAGATTTGTGTGAGGTTTGTGTGAGGTATGTGTGGGGTTTGTGTGAGGTATGTGTGAGGTATGTGTGAGGTTTGTGTGAGGTATGTGTGAGGTTTGAGTGAGGTATGTGTGAGGTTTGTGTGTGGTATGTGTGAGGTATGTGTTAGTATTTGTGAGGTTTGTGTGAGGTATGTGTGAGGTTTTTGTGAGGTTTGTGTGAGGTATGTGTGAGGTTTTTGTGAGGTTTGTGTGAGGTATATGTGAGGTTTGTGTGAAGTTTGTGTGAGGTATGTGTGAGGTTTTTGTGATGTATGTGTGAGGTTTTTGTGAGGTTTGTGTGAGCTTTGTGTGAGGTTTGTGTGAGGTTTGTGTGATGTATGTGAGGTTTGTGTGAGGTTTTGTGAGGTTTGTGTGAGGTTTGTGTGAGGTATGTTTGAGGTTTGTGTGAGGTATGTGTGAGTTATGTGTGAGGTTTGTGTGAGGTATGTGTGAGGTTTTTGTGAGGTTTGTGTGAGGTTTGTGTAAGGTTTTTGTGAGGTTTTTGTGAGGTTTGTGTGAGGTTTGTGTGAGGTATGTGTGAGGTTTGTGTGAGGTTTGTGTGAGGTTTGTGTGAGGTATATGTGAGGTATGTGTGAGGTATGTGTGAGGTATGTGTGAGGTTTGTGTGAGTTTTGTGTGAGTTTTGTGTAGTGTTCGTGTGGGGGTTTGTGTGGGGTTTGGGTAGTTTTTTAAATTTTATTATTGTTGTAAATCTGTCCACGGTTTATAAGTACCAATTATTGAGTGAATTTAGTAGATTTTTTAAAATGAAAATCCAAATATGCCAATTTAAAATGTCGCTTGATATTATTACCATCTTACATAAATAAACGCATTAAAAATGAATATTTTCTCCATTCCCGTGGGTTGGTAGATCATTCCCGTGGTTAGTAGATTATTCCCGTGGGTTGGTAGATTATTCCCGTGGGTTGGTAGATTATTCCCGTGGTTAGTAGATTATTCCCGTGGGTTGGTAGATCATTCCCGTGGTTAGTAGATCATTCCGTGGGTTGGTAGATCATTCCCGTGGTAAGTAGATTATTCCCGTGGTAAGTAGATTATTCCCGTGGGTTGGTAGATTATTCCTGTACTTCAGACTCCAAGCATTTTTTTAAATGTAATAAAATAAGAAATTAGAAATTGCTAGTGTTATAATATCCAGACTGGCAGTTGCACAATTATACTGCGTCTTCACTGTAGTCTACATCACGTGACATGCGTATTCAGTACATGACATACAAATAAACATAAAACATGCCA
Organism: Omphiscola glabra; assembly: GCA_964017045.1. Taxonomy (NCBI): domain Eukaryota; kingdom Metazoa; phylum Mollusca; class Gastropoda; family Lymnaeidae; genus Omphiscola; species Omphiscola glabra. Next base: position 13,865,075 of record OZ024794.1, on the reverse strand, counting down.
CAAAATAATAATATAGACCTTCTGGTTAGATACCAAAATGTACCACACAGCCGTTAAACATTACCTGATAGATATCAGTATTTACAGAACTGTTGGTAAACATTACCGAGATTATATTTGAAAGAAACCATTCTAAGAAATGTTTATTTACAGCATGAAAATTGAATTCAAGATTGATATCGAATACCAGGGGCGCAGACAGTGGAGGGCTCTTAAATCTTTTAGATAAAATACTTTATTTACGTATCAACTTATTTATTGAATCGGATATCCAAACTTTTCGTTTATGGTGCTTCTCTGTAATTTAAATTATTTTTTTTTTGGTCAATGCCGACCACGAACATAAATTTGTTTTTATTTTTCCGTACATCGGCAGAATGACAAATCCGTACACAAGCTTTCCCCCCCCCCCCCCCAAACATAGTTCACAGAATTTGATTCTTAGTCACTCGAAACATATATATGAATTATCTCTAACACACATCCTTGATGCCCCACCGACTTTATTACCCACACCTTGGTGGGCACGCCCCTGTCTCACACCTTAATACCAGTAGATTATCTCACTATCAGACGGCTGACAGGTACAGAAATCGTTCAAAGTTTTCAATTGTAGTTTCCCTCTCGATGGCCAGATTTTTTATCACACTTGATCATGTTGTGCCAAGAAATCCTTAATCATGCTGTCACCAAGTAGATTGAATCGTTCACAAAGTGGAATCCATAAATCCAGTGCTACGGTGGAGTTGTCAGTTTCATATGCAGGCTAATCTGTACGAGCGCCCGCTAACCAATAGTATCAAAGAAATCAGCGAAACAAAGTGTGAACAAAAAAATATCGCAACAAAATAACGAACGTGTCGGCAAAAAGCCTTCGTCTGCGAACAAACAACAGTAAAACTATGTTAAAATGAAAAATAAACACTGACCTGGCAATGTAGTATCCGAGAGGACAGCAAGAGGAATGCGACACAATATAAGTAGGTCAGAGAGTTAATACAGGCAAAAGGGGACGGAAGAGGGGAAAAGCAAGTCTCCACTACTTTTGGATTGAAACAAGGAGGGGGAGGACAGAGAAACAGTTTAAGAAGAACGTGTCATTCATATCACGTGGTGTCATAACTTGACGCGTTCATGGCTTGTTGCGTCATTGTTTTCGGGTTTTCCCATACTTTGTTTCGTTTTATTTCCTTCACCTAACCTGATTGCCGTCTCTCTCCTTATTGCAATAGAGTAGAAATAGGGGGGGGGGAGGGAAGATTCGACCCCGGGTTGCACTCTTTAACGGCGGCATTTTGGGTGCAAGGCGTAAGGCAAATATTAGTTTGGGGCTTGATGTCTAATCTGTCAGCTTTGTGGTTGTCAGTGGGTCAAGGGGCGACAAAAATCAAGGACCACTCCCCACACCCCCCGGGGCGTGACTAACTCTAGACATTCCAGTGTCCCCAGCATTCTCATAGTTACAGGATGGTTAAATTCAGGTCATTGTTGGTCAGATACAAAGACAGAAATGTGTATATTTGCTTGTAGTGGTCACATTGAGTGTCACAAGATTTACATTTTGAATCGAGCCCCCAGCGGCCAACAGATTGAGAATTGTGATTTAAACTTGTTTAAAACCTGACCAGGGTTTGTGTCCCATTATGAAGCTTGTAAGTCAGGAATACATGAATTTTCACTTGACCTCGAACCTGTGTAGGTTGCAGGTTTATTCGGTACGCATTTGAGTCTGTGACGCTTATTTATAATTGATATATAAATCACATAAAACTTGGTTCAATATGCGATATTGTTGCCAGGTAAACTGTAACATTTACGTTCTACGGTTGAATCCCAAGTTGCCAGGTATGCTTTCTAGGATTTAATCCGCTGCTTGTTCCCCAATAGAGCTCTCCAGTGGGTAGAGATAAAGTTGTCAAATGTGAATATACATTAAAGATTTTAGCGACGGGAACTGGAAATAGATGGGTTCGTAAACTCAATAAATCGTTGTTAATCGATAATGATATTTATTTGCTTTTCAAAAAATGACAAGGCTTCTGGACAACAAAATGTGTGCATTGTGGGAAGGGAAGTGCGAAGGTATAGGGCGCTTTGGACATGCTCTTTGTTCGTGGTTGGTTGTTGTTGTTTTTCAAACTTCGACTGAAGTGGGGGGGGGGGGGTCACCTTGAATGATTCATTCCTTGTAATTTTGTATGGCATTTGCCAAGTTGTTCTTAAACTGACATTGACACTGACATTGACACTGACATTGACACTGACACTGACATTGACACTGACATTGACACTGACATTGACACTGACATTGATAATGTTGAATGATTCTTTCCTTGTAATTTTGTATGCCATTTGCCAAGTTGTTCTTAAACTAACATTGACACTGACATTGACACCGACATTGATAATGTTGAATGATTCTTTCCTTGTAATTTTGTATGTCATTTGCCAAGTTGTTCTTAAACTGACATTGACTCTGACGTTAAAGACATAAACGTGAGCTTTCAAAACAATACTGTACATAAATAACGGTTGGGGGGGGGGGATGCTCTACTCCCCTACGAACAAAACTCAAAAAGATCTATAATATTTTTGGGAGGATCACATATAAGATCTATCCCAACTGAGATAACATATATATAATATGATCTAGTACGAGCTGATCGATTTAAAAAATAGTAACATGACAACCAGAGACGTCGCAACTCATCACATGACAACCAGAGACATCACAACTCATCACATGACAACCAGAGACGTCACAACTCATCACATGACAACCAGAGACGTTACAACTCATCACATGACAACCAGAGACATCACAACTCATCACATGACAACCAGAGACGTCACAACTCATCACATGACAACCAGAGACGTCACAACTCATCACGTGGCCATCAGAGACATCACAACTCATCACATGACAACCAGAGACGTCACAACTCATCACATGACAACCAGAGACGTCGCAACTCATCACATGACAACCAGAGACGTCACAACTCTTCACATGGCCACCAGAGACGTCACAACTCATCACATGACAACCAGAGACGTCACAAGTCATCACACGACAACCAGAGACACCACAACTCATCACATGACAACCAGAGACATCACAACTCATCACCGCTTGACTACTTAAATTAATGTAAGCTATTTTCGTAGCACTACTTCATGATTTAAATCTAAGCTCAAAATTGCGATACCAAAATAAAATAATGAAAAATCAGGTATTTAAATATTAGAAAACAGTAACGTTTTAGGTTGGAGATTATTTAAAAAAAAAAAAAAACAAACAAAGCCTAACACGTTTTTATTTTTGTAAGACATAATTAATGTGTTTGTTAAAATGAATACCATGCAAGTTGTAGCTTAATTTTATTTAACATCATCTTGTTGCTTTTGTCTTATTCTTACTTAATGTCCATGTTGCATAACTAGGACGAGACAAACTGGGAATCTTCCCTCAAACTACCTACCCGGCTCTTCTGTCCCCGGCTCTACTGCTCCCGGCTCTTATCACATTCGGTCAAAATCTGCCTGGATAAAAATAATGTCCTGCGCTTTTAGCGAAATTTGTTCAGTAATGTCATTTGTCATCTGTCAGGGGTGTAAATCTGCGGAATGACAAGCTCGCGTAGAAATAATTCGGACCAAAATCGAAGGCACCGGCCCCTGGGGCCGCTTCAGCAGACTCAAATCACTATTGGCTTGTAAGAGAAAGGCTGTTCAGCAGACTCAAATCACTATTGGCTTGTAAGAGAAAGGCTGTTCAGGAGACTCAAATCACTATTGGCTTGTAAGAGAAAGGCTGTTCAGGAGACTCAAATCACTATTGGCTTGTAAGAGAAAGGCTATGACACCATTGCCTTACATCAGGGGCTCTCAAACATTTTTGGTTTCCGCCTAAATGTAGCAATACACTCAACTCAGCGCTCCCAGTGTTACAAAGAATAAATATAATTGTTCAGGATAGTAATTTACACAAATATGTAAGGTATATAATAAGATGATACGACAATAAGATGATAAGATATTAATATCATAAAAATGATAAGATGATAAGAAGGATAAGATTATGAGATAATAAGATGACAATATATAAGATGGTAAGAAGATAAGATAATAAGACGATGACATGATAAGATGATACGATTTTAAAAGTGCAAGATATGATTGAACATATAATAATAATATTTTTAACCACCTTTTTTTTCTGTAATTAATTGAGTAATAAACTATCTATCTATAATGCTACAGCTGTTTATAAAGTCACACAATTATCAAGCAAAATAGTTGACCGATTGTACACTCATTAATGGTAACTCATGTCTACAGCGCTTAAACATTCTCAATCCATTTGGTGGGGCTCAGTCCGTAAGGTGACTCATCTTTCTCAATGACTTCTTTAAACGGTAACTTAACAAGACTCCGAAATAGAACACGTTAAAAACTATTGACTGTATAAAGAATTATTTCCTTGGAGAAAAGTTTATCAGCCCCACTAAAACAAAGCTCGACCAAATAGGTCATTGGAGAATACAAAGACCTTCTCAACCAAATAGGTCATTGGAGAATACAAAGAGGTCATTGGAGATACAAAGACCTTCTCAACCAAATAGGTCATGGGATATACAAAGACCTTCTCAACCAAATAGATCATTGGAGATACAAAGACATTCTCAACCAAATAGGTCATTGGAGAATACGAAGACCTTCTCGACCAAATAGGTCATTGGAGATACAAAGACCTTCTCGACCAAATAGGTCATTGGAGATACAAAGACCTTCTCAACCAAACTGGTCATTGGAGATACAAAGACTTTCTCCACCAAATAGGCCATTGGAGAAACAAACACCTTCTCGACCAAATAGCTCGTTGAAGATACAAAGACCTTCTCAACCAAATAGGTCATTTGAGATACAAAAACCTTCTCAACCAAAAGGTCATTGGAGATACATAGACTTTCTCAACCAAAAAGGTCATTGGAGATACAAAGACCTTCTCAACTAATTTCTACTGCAAGAGTCCCTAACGTTTGCTTCATCCGAAATACTGAGGTCTGAAAATAACTGAGTTTAATATAACACAATTTGAAACTTTGAAGAAGATCCTAAAATCGCTCAGACGTATTTGCATGTACCGTATTCAAAATGACCGTGCCATACTTGCAGTTTATCATTTTGTAACTCATTCTCTTCTTACTAGTCGGGCTTGGAAACTGACCAATAAATTTTAAAACAAAAGGTACAGATTATTTATTGGATTTATTAAGAATGATGTCGACTCCCTCCCCCCCCCCCCGCAACTGCGCCCTCAGTGTCTTCTCACTGTGCCCTCATACTTTTCTCACTGTGCTCTCATAGTTTTCTCACTGTGCCCTCATTGTTTTCTCACTGTGCCCTCATTGTTTTCTCACTGTGCCCTCATAGTTTTCTCACTGTGCCCTCATAGTTTTCTCACTGTGCTCTCATACTTTTCTCAATGTGCCCTCATTGTTTTCTCACTGTGCCCTCATTGTTTTCTCACTGTGCCCTCATAGTTTTCTCACTGTGCCCTCATAGTTTTCTCACTGTGCCCTCATAGTTTTCTCACTGTGCCCTCATTGTTTTCTCACTGTGCCCTCATAGTTTTCTCACTGTACCCTCATAGTTTTCTCACTGTGCCCTCATAGTTTTCTCACTGTGCCCTCATAGTTTTCTCACTGTGCCCTCATTGTTTTCTCACTGTGCCCTCATAGTTTTCTCACTGTGCCCTCATAGTTTTCTCACTGTGCCCTCATAGTTTTCTCACTGTGCCCTCATTGTTTTCTCACTGTGCCCTCATTGTTTTCTCACTGTGCCCTCATAGTTTTCTCACTGTGCCCTCATTGTTTTCTCACTGTGCCCTCATTGTTTTCTCACTGTGCCCTCATTGTTTTCTCACTGTGCGCTCATTGTTTTCTCACTGTGCCCTCATTGTTTTCTCACTGTGCCCTCATTGTTTTCTCACTGTCCCCTCATTGTTTTCTCACTGTGCGCTCATAGTTTTCTCACTGTCCCCTCATAGTTTTCTCACTTACTTAAACGAAGTTCGGCTGACAATTGAAACAAACACAAAAAACTGCTCAAGACTTTTTATCTCAAGCTAAAATAAACATACGTGCCGCCCTCACGCTATTAGTGAGCCGCAAGTGTGGCTCTTGAACATTTGCATAGAACTTCAGATTTTAAGCAATAGTTACAGATCACGACCTATTAAGGATAATCACTCGAGGTCCCTGCTCCACACGTCTCTCTTGATCTTCAAGGGAAAAAGCAACATTTTTTAAATTCAATCTCTCCCCCCTCCCCCGCAGGGTTCCTTTAACGTCTCCCTCGAGTAGGCGTACCCCCTAGACAGGCTACTGTTATGGAAGAAATCAATTGAGACCTCTTCATCTCCCCTTCATCAAGGCCTCTCTCATTGTCTCATTCTCCTCAATAAACTCCTCTCTTTTATTCCTTTATCAAAATAAAGAAATAAAGCGTCACGTATCGCATGACCCCTTGTCTGGATTTAGTCTTAAAACGAATTTGCAACGCCGGCAGAAAATCGAATGAATTTAATCAGACATTCTCTTCCTTCAGCGTTCATTTGCTGATTCCGATTAAACGCGACCCTCTCTGAGGACCGATATAACGTTCTCATCATATCACGTCTTTCATTCTTTTACGGCTGCATTACTTTATTCTTTCATGCACTCTGCCAATCGCGGTGTTCCTTCCCAGCCTCTCCGTCCCATTATCTTAATCTTACGTCTAAATATTCCAATCTTTCTCATTATTTAATCAAATGAGACCTCTTTATCTCCATCTTTACCGAAGGCAACAATTCACATGGCAATGCATGTCTCCCAATGCAATCCGCAGCAAGCTCCAATAAAACAGTTGCAAAATTAATTGTTCCGATTGTGAAAGTTAAAGCTGCAGATAACGACAGACGAGCCCAACGTCGGCTGCCTGGAGACTCTGGAGTACACGTCTGGTCACGTCAAGAAGCTAGTGGTTGGCGTTCTTTGGTCTTTTTTTATTTTTGTTCACCATATTTTTCATGGAACGCAGTCTACCACAACGTCTGACCCCAACATCTCTTGGAACCTGGGGGGGGGGGGGGGGGGAGTCATCATTCACCACAACGTCTAACCCCAACATCTCCTGGAACCTGGGGGTGGGGGGCATCATTCACCACAACGTCTGACCCCAACATCTCCTGGAACCTGGGGGACCGGGGGGGGGGGGGGGAGTCATCATTCACCACAACGTCTGACCCCAACATCTCCTGGAACCTGGGGGTGGGGGGCATCATTAACCACAACGTCTGACCCCAACATCTCCTGGAACCTGGGGGGGGGGCGGGGGGAGTCATCATTCACCACAACGTCTGACCCCAACATCTCTTGAAACCTGGGGGACCGGGGGTGTGGAGTCATCATTCACCACAACGTCTGACCCCAACATCTCTTGAAACCTGGGGAACCGGGGGGGGGGTGTGGAGTCATCATTCACCACAACGTCTGACCCCAACATCTCTTGAAACCTGGGGAACCGGGGGGGGGGGGGGTGTGGAGTCATCATTCACCACAACGTCTGAACTAATATCTATAAAAAATCTTTGAGTCCCCCAACCCCATGCAATACAAGATACAAATATTTGTGTTGGTGATTGGAATACATTTCTGTTTGGTGCCGTGTTCGGAAATGTATCAAAGCACTGTAATTAGTTCTGTAGATCAAAGCAATGTAATTAGTTCTGTAGATCAAAGCACTGTAATTAGTTCTTTAGATCAAAGCACTGTAACTAGTTTTGTAGATCAAAGCACTGTAATTAGTTCTGTAGATCAAAGCACTGTAATTAGTTCTGTAGATCAAAGCACTGTAATAAGTTCTGTAGATCAAAGCACTGTAATTAGTTCTGTAGATCAAAGCACTGTAATTAGTTCTGTAGATCAAAGCACTGTAATTAGTTCTGTAGATCAAAGCACTGTAATTAGTTCTGTAGATCAAGGCACTGTAATTAGTTCTGTAGATCAAAGCACTGTAATTAGTTCTGTAGATCAAAGCACTGTAATTAGTTCTGTAGATCAAAGCACTGTAATTAGTTCTGTAGATCAAAGCACTGTAATTAGTTCTGTAGATCAAAGCACTGTAATTAGTTCTGTAGATCAATAAAACATCTTAGGTTAAACTTTGATAATGGTTCCATGCAAACGTTTCGGCAAACTGCCTTCATCTTTGCAACAAAAACAAAAAAACATTCATGTGAGTATAACTTAAATTTACATTATATATATATATCCTAGCTAAAAAGTGAAAGTAAAGAATAAGAATAAGCATAAATCCCGAACGAAAAGAAAGCTGAGAAGTAGGAAAAGAAAGCTGAGAAGTGGGAAAAGAAAGTGATTGGAAGTAAAATCTAAAAAACCAAACAGGAAAATGACTTTTCAGCTTTGTAAAAATGTGAATTTGGTTTATACTGCACGGAGTCAACGTACCAAATTTTTGTTATTAATTTATTATCCACATAAATTCTATCAGGTGCGATAAGGATTAGTAGATGAAAGGGAACAGCGCTTTGTATGAGCAGACAATATAGACAGGATTTAATTTAATTACTATAAATTATATTTATATATATGTATATATATACCGTTTGGCTAAAGGCCTTAACCAGTTAATAATCTTTTGATTTATAACAGCATTTTGATTGACAACACTGGAACAACGTGACAAATGTCATGTTGACATGTTTGTTAAAGTTTTTACCAGGAGTCGTAAAAAACGTTGACGAAATGTCTGTGTTTACAGATACAGCAATAAGTCGTCTCCACTCACTTAACGTTCCACATAAGACAAGTTTAAAAAAAAATAATTGTAACATCATCGTTATTATTGATGCATACGTTACTTTCTCCTTGGATGAATTCAGGGCCGACCCTAACAATTGCGGGGCCCTATGCGAAACGGACTGCGCGGGGTCCATTCTGGGTAGAGGATAAGGATAATAAGTGAAAATTAAAATGTTGTATTAGAAAATAAATTTGGGGCGGGGCCTATGAAAGTGCGGGGCCCATTGCGGCCGCATATGAAGCAGTGGCCTAAGGCCGGCCCTGGATGTATTAAGCTGTTTTCCTTTTATTAACTTCTCATTAATTAATCACTTTCATCGTTACAACATGATCCCCACAAAACACGAGATAGAACGTCTTCTTGATGTGATCATCACTATGGTTTAGTCATCCACTTAATACAATGCACAATGATGCACAGTGGTTTGTTGGTAAGTCAAAGCCAAGAAAAAAGTTAACAGTGTCAAGTTTGTTAAGTTGACAGCAAACATAACGTTAACAGAGTCATATTATTAAGTCAAATGCCAACAAAAAGATACAAGTGTCGTATTGTTAAGTCGAAATTCAACAATAGATTAACAGTGTCGTATTGTTAAGTCGAAATTCAACAATAGATTAACAGTGTCGTATTGTTAAGTAAGTAGCAAACTAAAACTAACAGTGTCATATTGTTTAGTTAGTAGCAAACAATAAAGTAGCAGTCTCATATTTTGAAGCTAATGGCCAAATATAAATTTAACAGTGTCATATTGTTAAGCTACCATACGTAGCATCAAAGGCAGCTGAACATAACTTGACAACTGACGTTTTTGTCTGAGAGTTTAGTCGCCAACCAGGGGTCCAGTCACTGGATATCTAACCCCCACAAATTCAGTTGCTGAGTAACTCGATCAGAGTAGGCAGCGTCCTTGGTCGTCCCCCGTGCATACAAAGGTTTATTGGATTTTACTTGTACTTCACACCCCCAACCCCGTCACTGTAATGTAAGGCACTTTAAAAATGCGATGAACACATCGGGGGGGGGGGGGGGGGGGGCAGTTTGCTGTTACCTTGACCTTTGGTGGTGCCAGAACTCGCGAAGTGATCTCAAACAACCGTCCAAGGGGAAACAACGCTGTACACCATCAGAACGAGTATCATGGTATCGATATATTTTTTAAATAGCATGAGCCTGTATCCAAGCATCTTGGCGTCTGCTTTCATTTAGATACTTCCGCCCCAGAAGCTCGCGTAGGTTCCCGGCCAATCGGCAGCTGAGAAATGACAATTAAATGGACAAGTGTCGAGCGGTGTAGTCGAGGGCTGATTACATGAGATTGTGTGCCCATGATCCTAGCCGTGATGGCTGTGTACTCATGCTGAGACAAATAAATTTCACTGCATGCTAGGCTAAGGAAGTAAATTAGATTTAAGTACAGCGTGGCATTACTACAATGAGCGTGGAAGTCCGAGAGAAGATTTTCTCTTCTGTAATAAAAAAAAAAATATGTTAATTTTCTTTGAAAAATATCTAAATTATTTGTTAATGTGATTGACTAAACGCCTTTGTTCGAGTTATGCTACTTAGTTGATTATGTGCCTTAGTTGGAGTTATCTGCCTTAGTTGGAGTTACATACCTTAGTTGGTTACGTACCTTAGTTGAAGTTATGTGCCTTAGTTGGAGTTATGTAGATTTAATTGGAGTTATGTTTCCAGAGTAAAGGTGTATCTAAGGGGGTGGGCTGGGGTACATATGTCTCTGGGCGCCAGACTAGTTAGGGGTGCCAAAATGTGCATTGATAGTATTTTATTTATGAAAATAATAGGTTTGAAAGTTAAAAAACTAAAGGGAGGCTCTTTAAAATGAATCTTGTCCCCGGGCGAAATACTTTAGCTACGCCTCTGTTCCAGAACCTAACATTTGTGTATCTCATTTAAAACGGCATTTTTTTTCTTCTTTTTTTTTCTCTTTTTTTGTTCCATCTTTTTAAAAAAAAAAAAAACATTTGCAACTTACTCACACATTTTTTATATAGAAAAATCAAGTTTGACAGTTTCAATTCTTAGACCATGTCATCGATATAAAATTGGCGAATACTTAGTTCTACGATACCGAAGCATGTGTCGTTAAAATATTCTTTATAAAGATCGACAGTAATTATTTTTAAACAGAGGAAGAAAACGGATTTATGGTCATTTAAAAACGTGAAACGCATCGAAAGCAACGGATATATTATTACGGTTAATTCCCTTTCATTGAAATAAAGTAATTGTAAACTGCAAAAATTCTCACTCGTAAATTCATCAGCGTATCGATATATAAACATAATCGATTCTCAGTTTTTGTGTGTTGGTACTTGTTTATTAAGTAGTTATCCATTATTGTCATTTCTATATACTTGGAGAAGATATAAACTATATAAATATTTATTTTAAAAAAATCCATCTCTAGATTACAGAGGATTATTTGTTTTCAGAGCATTAAGACATGAACCTTAATGGCCCGCACAACCTAACTGATCCCTGGTCAGTCCGGCAGCAGTGCACTCGTTAAATATGAACTGCTAACAACATGTTGTTTACACAGTCTTAGCAGATGGCGGGAAAATTAAGCATCTGAAAAACGCGCGGGGGGGGGAGGCTGAAGGGATTTTTTTTAAAAAAAAAATAAAAATGAGTACCCTTAAAATAGATTACTGTTGACATAGTGATCGTCTGGGTGCAGATGACAAAATACGGTTGAAATAGTCTCAGATTTACTCTGGGATTCTGTCACGTGATCAGACTCAACTGGGGTATGCTAAAAAAGGGTATGGAATCATGATGTGAACAAAAGAATATTAAATGTAAACAGTCGCCCTTGATAAACAATATCATCTCATAAAAAAAAAACATCAGACGCTTTGATGAATTTAACCTTGCCAGAGGTCAAGGTCGACGTTGATGCCCGTGATATTATTTATTACTTTCCAAAATTAACTTTAAAATATAATTAAATTTCCTCGACTTCATTCTATAGTCCACTTTTGTAGCGTACATGTAAACAATGTTTTAGTTTCTGGAGGGGTGGGGGGTGGGACTTCTTCCGGAGTAATCTCTGGAGTCGTAGCCTTGGCGAAATCAAATCACCCGACCCATTTCCTAAGTCTCACTGTTTACTTCAAGTTGGGAAGTTTTTCCCCATCGATTCCACCCCACCCCCCTTTCAAAGAAAACAAAAGCCAGTTGATAGAACTGGTCCCTTGGTGGACAAAAAGGTCTGTGAATACCGGATGTCAGCTTTGTTTCATCTGAGAGTAGTATCGCTACTTGTACTTTTACTGGTCACAGATTTACGATGCCAAATTTAGATTTCGCTTAGGAAAAAAAAAGCAATTGGATCATGCGTCTATTTAATTAGCAATCTCCCAAACACAAAACATAGCCCCCCCCCTACCTCGGCCCTTCACCCCACCCCCCCTCCCCCCACTTGTCATGTTTTCGTTTCTTTTAATTTGTTTCGTTGAAATTGTTTTAAAAGATGTCGAGACGTCCATACCGATTAGCAAAGATTCTCAACGTGGATGCTAATCGTAAACGTCCATTCGTGGTGGGTTTAATACGTCTTGCTGACGTGCATTAACATTGGGGAGTGGGGGATTTAGACCCCACATTTTAGTCAATGCGACTTGTGATTTTTCTCAATCAAAGAGCTTGATGCAAAGAAAATGACGTTTGACAATGCCAGACTGTAGAAACGTTAATTAAAAAAGATAATTTAAAAAATCTAAAACAGTTTTGACTGGGCCAGGGCCCCTGAGTAGTAACTATTCCTGGACCAGGAACGGTGGAAAATCAGTGCCCGAAACATTTAAAATGTCAGTGCCCGAAACATTTAAAATGTCAGTGCCCTAAACATTTAAGATGTCAGTGCCCCAAACATTTAAAATGTCAGTGCCCGAAACATTTAAAATGTCAGTGCCCAAAACATTTAAAATGTCAGTGCCCAAAACATTTAAAATGTCAGTGCCCAAAACATTTAAAATGTCAGTACCCCAAACATTTAAAATGTCAGTGCCCTAAACATTTAAAATGTCAGTGCCCCAAACATTTAAAATGTCAGTGCCCCAAACATTTAAAATGTCAGTGCCCCAAACATTTAAAATGTCAGTGCCCGAAACTTTTAAAATGTCAGTGCCCGAAACATTTAAAATGTCAGTGCCCAAAACATTTAAAATGTCAGTGCCCCAAACATTTAAAATGTCAGTGCCCTAAACATTTAAGATGTCAGTGCCCCAAACATTTAAAATGTCAGTGCCCGAAACATTTAAAATGTCAGTGCCCAAAACATTTAAAATGTCAGTGCCCAAAACATTTAAAATGTCAGTGCCCCAAACATTTAAAATGTCAGTACCCCAAACATTTAAAATGTCAGTGCCCTAAACATTTAAAATGTCAGTGCCCCAAACATTTAAAATGTCAGTGCCCGAAACATTTAAAATGTCAGTGCCCCAAACATTTAAAATGTCAGTGCCCCAAACATTTAAAATGTCAGTGCCCGAAACTTTTAAAATGTCAGTGCCCGAAACATTTAAAATGTCAGTGCCCCAAACATTTAAAATGTCAGTACCCCAAACATTTAAAATGTCAGTGCCCTAAACATTTAAAATGTCAGTGCCCCAAACATTTAAAATGTCAGTGCCCGAAACATTTAAAATGTCAGTGCCCCAAACATTTAAAATGTCAGTGCCCGAAACTTTTAAAATGTCAGTGCCCGAAACATTTAAAATGTCAGTGCCCAAAACATTTAAAATGTCAGTGCCCCAAACATTTAAAATGTCAGTGCCCCAAACATTTAAGATGTCAGTGCCCGAAACATTAAACATGTGTTCATCGGGCGGACGGCAAGTCTTTTGTTTCCAACAGCTGCCCTGTATTTAGCTGTGTGTCACACATTGAACATTACTGTGGTTGGTCTAAAGCAGTGGCTCTCAACCTACCTAATGCCGCGACCCTTTAATACAGTTCCTCGTGTTGTGGCGACCCCCAGCTACTTTATAACTGTGACGTAATTGTGTTTTTCCGATAGTCTTAGGCGACCCACGAGGAAGGCTTGTTCGACCCCCAAAGGGGTCGCGACCCCCAAAGGGGTCGCGACCCACAGATTGAGAACCGCTGGACTAAAGTTAGGTGGTGGGCATGATCCAAGCCACTGACTTTAGATTGTTTCTAATATCTTAGAGATACATTCATTTTCCAAAATACATCTAATCCCATTGAACGAAAAGTCCGTTTCATTACACTCCAGTTTGTCTTTTAAATTCATTATATTCATAGGCGTAGGTAAGGTTGGGGCCACTCGGGGGGCCGGTCAAGACGTTTGCCGCTCACTTACACGCTCAATTACACGCTCACTTACACGAAAAAAACCCAAACAACTCAGCAGATGGGAGAAAATGATGCCCCCCCCCCCTTACTTCAATGATAAAGTGCCGTTCAGGGCAGACCAACACTTCCGAGCCCAAATTCCCGCGCCAAAGATTTTATTTGGAAATGGCATCTTGCCTTAAATATAATCAGAGCAGTCCAGTGACTTTAAGGCCCCCCCGCCTCCCCCATTTCATCCCAACGGTTTGTCCTTCTGGTGTCCGAAGCTTCCAGCAGCCGCAGAAATTGCGGGGCCTACTGAAATGTCTCATTAGGAAATGGTGTCAGCGGGCCGTCGAGCTCGCGCTCCTTATGCCCTCCCTGGCGCCCCCCCCCCCCCAACACCTGCCAGGTGCCGGGTTTCCCCGACGTCGGGTCGTGCGGAGGAACACCAGAGACCCCCCCCCCCCCCTTGGGCGAGAACCAATTCCACCAGTAACCGCTCGATCGGGTTTGCCGACGGAGACCCTCCCCATCCGGAGTCATCTGGTCGACCGAAGCGGAGCCTACTCGATGGCTATAATGTACATAAGTATATATTTTTTTAATTCTGATAATTTTTAAAAGGGAGAGCAGCACCATTCCTCATTTACGTCGCCTTTATTCTGGCTTGGACATGCGCAGTGACATAGTCTACGTTGTGACTAATGTGGATGACACTGTCTAAGTTGTGACGAGTGTTGACCTAGATAAAATGATAATATCAAGAAATTAAAACAGTTTATTGTACAGAAATTAAGTATTGAACTTGCGCACACAATCAGTGGACCTGATGTGAAGTGTTATTGAATCAATACAAACGCTTTCGATTTTAATGTGCTACTTTCGTGCACAGTTTCCTGAATAGCAGCACGTAATTTTAAATACACAGTCTAAATATATTAAGTTCCCAGTTGACAGTGACACCTGGGTGGACCACCCCTTCCTTCCCTTTCCTACGCCACTGACACTGCCCACCCGAACATTTGGAATTCCACTCTCCCCCTTTTCTCCCAGAGGAAATCTTCTGAAAGAAACACTGCGGACGAGCTGTCGCCCAGGGTCACCGCACAACCCCCCCCCCCTTATGTAAACGCCCCTGCCCATAACTACTTTCTAGATTTTATAATTATTTTTTTTTTTTTTTTAATGTTTGCGTTTACGGTGTAGATCGAAAATGATTTATTTCGTTCCTGAGAAGCTTCGCGTTGTAGGAACTGTGTTGACTTATTTCTGTTTTCTAATTTCCAAATACTCATTGCGATGACGTCACGTTGCCATTTGTATTACTATTAGCGTAACCTGCCAATCAAACGTTCAAATCATTGTGCCCTTCAACGTTCATCAGTTCTGTTCGAGATAATTATGAGCTTCTACAGAGTTCAAAAGTCTGACGTAAGATTTGTTCAGTTCGTGTACTAGCTCAGTGGTTCTCAACCTTCCTAATGCCGCGACCCTTTGATACAGTTCCCCATGTTGTGGCGACCCCCCGAACCACAAAATTATTTTCGTTGATACTTCATAACTGTAGAATATGTGTGTTTTCCGATCGTCTTCGGCGACCCCTGTGAAAGGGTCGTTCAACCACAAAAGGGGTCGCGACCAACAGGCTGAGAACCGCTGTACAAGCTGATAGCAGAGAAAAAGAGGATTTAAAGTTTGTTTCTGCCCGACATCAGTGAAGAATTATCAGACCGAGTGTACTTGTTGGAGAGGGAGGTGGGGGGGATGCCCGTTTTTCTCTACATCCTTGTCGAGACAACGCCAGCAGTCGTTGACAGCCTTGTCCGGTTTCAATAGGTGTCGATTGCTTTATTTGTTGTCAGACCTGGTGGGTTGGTTTCAGGGTGACCGTGTTCGAATTGTTACAATGTCTGTTTGTGTCCTTGTTAGAATTGTTACAATGTCTGTTTGTGTCCTTGTTAGAATTGTTACAAGGTCTGTTTGTGTCCTTGTTAGAATAGTTACAATGTCTGTTTGTGTCCTTGTTAGAATTGTCACAATGTCTGTTTGTGTCCTTGTTAGAATAGTCACAATGTCTGTTTGTGTCCTTGTTAGAATTGTTACAATGTCTGTTTGTGTCCTTGTTAGAATTGTTACAATGTCTGTTTGTGTCCTTGTTAGAATAGTTACAATGTCTGTTTGTGTCCTTGTTAGAATAGTCACAATGTCTGTTTGTGTCCTTGTTAGAATGGTTACAATGTCTGTTTGTGTCCTTGTTAGAATGGTTACAATGTCTGTTTGTGTCCTTGTTAGAATGGTTACAATGTCTGTTTGTGTCCTGGTTGAATCGTTTGACATCGTGGTTAATATAGTTGAGTTGTCATGTTTAGTATTTAGTTCAGTTGTTGTTATCGTGGTTTACACAGTCGGGTTGTCATGTTTATTATTTAGTTCAGTTGTTGTTATCGTGGTTTACACAGTCGGGTTGTCATGTTTAGTATTTAGTTCAGTTGTTGTTATCGTGGTTTACACAGTCGGGTTGTCATGTTTAGTATTTAGTTCAGTTGTTGCTATCACGGGATGAGTTGTCTTATTTTATTTCGTATTTAGTTTAATAGTTGATCTCGTGATTAGTATAGTTGAGTTGTCATATTTAATTTTTAGTTGAGTAATTGATATCGTGTTTAGTTAACATATTAATTAGTGTTTTACTGGATTTTAACGGTTTAAGTTCGAGTTCTAGCTCTTCTCAGTTAACGAGTCTCAGGGCAAACCATCTGTTTTTTTGCAGTGAAACTAGCAGTGACGTAGCGAGGGGGGGGGGGGCAAGGGGGGGCATCATGCCCCGGGCGCTACTCACAAAGGGGCGCCAAATGGAATATTTTACGTATAATATTGTATCGTTTTCGAATAGGGGGGCGCTAAAAAGGTATTGTGCCCCGGGTGCGAGTTAAGCTCTCTACGCCACTGGAAACTAGGTTCAAGTCTCGTCAACTAGGTTAAAGTCTCGTGAAACCAGGTTCACGCCTCGTGAAACTAGGTTTAAGTCTCGGGAAACTAGGTTCAGGTCTCGTGATACTATGTTCAGGTCTCGTGATACTATGTTCAGGTCTCGTGAAACTAGGTTCAAGTCTCGTGAAACTAGGTTCAAGTCTCGATTAGACTAGCGCTCACCAACAGGTTTCAAGATCGAGTCGTAAGTGCAACGTATGAGTGGCGTAGGAAGAGGTTGAGGTGTGTGGTCAACCCAGGGTGTCACCTTTTCTTTAAATAAGGTGTTTGCAATTAGGCCAACTTCATGTTTTTTCATGGAATCGTTGGCCAAAATGCTTGGCCCAGACCGGTGGCAGTAACCCTAGCTACACCACTGACCATGGTGAATGTATCATGCATTACATTGTATGCGTTTTCTATAAGTACTTTACTGATTTTCTCACAGCCAGCAAACAAACAAAAAAATTGGACCTGACGCTAAGAGGCAGTGTGACGTTGTCATATTCGGAGCTGACGCTAAGAGGCAGTGTGACTTGGTCATATTCGGAGCTGACGCTAAAGGGCAGTGTGATTTGGTCATATTCGGAGTTGACGCTAAAGGGCAGTGTGACTTGGTCATATTCGGACCTGGCGTTAAGAGGCAGTGTGACTTGGTCATATTCGGACCTGGCGCTAAGAGGCAGTGTGACTTGGTCATATTCGGACTCTTGAGTTTGTAGGTCATACAGTATTTTTTTTAAAATGGGTGCAATATCATCCAAGTAGCGATAATTTTGAATGATTTGACGAAATATGTTAGTAGTGAGTTTTAATATGTCACATGCCTTTAAAAACATATCAAGATTGATTCGATCTGAAAACTAATTTCAGCAACACCACCACACTTCAGATAATTTTTGACGAGCTTATAATAATAAATCAGATAACACAATCTAATTTCTTCAGATAACAATCCTTCTGTTACCATTTTCTCAGAAAATTATCATCGAAAACGGTAACACTTCCAGGTATAAGGGAGGCGGGACCCGCGGGCACAGGGGCGGAGCTGCACGGCCTACAGAGGCGCGCACCACTGGGGTTTAGTGTATCTTAGTAGTGGAGTTCAGCAGCCATTTATAGATTGCAGGAAGACTGAATCCCTTAATACCAGCCGTGCAGAGACTAACCTGGGGGAACGTTTGAAACGGTGATGAGGTCGCCACTAATTTCTTTAAAAAATCCCTCACAAAACATGTTTTAGAATGCGTCCCAAGTACTGTGTCGAGAGTAGAATATCATATAATACATATATTAAACGTCGAGTCAGCTTCTGTCTGTCGGCTTTTGGTGGCTAAGGTTTTCTTCTATATTTTTCCCTCTTTCCTTGCGCTGGTGACAAGTCATTACACCAAATTATATGCAAAAAACAGACTAACTTGAATCTGCTCCTCCGTGGCTGAAGGACCGGTGCCTTAACACTGCGCCAAGGACGTCCCTCAAAACAAATTTTTTTTAAATATCAGTTCATCTGCGTCTCAGATCATCTGTATTATAGATAAACTGTGTCAAAGATCAGCTGTTTCATAAATCAGATGTCATAAATCAGCTGTGTCATAGATCAATTGTGTCATAAAATTAGCTGTGTCATAAATCAGCTGTGTCATGGATCAGATGTGTCATAGATCAGATGTGTCATAGATCAGATGTGTCATAGATCAGCTGTGTCATAGATCAGATGTGTCATAGATCAGATGTGTCATAGATCAGATGTGTCATAGATCAGATGTGTCATAGATCAGATGTGTCATAGATCAGCTGTGTCATAGATCAGATGTGTCATAGATCAGCTGTGTCATGGATCAGATGTGTCATGGATCAGATGTGTCATAGATCAGATGTGTCATAGATCAGATGTGTCATAGATCAGATGTGTCATAGATCAGATGTGTCATAGATCAGATGTGTCATAGATCAGATGTGTCATAGATCAGATGTGTCATAGATCAGATGTGTCATAGATCAGCTGTGTCATAGATCAGATGTGTCATAGATCAGCTGTGTCATAGATCAGATGTGTCATAGATCAGATGTGTCATAGATCAGATGTGTCATAGATCAGATGTGTCATAGATCAGATGTGTCATAGATCAGATGTGTCATAGATCAGATGTGTCATAGATCAATTGTGTCATAGATCAATTGTGTCATAAAATCAGATGTGTCATAGATCAGATGTGTCATAGATCAGATGTGTCATAGATCAGATGTGTCATAGATCAGCTGTGTCATAGATCAGCTGTGTCATAGATCAGATGTGTCATAGATCAGATGTGTCATAGATCAGATGTGTCATAGATCAGCTGTGTCATAGATCAGATGTGTCATAGATCAGCTGTGTCATAGATCAGATGTGTCATAGATCAGATGTGTCATATATCAGATGTGTCATAGATCAACTATGTCATAAATCAGATGTGTCGTAGATCAACTGTGTCATAGATCAGATGTGACATAGATCAACTGTGTCATAAATCAGATGTGCCATAGATCAAATGTGTTATAAATTAGATGTGTCATAGATCAACTGTGTCATAGATCAACTGTGTCATAAATCAGATGTGTCATAAATCAGATGTGTCATAGATCAACTATGTCATAAATCAGATGTGTCATAGATCAGATGTGTCATAAATCAGATGTGTCATAGATCAGATGTGTCATAAATCAGATGTGTCATAGATCAGATGTGTCATAATTCAGATGTGTCATATATCAGATGTGTCATAGATCAACTATGTCATAAATCAGATGTGTCATAGATCAGATATGTCATAAATCAGATGTGTCATAGATCAAATGTGTTATAAATTAGATGTGTCATAGATCAACTGTGTCATAGATCAACTGTGTCACAAAATCAGATGTGTCATAGATCAACTATGTCATAAATCAGATGTGTCATAGATCAGATGTGTCATAAATCAGATGTGTCATAGATCAGATGTGTCATAAATCAGATGTGTCATAGATCAGATGTGTCATAAATCAGATGTGTCATAGATCAGATGTGTCATAGATCAACTGTGTCATAAATCAGATGTGTCATAGATCAACTGTGTCATATATCAGCTTTGCCAAAACATGTGTATCGTAGCTCGGTTATTATTGTACTTGTCCTGACATGGCTAAGAGAATTTACCAAATGGCTGGGGGGTTTTTTCACTAGTGAAATAATTTAATGTAGATGTCTTGTGTTCAAAGTGTTTTATTTTTGTATTGAAAATGTACAATGCAATAAAAAAAACAATTCCAATTGTTTGGATCAAAAAAAATCTTATCTTATTTGTATTGCTTATTCTTGTATGTATTAAAATGATCACCATTTAGATCCAGTGACTATTTGGGCCTTCAGCCAGTGGCGTAGTGAGGGGAGGGGGCAAGGGGGGCATCATGCCCCGGGCGCTACTCACAAAGGGGCGCCAAAATGGTATATTTTACTATAATATTGTATGGTTTTCGAATGGGGGGCGCTAAAAAGGTATTGTGCCCCGGGCGCGAGTTATGCTCGCTACGCCACTGCCTTCAACCCGACGTCAGTCAAGATTTTCCCTCTCTTTAGATGTTCTTTATTTGTATTATAGGATCATGGATCCGTCTGGTATTTATAGTTGGCTGTTAAGGCGTTAGTCATTCGTGCTAGGTAGTTGAGGCGTAAGTCCTGTAGTGCTAGGTAGTTGAGGCGTAAGTCCTGCAGTGCTAGGTAGTTGACGCTTAAGTCCTGCAGTGCTAGGTAGTTGTCGCTTAAGTCCTGCAGTGCCAGGTAGTTGACGCTTAAGTCCTGCAGTGCTAGGTAGTTAAAGCTTAAATCCTGCAGTGCTAGGTAGTTCAGGCGTAATTCCTGCAGTTCCAGGGAGTTGACGCTTAAGTCCTACAGTGCTAGGTAGTTGAGGTGTAAGTCCTACAGTGCTAGGAAGTGAAAGCGATGTTAGCAGAGGGAGAACAATAGGTGTTTATCTGGTTGTATGTGTCTTACATGTAACATAAAATAGATGTCTATACAAATACAGTTTATATAAATTTCACTTTAAAAAATGATTTACCCCTGACAATTGTAAAGAAATCAAATATTACCTGGTGTAAAAAAAAACAACACTTGTTATTTACAAGTATGATTCTGTTTTTGATTTGTTGACTAGAAAATGTTCAGAAACTTGAATAAAAAGATGATACATTTATTCTTAGATCCAAGCTTAGACCCTCTGCTTCCATTTCTCCCTCACGCATCAGCCGAATATGTTGGGGTTTTGAGCTTGCCAAACGTGCCTGGATCGACATGTACAGGAATAAACTCAACCTGCGATCGTCTAACTGTCCTCCTGTGCATTCCTGGACACTACTCTATATAGAGCAAATCACGTTCTATCGTGCATTCATGGGCATTAACTTGTATAGAGCAACCGCCTTCTACTATGCATTCTGGATAATATTAAACTCATAAGAACAAACCACCTTGTATCTTGCAGGTGTTGCTGAACAGTGTCATACGATGCCCCATCACCATGTGTCGTGATTAAATACACATACCCTAACAATAAAATATCCTCACCTTCTACATCTAAAACTGTCTCTTTGTTCTTGACTTATGCCATTATAAAAATATGCCCACCTCTGACCTCGAGTGCTCTAAAAAAGTTGATCCTACTCATGGTTCCTTCCAAAATTATCACCAAAGAAGAATACGCGCTGCTTGTTTTTCAGTACCGACTCTAGGGTCAGATCGGATCGCGATCTGGGGCAGTTGGGTGGGGGGTTAACACAAAGACTGGACGATTCAGTTGTTGTTGTTTTGTCTGTCTTACAGACGTGCCATTGATTGTACTGATTGAATGGAAACGACGAGAAAAGAAGACATTCATCTCGATAGTCTCGATAGCACCGATTCAAAACTAGTTCTTTTTATTTTAGGGTTTCGTTTGGAAAATAAAAACTCAACCCCAAACAAACAAAATCTAGCATGGTTTTCAAAAATTGTGTTCGTAGTTTTGCTTTCGCTTCCATGTGCCATGTTGCTGATACAGAGTGATACGTGCTATAGATGCTACGCTTCCATGTGCCATGTTGCTGATACAGAATGATACGTGCTATAGATGCTACGCTTCCATGTGCCATGTTGCTGATACAGAATGATACGTGCTATAGATGCTACGCTTCCATGTGCCATGTTGCTGATACAGAATGATACGTGCTATAGATGCTACGCTTCCATGTGCCATGTTGCTGATACAGAATGATACGTGCTATAGATGCTACGCTTCCATGTGCCATGTTGCTGATACAGAATGATACGTGCTATAGATGCTACGCTTCCATGTGCCATGTTGCTGATACAGAATGATACGTGCTATAGATGCTACGCTTCCATGTGCCATGTTGCTGATACAGAATGATACGTGCTATAGATGCTACGCTTCCATGTGC
The DNA here is from genome assembly GCA_964017045.1 of Omphiscola glabra. Classification (NCBI taxonomy): domain Eukaryota; kingdom Metazoa; phylum Mollusca; class Gastropoda; family Lymnaeidae; genus Omphiscola; species Omphiscola glabra. The sequence goes on along the minus strand of OZ024794.1, from coordinate 13,842,443 downwards.
CATGTTGCTGATACAGAATGATACGTGCTATAGATGCTACGCTTCCATGTGCCATGTTGCTGATACAGAATGATACGTGCTATAGATGCTACACTTCCATGTGCCATGTTGCTGATACAGAATGATACGTGCTATAGATGCTACGCTTCCATGTGCCATGTTGCTGATACAGAATGATACGTGCTATAGATGCTACGCTTCCATGTGCCATGTTGCTGATACAGAATGATACGTGCTATAGATGCTACACTTTCACAGAGACAAGTTTGCGGTAACTGAAGCGACCCGGTTGCTGTTGTCAAATGTGTTTCTTTGGCTCCACGACGGTATAATTTTCCAGGTGGCCACCCTAGGATCGCCCCAAGGCGCAATCAACGTGTTTTCTTGAATCTATTGACAATGACGACTCGACCCAGGGGAAGGTCCGTTTGGTCTCCTTGTCGGTCGCTTACATCTAATTGCCAATGAATGCCACTTCCTTGAGTCTGTGCCAATAGTGAATACAACAACGTCCTGGTCGTCTGCATTGTCCCGGCACGTCCAGGGGAATATCTGGTGGCCATCCATCCAATCTGGCAAGCAATCTCTGCACTTTATCTCAGTGAGACAAGAGTAATCTCCCGTCGCTGCCGCCGTGATGAAAGATGAGGACGTTAATTGAAATATGCAGGGAACAAATAAGGAAATATTGATTTTTTCTTTTTTTTTTTTTGGTTAGGAGACTGTCTTTCTGGTTTTTGTACTGATACCACCAGCACTCACAAATTTGAAGCAAAAAAAATACAAATAAAAGAGAGAGCAGAATTACTTTTACCATGGCGCGTGTGGATAGCTTATACCCATTGCCATTTACCACATAAACGAGTACAGTTTTAAATCTTGTGGCTTTGTTCCTATTGTACACTGTATTGAAAGTTTCCTTTTGCCTATTTTAAAATATTGTTTTAATGTCGACAATAATAAAAAAAATACAAATGCCTAGTATCATAAATGTCAAGTATCACCAATGTCTAGTATCACCAATGTCAAGTATCACCAATGTCTGTATCACCAATGTCTAGTATCACCAATGTCTATTTTCACTAATGTCAAGTATCACCAATGTATATTATAACCAATGTATATTATATTCAATGTATAGTATCACCAATGTATAGTATCACCAATGTCTATTTTCACCAATCTCAAGTATCACCAATGTATAGTATCACCAATGTCTATTTTCACCAATCTCAAGTATCATCAATGTCTAGTATCACCAATGTAAAGTATCACCAATGTCTAGTATATATTATTTCCCACAAAATCATTCAACATATATTTGCTTCTCAGTATAAATGACTAATTTATTTCACCATATATATATATACATATATATATTGTTGCAACCAATTAAAGAAGCTGATATTCTCCTGTGATTTTGAATATAATCATGTTTGAATGAAATTAGTTTCGAATTTAATGTTTGAATTAATTAGTTTCGAATTTAATGTTTGAATTAATTTTAGATGGATATCATTGTCTCTTTGGAGATCATTATGTTGACAACATTGCGCTGACCACTTACTGAATGAGCCAAATTCAAGCTTCAATGCTCGGATTATATTGTCTTAACAAGTTTCAAGTCCAGAAGCTGGCAGTGATTGCCTGGATCTGTAATTAGTTAATGCTCACATTAATCTCACTAATTTATTTGAACTAATTGCAGCCATAAACGATCCATTGTAAACTAAGCAGATCCTCTAAGTGTCCAGAGATCCTATCGGTGTCTAGAGATCTTTTGAGTGTCTAGAGATCTTTTAAGTGTCTAGAGATCTTCTAAGTTTCTAGAGATCCTCTCGGTGTCTAAAGATGCTCTCGGTGTCTAGAGATCCTCTCATTAGCTTGAGATCCTCCTTATCATTTTCATTGAGACACACAGCTGTTGATTATAAGTCTCCATCGGTTGGCTTGTCCTTGACCTTCTCAAGTAATAATCATTTGGTTTGAATCGACAGCTCCTTAGTCATACTTCAGCCACGTGAACTTTCCTTTTTTGAAGTCTCTACTTTGTCCAAAGAATGATTTTTTTTAAAAAATGTTCTCCCTCAGTGTCATAACATTTCTATTCTATTTGCATCCGCCATTTCCTTGTCTGCCCTTTGACAAATCCGATTATGGTCCATGCATTATCTCACAACTGTGGACATCCATCGTTCTGGTCTGATAGACAAATACAAAAGCCAGAGACTTCGTGATGATTCTAAGATTGTCATGCCAACACTGGTCTCGTTTTGACTTAGACCAAACACACCAGCCCCTTCAAGTCCATTGTTTTTTTGCCACAAACCCCCCCCCCCCCTCAATCACATTACGGGTTATACAAGCCGACTGTCAATGTCAAATATTGACTACAAATTTATCGCCTCAAAAAATCAACTTTTGCATATATCTTTTCTTTTTAAGAACTGACTTCCTGCATTTCAAAGTGAAGTCAACAAGGTGGAACAAATTATTCACGAGTAATCTCTCACAGTTATGCTCAGGTCAATGGTTATATCTAGCTGTACTATTATTGGGTGAAGAAAAACAAGCTTCTTAGCGTCCATCATCTCTTTCGTGGGGATGTCCTATAACAGCGGTACTCAACCTTCCTAATGCCGCGGCCCTTTAATACAGTTCCTCATGTGGCGGTAACCCCCAAACCATAAAACTATTTTCGTTGCTTCTGCATAAATATGTGTTTTCTGATTGGTCGTAGGCGACGCCCATGTAAGGAACGTTCGACCCACAAAGGGGTGACGACCTACAGGCTGAGAACCGCTGTCCTATAGCCATGCGTGCGACCTTGACATCAGTCCTCGCGCTTACGTCGTGCCGGAAACGTGCCGTTTGCTAAGACTTTCTGGACGTCCGTCCCGAGCGTCCGTGCTGCATGCTCACTGGGAACTACTGTTCAGACTTTGTCATTGCGCCATGGTGATTTGGGGGGGGGGGGGATTTGTGATGAGGAGGTGATGGGATGGCGATGGGTAAGGGGAGGTGGCGTTGATGGGGCGGTGAAGATGCGGTTCGTGGGATCCAACACATGTGTGAAATCATTTCCTGTTGGTCGCCTTTGTTCCTGTTACGTGCGGATAGGCAGGTCCAGTGACTTGAGATTGTTTGATCATCAGATTGTTGTTTAAAAAAAAAAATCATTCAAGTTTGTTAGTTATTGCTGATCAATAAATATCGAAAGAGTACATTGATTTTTTAATGTCCTCTATACTTAACAAGGGATTCTCAATTTGTATTCATTTAAGGTTTATCGAAGCTATTTTATACACCGCGCATAAAATATATACGAAACTGTAAGACCAAGCGATTTGGGGGGGGGGGGGGGGAAATGGTTGGATGGTTATGGTGCTTGGTGTCATCTGCTTATAGCTAGAGACACGGACGCACTGGTTTCGGGGTCTGAGTCAGAGACGCACTGCTTTTGGTATTCGGCTCAATTTGAACCATTGTAACTTTTCCTTTCAGTTTAGTGTCCATTTGAATGACCAGAACTTTATACACACAGGGCGTTCTTAAAAGATGTTCACTGAATAGTGTGATGGCATGATAAGTTAAGGACTCCAATTTAAGTGAATTGAAAAATGTAGCAAAGAAAAATGCTCATTTTGTTTTGTTGTGCTGTTAGTTTTTAATGTGTTAGTTTTTCCTTATTTAATTTTTTTTTTAAAATTACATTTGGTATTTATTTCGATCGCGTAAAGAAACTCATTTATACAGGCAAGTTTATCCCCGTATGCTTGAATTTATTTATGTTATATGGCACAGTAGGATATGAAATGTCACATTAGGAAACGAGGTCAGCGGGCCGTCGAGCTATTGCTTCTTATTCCCTCCCCAAAGCACCCCCACTAAGCCCAAATTTTAATCGGGCTGCGAAGCGGCACGTTGGAGATGTCCCTCTGCCAGGACGGCCCCCACCCGAGTCCGCTCGATCGGGGCGTCTAATAAAAGCCGCCCCAACCCAAATGACACCCGGTGGGTCCGACACCATGCATACACATAGTGCACACGATCGACTTTCCTAGGAGTTGGATGGTAAATTTACGTCCTAATATATTCCCCCTCACATCCCTGGGAAGCGTAGGACGCCCTATAATAAGGGTTCTACAGTGGGTTTCCACCTCGGAACTAGTTTGCGAAGTAGCTGGGACGAAACGGTTGCCTAGAAGCAGCTTTCTCGGTGCTGCATACCTAGAATCATCGGCCAGAGACGACCACCTCAGCCTCTCGCCTCATATCCTTTGACGGCAACTTGTAATCATTTATGTTGTATAAACGTAGCGATATTATATATGTATTACAAGTAATCCGTAATTCTGAAAAGCTATTTCGATCTTTAAAAAAAAAAGTCTCCCTCAGATCCGGGCCTCATAAATATGTCCGTCAATGGCAGTCTGTGTCAGTCAATGGCAGTCTGTGTCAGTCAATGGCAGTCTGTGTCAGTCAATGGCAGTCTGTGTCAGTCAATAGCAGTCTGTGTCAGTCAATAGCAGTCTGAGTCAGTCAATGGCAGTCTGTGTCAGTCAATAGCAGTCTGAGTCAGTCAATGGCAGTCTGTGTCAGTCAATAGCAGTCAGAATCAGTCAATAGCAGTCTGTGTCAGTCAATGGCAGTCTGTGTCAGTCAATGGCAGTCTGTGTCAGTCAATGGCAGTCTGTGTCAGTCAATAGCAGTCTGTGTCAGTCAATAGCAGTCTGAGTCAGTCAATGGCAGTCTGTGTCAGTCAATAGCAGTCTGAGTCAGTCAATGGCAGTCTGTGTCAGTCAATAGCAGTCAGAATCAGTCAATAGCAGTCTGTGTCAGTCAATAGCAGTCTGTGTCAGTCAATAGCAGTCTGTGTCAGTCAATAGCAGTCTGTGTCAGTCAATAGCAGTCTGTGTCAGTCAATAGCAGTCTGAGTCAGTCAATGGCAGTCTGTGTCAGTCAATAGCAGTCAGAATCAGTCAATAGCAGTCTGTGTCAGTCAATAGCAGTCTGTGTCAGTCAATAGCAGTCTGTGTCAGTCAATAGCAGTCTGTGTCAGTCAATAGCAGTCTGTGTCAGTCAATAGCAGTCTGAGTCAGTCAATGGCAGTCTGTGTCAGTCAATAGCAGTCAGAATCAGTCAATAGCAGTCTGTGTCAGTCAATAGCAGTCTGTGTCAGTCAATAGCAGTCTGTGTCAGTCAATAGCAGTCTGTGTCAGTCAATAGCAGTCTGTGTCAGTCAATAGCAGTCTGAGTCAGTCAATGGCAGTCTGTGTCAGTCAATAGCAGTCAGAATCAGTCAATAGCAGTCTGTGTCAGTCAATAGCAGTCTGTGTCAGTCAATAGCAGTCTGTGTCAGTCAATAGCAGTCTGTGTCAGTCAATAGCAGTCTGTTTCAGTCAATAATTGAAAACTAATATCAGTGTTCCTGTTCGGGTGTTGTAGGAACGTTTTTCACATCTGAATTTTACAAAATAAATACTTGTGATACATTTATAAGACTCCGATTCCTTTTCAGGAAAATACGCATTCTGAGTTACAGCCCAAAAGCTGCAATATTAGTTTAGTTAAAACTGAACCATTCATAAACCCATAAATAGAGGTCATCCTTTATAAACCAACAAAAAACCAGAGGTTATCTTTTATAAACCCCAAAACAGAGGTCATCTTTTATAAACCCCAAAACAGAGGTCATCTTTTATAAACCCAAAAACAGAGGTCATCTTTTATAAACCCCAAAACAGAGGTCATCTTTTATAAACCCCAAAACAGAGGTCATCTTTTATAAACCCCAAAACAGAGGTCATCTTTTATAAACCCCAAAACAGAGGTCATCTTTTATAAACCCCAAAACAGAGGTCATCTTTTATAAACCCAAAAACAGAGGCCATCTTTTATAAACCCAGAATATTTTCAAATAATCAAATTTCTTATAAAGAGGGTAAAATCCAAGGAGATGCGAAGTGAAGTGAAGTTCAATTTATGTCCACAGCTAAAAGCGCAAATGACGAATGCTTGAAGTTAACGCACCTGCTTGTGGCGTTAAAAAGGTTTAACGCTGTCATTTCAACTTTTTTTTTCCCCCAGCTGTTTTACCTACGAGGACACACGCCTCCAAGAAAAGTTGGTGCAAGCTATTTATAGAATGAAACTCGTGTGAATTTGTGGCGGACCAGCAAGGTACTTATAATAATGACTAACACTATTGCAGGCTTGGGCAATGGGTGAGGATGGGTTATATGGCTCTGTTATATGTTAACTGGATGGCAGTGTTGGGTTAAGTGCCGCCTATGGTGGCCCCTTAGCCGCCCATGATGGATACCGGATCGTACTCATTTTCATCCATCTTGGTATAGCTATAACGACCCTTTGCTGTGAGATACATAGTACGCAAACGTCAATGACTCGACAAAGTGACAGACAAGGGAAATCATTCTAGTTAACAATATAGGAAATTATTATCCTTTTTTTAATGAACACATTTTTTTGCAACGTAAAAAATGTAATGATTTTTGCAAACTTTTTTTAAATTTCAATTTTAAAAATATTATTAATATCAATTTTTACATTTTATTTTGGTCATATATAGAAGTTCTCTCTTCTTCTCCGTATTTAAACAAAAGCAAAAACAACTAGTATTTAAAAAAAAAGATCACTCATGTGGTTAGAAGTCTGTTTGTCATGTAGTTAGAAGTCTGTTTGTCATGTAGTTAGATATCTGTTTTATCATTTAGTTAGAAGTCTGTTTGTCATGTAGTTAGAAGTCTGTTTGTCATGTAGTTAGATATCTGTTTTATCATTTAGTTAGAAGTCTGTTTGTCATGTAGTTAGAAGTCTGTTTGTCATGTAGTTAGAAGTCTGTTTGTCATGTGGTTAGATATCTGTTTTATCATTTAGTTAGAAGTCTGTTTGTCATGTAGTTAGAAGTCTGTTTGTCATGTAGTTAGATGTCTGTTTGTCATGTATTTAGATGTCTGTTTTGTTATGTAGTTAGAAGTCTGTTTGTTTGTCATGTAGTTAGATTTCTGTTTTGTTATGTAGTTAGAAGTCTATTTGTTTGTCATGTAGTTAGATTTCTGTTTTGTTATGTATTTAGATGTCTGTTTTGTTATGTAGTTAGAAGTCTGTTTGTTTGTCATGTAGTTAGATTTCTGTTTTGTTATGTAGTTAGAAGTCTGTTTGTTTGTCATGTAGTTAGATTTCTGTTTTGTTATGTAGTTAGAAGTCTATTTGTTTGTCATGTAGTTAGATGTCTGTTTGTCATGTATTTAGATGTCTGTTTTGTTATGTAGTTAGAAGTCTGTTTGTTTGTCATGTAGTTAGATTTCTGTTTTGTTATGTAGTTAGACGTCTATTTGTTTGTCATGTAGTTAGCTGTATGTTTGGTTTCCCCCACTTGGCTTCCACTCTATGCATTGATGTGTGCATGCGTTTTTGGGTGGGGGTGTGGCGGAGGCTGACTTATTTTCCTACCACCAGAAACAAGACACGCCTGTTGCCATGGCAGTTCCACAAATCCTCCCAAAACATGGATGACGTGGAAGTAGGACAGCTTATCGCGGCAACGGGGTACCCTTTCCAATATCACTGGGTGTCCATAAGTCAATCCGGCTGTTCATTCTGTCCACGTATCAGTTCTTTCAACTCACGTTACACGACTTTGCAAGTGAGCCAGGCAGGTGACGTCATCAGACGTGAAGAATGGCTGTGATGATCTATTAAGTCCAACACTCCTATAGCTGGCCTAGTGAGGTTTTAAGTATACATACAATTGAAACAGACCTTGACACTATACAAATATTTACTGACATCAAACAAATGGAGGTTTTTTTTTTACCTCCTTTGACCTCTTTATAGTCTCCCTTCGGTTGTTGGGATAAAATCCTAGGACCCGTGGAGTTTTCATTGGTTACTGTAGTGTTATGAAATATTTTCATTGGCTAATATAGTATTATGAAATATTTTCATTGGCTAATATAGTATTATGAAATATTTTCATTGGTTAATATAGTCCTATGAAAAATTTTCATTAGTAAACATAGTATTATGAAATAAGCAAACGAGAAAAATAAAAGGTGTCCAATTGTACAACTACTCTTCTGCTCGCTCATCTATCGACACACTCATTTAACCGACACAACCTTATTCAAACATGGACGGACACACCTTCACTAAAACAAATATGGACCGATACATCCCTAAAAAGACATCGACTCACACATTCCAGATACAAACATTGCCGAGTACAAATTCGAAAAATACATGGACTGAAATATCTTCATTGCAGACATGGACCAACAAGACACACACACATATACATACTCCAGACCTGGACTGATACATCACATCACAGACATTGACAGGTATGGACAGATACACCACAGACATTGACAGGCATTGTCATATACACGACAGATATTGACAGATATGGCCAGATACACAACATGCATTGACAGTTATGGACAGATACAACACAGGCATTGACAGATACACGACAGACATTGACAGGCATGGACAGATACACGACAGACATTGACAAACATGGACAGATACACCACAGACATTAAAAGACATGGAAAGATACACCACAGAGACTGACAGACAAGATTATTGTGTCAATGAGTGAATAATATTTCCCAAATCAGATCAACTATCACTTGACTTGTGGCACTATCAGTAGTTTAAAGTATGCCGCCAAAATCTATTTTTAGCCACATCTTTTACCAAAATGAACCGTGATCTTACACTAACGTTTTCTGAGCTATTTAAAGATCTTATCTACGGTGCATCATTATTTTTAGTATCACCTTCTGAAAAAGGAGGAAGTACAAATCCAAAACATCAACTGTCAAACAGTTCATCAGTATTTTGAAGTGCAGACAATGTTGACAATTGGGCTACACAAAAAAAAACATAAATATACTTCTTTAATCTAACATTTGACCAAATTTTAAGGTTTTTTTAGATCTGCGATTGTTGAGCTAATGGTAGAAACTTGTGGTAGACCTCTGTGCAACCACATCGTGTAAAACTCTTGGATCCTTAACGCGTCGTCTCCTGCACTTTTAGTGTGACGAGAATTTGAAGTGTGTTCTTCGCAATGTTCTTTTTTTTTCCCAGCAGCGTACTTCTTTGATCTGGTTCATTATTCTAAAGCCACCAGAGATCTGATCCCCCAACATCCTATGCCCGCCCTAGTGTCAACACCGGGGGAAGCGTATTTCAAACAGTTCATTAATGGGGTAGACGTGAATCACCTCAAACCCTTTACTCCCATCTTTCTCCTCCCACACACACGCCCACACTCGTCGAACCACACACATCACCGGTTGTCTTTTACATACCTTGTACTTACCCACACCTACACACGCACACAGACACACTTGCCAACGATCCCCTAATGAACCTGGACTCCCACTCGTACCTGCCTCTCTCCCCCCCCCCCCAAACCTTTTGAATGCACCACCATCTCAAGGACGAGACACTCAGAGTATCTATTTTAAAATATATTTTTTATATGCTCCGTGTCAACAGACACCCCCCAAGTCTTTTCGTTATACGGATTCTCCAACTGTGAGGTCTCGAGGTCTCTGTGTAGATGCGAATTCGAGATGTAATAACTGCCAGACTGATTAATGTTTTGTTTTCAGCATCACATTTGTCACATTAGAAAAACAAAATGCAGTCCTTGAACAAGATTTTACAGTTGATTTTAATCACTTTCTGCTTAATTTTCTTCGTGACTTCATTGTCCAACATTTTGTCCGACTCCAACAGCCTTGAGCAAATGTCCAGTGAAGTATTTAAGTACCTCACCATGTCCAATGAAGTATCTTCTACCGAGTGCTGTACATCTACAAACATACAGTACCTCATGATGTCATCACTTTTTTTTATCGCAAATAATAATATACCATAAAGACATTCCGTGCCTACCCCACCCCCACACCTCCCCCTCCCCCCACACCTCCCCCCCCCCCACAATTTCCAACGCTCTTGTGTCCAGATCACATCAGAGTAACAACTAGGTCACTTCGTATTAACTGATTATCAAGTATATGACGTAACAAAACTACTTGAAAATTGATAATTGATTTCAAAAGCGGCTGAGCTTTTTATTGTAAAAATTACGTTGATATGGATTAAATTATTTTTTTAGCGCCAATAATATGATCACTGAATTGTGGAAACTAGTTTATAAGAAACGAATCTACAAGCACTCATCAAACAGTAAGCTTTTTACGCTTACTTAATATTGTTACAAGTAGGAACAGCCGAGTGAATATAGTTTTAGAACCGTTGTCCCTGCAATGGGTGCTCAATTTAGCAGGTCATCGCGGTATTTGGGTGCGTTTTGGAGAATTTTTTTTATTTTTTTTTTAAATATCTCTGACCCTTTAGGAAAAACTTCGCCGTTAATTCCAACACACTTCATCACTCCGGTGGCCTGAGTACTCGGCCCCGATAGCAAAGACCATGATAGCTGGTGATAAGGGCGAGGACTTGGCCAACACTTCAGATAGGACCAACCAAGAAACAACACAATAGTCATCTTCATATTTTGACATCTTTGATGGACGCAAGTCGCAATACTCTTGTCTTCAATTAGTTTTGACGTTTTCGGCTTTGGATTACGAGTAGAGGAGCTGGTCATTCGTTACGTCATTGCGGGCTCCTTAGAGATACATATTTACTTTAACGTGACGGAAGGATGCTAATGGAAGCGATGCTTTGAGATAACGTTTACCATAACCAAGTGAGTTGACCGAGTATAATGTCGTATTATCTACATATCTCAACATTTTACAACCAGGCGACCTTACCGAGTATAATGTCATATTATCTACATATCTCAGCATTTTACGTCTAAAAGACCTTACTGAGTATAATGTCATATTATCTACATATCTCAGCATTTTACGTCTAAAAGACCTTACTGAGTATAATGTCATATTATCTACATATCTCAGCATTTTACGTCTAAAAGACCTTACTGAGTATAATGTCATATTATCTACATATCTCAGCATTTTACGTCTAAAAGACCTTACTGAGTATAATGTCATATTATCTACATATCTCAGCATTTTACGTCTAAAAGACCTTACTGAGTATAATGTCATATTATCTACATATCTCAGCATTTTACGTCTAAAAGACCTTACTGAGTATAATGTCATATTATCTAAATATCTCAACATTCTACGCCTAGATTACCTTTCTGCGTATGATGCCAGATTATCTAAATTTCTACAAGTTTTACGACTAGATGACCTTACTGAGTATGGTGTCATAATTTTCTAAATATCTCAACATTTTACGACTAGATGATCTTACTATGATGTCATATAATCTAAATATTTCAACATTTTACGACTAGATGACCTTGCTGAGTATGATGTCATATTATCTAAATATCTCAACATTTACTACTAGATGACCTTGCTGAGTATGGTGCCATGTTATTTAAATATCTCAACATTTACTACTAGATGACCTTTACTGAGTATGGTGCCATGTTATTTAAATATCTCAACATTTACTACTAGATGACCTTTACTGAGTATGGTGCCATGTTATTTAAATATCTCAACATTTACTACTAGATGACCTTTACTGAGTATGGTGCCATGTTATTTAAATATCTCAACATTTACTACTAGATGACCTTTACTGAGTATGGTGCCATGTTATTTAAATATCTCAACATTTACTACTAGATGACCTTTACTGAGTATGGTGCCATGTTATTTAAATATCTCAACATTTACTACTAGATGACCTTTACTGAGTATGGTGCCATGTTATTTAAATATCTCAACATTTACTACTAGATGACCTTTACTGAGTATGGTGCCATGTTATTTAAATATCTCAACATTTACTACTAGATGACCTTTACTGAGTATGGTGCCATGTTATTTAAATATCTCAACATTTACTACTAGATGACCTTTACTGAGTATGGTGCCATGTTATTTAAATATCTCAACATTTACTACTAGATGACCTTTACTGAGTATGGTGCCATGTTATTTAAATATCTCAACATTTACTACTAGATGACCTTTACTGAGTATGGTGCCATGTTATTTAAATATCTCAACATTTACTACTAGATGACCTTTACTGAGTATGGTGCCATGTTATTTAAATATCTCAACATTTACTACTAGATGACCTTTACTGAGTATGGTGCCATGTTATTTAAATATCTCAACATTTACTACTAGATGACCTTTACTGAGTATGGTGCCATGTTATTTAAATATCTCAACATTTACTACTAGATGACCTTTACTGAGTATGGTGCCATGTTATTTAAATATCTCAACATTTACTACTAGATGACCTTTACTGAGTATGGTGCCATGTTATTTAAATATCTCAACATTTACTACTAGATGACCTTTACTGAGTATGGTGCCATGTTATTTAAATATCTCAACATTTACTACTAGATGACCTTTACTGAGTATGGTGCCATGTTATTTAAATATCTCAACATTTACTACTAGATGACCTTTACTGAGTATGGTGCCATGTTATTTAAATATCTCAACATTTACTACTAGATGACCTTTACTGAGTATGGTGCCATGTTATTTAAATATCTCAACATTTACTACTAGATGACCTTTACTGAGTATGGTGCCATGTTATTTAAATATCTCAACATTTACTACTAGATGACCTTTACTGAGTATGGTGCCATGTTATTTAAATATCTCAACATTTACTACTAGATGACCTTTACTGAGTATGGTGCCATGTTATTTAAATATCTCAACATTTACTACTAGATGACCTTTACTGAGTATGGTGCCATGTTATTTAAATATCTCAACATTTACTACTAGATGACCTTTACTGAGTATGGTGCCATGTTATCTAAATATCTCAACATTTACTACTAGATGACCTTTACTGAGTATGGTGCCATGTTATTTAAATATCTCAACATTTACTACTAGATGACCTTTACTGAGTATGGTGCCATGTTATTTAAATATCTCAACATTTACTACTAGATGACCTTTACTGAGTATGGTGCCATGTTATTTAAATATCTCAACATTTTACGACTGGATGACTTAACTTTATTTGTTACCTCGTTTTTTTTGTGTTTTAATTATCGTATTTATTTTATTTGTTCCTATTATTTTAACGGCGTCTTTAATTTACTCTAATGTTCATATTCAGATGATCATATCTATGAAATAACAAAACTACTTGAAAACTAACGACTGAACAGTAGCTCAGATTTTATTTTAAAATTTTATGTCGAAATGGATTAACTCATTTTTTCCCTCGTACCAATAACATAATTACTCAATTGTGAAAACTAGTTGTAGACCTAATAAACGAATCTATTTTTAAAAATATATATGATTAATCCAAAATTCATTCATTGGATTACAAGTGTTCTGCCTGAAAATGTATGTCTAAGGAAAAGATTACAAGTGTTCTGCCTGAAAATGTATGCCTAATGAATGGATTAAAAGTGTTCTGCCTGAAAATGTATGTCTAATGAATAGACTACAAGTGTTATGCCTGAAATGTATGTCTCGCTGACGCAGGATGTTCCCATGTCATAAACATCTCTTAAGAAATAAATCATCAAATAATTTTGAATAAATAATGACGTAACATTAGCGAGTAAAACCGGAGAATCACAGTCTCTAACGACAAAAATTAATTAAACTACTTCCATTTCATTTCCCGTGTCATCAGATTAGAACGGAGTTACAGTTTAGCTTCCATTTAGCGGGAACCTTCATAAAAATTTTTGCCAGCCTAAGCAGACAACAATGGACATTTATCTTTTATTATGTGCTGACGTTTCTGTAATCTTCTTTTCACGGTAATTTCGAAATCGGACACCGTTCAAAGAAAATGTTCCTCCCTTCCATCCCCGCCTACCCACATCCAAACACCATAGCCCACCCAGCCCTTCCCGCCACCCAGCACCACACACCACCACCCAGCCCCTCCCCCATCCCACCCACCATCGTGCCCACCAGCACCCCCACGTTTCACAGTTTTAGCGCCTTCCAGTGTGATTCCGATCCAATTAAGTGTCAGCACTTCCTAAGAACTCCCTCCGACATGTTAGTCGGGGGAAAGGGGGGGGGGGTGGAGAGGGGGCGTCATGGTGTGCATATCACAATGAAGATCACAATATATTCCTTTTGATGCACATAGATCGATTGTGAACTAACCATATATAAAATGTGTCTAATATTCTTAATACACGTACTTTCATAGGTTGAAAATTTAAGACATTATGTGTGTGAACACAAAGAAAAGGAGAGAGAGAGAGAGAGAGAGAGAGAATGAGAGAGCGAGAGATAGAGAGAAGGAGAGAGCGAGAGATAGAGGAAGGGAGAGAGAGAATATTGAGAATATTTACGTGTTTACTCGATTGTTAAAGCATAAAGGTATAAAATAGTCAAACTAGTGAATGAAATTTGTAGCAATTCTGATTGGTGGGTTGCTAAAAAACGATATGCATAAACAATTCTGATTGATGGTTTTTTGCTGAAGAAAGATATGTTATGTTGCACGGACACGCGTCTTAAGTATACAAACGGATCAAGGGTGAGGTTACTCATTCAAATTTTTAGAAATTAATCGCTTAGTTGGACACGAATGTAATAACTTTAAGGAATATTGTAGTGTTATTCAAAGGGGCCGTAAAATAAAACGTCAAATGCATTTTTTTAAAGATATCAATCACCGGAGATATCCATTTATATCGGGTGGACCTGTTCACGTGAGTGGCCAAGGAAGATCACCTACAAAATCTTGACGCTGACAAATCTGGCTATAAATCTCAATTCCTTGACCCCCCAGAACCCGTAATTGAATTGTTAGACGCAGACGGCCGAATGTTTGATTTCGGTGATTAATTCATGCTCGTACATTCATCTACTTCTGCTCAGCAGACCTGAAGTGTGAGCCTGTCAATAACAGGCCTGGAAACAGGTGTGGTCGGGTCGAAACTGTGGCAGGAATTCGGAAACAAAGGGGAAAAAAAATCGGACTTCGATTAAAGGATGGCGTGGTCGACAGAGCATACGCCAGGGAACCTAGTTGTTACAAAGGACTTAGTTGTTACAAGGGAACCCAGTTGTTACAATGGACACTTGTAGCTACAATGGAACCTAGTTGTTACAATGGACACTTGTAGCTACAATGGAACCTAGTTGTTACAATTGACACTAAATTGTGACAAGGGACACTAACTGTGACAAGGGACACTAGCTGTGACAAGGTACACTAGCTATGACAAGGGACACTAGCTGTGGCAAGCGACAAAAGCTGTGACAATGGAAACTAGCTGTGACAAGCGACACTAGCTGTGACAAGGAACAATAGTTGTGACAAGGGACACTAGTTGTGACAAGGGACACTAGCTGTGACAAGGGACACTGGTTGTGACAACGGACACTAGCTGTGACAAGGAACACTAGTTGTGACAAGGGACACTAGCTGTTACAAGGGACACTAGCTGTGACAAGGGACACCTGTTGTGACAAGTGCCACTAGTTGTGACAAGGGGCACTAGCTGTGACAAGGGACACTAGCTGTGACAGTGGACACTAGATTGTACAAGGGACACTTGTTGTGACAAGGGACCCTAGTCATGACAAGGGACACTAGCTGTGACAAGGGACACTAGCTGTGACAAGAGACACTAGATGTGACAAGGGACACTAGCTGTGACAAGGGACACTAGCTGTGACAAGGGACACTAGCTGTGACAAGGGAAAGTAGCTGTGATAAGGGACACTAGTTGTGACAAGGGACACTAGTTGTGACAAGGGACACTAGCTGTGACAAGGAACACTAGCTGTGACAAGGGACCCTAGCTGTGAAAAATGACACTAGCTGTGACAAGGGAAAGTAACTGTGACAAGGAACACTAGTTGTGACACGGGACACTAGCTGTAACAAGGGACACTAGCTGTGACAAGGGACACCTGTTGTGACAAGTGCCACTAGTTGTGACAAGGGGCACTAGCTGTGACAAGGGACACTAGCTGTGACAGTGGACACTAGCTGTGACAAGGGAAAGTAGCTGTGATAAGGGACACTAGTTGTGACAAGGGACACTAGTTGTGACAAGGGACACTAGTTGTGACAAGGGACACTAGCTGTGACAAGGAACACTAGCTGTGACAAGGGACCCTAGCTGTGAAAAGTGACACTAGCTGTGACAAGGGAAAGTAACTGTGACAAGGGACACTAGTTGTGACAAGGGACACTAGCTGTAACAAAGGACACTAGCGGTGACAAGGAGCACTAGTGGTAAGACTTTCCAATTTTAAATTGGCAGTTGCATTAAGTATGCAATAAATAAAAGTCTTAATGGAAGCAACGTACCTTAACCTCCTACTATCTTTATTTTCTGTACTTTCTGTACTTTCTGTACTTTCTATACTTTCTGTACTTTCTATACTTTCTGTACTTTCTGTACTTTCTGTACTTTCTATACTTTCTGTACTTTCTATACTTTCTATACTTTCTATACTTTCTATACTTTCTGTACTTTCTATACTTTCTGTACTTTCTGTACTTTCTGTACTTTCTGTACTTTCTATACTTTCTTTACTTTCTATACTTTCTGTACTTTCTATACTTTCTATACTTTCTATACTTTCTATACTTTCTATACTTTCTGTACTTTCTATACTTTCTGTACTTTCTATACTTTCTGTACTTTCTATACTTTCTATACTTTCTGTACTTTCTATACTTTCTATACTTTCTGTACTTTCTATACTTTCTATACTTTCTGTACTTTCTATACTTTATATACTTTCTATACTTTCTTTACTTTCTATACTTTCTATACTTTCTATACTTTCTATACTTTCTATACTTTCTATACTTTCTATACTTTCTTTACTTTCTATACTTTCTGTACTTTCTATACTTTCTATACTTTCTATACTTTCTGTACTTTCTATACTTTCTGTACTTTCTATACTTTCTGTACTTTCTATACTTTCTATACTTTCTGTACTTTCTATACTTTCTATACTTTCTGTACTTTCTATACTTTCTATACTTTCTTTACTTTCTATACTTTCTTTACTTTCTATACTTTCTGTACTTTCTATACTTTCTATACTTTCTATACTTTCTTTACTTTCTATACTTTCTGTACTTTCTATACTTTCTGTACTTTCTATACTTTCTATACTTTCTATACTTTCTATACTTTCTATACTTTCTATACTTTCTATACTTTTTATACTTTCTATACTTTCTATACTTTCTGTACTTTCTATACTTTCTGTACTTTCTATACTTTCTGTACTTTCTTTACTTTCTTTACTTTCTGTACTTTAAATCTCCGCCAGTGTAACTGGACACTTGACCACATTTTGTTGTGTTAACGACATTAGTAAGCTTCATGTGTCCTATGAAGAATTGATGCTTTGGCGATTTGTCTCTCATGTCCGTGAAGCATATTCCCACACTACGTGAATGATGTTGTGTAGTCCGTGAAGCATATTCCTACACTACGTGAATGATGTTGTGTAGTCCGTGAAGCATATTCCTACACTACGTGAATGATGTTGTGTAGTCCGTGAAGCATATTCCTACACTACGTGAATGATGTTGTGTAGTCCGTGAAGCATATTCCTACACTACGTGAATGACGTTGTGTAGTCCGTGAAGCATATTCCTACACTACGTGAATGATGTTGTGTAGTCCGTGAAGCATATTCCTACACTACGTGAATGACGTTGTGTAGTCCGTGAAGCATATTCCTACACTACGTGAATGATGTTATGTATTTTTGGATACATTTAATGTTCTGTCCGTATTCGGATCTTGTGTAAATTGGACGAAACGTCAAACTAATTCAAGAAATAAATGTTTAGTTTTAGGTATAGTTACAATTCCCCTTGGTCATCTTTGAAATTTTAGACATTGCAGTGGCTGGTATACTGTATACAAGTAAATTACCGGATTGAATTTATATAACAAGATTTGTTACGTTGACTCCATACGTTATAAACCAAATCCACAATTTTACATAGCTGTCATGTCTTTTTCCTTGTTTCGTTTTTAAATATTTTATTTCCACTTACTTCCTTTCCGCTCTTCTGAACTTTGTTTTTGTCATGGAATTGCGCCCACTGTTATTTTTTTCTCTCATTTTTAGGTAGGATATATGTAAATATATATTATGTCAATTTAATGTATACTTATATGGTGTTTTTTTTTTAAATTGTTTACTTTTTAAAAAAGGTTATATAACTTTTTTTGTTGAACTGATGAAGGTACTTGCCGAAACGTTTACAGTTGTATTCTGTGTGATGATTATAAAAGCTGAACGTATATTTCTTTTTATTGACACAAATTGTTTGTGTCTAATTAATCTATTTGGTCAAGAAAGATACACACCCATTAACGCTATCGTCCTCTAGTCAATTAGTTACAAAATGCCAAGCCCCCAATATCTCACTATTTAATCTAACACCCACATCCGTGCCAGGATATAATGATGCGACGCTGTCCATCTCTCGCCGGCCACGAGGATGTATGTCCGTCGTTAGAAACCGGTGGTCGGGGAGTCTGATCCGTGCATATCAGTCAAGCGTGGCCCGCCCATATCACATGTCTGGGGTTTGGACTCGATCCATCACGTGTATCACATTTCATGACAGACAATCACGATCACATTAGGAATCAAATCCTCGATCACCCCCACCCCATCTTAACCCCCTCGACCACCCCCAACTTTTGCAGGCGTTATTATATATATTATATATACTGTGGCAATGGAGATAGAGAGACAAACTATCACATAGCCACTGTTCACAACTCACACGATCTTTTTAGCCTAAGGTATGTCGAGCAGATATTCGTCCCTCCCAAATCTGTCTCGTTGTCTACGGGTGTCCACTAGTTTTGTGTTGCTCTGTCCGTTCTAACAGATTATCGGGCCCACTGGTCAGGCTGTTACATTTAAATCACTTGCCGGGCTGGAAAGTCAAGTCTGCAATTGCTGTTCTCAAACTATCAATCATGAAAGGGACGTTCGCTTAAAGCTGGCGTTGATATTGTACAATTATTTTTGTCTAAAACAAAAAGATCAAAAGTTGATTGAACAACAATGTATCGGAGACATCTGCTAACTAACATACTTAAGAAAATCAGCAGACCATCGAGCCAAGGCTCATAAGGTCTTCCCCAACACACCTCCACCGCCCCCAACTGGCATTCAACCACTCCCCCCGTGGTCTTTATTCCAGCCAGGCCGCGAAGCGGCATGCCGAGGGCTCCCCGCCCCTGAGACAGCCCCACCCACCCTTCCACTCGATTGACTATGCGAGTGAGGCCGCATCAGAGAAGGGACGCCTGGCCAGCCGGGTTGATGCTTACACAGCAACCGGGCCGGACTTCCTTGGGCTGGGGTGGATATAATTTACGTCTCTAAAGACCCCCCTTCCCACCCCGGGGGGACTCGTAGGTGTTAACAGACGCCCTCTAATAGGGTTTACGTGGTTTTCTGCGGCATGACTAATTCACACCGCAGCTGGGAAATGACAAAAAGAGAAGGTTGCCTAGGAGCAGTACCCTCACGTCTGCATATTTGGAATCATCGGCTAGGGTCGCCACACGCCTTCGCCTCATATCCATGCGGCAACTGTAATCATATCCCGACCTGTTTCTACGTTATTTTCGGCTGCACTTGGTAGGAAACCATGCAGTCGTGCTCTTTCTAACGCAGTTTCCGTGCGTTACCTTTGCCTTTCGGCGCGGGTCCCCTACACGGTGATCATGTCCCCCGGGTAACGTTTCAGGGGGTTCGTGGCAAACGCCTCTTTGTCGACATGCCATTTATGGGACGGACATGCCGACTAGAGCCCCGGGGGGGGGGGAGACATCTGCTAAAGGACATGACCAGTGTTGTTTTCCTGAGAATTTTTTTTACACATTTTCACAGATGATTGCCATGAAACCCACTTGCATCATGATACCCCAATTGCCCACCCCAAGTTTTCCCTCCTGCTCATCCACTAATCCTAGCCACTGAAGTGTTCATCCACTAATCCTAGCCACCGAAGTGCTCATCCACCAATCCTTGTTACCGAAGTATTCATCCACTAATCCTAGCCACCGAAGTGCTCATCCACCAATCCTTGTTACCGAAGTATTCATCC
This sequence comes from Omphiscola glabra, assembly GCA_964017045.1. Lineage (NCBI taxonomy): Eukaryota > Metazoa > Mollusca > Gastropoda > Lymnaeidae > Omphiscola > Omphiscola glabra. The sequence goes on along the minus strand of OZ024794.1, from coordinate 13,822,250 downwards.
ACTAATCCTAGCCACCGAAGTGCTCATCCACCAATCCTTGTTACCGAAGTATTCATCCACTAATCCTAGCCACCGAAGTGCTCATCCACCAATCCTTGTTACCGAAGTATTCATCCACTAATCCTAGCCACCGAAGTGCTCATCCACCAATCCTAGTCACTGAAGTGCTCATCTACCAATCCTTGTTACCGAAGTATTCATCCACTAATCCTAGCCACCGAAGTGCTCATCCACCAATCCTTGTTACCGAAGTATTCATCCACTAATCCTAGCCCCCAAAGTGCTCATCCACCAATCCTTGTTACCGAAGTATTCATCCACTAATCCTAGCCACCGAAGTGCTCATCCACCAATCCTAGTCACTGAAGTGCTCATCTACCAATCCTACCCACCGAAGTATATGACGACGGAAATGACGTCTCCAAGTCATTGGACAAACCAAACACTTTAGACAGCTGCTGGGAAGGGTGGGACGAATCTTTAGACGGTCATTCAGACAAGTCAAGGCCTGGTGGATTTCAGTCAATACGAGGTTCTTAAAAATAAGTCTCGCTGGAGTCTCAGACAGAACTTACTCGATCATCTTGTCTTGATCTTGTCTTGATCTTGTCTTAATCTTGTCTTGATATTTTAGAAGATTTTTTAAAAATTTCTTGGGGACTCGAAAGGTGTCAATGAAAAGTTATAAAATATGATGACATGATCTGAATATCTGTACTTAAATAAAATCGGCGTGTCTTTTTATTATAGAAGCCTCACTGCTTAGTTGTCGGGTGTGCTTAGTAGTCAAGTGTGCTTAGTAGTCAGGTGTGCTTAGTAGTCAGGTGTGCTTAGTAGTCGGGTGTGCTTAGTAGTCAGGTGTGCTTAGTATTCAGGTGTGCTTAGTAGTCAGGTGTGCTTAGTAGTCAGGTGTGCTTAATTGTCAGGTGTGCTTAGTAGTCAGGTATTGCTTATTAGTCCAGTGTGCTTAGTAGTCACCGAGTAGTCAGGCTATCACTAACGCGAAACTCCTTCAATTCCAACTGAAAAAAATGTCTGTGGATTTCTGTTGATGCTAGTTTTCAACAACCTTGTCGGCACTCACGTGTGTGTAACTTTTGCGTAGCAACGCAAACCCTAAACATCTCTTAAGTTTTATGTACTGCCAATGATGGGCGTAAATATCTTACATTTCATGAGATGTTATTCTTAAAACTGGCTTACCGCAGAGTGTTGTTTTGTAGTTTGTACTCAAAGAAATACATGTTTGTTTGTAGGTATTGTTATCAGCCAACCACAGATCGGCTTACAACTGTACTTACATCCTATTAAAAGGTGTTTTTTAAGCGCAATCTTGAATTTAAAGAAATAAAAAGTCACACCTTTGATTGCGTAAAAAGATACTATCCCACCTTGTCAGATCCCACTGACTTAAGATGATACTATCCCACATTGTCAGATCCCACTGACTTAAGATGATACTATCCCACCTTGTCAGATCCCACTGACTTAAGATGATACTATCCCACCTTGTCAGATCCCACTGACTTAAGATGATACTATCCCACCTTGTCAGATCACACTGACTTATGAATGATACTATCCCACCTTGTCAGATCCCACTGACGTATGGATGATACTATCCCACCTTGTCAGATGACACTGACGTATGAATGATACTATTCCACCTTGTCAGCTCACACTGACCTATAAATGATACTATCCCACCTTGTCAGATCCCACTGACCTATGAATGATACTATCCCACCTTGTCAGATGACACTGACGTATGAATGATACTATTCCACCTTGTCAGATCACACTGACCTATAAATGATACTATCCCACCTTGTCAGATCACACTGACTTATGAATGATACTATCCCACCTTGTCAAATCCCACTGACCTATGAATGATACTATCCCACCTTGTCAGATCACACTGACGTATGAATGATACTATCCCACCTTGTCAGATCACACTGACGTATGAATGATACTATCCCACCTTGTCAGATCACACTGACGTATGAATGATACTATCCCACCTTGTCAGATCACACTGACGTATGAATGATACTATCCCACCTTGTCAGATCACACTGACCTATGAATGATACTATCCCACCTTGTCTGATTGCATTGCCTTATGCCATCTACATTTGACCCAATATCCCGGTGGATTGTAGATACGTGTATCTTAACATTGCATTGGATTTTCCGACGTTGTCATAAAAAAAAGTCTAAAAAAAAGAATATATGAGTTTAACTCATTTATCAGCCTGTTAAATAGTCTCACATGAAGCTTTTCGCGAAACCTCTGAATCACGGTTACGGGAGAAGGAGGGAGGCAGTATTGCAAAGAATCTGCTGTATGAAGAGTTGGCACAAGAAGCAAGACTTAATGGACGGTCACGGCTGTGATTTAAAACTAAGGACGTTTGCAAAAGGAGCATGATGGAAGCCTACATTGAAATCAATGAATGGGAGATCATCGCTGAGCACCGTTACAGCCGGAGAACGGCAGTGTATAAGGGAGTCAAACAGCAGTGTGTGAGGGAGTCAAATAGCAGTGTGTGAGAGAGTCAAACAGCAGTGTGTGAGGGAGTCAAACAGCAGTGTGTGAGAGAGTCAAACAGCAGTGTGTGAGAGAGTCAAACAGCAGTGTGTGAGGGAGTCAAACAGCAGTGTGTGAGGGAGTCAAACCGCAGTGTGTGAGGGAGTCAAACAGCAGTGTGTGAGGGAGTCAAACAGCAGTGTATGAGGGAGTCAAACACGCAGAAGATGCGTGAAACATCAAAGTTAAACAGGAGTCAAGATTCTCTTGCAAGAAGTTCAGCCATGACTGCTTCTCCAGGATCAGACTCGTATGCCATTTCATGAAGTTTCAATGGCGACTCCATCGTCTCGCGAAAACGGAATAATGCAATATAAATATATATATATATATATATATATATATATATATATATATATATATATATATATATATATATATATATATATATATATATATATATAAATATATATAAACCTTTGCAAGTTCCTTCTCCTCGAGTATACTTCATTGGGAGAATGATACTAGTGACATACGCACAACGTACGTATGGTAACAATTGCTTTGTCCATTTAAAAATCGCTATTTGGGGCGAGTTACTTCTTACTAAACTACCACTTCCGGCGCATTCTTTCAAAATCTGTAAATTGTATCAACAGATAAGCGCTGATTGAATACACTCAGTTGAATCTTGTTCACCAGTTCTAGAATAATGTAACCACCCACAACTTCTATCTGACCTATAATACAGCCTACAATGCAATCATAGATTTTGTTTTCAAATCGTGAAAATGTCGAGGAGGCTGCTCCTTATGTTTCACACCCACGGTTGCTCTCTCCTTTGCTGCCCACCCATCGTATAACTGTTGTACTGAGAATTAGATCAGACCGAGCGTCAGATAACGACACGTGTACTACGACCACCTACTTTAGATAACGATACGAAAGACGAAAATCAGGCTACATCAGTCGTCTGCCTTCTTGGGGACACCGCATAGTAAAAGGTAACAATGGCCTCAGCCAAAGGGTCGGCATTAAGCACTTGGGTCTGGTATTTAGCACTTGAGGTCGGTACGTGCTAGTTCACCTGAAGGAAATGGGAATACATTTTTACTACGACACCCGCATTCCGGTCTACGGGGCGTCTACGGGGCGCCTTGCTTTCCGTTTTTATAGTTAACTGTAAAACAGATTAATCAGTATGTTCCACGCGCAGATAGCATTAGATATTTTGGCAGATATCAGTGGTGTGTGCTTCACACCACACCAGTAACTATCATTTCTTAGCAACCCTCACCTTGGTGTGCAACATGCAAAGTCGACCTCTTTCCCCAAACATTATAATGACAGCATGATTAGCCACACATCCAAACAAACGATCCATTCAAAGAGAGTTCTGGTGCACAAATTAAACCCACTGCTTTCTTAGTTGTCAAAGTATCCCCCATTATTTTAACAAAAGAAGCATTCGTTTTGTTTTTTTTTTTGTTGTTTTTTTCCCACTGACAAACCCCCAACAACTGTGAAAGGAAGGGGGTTGCTGTTTGGCACGTCCGCCATTTAAGAAACTGATTTCCCGCCTTCCAGCATTTCCATAAAGTATCAGAACCCGAGCTTGGGCTGGATTGAAAGCCCGCTACTTTGTCTCCTGGTCAGCCCGCGCTTCGACATCAAAGTCGAGTCTGGCGAGCCTTTCGTGTACACGGTCATTAGAGGACAGGAAGGGGAGGTAATGGGAGCTATCACTTTTCCACTGTCTCACTTTCTCATTATTATTGAACAACAAAGTTCCTGACATATTGGATGGTCTGCCCAAGAGGTTAGAAGCGGGCTTTCCCCCACCGGTACTCACACTTCTGTATTGTCAGGGAAATCTATTTATTTTTTTTTAATTTCTGAACACGGCCAGCCACTATCCGGTCGCAACTCGATATTAAGTCAATAGACATTTGACTTGACTTTTATGGGACGAGAACAATTAAATTATCAGTCACGTTGTACAATTACGCTTTTAAAGTTTAATAATCTTATGTTCTTTTTTATAAAGACAATGAAACAGCAGTAAGAATCATTCGTCTATTTATTTATTTTATATTAACTTCATTTTTCTGTAAAGCGTTGACCTCGGTATCAAAAGAAATTTTTAAAAATTATTTTCCCTCTTTTTTGTTGGTATGCGTGTTTTGTCTGTCTGGCCAGGAAACAAATTTTCCGTCTGATTTAAATAGTCTCATCCGAAGCCCAATTTCCCGATGTCTTGAAATGAAATCATAATGTAAAACTAATTTTTCATATAGATTTTTCATATTTGCATTGCTTCCGTTAACGTTTCTCCCAATATACACGTAAATGGAAAAAATAAGAAAACATTATTTTTAAATCCCTTATATTAACTTCACTTTTCCTCATGTTTCCTCGTAGCAAAAAATCAAACATCTCCGGACGGCTAAGTGACCCACTTCCCGTCATCCTATCGAGCTGAAACATTGCACATAGATTCGTTAACGATACAAACGCATTATGATATGATTCTCAAGCACACCCCAAACTCCCCAATTATGAGTTTTCCTGTAGTTCAAAATACTTGTTGGCGCTGAAGATTCAAGAAAGGTAATACAGTTGACCCATATCAAATGTTTTTAAAAAAGGGATTTGGAGGGGGGAGGGCGAAAATATGTAACATAGTTCTGCCAGAAGTTGGCCCATTTACATAAACCACTTCTTTATAAATGATAAATCACGTAGAGTTACATAAATGCAAACAAAAATGCACATTAATAATTTATACAAAAACCTTAGTTGTTTTTTTTTTTTTAAAGATGGGGGGGGGGGGTCCCCAGACATTAATAGTATGTGTCTTTTAGCATTAACCTCTTTTGTAAAGCAGACAATCCAGTGACGTCATAGAAAGATGCAGCGCGTCATCTCCTGTTTTACTGCGTTTATTTTAGGTTTCTTCATTATGCTTGTGTCAGCGCGTCTCAAACGGTTGTCTTCATTGTGCTTGAGTCAGCGTTTATCAAAGGTTGTCTTTATTCTGCCTTTGTCAGCATGTCTAAAATGTTGTCTCTTGATGTGACAGTCAAATATTATTCTTCATCATTCATCCATATAAGGTTTCGAAATTTAATAAGATGTTTTGTTGATGCGTTTTATACTACCCAGTTATAATAATATCATTTCATCCACATCATGAAACTTTCTGTTTCATTCATCACCATCATTGGTGCTAGAGATCATATAGGGACCTGACCTGCTCCAGCTTATCCCACCTTTCGGATCGATCCATGGCTTTCCACCTTTATGCACGGACTTCTGGCTGATTTAAGTCCTTGCCATAATGGTCAATCCGTCTCAGTCTTGGTTGACTGGTGAGCCATCCGCCCCTGAGTATCTGCCCGTAGCTCCATTTTGCTGCTCTACAGTCCGGCATCCTCTCAAGGTGTCCTGTCCAGCGCAGTCTCCTTTTTTTAAAAAATCATTGCAACCATGGGTGGCTGTTCGAACAACTGACATGTATTTTGGTTTGTACGCATTCTCCGTTCAACTTTTTTTAACGGACCAAATGTTTTATGAAGATTTTACTCTTACAACTGTATTTAATTACCCTCAATATACATTCATTGGAACCATGCCTAACCACATTGGTACCATGCATGACCACATTGGAACTATACATGAACACATTGGAACTATACATGACCACATTGCAACTATGCATGAACACATTGGAACTATACATGAACACATTGGAACTATACATGAACACATTACAACTATACATGACCACATTGCAACTATACATGAACACATTGGAACTATACATGAACACATTGGAACTATACATGAACACATTGGAACTATACATGAACACATTGGAACTATACATGAACACATTGGAACTATACATGAACACATTACAACTATACATGACCACATTGCAACTATACATGAACACATTGGAACTACACATGAACACATTGGAACTATACATGAACACATTGGAACTATACATGAACACATTGGAACTATACATGAACACATTGGAACTATACATGAACACAATGGAACTATACATGAACACATTACAACTATACATGACCACATTGCACCTATACATGAACACATTGGAACTATAAATGAACACATTGGAACTATACATGAACACATTGGAACTATACATGAACACATTGGAACTATACATGAACACATTGGAACTATACATGAACACATTGGAACTATACATGAACACATTGGAACTATACATGAACACATTGGAACTATACATGAACACATTGGAACTATACATGACCACATTGGAACTATACATGAACACATTGGAACTATACATGACCACATTGGAACTATACATGACCACATTGGAAATATACATGAACACATAGGAACTATACATGACCACATTGCAACTATGCATGAACACATTGGAACAATACATGAACACATTGGAACTATACATGAACACATTGGAACTATACATGAACACATTGGAACTATACATGAACACATTGGAACTATACATGAACACATTGGAACTATACATGAACACATTACAACTATACATGACCACATTGCAACTATACATGAACACATTGGAACTACACATGAACACATTGGAACTATACATGAACACATTGAAACTATACATGAACACATTGGAACTATACATGAACACATTGGAACTATACATGAACACAATGGAACTATACATGAACACATTACAACTATACATGACCACATTGCACCTATACATGAACACATTGGAACTATAAATGAACACATTGGAACTAAACATGAACACATTGGAACTATACATTAACACATTGGAACTATACATGAACACATTGGAACTATACATGAACACATTGGAACTATACATGAACACATTGGAACTATACATGACCACATTGGAACTATACATGAACACATTGGAACTATACATGACCACATTGGAACTATACATGACCACATTGGAAATATACATGAACACATTGGAACTATACATGACCACATTGCAACTATGCATGAACACATTGGAACAATACATGAACACATTGGAACTATACATGACCACATTGGAAATATACATGAACACATTGGAACTATACATGACCACATTGCAACTATGCATGAACACATTGGAACAATACATGAACACAATGGAACTAAACATGAACACATTACAACTCTCCATCGTATAACATTCAAACCGCTTGGCTTTTGATGACCTATTTGTACCGGAGTGTTTGGCAGACTTTGTCTGGCTCGCGGTTTAGGATTGCGTCGACATAGGAATCAAGTTTGTAAAGCCAGAAGGGGGGGTATTGGTTAGCCCATGGATAGAGGCAGTAGAAGTTCAATGGATGGGGACAGTTGATGGTCAATGGAAAGGGACAGTTGATGGTCAATGGATAGGGACAGTTGATGGTCAATGGATAGGGACAGTTGATGGTCAATGGAAAGAGGCAGTTGATGGTCAATGGAAAGAGGCAGTTGATGGTCAATGGATAGGGAAAGATAGTGGTCAATTGATAGAGACAGTTGGTGGTATATGGATAAGGACAGTTGGTGGTCAATGGATATGGAGAGTTGGTAATCAATGGATAGGGACAGTTGGTGTTAGAGACCAACAGAAAGCTGAACGAGATTTTCGGTTGAAACCGAACCCGAAACCGAAGATTTTGATATTTCAAAACTCTTATGTGCATACCTTCTGTGTACATCAAAAACTTATGGCGGAAAGAGATTATCGTGAGTTGCAATAGAGAAACACCTAATAAATAAAGAGATTATCGTGAGTTGCAATAGAGAAACACCTAATAAATAAAGAGATTATCGTGAGTTGCAATAGAGAAACACCTAATAAATAAAGAGATTATCGTGAGTTGCAATAGAGAAACACCTAATAAATAAAGAGATTATCGTGAGTTGTAATAGAGAAACACCTAATAAATAAAGAGATTATCGTGAGTTGCAATAGAGAAACACCTAATAAATAAAGAGATTATCGTGAGTTGCAATAGAGAAACATCTAATGAATACTTTGGCTTTTACCATTTGAATTAAAAAGTAACTTGAAGTTGTTAAAATTCATTTTAAATCAGTATGGTAAGAGAAAACGTTGACTTGAGTGGGGGGGGGGGGGCAAAATTATGCATAATAGACCCTTGGATGCCCTTTGCTTTAATAACATAATTACAGCGCTACCTAGACATATTTAGTATCGAATGAAAGCTATATAGCCTATGCATTTTTTATCGGTATGGCTCACTAAAACGACCAGACATAAGCCTTGAAGGAATGTCTCTCCGCTAAACCATACATTTTCTTTGAAACCCGCTTCCTCATTGGACGACATACAAATGTTTCGTTTATAAGCAATTATTATATATCGGCTAATTTTAGATTTGACCTAGATTCAACAAAAGTTGAACGAATGTTGAGCATATAATACGCTTAGTCTGATATTTCAGTGAGTAGGCCTACTACTTAATTATACAAAACATTGATCACATGCAGGGCCGGCGCTAGGAGGATACGGGGCCTTGAGTAAATTGAATTTTGCGGGGCCGTTGACGTAACAACAGTAAATATCATTCGTCTTCTTATCGTGTGATGAAGGCTGAACAAAAGATTGACGGGTCTATATACAGTATAACATTCCCTGATAATCCCATTTCGTCTGCTTAACATGCGCCCAGAGATCTTCCCGAGATACACCTCGAAGAGATTGTATGGGAGCCAGACTGACCTACAGATTATTTGACTATCTAAAAACTCCGAATATTGTGTTGACTGGATTTGGGACTAGTAGTAGGCTTAGGTATATTATAACTATACTACGGCAACGCGCGGGGCCTTGGGCGTTCGCCCACTTCGCCATCCATTAGCGCCGCCCCTGTTACATGTCACACGTGTGTTATTTCGTCAACGACAATGTTATTATCAGCATGATAATGATGCATTTCAATGAATGAATGAATTGAATAAGTCTAAAGTCCCCTAAGTTATATCTCTTAAATTTAATGGAAGTGTTACTGTTCAATATGATTTTGTTTTTCCCACAACGTTATTCACCTTTGACCTTTGCTTTTGACATTTATAAGCATGCTAATGATAATTAAAAATGAATGTCAAAAATGAACGAATTGAATAAACCCAGTGTTCCCAAAATGTAGTTTTGAAAACATTAATACAAAAAATAATAGTATAAATAATATCATGTATTTATTTCTTCCCTCAAAACTATTTATATAAGCCTCAGCATTATTGTAATTTTATTTTTGGACATATTAGAACAAGTAGATCATCATGCAGTTGTGAGCAAAGTTTGCAGAGGTTTATTCATATATTTTTTTATCATACTCAGACATAAAGACGTCAGTCAATAATCAAAATCGGAATGCCGGCCGACAGACAGACTGAGTCTGAGTTCTGGTAGACGGCCGAAAGTCTCAATCACTTTCGGCCGAAACCGAAAATAAACCGAAACTTTACTGTTCTGTTTTGGCCGAAACCGAGTCGGCGCCGAAACCGAAGCCGAAATTCGGTCAGTTTCTATATGGTGGGCTATGGATAGGGACAGTTGGTGGTCAATGGATGGGGACAGTTGGTGGTCAATGGATAGGGACAGCTAGTGGTCAATGGATAGGGACAGTTGGTAAATTTTGATACGGAGGAGACCGGTCCATGTGTGTGAAAAGTATGAACAACAAACATATTTACTATATTTTAGACATTTGTTTGAGTTAGAATACATGTGCTAGCGGCCGAGACCACGTGAGAACCTTTGCTACAACTGACAGCTGATATGATGACTTTCATGTGAGCCGGTTATTAAACAAATCATTTACCGAGGAAACCCGCGTCGAACTCTCGTGAGACATGACATGAACTTTGAACTAACCACCTTGACCTTATCAGTTTGCAGAAAGTAAAATAACTTCACTTGGTCAAGGGGTACAATCATTGCTCATCGCATGTTGAGGAAGGCAATATTCGTTAGTGAAAGATTTTAAAAATTGAAATGATTCAAAATAATAATTATAAAGTAAACATTTCTTGGAGTAACATAATATCCGTAAACGTCTTTTTAAAGCTTTCTCAAAAGTGTGATTAGATTATTATAGAGATTTAACGAGGCAGTCCATTGTTCTTTTGAAATTTCTACAAAACAAAATGGTTTTATTGGGGTATGTAAGGTAATCAAGTCAATGTACGAGTTCAGTGTTTTTCTTCCCAATTTACCGGCCGAAAAATTGAACATGAAGGATGAGACATGATTGTAAGATTTTATTCATATAATGATGAGACATGATTGTAAGATTGTATTCATATAATGATGAGACATGATTGGAAGATTGTATTCAAAAAAATGATGAGACATGATTATATTAAGATCGTATAATTATCTCTATTATTTTAATATATTCGAAACCAAATGTGACACTGTGGCTCCACACTTTTTACATTCTCGGCGCCCTTGCTGAATTTAGATTTTTCCCATCGTGCCCCTGTTTGGTGAACTTCAAACAGTAAATAGCGGAAACACTTTATAAACCCTTTAATAATAACTTTTCTCTTGTTCGTGGGTGGGTGGCTAACTGGCTGGGTGGCAAAAATCTTCGGACAGCTAATTGACCCACTTCCCGTCAAGTTATCGAGCTGGTACTTGGCGTATACACTCATTGCCGATGACGACACATTACATAAAACGTTCACCCCCAAAAGGTTAGTTTTTCCTTCTTTTCAAGAGGAAAGTGAAACTGCGCTAAAAGACATTCTTTTTTTTCTTTAAGTATCGCAAGTGCGTTTTGCTGCCTTGCATTTTTTCTAAAATAGTTGGTGGAATAAATATGCGGTGTAAAAGTGGGTGGGTCATTGGAATTTTATATGTACTTCAGTGGCGTTAAAAAAATGGGCGTTTGCGAGCCTTGAGGGGTAAAAGGGGGGGGTGTGGGGGAGCACTAATTGGGATCTTTTGAAGTGCGTTACTTGAATGCATTTTTTAAAGAAAGATCCCCCCCCCCCCCCAATTGTTACAGTTTATAAAGGATTTATACGAAAAACTATGCTCTATATGGGTTGTTTGATTTATTTTAAAATCACAAACCCTTGGGTCAAAATGCCCAATCCATATCATCACCCCACCCCAAAATGCCCACGCCATATCATCACCCCACCCCAAAATGCCCACGCCATATCATCACCCCACCCTAAAATGCCCACTCCATATCATCACCCCACCCCAAAAAGCCCCGAAGAAAAAAAAGAATCATCGTTGAAACGTAAATTCCGCCATCTTGCGACTGTCTACCACGCATTCGATATGCCAGACTCTCCATTAGTTTCTCTGGGCAGAGGATTTATGTTTTAAGCTCAGCTTGGACAATATAATCTGAATGTATAGACAGCACATAACCTTTTCCTGTCAGTGGACTGCAAGGAATCACAAGAGAGCGTTACTAATTCATTCTCTGGTAGTTTTCAATGGAGCGGAGGATTAGATTGTCACATGAACTTTGATCGAACGTGGAATCAGGGACATAGGTATGGGGGCTGCTGAGGGGCGGTCTGCCCTGGGTGTCATTTTTCCCCCCTAATATGGAGTGGTTGTATTTTTGGTAAACTGGAGAGTTTTATCGTATAAGGGGCGGCAAAAAAAGCTAGTTCCGCCCCGTGTGGCACTAACCCTAGCTACGCCACTGTATAGATTGTTAATAAATTTCTATAGAACTAAAACTTCTAGTGTATAAGTGAAAGGGTTTTTCTATTGTTTTTTTCGTTTTAAAATTCAACCCGTTGATATACAACCCGTTAAAATACAACCCGTTAATATACAACCCGTTAAAATACAACCCGTTAAAATACAACCCGTTAAAATACAACCCGTTAATATACAACCGTTAAAATACAACCCGTTAAAATACAACCCGTTAAAATACAACCCGTTAAAATACAACCCGTTAAAATACAACCCGTTAAAATACAACCCGTTAAAATTTAAGGGGATGTAACAGATGGTGTCACTGAGAGGATAGTGCCGCTGAGGGGAGGGTGCCACTGAGAGGAGGGTGCCACTGAGAGGAGGGTGCCACTGAGAGGAGGGTGCCACTGAGAGGAGGGTGCCACTGAGAGGAGGGTGCCACTGAGAGGAGGATGCCACTGAGAGGAGGGTGCCACTGAGAGGCGGGTGCCACTGAGAGAGGGTGCCACTGAGAGGAGGGTGTCACTAATAGAGGGTGCCACTGAGAGGAGGGTGCCACTGAGAGAGGGTGCCACTGAGAGGAGGGTGCCACTGAGAGGAGGGTGCCACTGAGAGGAGGGTGCCACTGAGAGGAGGGTGCCACTGAGAGGAGGGTGCCACTGAGAGACGGGTGCCACTGAGAGGCGGGTGCCACTGAGAGAGGGTGCCACTGAGAGGAGGGTGCCACTGAGAGGAGGGTGCCACTAAGAGAGGGTGCCACTGAGAGGAGGGTGCCATTGAGAGGAGGGTGCCACTGAGAGGAGGGTGCCACTGAGAGGAGCGTGCCGCTGAGAGGAAGGTGCCACTGAGAGGAGGGTGCCACTGAGAGGAGGGTGCCACTGAGAGGAGGGTTCCACTGAGAGAGGGTGCCACTGAGAAGAGGGTGCCACTGAGAGGAGGGTGCCACTGAGAGAGGGTGCCACTGAGAGGAGGGTGCCACTGAGAGGAGGGTACCACTGAGAGGTGGGTGCCACTGAGAGGAGGGTGCCACTGAGAGGAGTGTGCCACTGAGAGATGGTGCCACTGGGAGAAGTATGCCAGTATTTTAAATTTACAAAACTTTACTGAAACACATGGAAGGAACTAAAGAGGTTTTCGCTACAAATGCCAATCTCAAATTAGTGCTTCGATGGTTCGCAAGTATTCGATCTTGCAGACAGATAGCGTGAAGTAATCTCGCCTCTAGTGTACAGATCACGGCTGAACTCATCTCAAGTGAGACAAGACTCTGTGGTAGTGACGGATTTGGTCGAGTCCAGTGAGGGCGAAGCTAGGGAAGAAGACCGTTTGCGACATTCACGTGTTGAGAAAGATGCGAGAACAAGATCAATCAGTTTGCTTCAAGTTAATAGGGGCAGCTTAGCACGGGGTGTACAAATAGACCAGGGGCGTTAGGTGGTCACGGGGGCGTTCTAGTAATGTATGGGATGGAAAGTTGTGACCGAGAAATGAGCACTGAGAGGATGTTGCCACTGAGAGATGGTACCACTGAGAGGAGGGTGACACTGAGAGAGAGAAGGGTGCCACTGAGAGGAGGGGGCCACTGAGAGATGTTACAAATGATAGGGTTTGCCACTGAGAGGAGGGTGCCACTGAGAGAGAGAAGGGTGCCACTGAGAGGAGGGGGCCACTGAGAGATGTTACAACTGATAGGGTTTGCCACTGAGAGGAGGGTGCCACTGAGAGAGAGAAGGGTGCCACTGAGAGGAGGGTGCCGCTGAGAGATGGTGCCACTGAGACGAGTGTATCACTGAGAGGAGAGTGCCACTGGGAGGAGGGTGCCACTGAGAGGGGGGTGCCGCTGAGAGAAGGGTGTCACGGAGATGAGGGTCGATAAAAATAAATGTGTCGACGAGAAACAGAAAATTGATGTGAGAAGAACAGAGTAATGAGGAAAGAAAGTCAATGCGTACACAGGGAGAGTTGGAGTTATAGAGGAGGAATAAAGGTGATAGAAAAATTGATTTAAAATACGAAGGCAAGGTGGAAATATAAAATAAATTTTGTATAAAAAGTGTTAGATAAACGGGAAGTAAGACAAACAAATGGGAGGTAATGTCAGAGGGTTAGGGAGGGGGGGAAGAGATAATTAATTACTGAACTGGAGTATTATTGAACAAATTAGCGAAAAATGTAAAAAAAAAAAAAAAAAAAAAGAAAAAAAAAAAAGAAGAAAGGAAGAAATTTGGATTTTTCAGACATAGAGAGAGGGAAAAACGAATAGAGAGAGAGAGAGAGAGACATATGAGAAAAAATAGATAGAGAGGATGAGTGAGAGTCCATGTTGAGGGATAGACGGAGATAGTAATAGATAGAGAGGGTGAGTGGGAGCATATATTGAGGGATAGACGGAGATAGTTATATAAATTAGTGTTAAGCATTATGTCACTTTATTGAAATGAAATAGAGTTGTAGATATAGCTGGAGTTGTTGATATAGCTAGAGTTGTTGATATAGCTAGAGTTGTTGATATAGCTAGAGTTGTTGATATAGCTAGAGTTGTAGATGTAGCTAGAGTTGTAGATATAGCTAGAGTTGTATACCTCACTGACCCCAGTACCTGTATATCTATCTGACCCCAGTACCTGTATATCTATCTGACCCCAGTACTTGTATACCTCACTGACCCCAGTACTTGTATACCTCACTGATCCCAGTAGCAGTATACCTCATTGACCCCAGTACCTGTATACCTCACTGACCCCAGTACCCGTCTACCCCAATGACCAAAGTATCCTTCAGCCCTAGCAGTTTTCTGTTCCAGTCCCCTCCATGTCAACAGCCCTTATAACCTATTAAATGGAAACCGGGTTTGTATACTGACAATGTAGACTGTAGTACGTTCATTGTAGTCCTTGGGGCCAGCCTAATGACTGCTAAACAAAACCCGACAATCCCCTGACCCAGTCGACAATCCGTATCACTGACTTCCTGTTGTTTAGTGGCCCGTCATCGGCCAACTGAGACCAGCTCGAGGGCTTGTTAAGTTCCGGTATAAGAATCAAACGTCATTGGTAAGGGGCAGACGACACATTAGGGAACATTCCCCCCTCCTCATTCTGGGGTACCAACTGGTGTGTCCCAAGGATTTTATAAGAAGTTGGGTTCTTTTTGCTTTTGTGTGTGTGGGGGGGGGGGGGGGGGTTGGTAGCAATGCGTGAACTCCCCATCTACTAAAGTTACTTGACAGAACATGAACTCAAGTAACGCACATTTAAGAATCCCAATTTTTGCTACACCCATTCCCTCAATGGTATATCACTGCACACTATTTCTTTTTGTTTTCACGCCCATGCACTATATTAAATATTCTGATGTCCCAACCAATTTTAATCCGAATATTCTTTATACCATAATTAAACTGAGACGATTTCATGTTCCGAAAAGAAAATATTACGCGCCAAATGCTGTTGCGTTAAATAAAAACAATATATCATTTAGCGTAGTTATCGGGAATTATATTTAGTGCTCTAATTAACTCACCATTGAACCATACTTTTAAAATAATCTCAATACCAAATACGCTGAAAAGGAAGCAGTCGGCTTGTTAGGAAGTAGCCGAGAATGGAAGCAATCTACCAGAATTGTAATATATAGAGGAAGAGATAAAAATGTTAATTTTCATAATTTGCGACACTTAAATTTTAGAATATTTGATGTTTTGTTGGGGTAAATGGTCAAAATGTTGGTAAAAGTACTGAGCTATACACTTTACTATCAATGGTAACATAATTGGTTTTAAAAACGTTCTCTGTTGATTAATTAGCCATGACCCACGCGTCGCTTCTATTGATTGTTGAGGGAGAAAAAGAACGATCAGACATCGCTCAATTACTTGGTCGTCGGAGGGGAGATTACTCTTATGATCTCGTTGAATAATGGCTGTAATAGGTATAGAACACGAGTGACTTGCCCCTTTCCTGTTCATAACTTCCGGTAATCGAGCAAATATTTGATTTCCTCATCTCCGGTCCAACTATCGATCGCGTTGATTCATATCACAGGGACCTCCCTTATAACAGAATATAAGCAGGCATGACAGCTCGGACAACAAACGCGCTATGTAATAATGGTGTTACCAGAGGCATGACGGGAGATAAACTGGTCCAGCTTGACGTGGCTCAGCCCTACTACAATTACTCCCCAACAAATTTTGCAGAGTTCAAGACCCGGGACCAATGTTCCCTCTAAGGTTTGCTGGTTCGTGTGCAAAATCATAAAGTTGTGTGCACAGTTTTACTTTGCAGGGTGCAGCGTATCTGTTCGAATGTATTTTTATAAAAATTTGCTGCGCGGATGCTCAAAACCCTGGTCCTACCTCTCCAATAGAACGCAGGCGGTCGCTGTCCATGGCTGTCTCTCCGGCAGTGCTGACTTGATGTATGGAGTGCCACATGGGTCCGTTTTAGGCCCGGTTCTATTTACAATGTATACCAGGCCACTGCTCCTTTTGCTAGAGAGGCATGCTGTGGAGAGCCAGTCATTCGCGGATGACACGCAGCTATACATTCATACCCATCCCTCTCTTGTCGATTCCGCTGTCCGGACTTTGCAGGAGAGCATTGCTGATGTCAAGTCATGGATGACACTCAGCAAGTTGAAACTTAAAGATGACAAAACGGAAGTACTTCTTATTCACGATCACAAACCCTCCTCTAACTCAGCTCTCCCCACCTCATTTCAAGTAGGTAACTCAGACATACAGTTTACATCCCCCACTAGGAATCTTGGTTATTTTCTGTCTCACAACTTGTCTCTTGATAATCATATATCCCACATTTGTCGCTCTGCATACACGGCCATCCGTCAGATCAGCTCAATCCGCCACTACCTCTCAGCTAGTGCAACAAAAACCCTAGTCTATGCTCTTGTTCTCTCTCGTCTTGACTATTGCAACTCTCTTCTGTCAGGTTCACCAAAACACTTCTTAGAGAAACTACAAAAGGTTCAAAACTCAGCTGCTAGGCTAGTTTTAAAAGCAAAAAAAACGTGATCACGTCACACCACTACTTCATTCACTTCATTGGCTCCCTGTGCAAGCACGGAATTCCTGCCCTTCCTATCTAAATGAACTTCTTTCTGTCTATTCACCCCTTCGACAGCTTCGCTCCTCCGCAGACGGGCGTATTCTTTCTGTCCCCAAGACTCGCACAAAAACATACGGTGAAAGATCTTTCTCTTACTGTGCCCCCAAACAATGGAATTCTCTTCCACTACACATCCGCAATATATCAACTATCACAGCCTTCAAAACTGCACTCAAAACACATCTCTTTAAACTCAACTACCCCGACTGATTCCTCACATCTGACCGATAAACGCTGCTGCTGGCCGCCGTCCATGGCCTGTCATGTAAAAGTTATGTTGTGGATGAGGTGAATATGCTTTAGATTTTGTTTTGTCTCTATACAGCTGTTCTTTATTATATATATGTATTTTATGTTATTGTCACGATTATGTCTCTTTTTCGAATATTTTTATGTACAGCGCGGTGAGCCTAGCCCTAGGCTGGGGTACCGAGCTATATAAGAAAAAATAATAATAATGACCAAACGGCTAACTCATTTAGCACTGTCCACTTATGAACAAAACAAGATAAGATGAAGCAGAAACGAAATAGATGTCATTTGTCTTGGAAGCGCAAACCTAACTCTCTACATCACCACCAAGGGGAGCAATAACCGACTGATGATCAATTTCTGTAATAGATCAAAACAATGGACTCTTTGATGATGCCAGTTGTTCCTAGTGGACGCCTGGTCCTGTGGATACTTCTTGTATTCTTATTGTTTCAGATCTTTTGGTTGGCGATCTATTGCTTCATTTACACTAGACATAAATGCTATTTAAGCGGTTTTATTGGTCATGACACTAATTCAGTTGGTTTTTAATCTCGTCGTGAGCTTTTTTAATGTCCGATATTATAGAATCCTTAATCAGCATCGCCCACTCCACACGTGACAATTCAATGGTCATTGGGTGGGTGAATGGTGCCCAGTCTGAAGGGAGGAATGGAAATTTAATTTGCGTTTATTGTCAAAAAATTTCACAATACAAAGATACTTGTAAGTCCGATGAGTGCATGTTTGCAAGTAAGTGAACTAAGTGGATATCATTTGAACAAGAAAGTGAACTAAGTGGATATCCTTTGCACAAGAAAGTGAGCTATGTGGATATCGTTTGTACAAGAAAACGAACTTTGTGGATATTATTTGTACAAGAAAGTGAAATATGTGGATATTATTATTGGCACTGATCTGAATATAAATTATAGTATAGTCTTTATCGATATTTGAAATAGTTTTTTTCTGAATTGATTTTTTAACTAATACATGATCCTCACTGCACTTGTCTCACGTAAGTACTAATTAAACAAACTCTCTCAAACCCTGCACACAAACATCTCACGTTGCAAGACTTCTCCCTTCAATGGATTGGACATCTGAAGCAGCTATTTATGACATCGGAACAGAATTCAAGTTCACGTGATTAAGTCAAAGGCCTGCAAAGACTGCACTCATGTATCACTGTGTTAACTCTGTGACATGTGTCGTGAGCGTCACCGGTGTCCCCCAATGTTGGCGAGCGTACGTTAGGCATCATCACTTTAAGCCGCCGGGTGTTGGTCTTTTATCTTAAAACATCGCCATGAAAACTCTTGTTCCTCGCATTCAATATTTGTTTCGCCAATGTGTTATTTTTTTTTTCTTATTTATGTTATTGAAATAGATTTTCTTCTAACAATTATTGAGATCATGGTAAGATTAAAATAAAATTCAGCAGGTTTATAGTTTTAAATGCATCCCCTCCACCCCCACCACATGTCCCCCCCCCCCCAATTCTTCAAACCTAAGTACCACAACCTGCAGACCTGTGTACAATAGTGGCACCTTGCATTTAAAGTGTTTTCTCGCCCTCCCCAGGGCGCAAAGTTGTCCCCCCACCCCCCTTTTCGCCCAAGGGGCCGCGCTATAGTAGCCGGATGGGCTGTCTCCATGTAGAGCTGCTATTTGTCTGGAGGTAAGCGCTGATCATACAAAGTAAACTCCAACCCACAAAGTCGGAAGAATTTGCGTGGTCGTAAACATCGGGTGTCCCCGCCACATTAGAATAAAGCAAAGAGGTAACAGTAAGAATTAAATTGAACATATGTTCAGACTTTACACGCCATAAAGCATAGTTAGTCTCACCCCCGGCCTCACAATTCCCACCCATCACACCCCAATATTAATTGTTCAAGACTGAACAAAATTGTAGTTTTTTTTCAGCTTAACGTTGCCGGTTTTTTTCCTTTTATTTTCGTAATTACTTGCAGGCTTTTTCCAATTGCTACTTGCGCCCCCCCTCCCCCCCCCCCCCCCCCCCGAAAGAGATATTGAAATTAGAAAATTGAGCTGAACATTTAGTAGTGCGTAAATCTAGCATCTTGTAGTAATCTCTCTATTTCCGCCACCGTGAGTTTTATGGCTTATCCCAGAGAATCTGCATAAATCTTTTGGATTAACCAGATCCCACTTATTTTGATGTACTCTTGCCGAAAATGTTTTGGTGATCCCCACGACAGCTCTTCAGTTTCCTATCCACAAAGTACATTACGTCATGGCACTTTAATAGTCTCTACTTCTGAGACTAGTAAGAAAAATAATCTCAAATCCACAGCCTCCCATGGGGCATGGACGATTTGTCCTCACTCGTATTAGCTACTCTGGCCCAATTTCAGGATTCATCTTTAAGCGTCTTAAATGTGTTGTTGGTATAGGACAAGAACATAAAGTTTTCATAGTAACAAGATGTCCCGTTGTCACGTTTATCAGCCATATTAATGTGACATCCTGATGTCTATGAAACGACTTAATGAAGTACTCAAAAGTGTCTAATGTGGAGAGACGATAGGTAACTAGTTAAATTTGTTCAACTATTAAGCAAACTGTTCTAGATAACCACGAGGATTGTTGATGATCAGACTAATGTGTTGATAGATCCTTACATTTTGAATGATCCATGTAAGCAGAGTAAATTACATCAATCTGTGAGCCACAGTGTCAACATATTTTTTATTTATGTTGCCTTCACGGTTTTTTAAAAGTGGGATTTTCTGTACTGTTACAATATATATATTAAACGAAAGAATTATTTTTTTAATCTTAAACTCGTAGTTTAAAGTGGATTCTTCTTTATTTATATCCATACTTATCCATCTTTTAAATGTTTACCATCTTCTGGAGTGTGATATTTATATTTTATATCATTTTCAAGTGTACCATTTATAAATATGTGGATAATTTTAAGCAGAATACCTAAGTTGCTTGAAACATTTCTACAAAATTATGTCAGCATATTTTTGGTAATGTCAATGATTTTTTAAAGCAACCACTGCCAAAATATAAAAAAATATCACCATGAAAATGTCAAAAGTGTTTTAATTTCAAATAAATAAATATATATATATATGATCTTTTAAACACTGTCAATGAATGATCTGAAATTGACATCGTTCGTCAGAGCCGTACAGGCGTCTAAAACTGATCTGATGTAAGACTACAACATTTGTATGATCTCCCCCACCCCCTTGGCAGAGGAAATTATAATGATTGATCCCCCCTCACACAAGGTTAACGAGAGTTTCCCCCATTTAGTGATCTTCATCCGTGTTGCCTTTCTGCACCAGTCAAGATAAGAGCACTTCAGATAGGGCTAGTTCCAGCTCAGTCAGAGTGGTTGGCCTTTATAAGGGAAATAAGGGCATAGAGTTTAGTGTCAGATCTAGTGGAAGAGTTTTTTTTTAAAAAAAGGGGGGGGGTGAAATTGATGAAATGGATATTACTATGATAGAATGAGCATTGCATGGCTTTTGGGGTTCTTTTCAGCATGCCTTTTAGTCGGCACCTACTTTATTCGAAATGTAAATATCGTGTACTTAATTCGGCAATTCTTCGATTAAGCATGTTTTTTTGGCATATCTTTACAGGGAAATTTAGTTGCAATCTGAGTAAGTTATTTGTCATATTGGAAGTTCTGTGTCATATTGGAAGTTCTGTGTCATATTGGAAGTTCTGTGTCATATTGGAAGTTTTGTGTCATATTGGAAGTCCTGGGGATTTGAATGATTTAAATCTCTACTATCCATTGGACTGATTCCAGAATCCACATTTGACCGAAACATTTGTTTTCATTGGACAAAGCTTTGGTAAAATTAAAAAGTTATCGAACAATGAATGAGGCTGACAGATGTGGGTTTTTAACAAATCTTTATTAACAATTACCACCCACTCTCTCTCAACAGCTTTATGAACACCCCCCCTCTCTCTCTCTCTCTCTCTCTCTCACACTCTAAACAGCGTTATTAACAACACACTCTCTCTCTCAACAGCTTTATTAACAACAAACAAACTCTCTCTCTATCTCTCTCAACAGCTTTATTTACCACACACACACTCTCTCTCTCAACAGCTTTATTAACAACACGCACACTCTCTCTCGCTCAACAGCTTTATGAACACTTACCACCCACAGCTTCAGACGTGTGGTGCTTTCTCTCTTTCCTTACCATTAACTATTTTCGATCTTTTAATCTATCTAAAACTGGTTTCATATTTACTCATAGTTAACTCATTTCTCAGCCGGGTTAATTTGCTGGTTTTTTTTTTAAAAAACATCGCGTTATTTACCTACATGTTGATGTAACGTTAGGAAAAGATCATGTCGTATATTTGTATATTAATGGCCATTTTTTCTTTTGCCAGAGGCGTAGCTATGGGGTGGCAGATGGAGCATATGTCCCGGGGACTGGGCTTTGGTGGTATTTAAGGGTTGAAAATAATCACTTTCAGGATTGAGGGGGGCGTAAAGATGAATCTTGCCCCTCACGCCAAACAATGTAGATACGCCCCTGCTAGTAGCGTCGAAACAGGGCATATGGGGATGTCCACCCAGGTGTCACTTTTTTCTTTATATGCTGGTGTGGCATTTTTGGGAAACTGCAGAGTTTGTATCGTGGAAAGGAGGACGGCAAACATATGTGCCCGCCGATGGCGGCAGGATTACCTGCGCCACTAGGCAGTGTATCCATCGATACCGAAATTGGCGATCATTCTCATTGAGAAGGAGAGCGGAAATTGAGGGCGCCGATGAAACTTTATGGGGGAAGGGGTCTGGAGTTGTTGTTTTTTTTTTTTAGTACACTTGAATCCAATGTTTCTATTATACTTTTTGAACAGGGGCGGACATCTTTAAGGTTTTTTGGGAGGCATCGTGGCGTCCAGTGCCATACATAAACTGAATTCACTCCGTTTGTGGCGTGCCCCAGAGTAACCATTTGGCATAAGCTTATAATCAACCCCCGTGTGAATGAAGGGGTGCAGAAATTTAGTATGCTAAAGACATTTATGGTGCATTTTGGCGCATACTTGAATTTGTTGTTTCTTTCAGACAATTTTGAGGTTGCATTTCCAACTTTCGGTTGGTGAGTGCCAAAATTAGCCATAAAAAAGATCAAAGACATCTTAAATTCCAATCCAGTGTGTTGTAAACTATATTCATTCTAGTTGTGACATACTTAAGGGTAAGCTTTTTCCCTAGCTTAAAATCGCCTATTACAGAGTTGGCAAACTCATTAGTCAAAAGAGCCAACAATCAGCAGCAGGACGATCGCCAGAGTTCTTTTCAAGAACTTGTCAAGAACCATGTTTATTGGAGTCAAAACCGATTTGAGGCCGATTGGCCGAGCCGCACTCTGGTGGCTAAAGAGCCATATGCCGCTCGCGACCGCCGTTTGCCGACCACTGGTCTATTAAATCTTTATAGTCCACAGAAAATGTTTGATAAATTAATAATACAAGAATGCATTTTATAACATATTGCAACATTCTACACCTAACTGGAGAGCCACGGAAAAGATCCTCGTTTAAAAATGTAGGAGTCACATAACCTTAGAACCATCTTATGCACCCAGCAACCCTTACGATGCTGGGTGCAACGGATATTTTAGATGAGATGAGGATTTATTCTTAATTATCATCTTTCAATGCAGGGTGCAAAAAAGGAAAAAAAGGGGGGGTGCGCAAAACGGAAAAGTGCTTCACCTGCTTGTGCTATGCACAAAAATTGTATATAAATAAAAAAAAATAGCAAGATGGCTTTTATTTTTTATTTACATTATTTTGGGGGATAGCTACTTAATTAAATAAAAAAATTAAAAAGGTTTCCATCAATAAAAAGCACTGCTAACATTATTTTATATGCTGAATGCAAATGAAGAAAACAACTTACTTAAAATAATTAGACAACCTTTTCTAAATATTTCCACATTTTATTAGAGTCAAAAAGAAAAAACAAACTTTTAATTAGAAAGGCTTGTAAATTTTTATGGGTTTAGAAAACTAGTTATTTTTATAAATCGTATATGAACGGCATAACTATTACAAGAAGACGTGAGTTGTTTACAAAATACATTATTTATTAATGTGTGATTTTATCTAAAGGAAATCGTATTTAAATAAAGTATATATTTCCCAATATTCATTTGATTGAAATGGTTATTTTTAATTTCAAAACACCATAGCATTTTTCAGATAAATTACAAATAGCCTCCTAGATTTACTTCAAAACACTCTTTTTAAAAAAAAACAAATCAACAGAATTCATTTTAAATTGAACACATTAGGACTACAAATGTTTTCTAAAACTAGCACCAACATTTTTTTTTTTATAGAAATGACAATCGAAATGTTAGTTGACAAAAAAGCTTTCTTTTTTTTTTCTTTGTAGCTTTCTGATAGATTCCCATCTGAAATTTTTTTTTTATAAAAAATGACAATCCGTGCAAATAGGAGGGCGTAATAAATATAGGCTATGTATTTGTTTAACCTCTGTTATGCAGGAAACATTGTTACATTAAAAGAAACACACAAACGCTTTCGATATAATAATTGATGAAATTCGCACTTTTTGTATGCGCCAGTTAAATTCTTAATTTTTAAAAAATTATCTCATTTTTCCATTTTATATAACTCAACACACATTGATGCGATTAAATTGATTAATTTTTTAAAGACTTAAAAAAATAAATAATCGTTATATTTTTGTCTCCATTTTGCTCCGGGGGGGGGGGGGCCTTGCCTTTCCCGGGTGTGGGGCAGTGCCCCCCACCCACCGGATAGATGGCTGAAAGAATCCCTGTTAATGGCCCACATTTCTAGACACTTCTGTGTCTTTCTTTAAGTCGTGACCAGAGCGTCACCTCGTTAAAATGTAGAGGAAAAACTAATAAAAATGTTTCATATTATTATGTATTTTTTTTTATTAATCATCGTTTCGCATTGCAAGATTTTTATTAATGGAATTTTTTTTTAAATTGTTCTTCGGGGATTCCCAATTTTACCCCAACAAAAAAAGAGTAGAAATAATTGATTGAACTTCATCCCTAACTGGACGCGTGGGCGTCATCGAACTCCAAAAATGGTTGTTGTATTTTTTCGTTTGTTATCGAGATCTGACAGTTTTTTTTTATTAAGTGTTGTATTATTAAGACTTTAAATGGCATCACTGACCCGAATATACAGTCTTCTTTTGGGTTGTGTACTTGAGAGTAGCGACTTCTTCTTAAATTTTGAGTATTTCTGAAAACACACATACGCACGCGCGCGCACACGCACACACACTCGCACACGAACACACACACAAACACGCACACGTGCGCGCACACACACACATGCACACTCTGTTATTAGCGATGTCCAGATCGCCTCGTTAACAAAGAACATTCGCGTCCAAATCCAACGTTAAATCCAATATTAAATCCAACGTTAAATCCAACATTAAATCCAACGTTAAATCCAACATTAAATCCAACGTTAAATCCAACATTAAATCCAACGTTAAACTCCAATATTAAATCCAGCGTTAAATCCAACGTTAAAATCCAATGCTAAATCCAACATTAAATCCAACTTTAAATCCAACATTAAATCCAACATTAAATCCAACATTAAATCCAACGTTAAAATCCAATATTAAATCCAACGTTAAAATCCAATATTAGATCCAACGTTAAATCAAACATTAAATCCAACGTTAAATCCAACATTAAATCCAACGTTAAAATCCAATATTAAATCCAACGTTAAAATCCAATATTAAATCCAACGTTAAAATCCAATATTAAAACAAACGTTAAAATCCAACATTAAATCCAACATTAAATCCAACATTAAATCCAACGTTAAATCCAACGTTAAAATCCAATATTAAATCCAACGTTAAAATCCAATATTAAAACCAACGTTAAAATCCAACATTAAATCCAACATTAAATCCAACATTAAATCCAACGTTAAATCTAACATTAAATCCAACATTAAAATCCAACATTAAATCCAACATTAAATCCAACGTTAAATCGTACATTAAATCCAACATTAAATCCAACGTTAAATCCAACGTTAAATCCAACGTTAAAATCCAACATTAAATCCAACATTAAATCCAACGTTAAATCCAACATTAAATCCAACATTAAATCCAATATTAAATCCAACGTTAAAATCCAATATTAAATCCAACGTTAAAATCCAATATTAAAACCAACGTTAAAATCCAACATTAAATCCAACATTAAATCCAACATTAAATCCAACGTTAAATCCAAAATTAAATCCAACGTTAAATCCAACATTAAATCCAACATTAAATCCAACGTTAAAATCCAATATTAAATCCAACGTTAAAATCGAATATTAAAACCAACGTCAAAATCCAACATTAAATCCAACATTAAATCCAACATTAAATCCAACATTAAATCCAACGTTAAAATCCAATATTAAATCCAACGTTAAAATCCAATATTAAATCCAACGTTAAAATCCAACATTAAATCCAACATGAAATCCAACATTAAATCCAACGTTAAATCCAACATTAAATCCAACATTAAATTCAACGTTAAAATCCAATATTAAATCCAACGTTAAAATCCAATATTAAATCCAACGTTAAAATCCAACATTAAATCCAACATGAAATCCAACATTAAATCCAACGTTTAATCCAACGTTAAATCCAACATTAAATCCAACGTTAAATCCAACGTTAAATCCAACATTAAATCCAACGTTAAATCCAACGTTAAATCCAACGTTCAATCCAACTTTAAATCCAAAGTCTACGTTCCCACTGCGGATTTGTTTCTGAGATACTCAACTCCGTAGTTTGTTGTGTAGGCTGTTGTGTAGTGTGTAGGCTGTTGTGCAGTGTGCAGGCTGTTGTGTAGGCTTGAGATTTCACAGACCATGTGCTACTTGTAGCAAAAACGGGGATGACAGATTACATTAGCACGGGTTTAGTCAGTGTTGCAATACATTGCAGGCTGGCAATATACAAATACAATCCCATCATATGTTGGCAAGTTGTTGACATGTAACTACAACAAAATACCTTTAATTTATTTGAGCTGACTTGCTCAAACTTTTTAATTAATTGTTGTATTTGATAGTAGACCTATTTTGTAGGGCGAAGATTAAAATGTGTGAAATAAATTTCAAATCTGATTTGATTAGAGTGAGCAAGATAAGAAAAGATTTTACAGGGAGGAACTTTGTCTTGTTTTTGTTTTAATGGTATCAAATAAAGTTTTTGTTCTAATGGAATCAAATAAAGTTTTTGTTCTAATGGAATGAAATAAAGTTTTTGTTCTAATGGAATCAAATAAAGTTTTTGTTCTAATGGAATCAAATAAAGTTTTTGTTCTAATGGAATCAAATAAAGTTTTTGTTCTAATGGAATCAAATAAAGTTTTTGTTTAAATTTTCGTTTTTTATCGTTTCAACTTTCCCGTGCGTCGCATGAGTTCTTCTTGTTAAAATAACAGTACAAAGAATAGAGCCTAACTGATTCATAGAACGAGACAAATACAGCAGCATAGAGCCTAACTGATTCATAGAACGAGACAAATACAGCCGCATAGAGCCTAACTGATTCATAGAACGAGACAAATACAGCCGCATAGAGCCTAACTGATTCATAGAACGAGACAAATACAGCCGCATAGAGCTGAATTTATTACAAAACGAGACAAATAAGCCGCGCGTTGCTGAACGTTTTACTAGCACATAATGATAAATATAAACAAAAGTTCGGCATAGTTGTGCCTGCTCCGTGAGAACACCTACGTGGTATGTCCCTGTCAGTGGGAGATTTTATACAGCAATAAACATCATATGTTATATACATCGACAAATATCAGATGTTATATACATCAACAAATATCAGGTGTTAAATACATCAACAAATATCAGATGTTATATGCATCAACAAGTATCAGATGATTCTCAACATGGATCCACCACTGCGGCTCACTGTGAGACCTTTGTGGCTGAAACAAATCGGATGTGTGAATGCACCTAAAAAAACAACTACAAAAATGATGTTTAACATTAGGGATTCCACCAATCACTGGGCACCACTACGCAGCTTGGGACTTGGTAGTTCTCACAGGACACAGTGGCTGAGCAGGGGACTTAAAGTAGTTCATCATTTATTTAAATCACGAGGCAGATTAAACGGTAAAATAACAAAAGCCTGGGTGCTGCCATTCTTCTCATCTTTTAACATATTTCTGAAAAAAAGAGTGGGGTGGGGGGTGGGGAGAGAACAAACTAATTGGCACACTCCTTGTTTCATCTGGCCACATTAATGGTAATTTGTGTTTTGTTAAGCTTAACAAACGCAGGGACGGTTACTCGGACCACTTATAAAATTTGAAATGTGCTTGAGTGATCTCCTCTTGTTTGAGTTGCTGCTTGCGTTTTATTCCGAACACGGTTGCTTTGATCGTCGGTTGAATGAGCCTCGCCTCTAACATGAAAGAGAAGAAGGGTTTAATCTAAATATTTGAACCACATTCAGAGGTTTACCACGTGACTAGTTCGGTTAAAATAATTCTAATGAGAATTTTTTTTTCCTTAGGTAACTGCTAAAAATATTTTCAAAATACTTTATTATTTTGCTCGTTTATTAAGTCCAAAGCTTCAAACTAGGTTGAGAATCACTGGCTTAAAGGAAGAAATACGTTTTAACTACTAAAAGCAAATTTTTAGAAAGCCTAGCAAATATTTCAAACAATCTTTTTGTAAAGCACCCTTTTGAATGAAAGCACTGATGAAATAAGTATTAAGTATATTTGGTAGTGTCGAGATGTTTAAATCATCGTACATGCACGCCACCATACACCCCCCAACGCCTGAAGTACACCCCCCCAACCTCTTAATTAAAGACAACTCATTATTATACACCGGAGTTGAAATCGTCTGATTTAAAAAAATCTCCTATATATGTTTTTATTCCGGTGTGGCTGCTTCCTTTTTACAACCTGCCCTCCCCTTCTCAACATGTTTTATTTTTAATATTACCGAGTGAAAAAAAAAAAAGATTTCAAGCAGTGAGCGTCGTGCGTGACGTCATGCGTGACGTCATGCGTGACGGTTGAACTCCAGGTAAAAGGTTGATTTTTTTCGGAGAAACTATTATATTAATAAAGAGCCACTGGTATGGTGTAGGACTGTCTGTAGGACTATCTTTTAAAGGCCTGCAGGTAGGGTGTAGGACTGTCTTTAGGCGTATTGTTTAAAGGCCGACAGGTAGTGTGTAGACTATCTGTATGCCTTTATATGTAGTGCTGATACGGTTGAGTGCCTTTGAAAGCAGCATTATTTGCGATAGTACTGATACGACCGAGTGGCTTTGACAGTAGCATTACGTGCGATAGTACTGATACGACCGAGTGGCTTTGACAGTAGCATTACGTGCGATAGTACTGATACGACCGAGTGGCTTTTAAAGTATCATTACGCGTGATAGTACTGATAAAACTGAATGCCTAAACAAGAGTAGACTCAGGATAGGATCTGGAGCGGAAGAATTCCATCTTTTCATTGGCGCTTTGCCAAACTCATCCCACCCCACCCCCCTCCCCCATGACACCCACGACGCTGTGGTCCGCACAAATCAGCATTGTGTGTTCCTATAAATTTAGACTGACCCGGGTACTGACCCTGATACCCGTAAAACCGAGTATTCGCACACCCGGAACATACCCCGACCGGAACGAAAACGGAAATGTTTATGTAAAGTTGTAAACGGGAGACCACAATAGGTTCACAACATGTAAATGCTCCAATAGACTACGATGAGTCACGTCCTTGTTTTGTCACGTGATACGTGTAAGCCTTTGGTAGCCTATGCTACACATAACAACACATAACAACAGACAACTACTGATCAGCCATTGCCATTATCATTAATTCTAAAGCAAAATGTTTGTCTCCATCAGCGCTTCCCCAGTGTTAATTAAAAATTTTACTTTTCAAAATATTCTTGAATACACGTGTTTTTTTAAATGACATTTATAAATGTGACAATAATTATAATTCAGTTATGATTAAATGAAGAAAGTTGTTTGAAGAAAAATTTGTGAGCGACTAGTGTGTTGCAGACAGCCTACCGGAAGTCTTACTCGTACTTACGCTTATCACGTGACAAAACAATCGACTCATCGTAGTCCATTGGTGAAAAGAAATCTATTTAAGGATTCTAAACTTCCGGGAAGCGCTATTTTTATCTCTATCCCAGCATGCGTTGGTTTTATTACTGGCTGTGAAGTAACGTGAAACCAAGAATAAAATATGCCCCTTACCCCCCGACAAGGGGAGAGATCTTCTCCGGCTTCTTTCATATTTCCTTTTTTGTAAATGTTCTTAACAGAGCAGCCACTCTGTATAGTTTTGTAATCCGTTCTGTTGAGGTGTTTAGTAGTGTTTGTGTTGTGCTTGACAGTGCATGTGTTGGTACTTAATACTGTTGGTGCTGGTGTTTAATAGTGGTTTTTTTAAAGTGATTTTGTTGGTGTTAAATAGTGATTGTAATCGTGTTTAACAGTGTTTATATTGATGTTTAATTTTAATTGTGTTGGTTTTTATTTTTTTTATTCTGGTGTTTAATAGTGTTGGTATTTAACACTGCTTGTGTCAGGGCTTAAAGGTGTTGAACAAGGAGTTTAATACATCTGTATTGGTGTTTAATGGTGCTATTAAGGGTGTTTAATATTTTTGTTTTGGGTTTTTTAATAGTGTTTGTGTTGATTTTTTTGTATAGTGCTTATATTGGTGTTAAAAGGTGTTTGTGTGAGTGTTTAATATTTTTTGTGTTGGAATTTCATTTTTTTTAAATACTGTTTTTACAAATTTAAATGGGGGGGGGGCGGTTTTTCTTTCTCCCCCCCCCCTTGTGAAGGGTGGGGTGCGCAGGTGTAACGTAGTTATAACAATTATGGGAAGTTGGGTAGAGTAACGGTTTAGTTTTTTTAATTGTCTAGCGCCCGGCGCATGATGCCCCCCCCCGTGCCCGCCCCTCACTACGCCACTGCCCCACCATACACACAAATCTGTTGCTGCCCTCGTAGACACTACTTCTCAGCTAAGGGCTATATTATATTTTTGATAGTTTTTTTTTTTTTTTCGTTTTTCTGTTTGCTCGCTGATGAAGGCTTCCTGCCGACACGTTCGTTGTTTTGTTGCGTTACTTTTTTCAGTTTTAACCTTAATGTGTTTTACTAATTTTCCTATCACACTTTTTTAAACCATTTTTCCCTCTAAATATAAATGAAGTAAATAGTAGGACAAGGTTGAATCAATTCCAGCTTCCACACACCTTGTTCTACTAGTTCGTTCACTCGGCTTGAGCGCAGTCCTTCATTTATTATACGTTAAGATACATGAATTAATGGAAAACAGCTCTACATTTCGGATAAATTCGCCATTAAGGGACGCAAAATTTGAGCTCTGAGATGAATCGTTGGTCAGATCAACCCTCTAGGTTGTGATGTACAGTTTCCTTCGTCAATAGGGACGGTTGACATAGGCCTATAGTGCAGTGCTTCTCAACCTTCTTAATGTTGCAACCCACAGGTTGAGAACCGCTGGCCTATGGTTTGGTTTAAATGAAGATTTCTTGCCATTGATTTTTCACTATTTAATTCAAATCATTTGTCTTTGTGGCGTTCAGAAACGGATATCGCAATAGTTGTAATAGTTTGAACAACTTTGTACACAGAAGTTTGGGTTTCTTGAAGCAAGTAATCACGTCCAGTGATATCCTCATTATGCTTCACTGTCTATCCCTGCCCTGACTCTATGGGTGTCCAGTTTTTCCGTGCCGCAGGAACAACCGACAGCATCAATTTCAAAGGAAGGGGTTGAAATATACTAAGGTGTTATACAAAAATGGCTGCCGTCAGGGGAACACGATTAGGATTACAATGCAAGGTCGTTTGTCAAAAGTCTTCAACACATTGTGACTTCATCAAGTTTAACTATAGATGGGGGATCAGAAACTGGTTCTGCCCCTACAAAATGAAAGTGCTGATGGGAAGAAACCCGGAGATGGGGAGATGGAGTTCACGTGCGCCTAACAGGCAGCAGTGAGGCCTCTCGAACATCTAACATCTATTTTTGCGCTTCGAGCCCTTGGGGATGAAGCGTGATTTTAAATAAATTTTATTATTATTATTATTAGATCACAAAATCACAGTTTTTTTTTTTTTTTTAAAGTTTTCCCACCAGAAGCTAACATTTAAAAACTACCTTCCTAAGTCAACTCTTCAGTTTGTTGCTTGTCAACTCTTCAGTTTGTTGCTTGTCAACCCTTCAGTTTGTTGCTTGTCAACCCTTCAGTTTGTTGCTTGTCAACCCTTCAGTTTGTTGCTTGTCAACCCTTCAGTTTGTTGCTTGTCAACCCTTCAGTTTTTTTGCTATGCACCCCCCCCCTTTTTTCCCCAGATAATTAATTATTTTATTTTAAGGAATTAATTTCAATAATATATCAATGTATTAACACAACGAAATTTCGATAACAATTGATATTGCCCCGTGGGCACATGTAACGCCCCTTATGACCTCTAATCTTTTTGAATCTTATCTTTGACTCCACGTTTGCCCAACCGTGGAAAATCGTATAGAAAATCTCATCAGACGCCCTGTTGCTAATAGATTGTGACAGTCCACTGGGGCGTCTGTCCAAACTCCTTTCGGCTGGGGTAACACAATAAAAGGTTATTGAAACCTTCCCGTCAATCGATTCTCTGCCAGTCAAAACCCAGAGCATGAAAAGGGAATAAACGCAACACGTCCTAGCAGCGGCTAACCCAATTATTTACATGCTATATTCTGACATGTAGACACACGCTATATACTGAGATGTAGACACGTTAGATTCCGACACGTAGACACACGCTTTATTTTGACATGTAGACATATGCTATATACTGAAACGGAGACACGCGCTATATTCTGACATGTAGACACACGCTATATATTATGACATGTAGACGCACGTTATATCCTGACATGTACACATGCTATATACTGACCTGGAGACACACGCTATGTAGACACACACACACGCCATAATTCTGACATGTAGACATACACACTATATTCCGACATGGCTCATTGCTCCTTTCAGTTTCCCTACTCAACCGTGGTTAATCCGCCAGACATCTCCTCTTCCTTAGGATTCACTCAAGTGTGACAAGCGACAGATACAATTCTCCACCCCACGCCGAATTGTCAAACACTCGCATTGATGTTCAACTCTTGTATCTGTCATTCACACTAGATGTGAATTTGTATTAAATGATTTATCTCATAAGATGTCAACATGCTTTCATCGTTTATGTTGGGAAATGGTGATTCTTTTTTGTTTCTTTCTTTTTTTTCCTTCGTTTTTTTTTTCTTTTCTTAACACAAGACAACTCAATCTGGGACTGAGCAGTATCAAATGTCAGTAGACGGACACGTAATGGGTAGAATATCCGTTCAAAATGTGTTATGTTAAGCTGTGCTAATGTGTGTACACTCTGCCGGAAATGTAGGTAAATGTGTACATGTCTCTATAATTCTTGTGCTAAATAGCCATCACAACACTTGTGCCAAGTGCTAATCTGTGAGTATAGCATAGAGTCAAATGAAAGCTTCACAAAGAAATGCTAAATAGTAATAAAATATGCTATGGTTTGCACATCTTAGTATACATGACTGCATGACTGCAGGACTGCATGACTGCATTACTACAGGACTGCGGAACAGCATGACTTCATGACTGCATGACTTCATGACTGCATGACTGCATGCCTGTATGACTACATGACTGCAGAACAGCATGACTACATGACTGCAGTACCGCATGACTACAGGACTGCATGACTACATGACTGCTTGACTACATGACTGCAAGACTGCAGGACTGCATGACTGCATTACTACAAGACTGCGGAACAGCATGACTTCATGACTGCATGACTTCATGACTGCATGACTACAGGACTGCAGAACAGCATGACTACATGACTGCAGGACCGCATGACTACATGACTGCATGACTACATGACTGCATGACTACATGACTGCATGACTTCATGACTGCATGAATGCATAACTACACGACTGCATGACTGCATGACTGAATGCTTTCACGACTGCATGACTACAAGACTGCATGCCTACATGACTGCATTTCTTCACGACTGTATGACTACATGACTGCATGACTTCATGACTTCATGACTGCAAGACTGTATGACTGCAGGACTTTATTACTGCATGACTACATGACTGCATGACTTCATGCCTGCATGACTAAACGACTGCATGACTGCAAGACTGCATGACTGCAAGACTAAAAGCAGGACCGGCCTTAGGCCACTGCAACCTATGCGTCCGCAATCGGCCCCGCACTTTCATAGGCCCCGCCGCGAATTTATTTTCTAATACAAAATCTTAATTTTCACTTATTATCCTTATCCTCATTCACAATGAAGCCATAATTCACAATGAAGCCATCATTCACAATGACGCCATAATTCACAATGAAGCCATCATTCTCAATGAAGCCATAATTCACAATGAAGCCATAATTCACAATGAAGCCATCATTCACAATGAAGCCATAATTCACAATGAAGCCATAATTCACAATGAAGCCATCATTCACAATGAAGCCATCATTCACAATGACGCCATAATTCACAATGAAGCCATCATTCTCAATGAAGCCATAATTCACAATGACGCCATCATTCACAATGAAGCCATCATTCACAATGAAGCCATAATTCACAATGACGCCATCATTCACAATGACGCCATAATTCACAATGAAGCCATAATTCACAATGAAGCCATCATTCACAATGAAGCCATCATTCACAATGAAGCCATCATTCACAATGAAGCCATAATTCACAATGAAGCCATCATTCACAATGACGCCATAATTCACAATGAAGCCATCATTCACAATGACGCCATAATTCACAATGAAGCCATCATTCACAATGAAGCCATAATTCACAATGAAGCCATAATTCACAATGAAGCCATCATTCACAATGAAGCCATCATTCACAATGAAGCCATCATTCACAATGACGCCATCTTTCACAATGAAGCCATCATTCACAATGAAGCCATCATTCACAATGACGCCATAATTCACAATGAAGCCATCATTCACAATGAAGCCATCATTCACAATGACGCCATCATTCACAATGACGCCATCATTCACAATGAAGCCATAATTCACAATGAAGCCATCATTCACAATGACGCCATAATTCACAATGACGCCATAATTCACAATGAAGCCATCATTCACAATGACGCCATAATTCACAATGACGCCATAATTCACAATGACGCCATAATTCACAATGACGCCATCATTCACAATGACGCCATCATTCACAATGACGTCATAATTCACAATGACGCCATCATTCACAATGAAGCCATAATTCACAATGACGCCATAATTCACAATGACGCCATAATTCACAATGACGCCATAATTCACAATGACGCCATCATTCACAATGACGCCATAATTCACAATGACGCCATCATTCACAATGAAGCCATAATTCACAATGAAGCCATAATTCACAATGACGCCATAATTCACAATGAAGCCATCATTCACAATGAAGCCATAATTCACAATGACGCCATAATTCACAATGACGCCATAATTCACAATGAAGCCATCATTCACAATGACGCCATAATTCACAATGACGCCATAATTCACAATGACGCCATAATTCACAATGACGCCATAATTCACAATGACGCCATAATTCACAATGACGTCATAATTCACAATGAAGCCATCATTCACAATGAAGCCATAATTCACAATGACGCCATAATTCACAATGACGCCATAATTCACAATGAAGCCATCATTCACAATGACGCCATAATTCACAATGACGCCATAATTCACAATGACGCCATAATTCACAATGAAGCCATAATTCACAATGACGCCATAATTCACAATGACGCCATAATTCACAATGAAGCCATAATTCACAATGAAGCCATAATTCACAATGACGCCATAATTCACAATGATGCCATAATTCACAATGAAGCCATCATTCACAATGACGCCATAATTCACAATGACGCCATAATTCACAATGACGCCATCATTCACAATGACGCCATAATTCACAATGAAGCCATAATTCACAATGACGCCATAATTCACAATGACGCCATAATTCACAATGACGCCATCATTCACAATGACGCCATAATTCACAATGACGCCATAATTCACAATGACGCCATCATTCACAATGAAGCCATAATTCACAATGAAGCCATAATTCACAATGACGCCATAATTCACAATGAAGCCATCATTCACAATGAAGCCATAATTCACAATGACGCCATAATTCACAATGACGCCATCATTCACAATGAAGCCATAATTCACAATGAAGCCATAATTTACAATGACGCCATAATTCACAATGACGTCATAATTCACAATGAAGCCATCATTCACAATGAAGCCATAATTCACAATGACGCCATAATTCACAATGACGCCATAATTCACAATGAAGCCATCATTCACAATGACGCCATAATTCACAATGACGCCATAATTCACAATGACGCCATAATTCACAATGAAGCCATAATTCACAATGACGCCATAATTCACAATGACGCCATAATTCACAATGAAGCCATAATTCACAATGAAGCCATAATTCACAATGACGCCATAATTCACAATGATGCCATAATTCACAATGAAGCCATCATTCACAATGACGCCATAATTCACAATGACGCCATAATTCACAATGACGCCATCATTCACAATGACGCCATAATTCACAATGAAGCCATAATTCACAATGACGCCATAATTCACAATGACGCCATAATTCACAATGACGCCATCATTCACAATGACGCCATAATTCACAATGACGCCATAATTCACAATGACGCCATCATTCACAATGAAGCCATAATTCACAATGAAGCCATAATTCACAATGACGCCATAATTCACAATGAAGCCATCATTCACAATGAAGCCATAATTCACAATGACGCCATAATTCACAATGACGCCATAATTCACAATGAAGCCATCATTCACATTGACGCCATCATTCACAATGAAGCCATCATTCACATTGAAGCCATCATACACATTGAAGCCATCATTCACATTGAAGCCATCATTCACAATGAAGCCATCATTCACATTGAAGCCATCATTCACATTGAAGCCATCATTCACATTGAAGCCATCATTCACATTGAAGCCATCATTCACATTGAAGCCATCATTCACAATGAAGCCATCATTTACATTGAAGCCATCATTCACAATGAAGCCATCATTCACATTGAAGCCATCATTCACATTGAAGCCATCATTCACATTGAAGCCATCATTCACATTGAAGCCATCATTCACATTGAAGCCATCATTCACAATGAAGCCATCATTTACATTGAAGCCATCATTCACATTGAAGCCATCATTCACATTGAAGCCATCATTCACATTGAAGCCATCATTCACATTGAAGCCATCATTCACAATGAAGCCATCATTCACATTGAAGCCATCATTCACATTGAAGCCATCATTCACATTGAAGCCATCATTCACATTGAAGCCATCATTCACAATGAAGCCATCATTCACCCTGAAGCCATCATTCACATTGAAGCCATCATTCAGATTGAAGCCATCATTCACATTGAAGCCATCATTCACATTGAAGCCATCATTCACATTGAAGCCATCATTCACAATGAAGCCATCATTCACATTGAAGCCATCATTCACATTGAAGCCATCATTCACATTGAAGCCATCATTCACAATGACGCCATAATTCACAATGAAGCCATCATTCACAATGACGCCATCATTCACAATGACGCCATCATTCACATTTAAGCCATCATTCACAATGAAGCCATCATTCACATTGACGCCATCATTCACAATGAAGCCATCATTCACAATGAAGCCATCATTCACATTGAAGCCATCATTCACAATGATGCCATAATTCACAATGAAGCCATCATTCACAATGACGCCATCATTCACAATGACGCCATCATTCACATTGAAGCCATCATTCACAATGAAGCCATCATTCACATTGAAGCCATCATTCACAATGAAGCCATCATTCACAATGAAGCCATCATTCACAATGAAGCCATCATTCACATTGAAGCCATCATTCACAATGAAGCCATCATTCACATTGACGCCATCATTCACAATGAAGCCATTGTTCTCATCAAATAACTTTTTGTTATTATACTTCAATGATTTCATCCCATTGTTAACACTTTTGGCCCCCCATTGTCAACATTTTTAGCTCCCCATTGTGAACATTTTTTAGCTCCCTAATTAATGAGCGTTGGATTTTTTCGAGCAGTTGATTCTCACATAAAATAGTTTGAACCGAGCGAAGGGGGAAGCAATCAAGCAAGTTTTTGCCCCTAGCACTGGCTAAAAAATGACAAAAGGAAATATGTCCGGCTTCGATCACGTTCTCATTTTGTACATGTTGTTAAACAATCATTGACCTTATTTTGCACCAATCATTGACCTTATTTTACACTAATAGTTGACCTTACTTTACACCAATCATCGACCTTATTTTACACCAATCATGGACCTTATTTTGCAACAATCATGGACCATATTTTACACCAACCATGGACCTTATTTTACACCAATCAACGACCTTATTTTACACCAAAAACTGACCTTATTCTACACCACTCAATAACCTTGTACTACAACAACCATGGATCTTATTTTACACAAAACATGGACCATATTTTACACCAAACATGGACCTTATTTTACACAAATCATTGAACTTATTTTACACCAATCATTGACCTCATTTTACACCAATCATGGACCTTATTTTACACCCCTGAGTTACATCAGATCTTTTTGTTGATGAATTTTTCCCTCTGAATCATTTGTGACTGTATATTTTATGTTGCCTGACTTAGCTCAGTCCTCCAAGGAAAGGGCAAGGTCCCCGTGGTGTTGTCGTATTACGAGCAGGTCCGGGCACACCGCCTTCATTAAGCTCTTCCTTCACACCGCCTTCATTAAGCTCTTCCTTCACACCGCCTCCATTAAGCTCTTCCTTCACACCGCCTTCATTAAGCTCTTCCTTCACACCGCCTTCATTAAGCTCTTCCTTCACACCGCCTTCATTAAGCTCTTCCTTCACACCGCCTTCATTAAGCTCTTCCTTCACACCGCCTTCATTAAGCTCTTCATGTGACTAGGGATCTTGTCCGCTACAGCATGCGCGTGACTTGGTGGTGTATTTGGGTAGCCAGTGCCCACATCACTAATCCCTAGGTCATCACTTACGCTTGATAGTTGATTGCGGTGTACGTCGTGTACATGCAAGGCCGGATTAAGCCATTTTAGTGCCCAAGGCATAAACCCACATGGGTGCCCCTTTCTGCCCGGGCCCCTGATCTTTCACTGACCGTGACCGCTGGTATGTTCAATATCATTCAAAGAAAACAGTTGTTAACAAATATGTTTGTAGTTTATATTACTATCACTTATATAAAACCTACAATAAAGTATTTCTGTATTAATAAATTTTGAAATAATAATAGAAAACAATACTTGATTTTTTATTAGATGAAAAAAAAAATATTGTTATTTACATTTTAAAGATTTTTTTCCTACATTTACATCTAGCGAAATTTTTGAGTATATCGTCAAAGTTAATTTTGCGCAACACATCTGCCTCGATCATAAGCAGAGATAAGGAATCGAGCCTTTCTTGTTTCATTGTTGATCTATTTGGATTTTTTGTACGTTTCAACTGAGAAAAAGAGCGCTCAGTTGAACAGTAAGTAACCATTAATGTTAAAAATATGCGCAAGGCGATTTCAACATTTGGAAAGGCACACTCGATGTTGTCTCTAACTATTACTTTGTATAATTCTCCATGATTGAACGTGTTGTTTTCCGATTTTGTTGCAGGAAACTTGTGGCGAATATATGAATGAAACTGTTGTAGTTCAGTACATAAATTATTGTTCAGATCTTTAGGATAAGCATTTATTAGTTCTTCACAACACTGAGATGTTTGTGATAGTGATACATCGACCAAACAAGAAAATCGAACTGCTACATCATTATATACTTGTCCTCGTCTACTAATTTCTGTCTCAAGTTTGTCAACAATGGCGCAGAATGCAGATATACGAAATTTGTCTATGGCATTCAGATATACCTCAGGGGCATCACCATCAATGACCACTGTCGTTCGTTTACGATTACGGGTCAAAGTTGACTTATAATCTACACCTGGTGGTATTATTTTTGCATCTTCTTCAAATCTTTCAAATTCTCCAAGATTTATGCAAGTGATCTGTTAGTGAAGAATACAAATCAGCACACGTTTTCAAGTTCACATGCTAATTTTTTGTCTATTACTAAGGGGTTCCCGGTCGAATTAATTAATTTATGTTATTATTTTAATATTATTTGTTGAAAATATAAAAATGGTTTAAATTTTTTTATAAAACTTCCCAAAATTTTTAAAAATTCGAATACGCAACATTATTTATTTACTCTCCCCACTATCTCCATCGACGATTGCGACTTGGATGCTGTTGACTGATTCACATATCTAGGGTCGAATATTTTGAGCATCCTCTCAATGGAGGATGAGATAAGTGGTAGAATAGGGAAGGCCGCAATTGTCATGGCGAGACTGTAGAAAAGAGTCTGGTCCAATGCAAAACTTACAACAAGAACTAAGCTGCCGGCGGTATACAAGGCCTGCGAACTGAGCGCACTCCCCTATGGATGCGAGTCTTGGACCACATACACCAGGCACGAAAAAAGGCTCAATGGCTTCTACCTCAGATGTCTGCGCCGCATCCTTGACATCAAATGGCAGGAACAAGTCCCCAACACGGATGTCCTGTCTCAAACAAATATGTGCAGCGTCCCAGCCATTTTAATCCAAAGATGCCTTCGATGGTTTGGGCACGTCAAGCGAATGCAACCTGGTCGCATACCTAAGGACGTGCTGTACAGCGAGCTGGCCTCGTCTCAGATACATAGACATGCAAAAGAGACATGAAGGCGGACAACATCAACCTCTCAAATTGGGAGGACCTGACGGAGGATCGATCCAGATGGCGGGGCATCGTGAAGGCAGGATCACTACGTGCCGAGGAGCTCTACAGGGCGGAAGCAGCTGTAAAGAGAGCGCAGAGAAAGGCCAGAAAACACTGCTCCACTGCATTCGTGTGTGGGACATGCAAAAGAGACTGCTACTCGAGGATCGGTCTCACTAGCCACACCAAGAGCTGCAATCAGTAAAGATAAATCTATCGTCTCTCGTAGACGGAAAGATGCCATACATATACATACATTTATTTACAAGCCGAGTAAGTCCGCATGGTCCGCATTTTGCTCATTACCATTTAACAGGAGTTTTTTTTAATTTTTTATGCGCTTAATTTTTAAGCATTCAAGATTGTAACAAACTTGAATGTGAATTTTTATTATAATGTATATCTTCATTTTCATAGCACTTGTCAATTTTCAGTTGTTTCTTGACCTAAATTTGTTCCAAAAAAAAATTCTTGATGACTTGTGGTGCCCCCAAACGCTTGGTGCCCAAGGCACGTGCCTTGTTTGCCTAGAGGTTAATCCGGCCATGTGTACATGTGACGATGCGTACACACACGAGACATACAGTGAGCTATGCGCATATCCTACAACAAATCATGGTGTTTTTATTAATGAAATCAAGCCGGAGAAATAGGCATCTGTTTACAATGGGATATGCAAATACTTATCGGGATGTTGACAAATCTATGGAGAGTATAATCTCAAACCATATTGTATGCCTTGTATAGGGATAAGAACAGCTTGGTGTATCAATGATCACTATATAAATTATCATATACGGAGTCATGGGAAATATTATAGGATATGATACAATAGCACTTAGAAATGTTAAATGGTCCTTTGTCATGACCCTTGTCTAGCCGTGCCCTTTGTCTAATATTGACATTTACCTAACATTGACCTTTGTCTACCATTGCCCCTTGTTTAACATTGACCCTTGCCTAACATCGTCCCTTGTCTAACATTGACCTTTGTCTAACATTACCCCTTGTCTAACATTACCCCTTGTCTAACATTGCCCCTTGTCTAACATTGACCTGTGTCTAACATTGACCCTTGTATAGCATTGACCCTTGTCTTGCATTGCCCCTGCCCCCCATCTTTTTAATGTAAATACAATTAACGCGATGACTAAATGCCCCCCCCCCCAAAAAACAATAACAAATTCTTTCAATTGCCCACCTCTGGGGTTACGCCCCACTTAGGGATACACTGACATGTGGGTTATGAACCAAATGATTAAACAGTGATCACGTGATCGATTGCCCCAAACTCACAATACAATGCAAATAAAATGTAAATAACTAAGCTCCAACATTTGGACCTGGAGGAATTTGAGCTGGGGGACATAATCAGATGGTTGGCATATTATTGAATGCAAGAATTCACACGTGTACATACACCGGATAAAATGATCATTATGTATGAAGGTTACAAATGGTATGGTGAATATTGGATTAAAATACCGAAGTGATCTAACAACAACGTTATGTGCACTTTTATCATAAGTTGGTTTTAGATCAAGCATGG
Organism: Omphiscola glabra; assembly: GCA_964017045.1. Taxonomy (NCBI): domain Eukaryota; kingdom Metazoa; phylum Mollusca; class Gastropoda; family Lymnaeidae; genus Omphiscola; species Omphiscola glabra. The sequence continues at coordinate 13,779,822 of OZ024794.1, read as the reverse complement.
GGAAATATGAGAATGGGGACATGTGAGAATGGGGAAATGTGAGAATGGGGAAATGTGAGAATGGGGAAATGTGAGAATGGGGAAATGGCGAAATGGAGAATTTCATAATTTGGGCAGGAATTCTAAGAATCTTGTTTTGTGTGTGTCTGGTTTAGTATGAGATATTGTCCGGATCAGTTCTTGTTAGGATCTGTTATTGTTGGGATCTGGTCGTGATGTTCGTTGAGCAGGGGTGTAATTTGGTGGGGAGTTCACAACGAACTGGTGGGAATTGATTTTACAGGAAGTCGATTACAAGCAAACTTGGACCAATCAGCAGCCGAGATGCCAAGATGCCGAGCTGCCAAAATGGCGGTACTTCCTGTTAATGCTCCATTCAGGTTTCTCGCCCAACACCAGTACATGGTGTCAAAAATTCAATACATCTGGCGGCGGGCAGATTTTTGTCTCGTAATGATCGGTTAGCTGGGTTGTTCCCCATGTCTTTCTTGGTCGTTTCCCCCCCCCCCTAGACTTTTTCATCATCTTCCTTTTGAGCCACCGCCTCCAACGAATGGGTTCTTTCGTTGTTCGGTAACAGATGTTCTTGATAACCTTCCCAAACATTCGATCTATCGACTTTATAAAATGTACTTTTAGAAAAACACACAAAGTATTTGTCACCGACTTCTGATAGTATGTACCCATTGTTGGGTCACTCGGCTTATTTCATAACCAAGAAATGGCTCCCCATTCTCTATTCGTAGATTTGCTTTCCCCGTGAAAAAATAAATTAAAATTCTTTGTTTCATATATCTTGAAGTGTATGTGCTGAACATTTTCATGATTTTCTGTTGCGTGGCGCTTGCTGAGTGCAACGAATTCTCAGTTGGTTTTGAATGAAGGAAAGTCGTGATTATATGTACAGACAATGTCTGATTATATGAACAGACAATGTCTGATATATGAACAGACCATGTCCGATTATATGTACAGACAATGTGTGATTGTATGAACAGACAATGTCTGATTATATGTACAGACAATGTCTGATTATATGAACAGAAAATGTCTGATATATGAACAGACCATGTCCGATTATATGTACAGACAATGTGTGATTGTATGAACAGACAATGTCTGATTATATGTACAGACAATGTCTGATTATATGAACAGACAATGTCTGATATATGAACAGACCATGTCCGATTATATGTACAGACAATGTGTGATTGTATGAACAGACAATGTCTGATTATATGTACAGACCATGTCTGATTATTTGTAAAGACAATGTCTGACTGTATGTACAAGCTGTGTTGGTGCTACAAATAGTTTAAGAATCCCTGTTTTAGATCATATCGTCTTTGAGTAGTGCAATAATTGAAGTGCATTATTGGCAAGATGTCATGACTGAACCAACCGTCTGCCATTGTCCGTACTTAAGTATAATACTACGTGCTAAACACCTGACATGTCATGGGTCTAATCTAAATGCTACATTCCTGAGTTCACGAAGATTCCATCGCCACGCCGATGACGCGATTTTTAGGCCTAAATTCTTTTTTCAAATATATTTTTTTACATTTATTTTTGTTACTGCCCTTGACGAGATTATTTTGTGACGTACTGGCCAACTGTCTAGACTTGACCTGTCTAAAAGGATTGACCTTACTCTGCAGGGAGTTCCACGACCCGGCGTTGTGATCCCACCATGGTCCTAGCACACCGTAAATGTGACCTGACTGACAGACGTGTCCATTTTAAGGGGCTCATTTTCCCACGATAAGTTTCATTCGCAAGTCGACGACTTGACTTTCTTTTACCGGTAACAGCCAACTCTTGCTAGATTCATTCCTTGATGATCATTTTTGTATCATTTTTTTTTAATTATTATTATTACTGCTCCCAGTGTTGTGTTCCACGAATTGACAGAACTGCTCCCAGTGTTGTGTCTCTACGAATTAACATCACTGTTCCTAGTGTTGTGTTCTACGCATTGACATCACTGCTTATGACTCCGCTCTTATGAGTTGCGTAAAATATTGCATTTAAAAATATAAATTATTCATTTGGCCAAAAGAAAATGTATCTAAATTTTTGGTCTGAACGTGTCAGGTGATCTGAGCGTGTCAGGTGATCTGAGCGTGTCAGGTGATCTGAGCGTGTCAGGTGGTCTGAGCGTGTCAGGTGGTCTGAGCGTGTCAGGTGGTCTGAGCGTGTCAGGAAATGTTTTTGGAACTCACAGACGTACATCTTTACTTTGAATCTAAAAATGTCTTTTAAAAATTAGATGTGAAGAGATTGTAAGATTAGCTGACAGCCATTACGTTATGTGACTTTCTGGATGTCCTTCAATTTCCCAGAGCTTATTTCAAGTTGCGCCTACAATCTAACGACATTCGTTAACGAATAATTATGAATAAATACATGGGAACAAATGTTTAATGTTGAGAAAGTAAGCCTACATTTGTACATTGTTCTGGACAATGTCTACAATTGCATACACTTTTTAGTTTATGTCAAGAAGTTTGTTGTTTTAAAAGGTTTCTGAATTTTCCCAAATATTCGACACATTATTTTCGACATTATCAAAGAGTGTGACTTTTTTTATGCTATCAATATGTTTTGGATCATCTTCATCACTTATACCTACGTCATTAAAATGCTATAAATACACTTTAGATCATCTTCGACACCAATGCATAGGTCATTTAAATGCTATAAATATGTTTCAAATCATCTTCGCCACCAATACATATGTCATTTAAATGCTATAAATATGTTTCAAATCATCTTCGCCACCAATGCCTATGTCGTTTAAAAGAAAACAAAAGTGTCGGATTTGGCCGCGGGAATTATGCATATTGTCCTTCAGTTTGGTGTGTATGTTTAAGACACCGGATGGCTTTACTGAACATTGGATATTTGAATGTGCTTTGAAGCTTTCAAATCAATAAAGTTTAGATAGGGTTAAGTAACAATGGACTATCAATAACTCACCCTAAGTCTTGAAAGTCCGACTTGCTCTATGGCAAAGAAGATGTCATCTCACTCAATCAAATGTCATCTCACTCAATCAGATGTCATCTCACTCAATCAGATGTAATCTCACGCAATCAGATGTCATCTCACTCGATCAGATGTCATCTCACTCGATCAGATGTCATCTCACTCGATCAGATATCATCTCACTCGATCAGATGTCATCTCACTCAATCAGATGTCATCTCACTCAATCAGATGTAATCTCACTCAATCATATGTCATCTCACTCAATCAGATGTCATCTCACTCAATCAGATGTCATCTCACTCGATCAGATGTCATCTCAATCGATCAGATGTCATCTCACTCAATCAGATGTCATCTCACTCAATCAGATGTCATCTCACTCAATCAGATGTCATCTAACCCAATCAGATGTCATCTTACGCAATCAGATGTCATCTCACTCAATTAGATGTCATCTCACTCAGTCAGATGTCATCTCACTCAATCAGATGTAATCTCACTCAGTCAGATGTCATCTCACTCAATCAGATGTCATCTCACTCAATCAGATGTCATCTCACTCAATCAGATGTCATCTCACTCGATCAGATGTCATATCACTCGATCAGATGTCATAGAAAAAACAGCAAAACTCACTGATTATTTCTAAAGGCTATGAAATACTTTGCCGCAGTCGGCCCTCGACCTATTTGCATAGATTTATAAATAGATCCTTAACTCAAATACAAGCTCAATTCTTATGGAACTAGCGAGAACCAGGCATGCGTTGCAATGCTACTAAAAGAAAAAAGTTTTTGTCTTTTAATGATGTTTTTGAAGTAATTTTTAAAAAAGAAATTATTTTTTGTTTTTTTCCGTCTGGTGCGTACAGCTGTCCACGTGAGAAGCATAAATTTTCAAAATTTAGTCTACACTCTTGTAGCGATTGACCCACTTATGCTATAGCTGTGTTTGAAATTATATTTATATAGCTCACAAAATAAAAAAAGTTTAAAAAGTAAGGCCTCGGCCCAAAAAGCGAAATTGTAAAATGGTTGTACTAATTCAGAAACCTACTTATTATGTCACACACAAACTGAAATTTCGCTATTTGTATTAGATCTAATTCCATCCACCCATACAATAGCTCTGTTTGAAATTATACTTATAAATCTCATATAAGACAAAAATAATATAGGGCGGCCGCACCAAAAGGAATATTTCAAAGTGGATAAACTTATTCAAAAACCTTAACACCTTAACAAAGTTTTATCGCAATCGGATAAATGGTTTAGGAACGCATAAGGCAAATATATTTAGCTTATAAAAGGGGGGAAAAAATTAGGGCCCTAGGCCCAAATAGTTATATTGCAAATGTGTGTAATAATTCAGAAACATTTGCGAGCGTGTTTACAACAACTCACAAACTCGCAGTCGGAAGAGTGGTATAGGAACGCATACGGGGACTTACATATATACATTAATTTTTTATAGATATAGTTAACAGAATAATAGGCTACCTTTTGCGCAACTTTTCAAGGATCTATCTATCTATCTATCTATCTATCTATCTATCTATCTATCTATCTATCTATCTATCTATCTATCTATCTATCTATCTATCTATCTATCTATCTATCTATCTATCTATCTATCTATCTATCTATCTATCTATCTATCTATCTATCTATCCATCCATCCATCCATCCGCCCACCCATCCATCCATCCATCAATCTATCTACCTACCTACACATCCATCCATCCTCTGTCTGTCTTTCTATCTATTTATCTACCTATCTAATAAAATCTTAACCCATCTCTATTTAGAAAATTAAATTTTCACTTATTTAAAATAATTGGATTTTGATATTCATGGGTATAATTATGTAAATCTGCTACCTTTTCTTAACGTCATTGATTTTCTTAATTGGTAAACATACGTTAATTTTTGAAAAATAAGAATATATCATCTGGTTTTCACAACTCAAATGTTATTGGATTGAAAGATATTTTGATCCACGCATAAATGTATACACCCAATTTCCTACCCCCGATATATATGTATCTAAGTAGGTTAATTATTTATCAAATTCATTCTTATGCGTATCTTGTGCTGCATTGGGCAAAATGAATGTATCATATTACTTCCCCCCCCCCCCCCCAGAATTTTTTAAAAATTAATAAAATCATTGACTGGATTGTAACCCCCTTACTTACGCAAAAATAATTATTTTTTTTGCACTTCACATGCTTTGTTCTTATTTGGATGAGTGATAAGTGCATAAGTGAATGCCTTTTGGCTATATAGTTTGCTGCACCAATTGAATTAAACTGCATTTTCCTATTAACATTATTTTTAAAGATTAAGTTTTTACTACTTTATAAATTTCATAAAAGTTTATTTTTGGAAAAAATAAAAAGCTAAATTTGAATTTTATTTTAGCAATTTAAAAAGCAATCAATTCTATTTATTAATTTTCACTTTTAAGAAGGGGAATATACATTATCAGTTTTTTGTCACGCTCTTTTATTAAATCAAACAACGTTTAGCTTAGGCTAAATAGGCAATTCGCCCTATGACGACATTTGCGTGATTATTTAGAACAAATTAATTTTACTTTTATTTCACAATATTAACAACGCACTAAAGAACGCACTAAAAACAACTGATGTTTAGGTTTTCCCGATAAATGTGATTACTGTATAATTATTTTATCATAATTTAAAAAAAAAAATAATAACTTTCAAACGCATATAAAATGCTTAAGATAGTTCCTTAGTCGTTACTTTAAATATATTTGTAATTTTTAATAATAATACTTAAACTTTTACTAAAATAAAAGCGAATATATAATATTTTTACGAATTTAAATTTATTCAATTTCCGTAAAATAATAGAAAATAACTATGATTGTTTTTAAGAATCCGAACATATCTAAATATTTTCGGTTCTTCAGCGTTACGGTCAGCAAAGATCATTCTTATATACTAGCGAGAACCCGGCATGCGTTGCACGCCACTCAATGAAAAAAGTGTTTGTGTTTTAATTAAGTTTTAAAGTAATTTTTAAATAGAAAATATTTATTTATATTTTTCCGTCTAGTGCGTACACAAATAAATTAGAAGTTTTTTCAACGCGTGAGCAGGCAACATATAGCTGTCCACGTGAGAAGCGTGTATTTTTAAAATTTAGTCCACACTCTTGTAGCGATTGATCAACCCACGCAGTAGCTCTGTTTTAAATTATATTTAGACTAGCGAGAACCCGGCATGCGTTGCCTGCCACTCAATGAAAAAAGTGTGTGTGTTTCAATTAAGTTTTAAAGTAATTTTTAAATAGAAAATATTTATTGTTTTTTCCGTCTAGTGCGTACACAAATAAATTAGAATTTATTTCAACGCGTGAGCAGGCAACATACAGCTGTCCACTTGAGAAGCGTGTATTTTCAAAATTTGATCCACCCACGCAGTAGCTCTGTTTTAAATTATATTTAGATAGCTCAAATATTTATTATTTTTAAAATAAGGCCCCCGGCCCCAAACGTAAAATTTTTAAATGGTTGTACTTATGTCACACACAAACTGAAATGTCGTTTGTATTTGATTGATTTCTAGCCACCCATGCAATAGCACTGATTGAAATTATATTTGTATAGCTCATATAAGAAAAAAATAATTTGGGGCTCCGGCCCGAAAAGGAATATTTCAAAATGGATAAGCTAATTCAGAAACCAATGGTGCGCACAACAACTTACCAAAGTTTTATCGCAATCGGATGAATGGTATTGGAACGCATACGAAAATTATATTTAGCTCATAAAAGGGGGGGAAAAAAGAACTTAGGTCCCCGGTCCCAAAACGGAATATTGTCAAATGTGTGTAATAATTTAGAAACATTTGCATTTTTTTACAATTCACACAATTTTCATCACTTTGGATTGATGATATAGAAGCACATACGGGATATACTTATTTATGTATAGATATAGTTTACCGAATTAAGATAACTTTTTTGCAATTATTCAAGAATGATCTGTCAGTCTGTCTGTCTGTCTGACTGTCTGTCTGACTGTCAGTCTCTCTGTCTGTCTCTCTGTCATTCTGTCTGTCTCCCTATATGTCTGTCTCTCTGTCTGTCTCTCTTTCTTTCTCTCTTTCTCTGCCTGTCTCTATGTCTCTCTGTCGCTCTGTCTGTCTCTCTGTCCATCTCTCTTTCTCTCTGTCTGTCTCTCTGTTTCTCTGCCGGTCTATATGTCTCTCTGTCTCTCTGTCTCTATGTTTGTCTCTCAAGCTGTCTCTCAGTCTGTCTCACTGTCAGTCTCTTTCTCTCTGTCTATCTCTCTGTCATTATTACTGTCTGTCTGTCTGTCTCTCTGTCTGTCTCTCTGTATGTCTCTCTGTCTGTCTCTCTGTCTGTCTCTCTGTCTCTCTGTCTACATCTCTGTCTGTTTATTTCTCTGACTGTCTCTCTTTCTGTCTCTTTTTCTGTCTCTCTGTCTGTCTGACTGCCTGTCTGTTTGTCTGTCTGTCGGTTTATCTATCTATCTACCTATCTATCTATCATCTCCCTACTACATACCTATCTACCTACTTACCTACCTACCAACCTACCTGCCTACCTACCGTTCTACTTACCTATCTATCTGTCTGCCTGTCTGTCTGTCTTTCTATCTCTATATCTAATAAAATCTCTATTTTTAAAATTAAATTTTCACTTGTGTAAAGTGATTGGGTTTTGATATCCCTGGGGATAATTATGAAAATATTTTTATGATTTGTTAAAGTCATTGATTTTCTTAATTGGTTAACATATGTTCATATTTAAAATGAGAATATAGCTTCTTTTTTTTTTACAACTGAAATGTCATTGGATTGAAAGATATTGTCATCCAAGTAAAAATGCATGAACTCAATTTCCTACCATCGATATAAATGTATCGTAGAAGGTTAATTATTGATCAAATTTATTCTGAGGCTTATCTTGTGCTGCACTGGGCAAAATGAATGTATAGTGTATAGTGGGCTACACAGAGTTTAAAAAAAATAAATAAATCATCCACTGGATTGTAGCTCCCTTACTTACGCAAAGATTTTTTTTTGCTTTTAATATGCTTATTTCTTATCTAGATCAGTGATAAGTGCATTAAAAATGCTATTTGGCTATTTAGTTTTGCTACACCAATTTAATTAAAATACATATTCTTATTAAAATTACTTTTAAATGTAGAGTTTTTACTACTTTGTAAATTTCATAAAAGTTTATTTTTGGAATGAATAAAAAGTACAAACTTATTAAATGTTAAAAATACAAAGCTAAATTAGTATTTAAGTTTAGCAATTTAAAAAGCAATCAATGCTATTTATTAATTTTACTTATAAGAAGGGGAATGCACATCATCAGTTTTGTCACGATCTTTTATTAAATCAGATAACTTTTAGCTTTGGCTAAATAGGCAATTCGCACTATGACGTCATTTGCGTGATTATTTAGAACTAATTAATTTTAATTTTATTTCGCCTTATTGATAACGCGCTAAAGAACGCACTAACAACAAGTGATGTTTAGGTTTTCCCGATAAATGTGATTACTGTGTATTTCTTTGATCATATTTTTTCTATTTAATTTTTTTTCATAACTTTTAAACGCATATAAAATGTTTAAGATAGTTCCTTAGTTGTTTCTTTATATGTATTTGTAATTTATAATAATAATACTTAAACTTTTGCTAAAATAAAAGCGGAAATATAATATTTTTTGCGCATGCAAATTTATTCGATTTCCGTAAAATAATAGAAAATAACTATGTTTGTTTTTAAGAGTCCGAACGTATCAAAATATTTTCGGCTCTTTGGCGTTATGTCCCTATAGCTCATTCTTATATATAATAATATATATTCTTTTGAACAATGTAGGTAGAATATTCTAAGTAGATTTTGTAGGTTGCATATTGTTGATTGCATATTGTAGGTTGCATATTGTAGGTTGCATATTATAGGTTACATATTGTAGGCAGAATAATGTAGGTAGAATGTTGTAGGTTGTGTATTGTAGATTGCATATTGTAGGTTGTATATGTAGGTAGAATAATGTAGGTAAAATATTGTAGGTTGCATACTGTAGGTAGAATATTGTAGGTCGAATATTGTAGGGTGCCTATTGTAGGTTTTATATTGTAGGTACAATATGGTATGGTATAATAATATAGGTTGCATTTTGTGGGTAGGATATTGTAGGCAGAATATTGTAGGTAGAACATTGTAGGTAGAACAGTGAATGTAGAGTTTATAGATAGAGCATCGTTAATTATTGTAGGACACTTCTTTCTCTCCTCTATCCACTTAAATCGGTGGGACGTCGCCCGAAGACACAGGGGCAGATCTGCTGCACTGGGCGTTCTCTTATATCAGTTTTTTTTTTGTTTTTTTTAAAAGTTTCTAAGCATTGCAGTCTTGTGTGCACACCACGTGATAAAATCTCAGTTCTGATGAAGGGTGTGTTCACAAATTGTGTTGCGTCACGTGACATATCTCGCCTGAAAGAGATTTAATTTTTAAAAAGAGTGCGTTTTATAATTGTTTGTGAAATGTCTTTTGACATTGATTTTGTCTTTTGACATTCAGATTGTCTTTGTCAATGAGATTTTCTTTTGACATTGATTTTGTCTTTTAATATTAATATTGTCTTTGTCATTGAGATTGTCTTTTGACATTGATTTTGTCTTTTGACATTAAGATTATCTTTGTCATTGAGATTGTCTTTTGACATTGATTTTGTCTTTTGATATTAAGATTGTCTTTGTTATTCAGATTTTCTTTTGACATTGAGATCTTTAAAAAATCACTAAAAGTGTCTAGAGTACATAAAAAGTGTACTTGTAAAAATTATGAATGAATGTTTACATTACAGATCCGACTCGAGGTTTTAAATTTGGTAGACCAGTTTCCCACTGTAATAGGGAACGGTGCCAGGCAACGGTGCCAGGAACTGTGTTAGGGAATGGTGTCAGTGAATAGTGCCAGGGAACGGTGCCAGGGAACTGTGTTAGGGAACGGTGTCAGTGAATGGTGCCAGTAAATGGTGCCAGTGAATGGTGCCAGTAAATGGTGCCAGTAAATGGTGCCAGTGAATGGTGCCAGTGAATGGAGCCAGTGCAAGGTGCCAGTGAATGGTGCCAGTGAATGGTGCCAGTAAACTGTGCCAGTGAACACTGCCAGTGAGTGGTGCCAGTGAACGGTGCCAGTAAATGGTGCCAGCAAATGGTGCCAGCAAATGGTGCCAGAGAATGGTGCCAGTGAATGGTGCCAGTGAATGGTGCCAGTGAATGGTGCCAGTGAATGGTGCCAGTAAATGGTGCCAGTAAATGGTGCCAGTGAACGGTGCCAGATTTATTTTTTAAAATTGTATCTTTTTATTTAACCCTATTTTCACAAAATATATTTTGTATCCGGTACCAGCCAATGTGAGGGGTCTCTAACAACAAACAACCACTTTAATGCTGGTTCTAAAAGTTTTTTTTTTATTATGGCTGTTTTACTTTATTGACACATTAAACTGTTTTAGCCCTAGGGGGTTGCGGACATAGAAAAATGTGATTAAAGCGTTTAGTCCATTTCAATCAGTGAGCTGCTACATTTGACGTGGCTCCAATTGTTTTAAGACAGTGTCCACGCTGGTACAATGAACACGGCCCCATTTGTATTAAGACAGTGTCGACGCTGGTACAATGGACATGGCTCCAATTGTATTAAGACAGTGTCGACGCTGGTACAATGGACGTGGCTCCAATTGTATTAAGACAGTGTCCACGCTGGTACAATGGACATGGCTCCAATTGTATTAAGACGGTGTCCACCCTGGTACAATGGACGTGGCTCCAATTGTATTAAGACAGTGTCCACCCTGGTACAATGGACATGGCTCCAATTGTATTAAGACAGTGTCCACACTGGTACAATGGACGTGGCTCCAATTGTATTAAGACAGTGTCCACCCTGGTACAATGGACGTGGCTCCAATTGTATTAAGACAGTGTCCACACTGGTACAATGGACATGGCTCCACTTGTATTAAGACAGTGTCCACACTGGTACAATAGACGTGGCTCCACTTGTATTAAGACAGTGTCCACACTGGTACAATTGACGTGGCTCCACTTGTATTAAGACAGTGTCCACTCTGGTGCAATGGACGTGGCTCCCATTGTATTTAGACACGATTAAAGGTGTGAAGACTTTCTTTCCACCCCAAGACATTATTTTATACAAAATTCTTTGACTGAGTTTGAATTTCACTGAGCCCTCCCCTCCACTGGGATCCTTAATGGCCGCGCGCTCCGTACACTTGAGATGTGAAATAACGTAGCCAACGACGCGTTAGCCCCCGGTCAGATGGCCTCTCGATGGGATTTCTCACTGTCTGAACAGCTCCGCAAATATACCCCAGGTCCAGTAGCCTGCCGGCCACGTGAATTAGTCATGGTGCTACTCGTGTACATGTAAGCCACGCTCCGGGTCACAAAGGAAAGGTTAAAGGGTGGCACAATCCAACAGTTAATAGGATTACGACGTCTGATATTTTTCTAACTGTCGGTACTTGTAGTGCATTCTGGGTACGGTTAGTGTCTCGGGGGCTGGGCTAATCAGATTACAGCGCCATCTATTCAATGGTGGATCCATCTTGTCATACACCTACTGAGTTATATAAACTGCCCCTCCCCCTTCGCTCACCGCAACAATTTCTCCGCGGAGGTGACCAACACTCTCACCGAGATCCGTTTTTTAACGGCTGCACAAAAAACAGAAACCCGCTTTGCTACGCGACATCTAAACCTCGGAGCAGTTACCAGTTGCTTTATTATTTGTATAAAATAGTCAACATTTATAAAGACACATTATACTTCTCTCTCCCTCTCTCTATCTGCCAATCCGTTCACCGTCCTTATTGTTACTTACCGCTATAACGTAGAGAAATTAACCTCTTATTTTACTCTATGGTCCGTGACAAACAGTACATTACAAAAGACGATACCATTAATTAATTACTTGAATAAAGAACGATACACAAACTAGGGCTCCTTACAAATAACAATTTAATTAGTTAATTTAAAATGTAAAAAATCGTATAGAATAAAACTAAGGCTATTGACCTACAGTACAGCATGATCTTGTACCGGTAAAATGTTGGGGAAAAAATACACACAATCACGCACAGAGTAAATATTAATATACAAATCTTTGTCTCGTATCGTAATGGCAAAACTCTCTATCATCATGTCGCTAGGCGTATTTATAGTCCTTTTTAGAGACTTTTCCAGAAAGGGGTTTGGCACTGTATCGCTATCTCGGTCAATCTCGTACGTTCTTAAGAATTCTATTTCTACAGACGATAGACGGTATTTATTTGTAGGCAAGGTCAAGGGAGACATTTCGTAATTAAGCCACACCCTGTCGTGTTGCCAAACTTGTGGTCACCCAGAGTTCAATGCTCGGGTCTAACAACGTAAACAAAGACGCCTATCGTAACACTTATATAGAGCTATCTCTATCTCTCTCGCTCTCTCCATCTCTTCATCCGTCCATCCATCTTTATATCTATCTATCTATCTATCTATCTCTCCTTCTCTCTCCCTCTTTCTATCCATCAATAAATCCATCTGTCCATCATCTGTATATCTATCTATCCCTCCCTCTCTCTCCATCTCGCTATTCATTAATCCATCCATCTGTCCATCCATCTGTATATCTATCTCCCTCTCTCTATTCATCAATGTATCCATCTGTCCATCCATCTATATATATATATATATATCTAAACATATTTCTTTCTTTCCTTCTTTATTAATCTCCCTCCTTAACATGTTTCACTGTACTTCGCTTTCCACTTCTCTTTCCACCTCTTTCCACCTATCTTTCCACCTATCTTTCGACCTCTCTTGCCACCGATCTTTCGACCTCTCTTGCCACCGATCTTTCCACCTATCATTTCACCTATGTTTCCACCTCACTTGCCATCGATATTTTCACCGATCGTTCACGTATCACTCCACCTTTCTTTCCACCTCTCTTTTCAACTCTCTTTCCACTTTTCTTTCCACCTATCTTTTAACCTATCTTTCCACCTAGCGTTCCACCTCTCTCTCTCCGCATGTCTTTTCACCTCTCTTACCACCTCTCTTATTTTAATTTCTCTTTTACTTAAACTATTTTCTTTGAACCATCTAATCTGATCTAACTTTTCCCTTCCATGAGGTACATACGCCCCACTCTTGCTCTCTATCACGTACACCCTCCCTCTCCCTCCCTTTCTTCACCCAGTCGCCGACACAGAGACACACGGAGATGCACATGGGTGCCTGCTACTTGTAAACAAACCAGTGGTATAAAACTGTTCTGTTGTAGTGGCTGATCCATGTTAAGACACCCGTGCTAGCTTGCAGGCAGGGAGGGATGTTGGAGGTGGTCTCGTGTTGAGCAAAACAACGAACCTTATGTTTGGTCGAACTCTAGTTATGGGATACATTTTTTACAGTTGTTCTTAGATTGTGTCTCTATACCTCAAATACACTTTTTTCCCGTGTTTAACGAAAGATTTGCCTCGCAGACGTCAATGGCTCTAAATATTCATATAATCTTTAAATGTGAGTATGGATTTAATTTATGTTATAATTGATTAATTTATCAGGTGCAACATAACGGTAAATTGCAACAATTTCGATCATATAGTTAATGGTATTGTTGAGTTCTGCTCTGTCTTTAGTTCTAGGTGTTAAAGCTGATATTGTGTTTTTAAAAAAAACATAACAAAACCGATGAATGTGTTTTAGAAGGCCCGCAACTGTACACACGTAACAAAAAATAAAACTTAAGAGCTAGGAAATGGGAAATATTTTATATATATATATATATATATTAGAACTATCGAACGTTATTAATATAGGTTAATGGGTATATATCGTGGTGATTCTGTGATTAGGTAGTGGATGCCCTGATTATCAGAAGCGTGGAATTCTAACTCGAAATTTATTAGACACAATCAAATTAAGTATAAACACAACTACAGTTGGCTTCCAAATAATAAAAATTATCTGAAACAATGAATCAAAGACACTGATGTCAATTGTCACTAGGGCTTTTTAAAAAAAATAGCTAGACACATCTTGTTTTATAATCCTCCAGAAGGCCGTCACATGGTAGACTCGTTAACTCTTGCATTACTGCACAGTATATCTATTTGTTCTGATACACAGATCTCGTATTAAGACACGCCTCTGTCGACAGTCAGCAGGGGCGTCGCCACGGTTTTCAACAGTTTTTATTCAATCCTTTACATTAACTACACTTTTGTGTGTTTAGGGAAAAACCTTCGGACGGCTTATTGACCCACTCCCCGGCAACCTATCGAGCTGAAATTTGGCACATGGACTCTTTGCGGATGGCTACACATTTTTTCAACCTTAACCCGCAAAATCAGATTTTCCTGTTTTTCAAGGGGAACATGAAGGAAATATGATGCCACTGATTTCACGAAATAAAATTCAAAAAAAAAAAACTGCGCTAAATGAGATTACTTGTGAAATAAATCTGCTGTGTCAATATGAGTGGGTCGATAGAATATTAATTTATGATTCAGGGGCTTGAAAAAAAATTTGGAGTTGCGAGCCTTGGTTGGGGGCGGGGGGCACTAATTGGGATTCTTGTAAAGTCCGTTACTTGCATGTTTTGTCAAATTTCCAGCCCTACCCACCCCCCTTTTCCGGAATTGCTTAATGTTACATTTTATAAAGGATTTATACGAAAACATTGTTTTTTTTGTGTTGTTTGATTGGAGTGCGATCAGAGCAAGAACTTGATATGATGGATGAGTGGGGAAGGGGCGTGTTTTAAAAAAAGCTGTTTATCTTACGAAAACAAGGACATGAACTGGCTAAGCTACTGGTAGTATAGAGTTCTCTCCCTGGCATGAGCGTGCCCTTAAACAAGAGCTGGTATTGGCCATAAACGCCTCATCGTGACATTAACACCCGCGCCGAAATGTGCGCACCACGTGTGCAATGCTTTGTTTTGGTGTAGATGTAGAGGGCTCATCCAGGCAGGTGTGCACACAAGGGTGCGGAGATGGTGGTGTGAGCGAAGACGGGTGCTAGGGTATGTGGTGATGAAATATATAAAAAATAGTGGTAGTAAATCGGGATTTCCGCGTTCGATGTAATAAACAAGGGAGGTTGGGGGGGGGGGGGGGGGAAACGATTTTGACATTCCAGTTGTATATCTATTGCTGAGGATTTTATAGTTTACAAATAGTTAATTAGCTAAAGAATTCTTTAAAAACCGTTTATAGCCACAGGGGCAGGGCCGGATTTACAGGCAGGCCGACTAGGCCGTGGCCTAGGGGCCCCGCGAAATAAGGGGCCCCAAAATTGTGAGTAGTTATATAAAAAAATTGAATATCAATCGAATTGCAATGAAATTATTGTTGAAATAAAATCTTGAATTACATTTAAGTAGTAATATATTTTTTTATTTTAAAAAAACTTAGCCATATATTTTTATTTTTCAAAATGAGGCCTCAAATTTTTGTTGGCCTAGGGCCCCTAAAATTATAAATCCGGCCCTACACAGAGGTGTGTCCTTTTCATTTTTACGACTCCAGCTCATATCAAAACTAAAACAAGTATTTTGAAAAAAAACGTTATCGTCATATGTGGTCCCGTTATTGCTCTACAAGAATTCTAATTTCCAGGTTTTAGTTTAGAGCTGGCATCGAAATACAATACCCAGAGTTCAAAGAGTTAATAAATTATATTCACCTACGCCGCCATTTCAAAGTTGATTAGGTTTATCTTATACTCTTGAAACCAAAACCATCGCAAACTCAAAATGGCGTCTCATTTTACTTTCACTTTCTTCGAATAACAAAACTTCAATTGACGCCATAAAGTACTTTACAATAATATTTTTTTTTTCAGTAGGACAATATTAGATTCCATAATACACTGGCGTACCTAATTACTTAGGGCTTCAATAGACGACAATATAATAGAAAGCGAAAAAAGAAAGTCGTTTTTTCAATTTCTGATCATCCTATGTGATATGACACCATCGTCCCAATGGGGAGTGCAAAAATTTTTTGTATCGAGTCCGTCATCTATCTCGAATGGGAGGTATAGAAATAAACTCTTGAATATTTTTGGTCCGAGCTTACGAATACGACTACTTACAAGATAGTAATGGAATCGAGTACAGCGCAAAATCTTTTACGCCATGAGTCTACGTCACAAATTTAACTACGTCAAACTTACGCAGACGTGTACAGCTTAAAAGCAAACCTCTGTGAATTATTTATCTTCCGGCTAATGGACGGCAGTTGAGGTCTGATATTGAGCCGAACACCACCGCAGACTTGGACGTGAACAATGCGTGGGTCGCGAGCGGAGCATCCACGATAGAACGCGGGTCTTTTGTTAAACACATCACGCTGCTAAATGGATTAAACGACACTTTTTGCTCAACAGAAGTCTCAAGTTACGATTTAACTGAATTTCAGCCATTACTCTCATAGCCGTACGTCCGTTCAAACTGTCCTATGATAAGGGCAACAAGTAATACATGGAAACAATCTTATTGTAGCCGCGGGATGGTGTCTGGCAGTTTTCGATTTATTGAGAAGTCCAAGAAGTAAGTTCTTGAAAACGAAAGCTTTTATTTTTGCTTAGAGATTATTTCTTCACGGGAAAGAGAGAAAAAATGGAACCCTTAAAAAAAAAAGTTTTTCCGTACAAATCCTTTGCAATCATTTTTATTTGCGTTTATGTAATTGTACGGAATTTTTCATTATGTGATTGTAGCGAGTGATTTTTAGAAGGGAACGGCTTTGATCAAACTTAGAGTATGCAAAATCTAATAGATAAAGATATATTTATACCCGAAGACGTCACAAAAAGACAAAGCACACGACAACAGCTAGACTATTATCTCCTTGCACACGACAACAGCTAGACAATTATCTCCTTGCACACGGCAACAGCTTGACAATTATCTCCTTGCACACGGCAACAGCTAGACAATTATCTCCTTGCACACGGCAATAGCTAGACAATTATCTCCTTGCACACGACAACAGCTAGACAATTATCTCCTTGCACACGACAACAGCTAGACAATTATATCCTTGCACACGACAACAGCTAGACAATGATCTCCTTGCACACGACAACAGCTAGACAATGATCTCCTTGCACACGAAAACAGCTAGAAAATGATCTCCTTACCAAAACGCGCAACCATTGAACATATCAAAGTGCATTCATCTTTTCCTTGAAAAGCAGGAAAACCTTAGTTTTGGGTGTTTGGGGGGCGGGATGAAAATTGAAAGAATGTGTTATCATCGGCAGCGACTTCATATGCCATGCTCCAGTTCGTTAGGATGATGGGAAGTGGGTCAATTAGCCTTCAGGATATTTTAACACCTGGAAGAAACCCACAAAAGCACAATTAATATAAAGTTATTTTTTAATGGAGAAGAAAATGACTATATCTGAAAGGAGACATAAGGAGAACAATTTATTTGAAGGGCATAAATATAATTTTTTTTTTCTGGCATCCGTCCGTCATAATGTGACGATAGTGTAAACGTCGCTGGACGAAATCGCAAGGCCTGGGATTTTGTTGATTTAGGAGGATAAACTAGTAGCTAGACATCAAATCACCTATCTCACGGCCGTCTGGATAGCCCGTGAAAAAAATGTGGATGATGCAGCTTGACGCCAGCAGCGTTGCAGGAGTTGCCAGAATATTCATTGTGTCAATGCCATACCACCTACGGTACTCCATCTTCGGGTTTGAACTCAGAGTTAGCCCTCTTAGATGAGTTGTCATCCATAGCGACTCCCATCGATCCAAGATGCTGGTGGTGTTTTAGCTTGTCTAAGCTTTTGCTGGGGATTGAACTCCAGTCCAAAATCTTGTGATTAACTCAGTTTAGACCGCTCGGGCACGCGGCACCCACATTAAAGCGGTGTAAATCAGGGTATTTAGCAGGTTATTCAAAGTATGACAAACATACCTGACTAGCAATAGACATCAAAGTATGACAAACATACATGACTAGCAATAGACATCAAAGTATGACAAACATACATGACTAGCAATAGACATCAAAGTATGACAAACATAAATGACTAGCAAAAGACATCAAAGTATGACAAACATACATAGCTAGCAATAGACATCAAATTATGACAAACATACATGACTAGCAAAAGACATCAAAGTAGGACAAAAATACATGACAAGCAATAGACATATTTTATCATAACGAGCCATAAGCGTGTTGTATAAATAAAGTTGAATAGCAACGATGATTAATATCATATCCAACTTGAATATCCAGAGGGCAATTAAAATAATATGTTAATTATATTTATGTTGATAGTTTAGCTTATATGAGAAGTACACAGTTTAGCTTACATGAGAAGTACACAGTTTAGCTTACATGAGAAGTACACAGTTTAGCTTATATGAGAAGTACACAGTTTAGCGTATGTGAGGAGTACACAGTTTAGCTTACATGAGAAGTACACAGTTTAGCGTATATGAGAAGTACACAGTTTAGCTTACATGAGAAGTACACAGTTTAGCCTATATGATAAGTACACAGTTTAGCTTATATGAGAAGTACACAGTTTAGCTTATATGAGAAGTACACAGTTTAGTTTATATGAGAAGTACACAGTTTAGCTTATATGAGAAGTACAAAGTTTAGCTTACATGAGAAGTACACAGTTTAGTTTATATGAGGAGTACACAGTTTAGCTTTTATAAGAAGTAAACAGTTTAGCTTACATAATAAGTACACAGTTTAGTACATGAGAAGTACAAAGTTTAGCTTATATGAGAAGTACACAGTTAAGCTTATATGAGAAGTACACAGTTTAGCTTACATGAGAAGTACACAGTTTAGCTTACATGAGAAGTACACAGTTTAGCGTATATGAGAAGTACACAGTTTAGCTTACATGAGAAGTACACAGTTTAGCGTATGTGAGAAGTGCACAGTTTAGCGTATGTGAGAAGTGCACAGTTTAGCGTTTGTGAGAAGTGCACAGTTTAGCCTATATGAGAAGTACACAGTTTAGCGTATGTGAGAAGTGCAGAGATCTGCTCCACGTATCTACGTGAGATGCCACGGCGTCTAGTACAATCTCAATATATTTAATTTCGCAAATATCCCGTCCTACTTTCAGCACGCATACCCTGGGGTGTCTGATGCGTGAGTTAACCTACAAGCTGTAGATACTTGGCTATTACAACGCTACGATCGTTCAAGTAGATCTATTTAAGACTTAACCACGGGGCCGTGTGTGTACTATAATGAAATAGCTGTTAAGATGAAATGAGCGCACATGTGGGATATATGTAAGATTTTAAAGCACTGCAGTTTGACTATGGCGATGTCTTTGTTGAAAGGTGCATTGAATTAGCCCACAAGTAATTCAACTAAAACACTATATACTTAACATGTTCAGTAATTAACAGGAATCGCCAGTCACAAACACATAATAAAAAAATAAATTATACAATTAGGATATAACATGTGTTTTAGTTACGAAGCGGCCAGATGTCACCAGTGAAATGTCTCGATTCAAATCGAGTTTGGCTGTCTCGCGACGGAGTACCTCCAACGTGCCGCTTGGCGGCCCGAAATAGTTAGCGTTATTCGGTTTGGGGGAAGAAAGGGTTATGTCTGAGAACATCTAATGAGCTCTGGCTCGACTGACTGCTGTTTTTCTTAAGGTATTAGATTAGACCCAGCCCCCTGACGTAGAACATATGCGGACATATCGGAGGGCAACTATGTCATAGTCAGAAACCAGAGGACGCAAGTTCCCTGCCGGTGACGCGCTGGTCACTGGATGGTCAATCACCGGGCACGTGTTGGTTACTGGATGGTCAATCGCCGGGCACGTGTTGGTCACTGGATGGTCAATCGCCGGGCACATGTTCGTCACTGGATGGTCAATCGCCGGGCACGTGTTGGTCACTGGATGGTCAATCGCCGGGCACGTGTTGGTCACTGGATGGTCAATCGCCGGGCATGTGCGAAACTTGCCTGAATAGTTCCCAGCACACAGTCTCGTGCGACTTATAAATATCAGAGGGTGCGTGTACTTGTTACTGTGAGGGGGGTACCCTGGGGGATACCCTGGGAGCGGGGGTACCCTGGGGGGATACACTGGGAGGGGGGATACCAGATTTATCATGGTGACACTCAGAGCGTGGGTTACATCATTACGCATGAGTGGCACATTGCCACCTAATGATTATCGGGTCTATTGTTTATAAGTTGTATATAATCATTGCGACGTTTATCAAAAATAGATCAGAGATCATTGCCCATGTTGGCTATTGGGTTTACCTTACCTGGTCAGTTGTCGCAATATTGACATGACGATAGATACGGTCAAGTTAACAAAATATGCGTTAAGGTTATCACGATGTGCGAGTTGGTGACAGAACTTGCCATACGGTTGTCATGATGTGTGAGTTAGTGATAGAACTTGCCATAAGGTTGTCATGATGTATGAGTTAGTGACAGAACTTGCCATACGGTTGTCATGATGTATGAGTTAGTGACAGAACTTGCCATACGGTTGTCTTGATGTATGAATTGATGACAGAACTTGTCACACAGTTTTCACGATGTTTGAGTTAGTGACGTAATTGACCACACCTTTGTCACGATATAGGAGTTAGCGACATAACTTGCCATACATATATTTATAGATTGTGTTTTGCACTGAGATTCAGTCGTGTCAAACAGATGCTACTAACAGAAACTATCTACAGATGCTACCAATATAAACTACATACAGATGCTACCAACAGAAACTACCTACAGATGCTACCAACATAAACTACCTGCAGATGCTACCAACAGAAACTACCTACAGATTCTACTAAAAGGCTGGGCGCCCCATTGATAAAGTGTTTGTTTATTCCCCCGCCTGTAACTAATACGTGCACCGAATGACCCCACTACACGTCACCGAAACGTACACACACAGATTACAGAGATGTCCTCTCAGATACCTTGCACCGCTTATCTTCAGTACTGTGGGTTGCTGTTTATGGGAACCTGACGGGGTTCAGTCGACGCTCGTGTGCCAGGAGTCATATACAGGTCAATCACATTTTGGACAAGAGGCGGTGGATTTCTTAGGCGTCGTTATAGCTTGATTCAGGATGGAGTCCCCGTGCGTCGGACAAAAGTTAGGAAGTGTCTATTGGTAGTCCAATCAAATCTAACCAAAAGCGCAACTATCAAAACCCGCTTTGAATGACGAGGTAGTTAACTACCAATAGCCGTAGCCTTTATAATGTGGTGCTGCTTTATACTCGAGTCACGAGTTTTTAAAAAGATTACGATGTAACTGTTTATTGTGTCATTTAAGAACATATGTGTAGTGACAGTGTCATTCTGGTACATACGTGTAGTGACAGTGTCATTCTGGAACATATGTGTAGCAACAGTGTCATTCTGGAACATATGTGTAGTGACAGTGTCATTCTGGAACATACGTGTAGTGACAGTGTCATTCTGGAACATATGTGTAGCAACAGTGTCATTCTGGAACATATGTGTAGTGACAGTGTCATTCTGGAACATACGTGTAGTGACACTGTCATTCTGGTACATACGTGTATTAACAGTGTCATTCTGGAACATATGTGTAGCAACAGTGTCATTCTACAACATATGTGTAGCAACAGTGTCATTCTAGAACTATGTGTAGCAACAGTGTCATTCTAGAACAGCGGTTCTCAACCTGTGGGTCCTTTCGCAGGGGTCGCCAAGGACCATTGGAAAACACACATTTCCGATGATGATTTTCTTAGAAACCGATTGATTTGGTCCAACTGAAAAACCATGTCACAAATTTTCATTTTTTAGATATCCCCCTTTGAACTATTAACCCCGTAATAAAGCTTAAACCTACAGTGAAAACTACTGCACAAATCAGCTTGTTTACGGGTAATCGCGGATTATAAATAGGGCATTCAATAGACGAATCTGACAAGTCCAGTGAAAATGTAGAAGAAAAAACTAAAAGTTACCTCCTTTAATATCAAGTGATGCGCTTAACCAATGGCAAGTAAAGAAAACGTAAATAAATAAAGAATATAGGTCAAAGGTCAGATGCTGAAATTACACCGAACAATAAATGCTACAATTGTTATCTACGATGAATTTAAAGTGAAAATTTAAAGGCAAAAGTAAATATCGGTTGGGGAAGCAGAGTCTTTCTTGTCATAATACATGGGGTAAAGATAGTCATAATACATGGGGTAAAGATAGTCATAATACATGGGGTAAAGATAGTCATAATACATGGGGTAAAGGTAGTCACTGTTCAAGTTTTATGTCATTAGAAGCAGTGTATTGAGAGGAAAATTTAGGATTAAGTTTAATCAGTTTCAGTAGACCTCTCCTGCAGTCAGAACTATTTTGCCCAAGCTCAACATGCCGTCGTACTAAGTTTCGTCTCTGTTAAAAATTGCCCCTGATGAACGACGATTGCCTTATAAAGGCAAAAAAATATAATAAAACGCAAAATAAAAAGTATGCTCGTCTACTGCTTCACGCCTTCTTTTGAATCTGACCATTGAATGATGAGAGCATTACAATGATTTACAACATAGTCATTGTTAATCATTTTAAACAATTGTATTTAGTCCCATCTGATCACAAGCTGTTAAACACGTTGTAAAATATCTCTATGTTTTCATTGTAATTGAAAATGCAGGCCATTATCTTTTATGTTATTAATGAAAGTCTTACAGTGAACTGAGTATTGACTGATGTGTATGTGTAAAATAGCATAACATAAGCTTACTCCATAAATTTCAGTACCAGTTCAAGGTCGTAATGAGTCATATTACTTATATGTCACTTATAATTTATAATAAGCTGAATGATAATGGCACTGTGAAAGTATAAACTTGATATAAATTATTACATTATCATTGAGTCATTACACGGAAATTACACCACCTGTACAAGATCTCAGTGGCTTGTACAAGATCTCAGTGGCTTGTACACTGCTTCAGATAAAAAAAAAAATTTAGATTTTTTGAAAGAAATTGTTTTTTTATGTCGGCCACACTTTGTTTTCTTATTTAGAGAGGTCTTTTAAGTTTAATAAATGATGAATAAGAGATGTAATTGGCTTTTAAAAAACAAAAAAATGTAGTTAAATTAATAAATTTCAAAAAGTTGACAAGTCACAATATTGAGTCAGTCGGATAATAAACTGTAAAAATCTGTCACAAAATATCTAGTAACTAATATATTTTTAAAGTAAAATGGTATCACTAAATAGAGGCAAATTATAGAATTTTACTTGAGAATATGTTGGATACTTTCAAACTTTAAAATCCCCTTTTCTCAAACTCTTCAAAATGTTACATGTCTATTTTTTACATTGAGATCTTCAATATACCATCTTTTAGAAACCATCCCATGACAATGGATCGTGAAGAGAAGAACGTTAAGAAAATAAAATACAGTGAGGATTATTTGCAGAATGGTTTTACCTCAATAATTACAACAGGGATTGAGAAACCGCAATGTGTTATTTGTTGTGAAGTTCTATCAGCCGAATCTATGAAGCCGAACAAACTAAAAGACATTTTGATAGCAAGCATCCAAGCTTTGCCGGCAAGGATACCAACTATTTTAGATGTAAAGCTGATGGACTCCAGAAAGCCAGACGTGACACTGGTGGCAAGTACCAAAAACAAAACGTAGCAGCCGTTGAAGCTTCATATTTGGAGGCACTCAGAATCGCCAGAGCTATGAAACCTCACACCATTGCTGAAGATGTATTGCTGCCAGCGGCCAAAGACATTGTTCGCGATATGATCGGAGATAAATTTGTTACGAAATTGAGTACAATTTCCTTTATCCAACGACACTGTCCGCAGAAGAATTGATGACATGATAATCAAGTCTAAATACAGAAGTAGAATTGTTGTGGAATAGGATCTTCGTTGTGCGCTTGCAAAAACAGCCCCGATCATTTCTCAACCTCCGCACTGACGTTGGCTTTTTACACACACTGTCGCAAAATGTAGCAATGTAGTTTACTGTAGTTATGTTAACACTGTTACCCATGCTACACCATGCTTCAAGACAAAATAACATTTATTTGTTGTTAGAAATAAATAGTTCACAATTTATAATTATCTATTGTTTTTGTGATTTTGAATTATGTTTGAATTATGTTCAATTTGTAACCATGGAAATAAATCCTGCATATCAGATATTTTCATTACTATACATAACAGAAGCAACATAACAGTTAAGAAGTAGCAACGAACATAAGTTTATGGTTGGGGGTCGCCACAACATGAGGAACTGCATTAAGGGGTCGCGGCATTAGAAAGGTTGAGAACCGCTGTTCTAGAACATATGTGTAGCAACAGTGTCATTCTAGAACATATGTGTAGCAACAGTGTCATTCTAGAACATATGTGTAGCAACAGTGTCATTCTAGAACATATGTGTAGCAACAGTGTCATTCTAGAACATATGTGTAGCAACAGTGTCATTCTAGAACCTATGTGTAGTAACACTGTCATTCATGAACACATTTTGAATTAATTGTGTCTTCTGAGAACATGGTGTGTCGTATTTGTGTCGTTCGGGCGTTATTTCATCCGGCGATGCACTTGGTGCTACCAGTAATTTACCAGACGAGTTGCCCCAGGGAATGTTCACATGAGTGATCTCAGAAAAAACTGGAAATAATTTGACTTAACAATCTGAATTATAAAATCATTCTTATAGAAATTCACATCTTATCATCAGATTTCAAACTTGAAACTTTTTTTAATAAAAAGTGCACAGCGCAATTAAAGAGCTGATAAAACACTCAGCTGAACCCACATACATTGTTTCAGCTGAACCCACATACATTGTTTCAGCTGAACCCACATACATTCAGATAAACACTCAGCTGAACCCACATACATTGTTTCTGCTGAACCCACATACATTCAGATAAACACTCAGCTGAACCCGCATAAATTGTTTCAGCTGAACTCACATACATTGTTTCAGCTGAACCCACATATATTGTTTCAGTTGAACCCACACACTTTCAGAGAAACACTCAGCTGAACCCGAATACATTGTTTCAGCTGTACCCACGTACATTGTTTCAGCTGAACCCACGTACATTGTTTCAGCTGAACCCACGTACATTGTTTCAGCTGAACCCACGTACATTGTTTCAGCTGAACTCACATACATTGTTTCAGCTGAACCCACATATATTGTTTCAGTTGAACCCACACACTTTCAGAGAAACACTCAGCTGAACCCGAATACATTGTTTCAGCTGTACCCACGTACATTGTTTCAGCTGAACCCACGTACATTGTTTCAGCTGAACCCACGTACATTGTTTCAGCTGAACCCACGTACATTGTTTCAGCTGAACCCACGTACATTGTTTCAGCTGAACCCACGTACATTGTTTCAGCTGAACCCACGTACATTGTTTCAGCTGAACCCACGTACATTGTTTCAGCTGAAGCCACGTACATTGTTTCAGCTGAAGCCACGTACATTGTTTCAGCTGAACCCACGTACATTGTTTCAGCTGAACCCACATACATTCAGATATTTAAACTAATGCTAATAACTAATAACATGAAGGGCAAAAATATTTTAAGACCTAAATGTCTGTCAGAAGTCTTCTAAAGCTCTGTTAGAAGTCTGCCCGGAGCGGGCCAAATTTTTGCCACCCCTTTCCTCTAAAAATCCTCTGCAGTTGGCCGAAAATGCAACCCCTCTCCTGAAAAAGAAATAAGAGCCCCCCGGGCTGAACGCCCCCACTTACGCCCCCCTTCCTGAGACACTGCTTATGGATGGGAGCAAAAAAAAATGAAGACTCTTTTAGCCATAAATTAGATTATGTGAATGTAAGATTTTTTAATGAATTTTATTGTGTGCACCCGTCCACCCACAACGCCCGTTTCTATCTTTAATTTCAGATCCAAAAAAATCCGTCTGCGTCAAGGGATTTTGTTGGGTCAGTCGTTCACAAATTTTTATCATAAGCTCATATCTTCTCTCGATCTTCCGCCCACCTCTATCATAAGCCCATATCTTCTCTCGATATTCCGCGCACCTCTATCATAAGCCCATATTTCTCTCGATCTTCCGCCCACCTCTATCATAAGCCCATATCTTCTCTCGATCTTCCGCGCACCTCTATCATAAGCCCATATCTTCTCTCGATCTTCCGCGCACCTCTATCATAAGCCCATATCTTCTCTCGATCTTCCGCCCACCTCTATCATAAGCCCATATCTTCTCTCGATCTTCCGCCCACCTCTATCATAAGCCCATATCTTCTCTCGATCTTCCGCCCACCTCTATCTTAAGCCCATATCTTCTCTCGATATTCCTCGCACCTCTATCATAAGCCCATATCTTCTCTCGATCTTCCGCCCACCTCTATCCGAAGCCCATATCTTCTCTCGATCTTCCGCCCACCTCTATCCTAAGCCCATATATTCTCTCTGTTATTAGAATAATGGACGGCCTTTAAACTTAAGCCAGGTGAATGGGAAAAGTCCAATATCGCAAGGGCGGAGACAACAACAATCACTTTATTGTCAAGCATTTGATCGTGAAACGTTGAATCCATTTGACAGCTGCTGGAATAGGTTTATCAGGGGTAGCAAGGTTGAGACTATATAATGGTATGCATAGGTTTGTCAGGGGTAGCAAGGTTGAGACTATATAATGATATGCATAGGTTTGTCAGGGGTAGCAAGGTTGAGACTATATAATGGTATGCATAGGTTTGTCAGGGGTAGCAAGGTTGAGTTTATATAATGGTATGCATTGGTTTGTCAGGGGTAGCAAGGTTGAGACTATTTAATGGTATGCATAGGTTTGTCAGGGGTAGCAAGGTTGAGACTATATCATGGTATGCATAGGTTTGTCAGGGGTAGCAAGGCTGCGACTATATAATGGTATGCATAGGTTTGTCAGGGATAGCCAGGTTGAGACTATATCATGGTATGCGATGTAGCAATCCCATTATACAATAAAACTTTTATGTTATATATATTTTAGACACTTCCGAGATATTGCCTTGGTGGTTTGAGAGTATGTATAATCAGCTGGTAAAACAATTGTCTTAGCTTTTCTTGGGTGGGTGGGTGGGGGTAGGGTAGAACAGACAGCCACATCTGGACATTAATCAATCTTTTTTTCCTGTAATTAAATCAACGCTGAACAGAGATTTAAGGTACCTTTGTTTACCCCCAGGTTGTTTACCCCTAGGTTGTTTACCCCCAGGTTGTTTACCCCCAGGTTGTTTACCCCCAGGTTGTTTACCCCCAGGTTGTTTACCCCCAGGTGTTTCTTGCATCTTAATCCTCGGAAATTCAATTGAAATAACACCACCAGTTATTTGCTCACTTGGTCAAAAGCCTAAACTCTATAAATAGAATATGAGCAGTTTGTCCATGTTGAAAAGGAAGCTAGTGGGATATGGTTTTGGGGGTGGGGGGGTATTTAAAACCATTTGATTCCAGGGTAGAAAAAAGGGTTTGTGATGTTCACCTGAACCGAAACAAAGTTTATGTACGAAACTAAACAATATGACGCTGGCTTTTATCTTTTAAGTAATGCAAAGATTATAAACGAAACGAAACAATATGATAATGTTTTTTTCTTCTTGAATTAATGCAAAGGTTATATACGAAACTAAACAATATTATAATGTTTTATTTCTTGAATCAATGCAAAGGCTATATACGAAACTAAACGATATGACACTGGTTTTTTTCTTGAAGAATTTTTTTTTTTTGAAATCTCATGCAAGTCAAACACCAATTCGTATCATAGTGTAAGAAGTTGAGTGTTTTATTCAGAGCTGTTAACTTTTAAAAAAATGTGCTCTACTCCTAAGAATATGTTTGTGACTAACGCTTCGTTTAAACAATTATCACACAAGGTTCTCCATCCTAAATTAAAGCTATTAAAATATATGATTGATATCGCATTAAATAAAATTTACAATACACATCACGTAATAATATACAACAGAACCACATATGTAATTTCTTGCCGACATTTTTACACATGATAAAAAAGATTTTGACAGTGAGATGCTTGGGATTCTTCCTAAATATTTTGTTTTTTTTTTCGTTTCAGAACAATCATGAGTAACAACACGTCCCTACAGCTTCTGTTTGAGCGTTACCCTTCTAGAAATGCCATACTCGAGGAGTTCGCCCCTGCTGGTCAAATGGCGGAGAAAATCATACCCCCCATCTGGTACGCCCTTGGCTTCATTGGGAACCCCATCTCGGCTGTCATCTGGCTGGGCCAACGCATGCGCAGAAACAACTCGTCCGCCATTTATCTCGGCGCTCTCTCCATCTCCGACATGATGTTTTTGATCCTCAACCTCCTCTACATCGTCCACGTGGCCTGGGGCTATGACGTCTACAACGACCACATCGCCTGTGAGATCTTTCACCTCATCTACTACGTACCTCAGTACCTCTCCACCTTCTTGGTTCTGGGCTTTACGGCCGAGCGCTACGTCGCGGTTTGCTATCCCTTTCTTAAGGAAAAATGGTGCACAGTGAGACGAGCCGCCGGGATAGTGGCTTTCTTGGTCATATTTTCAATAGCCCTGTCGTCTGCTCAAAGTTACATTTGGACGTACAGTCCACCCAATGAGGTGTGCGAAATCAGACCGGGGGCTTCGATCGGAGACGAAATGAGTTTTTGGAGCTTGTGGACCTGGGTGACGGACATTCTTGCGTTTGGCTTAGTTCCACTGATTGTGCTGTTCTTCAATGTTCTAGTCCTGAAAGAGATCTGCAAAATTGCCCGTAACGACCTGGTCAAACGCCAGCAGAGCCGTCAGACGAGCAGCACCGCATCAACGTTAACGCTCCTGGCCGTCTCCTTCTACCTGATCGTCACTCAGTTCAGCGCCACCATCGTGGTCTGTCTACAGCAAGCGTTTCCTTATGGAGATCCCTATTTATCCGACCAGGAGATTCGTGAGGACGCCTTGTGGTCCAACTTGTTCGGCTACCTTGAGGTCAGGAAAATCGTCGAAGTCCTCTGCTTATCGCATTACGCCTGTTACTTTTTCATCTATTGCCTGACCGGTAAGCACTTCCGGAAAGAAGTCGTGTTCTTGGCGACGCTGCAAGGGAGGCTGCCCTTTCTGGCAACGCTGCTGTCGCGGAGGCGTGGCAAAGAGCACTACTCGATGGTTTCCACCAACGGCGGACACATGTCGGAGACATTCACTACCAATTTCTCCACGACCATGTGAGCCCGGCGAGCGTCACGCGATCTCCAGATTTGACAGAGACGCCGCCATCCACATGTTCTCATCCGTGTACCCGGCGTCGGAGCAGAATTACAGTGTCGGCATCGACAGGGGATTCCTTTCCCCCTGGCGCAGATATGACGAGGAGCCCGATAAAACTGATTCCCCTCTCTTGTGTTCACCCATGCTTGTAACAACAGTCTGAAACAGTGAAGACATCGGGGTCGGCCGTGCATGTAACTACGGTCTGATACAGTGAGGACGGCGGGGTCGGCCGTGCGTGTACCAAAGGTCTGAAACAGTGAGGACGGCGGGGTTGGCCGTGAGTGTAACTACGGTCTGATACAGTGAGGACGGCGGGGTCGGCCGTGCGTGTAACTACGGTCTG
Source organism: Omphiscola glabra (assembly GCA_964017045.1). Lineage (NCBI taxonomy): Eukaryota > Metazoa > Mollusca > Gastropoda > Lymnaeidae > Omphiscola > Omphiscola glabra. Next base: position 13,750,079 of record OZ024794.1, on the reverse strand, counting down.
ATACAGTGAGGACGGCGGGGTCAGCCGTGCGTGTACCAAAGGTCTGAAATACCAGGGCAAAAAGTGAAACAATTGAATTGCCACTACGGTGCACAATAATGTTTTACAGAAGAACTCATGATGGCTGACATCTCTTGGTTTGACATTTTGTATATTTAATATGTTATCTATGAAACATACTATAACAAAGGTACGACTAATGTGTAAACTATGACATATCAAATTTAACTAAAACTTCTTTACGAAGTGCAAGGCTGTTTCAGTTTATTTCCACAAAGCATATGCAATCTTATTTTTCATCGGTTCGAGTCCTTTTCTGACGGAGACACTCGATGTTCACGCTGTGGCTCTACTGTCGCCTGTGGCTCTACTCTCGCCTGTGGCTCTACTCTTGCCTGTGACTCTACTCTCGCCTGTGGCTCTACTCTCGCCTGTGGCTCTACTCTCGCCTGTGGCTCTACTCTCGCCTGTGGCTCTACTCTCGCCTGTGACTCTACTCTCGCCTGTGGCTCTACTCTCGCCTGTGGCTCTACTCACACCTGTGGCTCTACTCACGCATGTGACTATATTCTGGCCTGTGACTCTATTCTGGCCTGTGGCTCTACTCTCGCCTGTGACTCTACTCTCGCCTGTGACTCTACTCTCGCCTGTGGCTCTACTCACGCCTGTGACTCTATTCTGGCCTGTGACTCTACTCATGCCTGTGACTCTATTCTGGCATGTGATTCTATTCTGGCCTGTGACTCTACTCACGCCTGTGACTCTACTCACGCCTGTGACTCTACTCACGCCCGTGACTCTACTCACGCCCGTGACTCTATTCACGCCCGTGACTCTACTCACGCCCGTGACTCTACTCACGCCCGGTAACCTTTAGACGCAACACACTGAAACAATCATGTCGTACGTCAAGGAGTCTGGTTCAGCTGCCACGATGAGTACAAAGTAAACCAAGACTGGCTATAAGTGTCCTATACGTGCATTCTCTGCTCTTTGATTATAATAGAAATCTGTGATTTATTTGTAAATAAGAACTGGCTGATTTCTGGGCCCCCGGGGGGGGGGGGTTGAGACGGTATGACCAGATCTAGCTTTAGACTAATCCTCAGTTCAGCTGAGTGGTCGAATGCTGGTGGAAAGGTTTAGATGCAAGAGTCTAGCCTCAGGATTAGTATTAAATCTACTGTAGATGATCGCGTGAGAGACTTTTCAAGTGAAGTTATCTGTTATTATGGATTATCCTAGAGATAATAACTTAAATCAAAGTGATGTCCTTTGAATAATTCAAATGTGTGCACTATGGGTCGCAAAACCGGTCCATTTTGCCAAAACCGGTATTTTCGATATTGAAGTTTATGAATACCGGAATCGATATTTTCGATATTGAAGTTTATGAATACCGGAATCGATATTTTCGATATTGAAGTTTATGAATACCGGAATCGATATTTTCGATATTGAAGTTTATGAATACCGGAATCGATATTTTCGATATTGAAGTTTATGAATACCGGAATCGATATTTTCGATATTGAAGTTTATGAATACCGGAATCGATATTTTCGATATTGAAGTTTATGAATACCGGAATCGATATTTTCGATATTGAAGTTTATGAATACCGGAATCGATATTTTCGATATTGAAGTTTATGAATACCGGAATCGATATTTTCGATATTTAGAGACTTTTTAGTCGAGATTAGAGATGAGGATTTATCAATGAAATAAAAACATTCAGAACAAATATCACATTTTGATTTTTAATAAGCTTTTTACAATAACACAAATGATTATCTTCAGACTTTAATCAAATGAAAAAAAAATATACTTAACTTTTTAATTTAAATAGTTTTATTAATCAAATATTAAAATAATTTGTGTCGTTTTAAGCTTTGGTCAAATTGAAATAATGAGATCGTAAAATGACAACGTGTCTAATGTTTGGTCACGTAACTTTGGCCGCAAATGGTTACAAAAGTAACTTGATGAAGAGAACACCCGCTCAGAATCCACACTGGTCGTAGGAATAGACCTTAGGCTATCATACGCAATTTCTAGATATTTTCCTCTTGAACCGCCTTTCTCAAATAAAACCATTTCTATTTTTACCAATGTATCAATGTCTCCCTCCGTTGGTCTGGAAGTATTATCCTAAGCCTAAAGTTTCTTTTGTATTTCAATTTCTAATTGTCTCTTAAGCGGCAGTGTATCATCAAGTTCATCATGCTCAGATCCAAGATGTTTAATTTCAATGTTCAAAGATATTTCAGACGAGGAATCCGCTGTCTGACCAAGCTTTTGAATATTCACGATATGTTTTCGCACCTGGTCGCAATCTGGCCTTAGAAATACGTCCAAGTAATCACTGGAATGTGCAGACTTTAAATGAGAGTGAAGGCCTGAAGTTGTTCCTCCCAATGTTTTAAGTATCTTGTTACATCTAATACATTTAGCTGAGAGATTGTCCGTAGCTTTCAAGAAATAATGCCAAACTGATGTCTTTGTTTCCGATAGTTTCATATGCTTTTCAAATTTAGGTTTTTTTTTTTTCAGGGTCCCCCTTTTCTTTCTATCAACCTGGGACAATAAATCATTTTTGTTAAAAATAATTCCATCGAATTGGTTTGACGTGTAAAACCTTTTATTCTAATGTTTAAATTGTCATGTACATTTTGATTAAGTACGGTACAGACAAACTGGGAAATTCAGTCATGTAAATTTTGACAAAGAACGGTACAGACAAACTGGGAAATTCAGCCTGAGACAAAATAACTCGAAAATCAGTTATGAGTTAAATTTAAATTATTAATATTTGTTATCACAAAATAGAAGTAACATTATTTTTAAGTGTCTTAAACTTAAGGTATTGGATTATCAAAACATGGATTTACTCATATTTTTTAATGTCAAGGTTTTTTGGCATAGTTAAGAGAAATCAAGGCATAAAAAATATTTTTAACTTAAAAGTTGATTCCGTGATTTGAGTGCAACATGTTATTATTTCCATACAAACTCTTAATGTAAGTCAACATTCGACCTTCATTCGATCATACAAATTACTTATTTGCCAATAATATTAAGACATTTACCTACCAATCCTGTACCTTCACGTCTTGACTCGTCTCCACTTACACACTGCACTCGCACGATGAAATAACAAAACTAGTCACAACGTCATAATTCTTGACAAATAAGAGTACACAGATCTAGCCCGTCGGTCGGCTCTCTTTGAGCTTGAGACACGTGGTGTTATGGATTTGCACATCTCATAAATTATTGCTTTGTTTTGCTTTAACTACGACGTGGAAACTAAGAAAAACTATTTTTTTTTTAATTGAAAATGAAATCCCGAGATTATCGAAAATACCGGTTTTCTTAAATCCAATCCCGGTATTTTCGAGATCAATTATGGTCCGGTATTCCGGTATTTTCGAAATTCGGGATCCCGGATTGCGACCCCTAGTGTGCACATGGTGATCAGTGGCGGCTTGTGTGTGCATGGTCATCAGTGGCGTCTTGTGTGTACAGCGCTTGGAACTGCGGCACCAACTATGTTCACTCAAAATTGATTAATAACCTATGCTATTTTTCCTATCCTCCATTTTACTTTTACATAATATTTAATTTAATAAGTAAATATTTCACAGCCTGAGTGGTCATGGTCATCGTCATTAATCTCATTTGCTAATCCCACCCCCCACCCCCCACCCACCACCCCAAAAAAATGCTTGCATGGAACTGTGTACTTCATAGTTCCAATGAAGCGATTTTTGGTTGTTCCGCGCATGCGCACGTGTCAGGGAGGACACGGGCCCACAATAAAGAGAAGCACTGTCGCTAAAGCAGTTCTTGTCAGCGTGGTTTCAGTGTGTGGTCTCTGTGTTGTATCATGCTTAGAGTGAATTAATTTGATAAAGTGTAGAATGATAATCTTAATATTCTATTTCAAACACATGCGTACATTCAACTATGTCTTTCTTAGGGCTTTTATCAATATATAATTTTTTTCTTTCTCTTGTGGGTGTATTATGTTTTGCATAGTATTAAAATAATGCCAAATATTTTCTTAAGCATCAGCAACCCCCCTCCAGCACCCCCTTACCAATTCAACCATTCAAGTCACGAGCTGCCAACCTATGGTGAGAAAAACTCAAAATGTGATGCGGCTGAATGACACAGGGCTAAATGTGGACAAATGTGGTGCTGCTGAATGACACAAGGCTAAATGTGGACAAATGTGGTGCTGCTGAATGACACAAGGCTAAATGTGGACAAATGTGGTGCTGCTGAATGACACAAGGCTAAATAGGGACGAAGTTCATCAAATTCATCAATACATATTTTGCTTCTTATCAGAACGTTGTAGGGACAAACGTCCGAGTATCGTGCACATGGCCGTTATGGCAAGCCATATGATGGTCAGTGTACAGTACACATTGCCTTTATGGACTAAGAGATACATTGGCTATAAAATAATTGCTAAAGTGATCGCTCCAGGACATTGACTCCTAGAGTTCATTTATATCTAGAGTGCATAGACTCACAATGTTGAAATGGATAATACTACACTCAATATTGATACACCATTTGCCAGTGATATGACCACCAATCCCATTAGCCAGTGATTTGACTACAAGACATCTCCAACAACCCCATTGGACAGTGATATGACCACAAGACATCTCCAACAACACCATTAGCCTGTGATATGACCACAAGACATCTCCAACAACCACATTGGCCAGTGAGATGACCACAAGACACCTCCAACAATCCTGAGAAGCATCCCACACCAAGCCCGCCCCTGTACAGACAGCAACTAATGACCGAGTGTCTTGCTTAAGTCAGGCCCTGAAGTTCTACGATTACTTCAGTAGGATTGGGGGCAGGCAGGGGGGGGGGCAGGGCCGGCAGGGGATCGTCTTTCCTGATGTGAACCTAGTCTATTTGCCAAAATGTCTGGTTCTCAAGTTTAGATCTACCCAAGTCTAGATCTACCCAAGTCTAGATCTCCTCGAAGAATGTGGTCTGCGGGCCGGCAACGGTCCGCGAGTCCTCGCCCCTCATGAAAAAAGTGAAAACTATTAACAGACAAATGTTGAATACATATTGTGTTGGTCCCTGTTTCATTTTGGATAATTCCTACCGGCCATCCGCACAGCACAGTTTGAGAACTGTTCTAGTCGATGTGTAGAAATGTTTATGTATTTGTACGATCGATATTGGAAGAACTTTGAGTTCGATGAGATGATCAGCATCGGTTTCCCTCAGATGACATTGTTTCTCACTAGTCTCACCATTCAACGATTCACCAAGCACCGGTTATTTTGTTTTCTACGATATCAACATATCTACTGTATAAAGAATTGTAAATAACAATTGATTTTTGTATTTTTATTGAAATAATTCATGATTTTTTAATGAAATAATTCATGTTTATTTTATTTTTTTTTATGAATGTTTATCACCTTCCACTACTTTGACAAAATTCCATCTTTTAATGGCACTTTCATTTGACGACCATACAAAATAAAGCTTCCCCCTCGGACTATTTATTTGTATTAATCCGCAAAATGCGCTCGTAACCATTTTCAACAATCTATTTTTATTTTTAAATCTCGCGGTAAAAAGGTTTGGTTGAACAACTAGTAACTTTTAAAAGAATGTCAATATCTAAGTCTATGTCTCGTTCGATTCTTATTATAAAATGTAGCATAGTGGTGTAGGAAGAGCGTGTGGAGGTGGCGGTCCGCCCCGGTTGGCACCTTTTATCTTTATATTGAGGGGCGTCACCTTTTATCTTTATATTGAGGGGCGTCACCTTTTTTTCTTTATATTGAGGGGCGGCATGTTTAGCCCCCTTCACATATTTTTTTTTTTCCGTGGAGGGGAGTGGCGAAAAGCGTGGCCCGCAACGTAATGTGGGTCTTCGTGTTGGCGAACTTGTAAGTAAAGCATTTAAAAACAGAAAGAAAAAAATCCCTAAATCTACTTTACTGTAGGAAATGTTTGTGTTTATTATATACAATCTCAGACAGTTTATTGACTTTGTCCAACCCTTTGGGTATCATTACTCAAATTGACTTCATTTATATTTACAATATGTCTCAAGTACTCAATAGTGACAGAATCTGTGATACATTTTATTGGGGGGGGGGGGGGGGGGTGGAATTTAAACGGCGTTTCAATTTGATAGTTTTTATTTTTTCCCTGTTAATTTTTATAATGTCCGGACAATGTAATGGCCATCAGCCGAATTCATGATGTCAACATGTAGTGTTAACTATATGATGGCTGTTAACTTTATTACAACTTATGTAATGTTAATTTTATGATAACGTATGTAATTTTAACTTTATTACAACTTATGTAATGTTAACTTTATGATAACTTGTATAACACCTGTTCTATAAAGCGTTGTGGGGCGAGCTGAACTATGACACAGTATGCACCACATGCTAATTCCTACCTACAGTCATGCTTGTTGAGCCACATATCTCATACCATAACCCCCGGGGACGGTATCATGTTTTATATGATACGAAATAATGTAAATTTCTTTTTAAACATATCAGAATAGATGACATGTAATAAAAATTACAGGTGACCTTGAAATATCACACACAGATTTTATGACTTTGCTTTGGAAACCTTGTTTTGTTTTGTTTATTTTTTTTTCCTTTTTCATTTCCTTTCTTTTTACTGTAAAGTTGTTGTTTTGGTGGGATTTCTTTTTTTCTTCTTTTTTTTTTTGTTGTTGTTGTTTTCTTTAATTGGGGGGGAAGGGGGCGGGAGAGACAGTGGTCTTTTTTTTATTGTTTATTTAGGATGGGTAGGTTGGGTGGAGGTAGGGGATTCTAATCATTTTTTCCATGTGAATAAAACATGTGAGTAAGTCGTATGTTGCATACTTTTAATTGGCATGTAGTAAAAATTCTGATATTTTAAGTCTATGACATCGGACTGAGTATACCTGTGTTTTGTGAAGACATTTAATGTGGGTGGTTTAAAAGATGCTTGAAGTTAAACGACAATAAAATGACTGTGATGTCTGCACACCTGTCCATGAATATGAATTTTTCCTACGTTTACGCATTTTTGCGAACTCAGTGCAAAAATTATGATTTCAAAATACGACTCTTACCATAATAAATTAGTTGTTTGATTTTTTGTGAAATGTGAGAAAATTTTGTTAGATTTCTTGAAATTGCACGCCATTATTTTTCATTTTTGTATGGCCACCTCTGGCTGGTTCTTTGTCTTTCATTAATTCTATGAGACCCAATGAATGAGGCAAGTAAAACAGCGAACATAAATTTTGGTGTCAACTTTTTTTTATATTCCCTGGCCCATGGGCATAACTCCGATTAGAAACGTTTATTACTTCCATTGCCAGTTTATCTGATGAAACAATCGAGCTGATGGAAGTAGATTCTATTGAAATGAAAGTAGAAATTGTATTTACCATCTCTGTTTGGGATTCTACACACAAACAACCATGCCCGTAGATGCTTGAGGTTCTCGATGGCGATTTCAGACTAACATTAATTTCTTTTAATCCCTGTTTATAATTTGATGGAAAACTTCATTTATCTCGTTTAGTAAAATGATTTTTTGTCTAACTACTGGTAAATATATAGTTGATATGTCTTACTGAAGGTAAAAATATAGTTGATTTGTCTTACTAAAGGTAAACATATAGTTGATAAGTCTTACTATAGGTAAACATATAGTTGATGAGTCTTACTAAAGGTAAACATATAGTTGATTTGTCTTACGGTTTCTTAAAACAAAAAGTCCAGACTAAAATTGTGTGTTGCTACTTATAATCCGATTTTAAGGGAGGTAAAATTCTAAAATTAATTTGACCATTTCGGGCCTACTGTGTGCTGTGTGGTAGAAGACTGGGTGCTAAATGTACATTGTGTTCGACATCAAATATTGGTGAACAAAGAAACTTTTCTCAGAGGCTGAAAATAAAATGTTCTATTTTATATAGCGTCATTCTGGTCATTTCTGAGCACCATTCCTCATGTTAAATAATTTATTTATAATTCACTAATTAAAAAAACTATGTGCTTGTGTTAAAACGTTTTGTGCAAATATTTTCCATAACTGATATCATTAGAACTTTTTTAATGAAATATTTTTTTTTGCTTTTTAATCACTTGTTATTTTTATTTTGGCTTTCAATACACCTTTTCAATAAAACAAAATCAACTTTGTAATTTAATTCAGTCCTTTAATTTATTTTCAAGTGGGCCAATGCGGGCCAAAAATGAATGAATACGAGAAACGTTCAGACTAAAGATATACAAAAGAACACAATAAACGTTCAGACTAAAGATTGACAAAAGAACACAATAAACGTTCATACTAAAGATTGACAAAAGAACACAATAAACGTTCAGACTAAAGATATACAAAAGAACACAATAAACTTTCAGACTAAAGGTTGACAAAATTCGCTTAGGTCTGAATTAGGGTTTCTCATCTTCCGATGTTTTTTTGTTTGTTTTTTTTAAATTGTTTTTTTTTTGCTTTTAAAAACGTGATTAAAGAAACTCTCATTCCGGAATCCCGGGATAAAACGTATTCAATCATGACTAGATTATAATTTGAACTAAAGAATAACGGGTTTTATTATTATTATTGTTTTTCTTTTATTGAATGAAAAGGATTTAAAGGTTTCTTGACGTGTTGGTCACTTGTTGCTAGTTGCTTCCTTTGCCCCTACAGAGTCCGAGTACTGGATAACTAGATGACAATACGCTTGTTAAGCAAAATCAGGTTGGACCGCCTGTAGAAAACCCTCAACACTTTATATGAGTTTAGCATTCTCCACAAGTTGCAAATTCTAGTTTCAAATCATTTACGAAATATTTTCAAAATAATGTTTCTAACAACTTGTAACAATGGGTTTGTTTCAGATTTTTTTAAAATTAGAAATATTAATAAATGTATCCATTTACTTATACGTCTTATTACCTGTACTTGGTTTTGGAAGTTTAAATAAACACTATATAATATAAAGGTATTTTGAGACCTAAACAATGTGTATAATAAGTTAGTAGAGCATAGGCTCCAAGCCCATGAGACGTGACCTCCAATGGGGTTACGAAGGGATTTGTTGGGGTTGGGGGGGGGGGTCACCGTCTGAAACAATAGACTAAGACAAATGGTGATTTTTATTTTGACTTATAGTTTAAGATACAATCTCAATCATAGCATCAGGTAGGCCCTATGTCTTTATATATGTCATTAAATATGGCTTCAAATATGTCATCAATTACAATACTGAAAAAAATCTAGTTATAATATTTTATCAATTCCAAGAATTAAACCTATTTTCAAATATTTTGTTTTTAATATACCGCGATAAAGGTCACTTTTCTTATATGTAAATTGGGTTTAGACTTGAAAACATGTGTACTTGAACTACTAAACAACATGTGTACTAAGAGCTAATGAGCTTACTAACTTAGCGCATAGTTAACTTGATTTTACAGGTCCTGGCTTATAGCGACACTTTTGACAGTCTGTAACTTGCTGAATTGTCACAAAAATATTAATAATAAGAGTAATAAGGCGACATTTTTATTATAAAGGTGTGTAAAATTTCCCGAGACGTTTATTGTTTTCTAAAAATCGTGCAGGATCCCGGGATGACGGGATCCCAGGATAATAAACCCTAATCCGAAATCGTCTGTCTCTTTCAAAGCCCAACCCAAACCCTTGAATCTATCACAGCTTAAAAACCCCATTGAAACAAAACACCTTCCTGAAATATTCCTAATATAACTATTCCTTCTTGTCGTCACTTTTCCAAATCCGATCAGTGAAAACAGAAATCAGGTTATTATTAAAGATATAAGATATACAATAGTTACACAGCTCTTGTTGAGTATGCGCTTTCAATAATTATGGCTTCTTCTAACATCCATTGGATGTAATGGAGCCCTGGTCGTTCTTCATCTTTGAAAATTGAGAATGCCGTTTGAGGATATCAAAGAGCATGTTCAACATAGAAATGGATAATGTCTTAAACTCGTAATCCATGTCCAAATGAAAGTATTCGAATGCTTTCAAATACAAATCGTTCATACATTTAAAATGTGTACGTGGGCGTACGCAGGAAGGGGGTGCGGAAAGGGGGTCTGCGCCCCAGTCGGCACTTTTTTTTATTTAGGCTCTAACCATAGCTACGCCTCCAATGTTTCTTTCAGGCATCTCTCAGGTGGGGTGGGGGCATTGCGCCCCGCCCCGGAAAAAATGTGTACAACAAGAAAGCGAAAATATAGTTTTATTTTTAAAAAAAACAAGGATAAGTTGTCATTTTAATAACTTTTTTTATAACGAGAATAGTAACTGGTGCTTTGAACCGATTACATGTAATGGAACCTGTAAAATATCGCTACGCTCAGTATATTTGATGTTCCGTATATTTGGCGACCACAATAGTCTGGCGCCTGGGGACATCTGTCCCCTCACTGCCCATTTAGCTATGCCTCTGGCCACTGGCACTGCACACACACAAATTTTAACTGCCCCCCCCCCCCACGCCCCGGAGGAAATTGTCTGAAAGAACCACTGTACGCCTGTGTCGGAGGACATTGTCTGAAAGAACCACTGTACGCCTGGGTGCATTCTTCATGATCAGTAAGCCCAGTTTCTGAGGGCTGGCTCTGTACACTCAAACACCTCGGGCATGATTGTTTCCTAAACTTGTAAACAATCAGAGCGACACGACTTGTTTCATAACCACGTGATTATTTTTCGGTATCATTTTGTAAGATTATCACTCGAACACCTTTAAGTTAATATACTCCTTATTGCTGGTATACTCTGTAATACAATTACCTTCAGATCATCTACGATTAAGCTAAACACTAAAATTGTGTACCGCCTGTCAATTTCGATTTCTTTGATTCCCTTCAAAGACATAACACGTAACAAATGGTGCCCGCATTAATTGCCTATTTTGTTAAGCTTTAAACCAGCGGTTCTCAACCTTCCTAATACTCATGTTGTGGTGACCTCCAACTTTAAAATCATGTTCGTTTTTGGTTCAAAAATATGTGTTTTCCTGCGGTCGTTGGCGACCCCTGTGTAAGGATCGTTCGACCCCCTAAAGGGGTCGCGAAACCCCCCCCCCCCCCAGATTGAGAACCGCTGCTTTAAACCAATTCTGCTAATACTATTACAAGATTATATCATATTTCCAAAAATAGTCTTGACAAATTTACACAAACAACAAATAAAATCTTAAATGATGGTATTATATTAATGAAATTATTTTAAGTACGAGTTGATTAGAAGCCTTGAAGATGGGCTATAAACTCTGATTATGTCTGAACTGAGAGGTGAGATGCTAACAAGAAAATGGATGAAACAAATGGGAGATTTGGACCAGCTGAGAAATAAAAGCCTGGAGACAAAGTGTTCGATTCTTGCATAAGATTTGTGGCTCCGTGCAATGGACGTAATCACTGAAACGTGTGGCGCTCTCTTTGAGGGAATGTCCTGTAATCTAATCAATAATTCTATTCTCGGTCTTTTTGGCCACGTTCATATACAGATTACAATCTAGGTCTCACGATGTCTGCTTTATATGACAATAAAGGTCTCACGATGTCTGCTTCATATGACAATCTAGGTCTCACGATGTCTGCTTCATATGACAATCTAGGTCTCATGATGTCTGCTTCATATGACAATCTAGGTCTCACGATGTCTGCTGATACTTAATTCAAATGACACTATAGGTCTCATGATGCTAGCTTCCTTTCTCAGTCGTATTTCAGTACATCTCAAATGTCCTGATGATGACATACTTATACCGTATCTTAAATAGTCGAATTCCGCACTGCTGAGCCATCAAGACTCGCACTCTTCCATACTATAAATGAAAAGAAAGCAATGGATGCGTCACACAATGTTTGGGAGATAGAGAACACCACGGTACTGGAAGCACTAAAAGCAATTAAATTAGTCTTTTTATTTTTACATTCATTTTCTCGGTGTTATTCCATTCTGATGCTTTCCTAAGACAAGTGGCCATGTGTCCAGGAAGCGGGATATCCCTTATGTAAACAGATATATTTATATATAAATTTAATTCAGCAACGTGGCTCAGAGTGGGAGCGTTGGTTTGCCACGGCTGTTATTCAATCAGTAGACTACCCCAGAAAAGTAGCATGTAATATCACAAGGTTTGTCACAGCTCTTAGTTCAATCAAGGTTTTCCAAAGCTGTGGTTTCAATCAGTATATAGACTACCCCAGGATAGTATTATGCAATACCCAAAGGTTTGACACGGCTGTTAGTTCAATAAGTAGACCCCCCCCCCACCCCCGGAGCAGTGTTTCTTTCAGAAATTTTTCCCCGAGGGGGCACTTTTGACGTTCGGGGGGGCAGTGCCACTTTTTCAGTGGCCAGAGGCGTAGCTAAGGGGTGGCAGATGGGACATATGTCCCCGGGCGCCAAACTAGCGGGGGCATCTAACGGGCTATAGTGTTAATGGATGAAAATAATAGGTTTCAGAGTTTAGCCGGGGGGGGGGGGGTGGAAAAATTAATCTTGTCCCCTGTCATCAAAGGGGGGGGCGAACATTTGGTCTTCCCAGGTGTCATTTTTTCTTTAGATAGAGCGGCGGGATTTTCGGACATCTGCTGAGTTTCTATCGAGAAAGGTAGCGTGGCAAAAAAGTTAACCCACCTAGGGTGGCGCTAACACTAGGCACGCCGCTGGGCAGTGTATATATCAGCACCAAATTTGGTTGCCATGGCAAGTAATTTTTATCGGGAAGTAGGGCAGCAGAAAATGTGTGATTGTTTAACAATCAAAAGGTGCATTTTGGAGTATACATGATTCGAATGTTTTGATAAGACTTTCATTTGATCGGGGGAAATAATTTTTCAAGCGTCGTGGGAGGCATTGCCGACCAGTGCCAGACACAAACTAAATTCATTCTGGTTGTGGTGTGCCGAAGAAAATCATTTGACACAAGATTAGATTCAACGCGGTAGTCACATTGATCGACGTCAAGGAAAAAAAAGAGGGGGGGGGGGGTAGCAGAAATTGAGGAATCCGAAGAATTTGAGCAAAAGTGAGGGCAGGGGTCACCTTAATTTAAAAATAATAAATTTAAAATGCAGTGATGCATTGTGGTGCAAATTTTTCTTCTTCTTTTTCTGTCTATTAAGGGCCCACGATCAATTTATTGATCATTATGGCTCCTATGAATGTAGATGGGATTTGCAATGTTTCTGTGCCTGTTGTTGATGCGGATATTTCACTGGTAACAAGAGTTACCCAGTGAGGGTATCATGCACTGTATTCAATGTATCTTTAAGACAATGTTTGAAGGGGCATTTCAAACGTTCATATATTTACTGTTAGATGTCTCGTAGAAAAATGCTAAAAATACATCAACATACACCAACTATATGTGGACTACAAATCATGTTATGATAGCATAGACAGGAAATACATGAACGATGCTGTGCTGGAACTTGGAGTCCTTAACAAACTTACCCGACTCATATATACATTTGTCGATGAATAACTACAAAAGTAGAATCAAAGTACAGAGGGAGTACTTGAGGGAGTTCCCAATCAATCTGGGCCTCAGAAAAGGAAATCTGTGTATCATTTTCAACATCACTTTAGAAAAAAGCATTAGAAACATACGTGTGAGCCCCTGAGAGGTGGTACAGAACAACCATAAGGAACTTTATATAGCCAGCCACTGCAATACCTGGCCTACACAGACGATATAGCGCTACTTGATAGAAACAGCATTGATGATATAATTAAAAAATTCAGGGAACTTGAAGATGTGACGGTCAAAGCTGGTCTTGATGTAAATAAAGCGAAGGCAATGTTTATGATAATGTCAGGAAATACGCACTGATGACTTCATCAATATGAACATCTACGCCTTTGAGAGGGTAGCTACTTTCAAATATCTAGGGGTGACTATAAATAAGCAAGAGGAAATACAATCGGAGGTGCAAGAAAGAATAACAGCATGCAACAGTTCTTATTTCAATTTACAAAAGCTACTTCAAAGCAAAAATCTCGCAAAGGGAACAAAGAAGGCAGTATACACCACTATCACAAGACCAGTAGTGAGACTTGGTTCCTACCAGAAAAGCAGAGAACCTGCTAAATATATGACCCAATGATAGACAATTTTGTTTTGGGAATCCGTACAAACCAAGAGCTATATCAATTGTACAAATACCCATCCATAGTCACAACAATATAAAAAAAGGCAGACTGCCCTAGGCAGGACACATTGAAAAGATGCCGGATTCTGGAGCAACAAAAACGATCTACAGGCAGAAACCTAGGGGCAGACGGCTCACCGGTCGACCAAGACTGAGATGGATTGACGATGTAGAGAAGGGCTTACAAAGGTTGGGGTTCGCACATGGAGGTGTAAAGCGATGGATCGATCCCAATGGAAGAATGTGGTGGAGCAGGCCAGGGCCCTAAATGGGATGAAGCGCCACTGATGTAAACATTTCAGACATTTGGGTGGGAAGCGCTAGAAATAACGATAATATAAATAACAGGACATCACTAACTCTTCCACCAGCACAATATTAAATAAATTCAGTCCAGTTGGGAGCCCTTATGGTATGTTTTTTATCGAGAGATACTCCTTAGCTTAGACACGCCCCTGAAAACTTTATAGGCCCCGGAAATTTTTTGATAAATTCAAAATGCAAGAATGCATTTCTTTTTTTACATACCGTAGTTAAATTTAGTTTCGCATCATTAAACAATTAACTGTAGAGCAACGGGAGAGATGCTAGTTAAGATTTTATGTGTCATTTGACCTAAGAGCCATCCTGTGAGGTCTGCAACCCACATAGCTGCATGGAGCCTCGAATATTTTTGGGGCTTAAAGTTGGGCTGTAATTACATTAAATTATCAACTTTTACTGCTAGGCAGGGAAGGAAAAAACCAAAAAGTAGCACGGGTGCCATAAAAAGTCAAGCGACGTCTCTGCTTGACTAAGTGTGGTACGCAAACATTTTATTTTTAAAATTGAAAAGTAATGTATTTATAAAGCTATTATTTTAAAATATTTTTGGGATCAACTACATAAAAATAATGAATTTACTACAAAATATTTTTAAAATTAAGAAAAATGAATTCCTTCCAAAAAAGGTATCCATCCCAAAATAGAAATGTTAAAATAGTTTTACATTTTGAACGAAAAAGAAAAACCAAAAACATACGTTTATTTCTAAATATTTCCAAGTTTCACCAAAGTCAAAATGAAAAAAGGTTTTCTGTACAAAAGGCTAAAGACTATATCTTTATGGGTTTTCAAAATTGGTATTTATTTATAAATCATATGTAACCGACATAATTGTTCAGAAGTCAAGAACTGTTTACAAAAGACTCATATATTTATTAATGTGTAATTATTTTCGGTTAAATTATTAAAGTTTCAATTCTCAATATTCAGTTGAGTGAAATGTTAATTAAGAAATTTAGACTACTATAATTTGCTTCAGATCATTACAACTTGCCTCTTCGATATTATACTTGAAAACAATTTTTTTACCAATTCCATATAATTTTTTTTTAACTACTACCAAAAATGGCATTTACAAGATAATCGAAATACTCGATTTTTTTTAATCGTTGTTTAAATATATATTATATTCTTTCTACTGGATTATCATCTTAAAATATTTTTTTTTAAATAGTTCAAACAGCTGGGGAAGATTGTTTATTATAATCATATTAAAAGAGAAAAATCATTGGGGATTTAATAAATAAAGACTATTTTTAAAAAAATCATTTTACTCTGTTCCCGAAACTGTGTTAAAAAATTAGAAACGCACTCGATTTAATAATTATTGATGAAATGTCCACTATTTGTATGTAACCGGTAAATTCCTAATTTTTTTGTTTTAAAATTATTATTATTTTTAAATTTTCATTTTATCTATGTCAGCATACATCTATGGAATCTACTACATTAAAATGTTTGCTAAAAATGATTTTTTAAAGCATGATGCTATTATACAATATAATTTGAAAACAGATTGCACATGTTTATTATTTTAGCAAGAACTATATTTAATTTACAGACATTTATATCCATGAAAAGGTAGTTTAATACAGGGTTATTAAAAAGTGTTTCAACTTTTGAAGCTGCAAAATGTAATTAAATAAAAGATACCGATATCTGCGAATCAGAAAAGTAAGATTTAGCTTATGATCAGGAGCGGCCAATTTTCAAAACAATATCATATTTATAATCGATTTCTGACAGCCTGTAACAAGATTAACCTGAACGCAATGGATCATCAATATATATCGAACAAAGCGATATTTTATTTGTTCCAATAATTGTAATCGATTAAAGGCAAACATTTCAATAAATTTTAAAAATTTTATAAAAATTAAATTTAGAGTAGTTTTTTATTATTATTATTATTTTTTCTTACACATTTTCCCCCGGGGGGGGGCACTTGACTTGCTCCGGGGGGCACTGCCCCCCCCCCCGGAGGTATGCCTGAAAGAAACACTGCCCCGGAGTGTATAATGTTATACGAACAGGAAAGTTTTTTTCAGGTACTTCAGCAAAAAAATATTGAAATTGAAATAGCTGGTTGTGTTGCAATTTTAGAGTATGTTTCCTTCATCTGATATCAATGCCTTGATATCCCAATGATGGCATGATACCCCAATGATGCCATGATACCCCAATGATGCCTTGATATCCCAATGATGCCTTGATACCCCAATGGTGCCTTGATCTCCTGATGCCGTGATACCTCAATGATGCCATGATACACAATGATGTCTTGATAACCCCTGATGCCATGTTACCCGAAGGGTGTCTTGATACCCCCACCACCCCCCCCCCCCCCGATGCCTTTATATCAAAAGTTACAATTATCTCATTTAAACTCATCCAAGAAACAGTGACCCGAACCCTCAGCCCTGATTTATGAGTAAGTTCATCTTTTTTGCCAAATTATGATCGGTATAATGAGTTGGTTACCTGAATGATGAGACTGAACAAAAAATATTGTATTTTCTATAAGGGGTTGTGCTAGTGGATAGTGCTAGTGGGTAGATTTAGTGTGTAGTGCTAAAGGTTAGCGGTCGTGTGTAGGGCTAAAGGTTAGCGGTCGTGTGTAGTGCTAAAGGTTAGCGGTCGTGTGTAGTGCTAAAGGTTAGCGCTAGTGGGAAGAGCTCATGCTATCTATCTCAATCTGCTTCCACTTTTAAGTAGTTTCAAAGAATCCCAGCTTTTCATTTGTGTCTTCTCCTCAGTGGTGTAAACAATGTTTAGTCCCGCACAAAATATCTCCTTGACACGAAAAAAGCTGAAAATGCACACACACCCTTTTCAATGTAAAGAAAAAGTCTTCCATGGAAACCGCCTTCTCTACCTTCCCCCACTCCCTTTTTTTCCATTTTTCCTCCGCCGTTGCTAACCCCATTACCCACTGCTAAATCACTGTAAACAATTCACATGAAATTTTACCCAATTTAATTAAATGCTACGGACGAGCTTTGACCTCTATTTCCTGCACGCTCTATTTTTAACGAAAAAAATGTTTACATATCTTAGAACTCCATAGATAAGCATCTTTAAATATTTCCTTTATGATTTGTTTAAAATAAATTATGTTCATATTTCTCTTACCTTTTTTGTAAAATTCCCTCCAAAAAATTTAATTGCCGAAATGTCAAGAAACTTAAAAAGTTTCGTGCAAACTTCACAGCATCATTTGGAGGATAAATAACAATTGAACAAAAATATTAGAGGCAATATTGGGAACTTGATTATTTTAGTCTAATGTTGAATTCTTTAAAAGAACTGTGTTCATGCTGAGAGGTTGTGAAGAACTGTGTTCTTGTTGAGCGGTTGTGAAGAACTGTGTTCTTGTTGAGAGGTTGTGAAGAACTGTGTTCTTGTTGAGCGGTTGTGAAGAACTGTGTTCTTGTTGAGAGGTTGTGAAGAACTGTGTTCTTGTTGAGAGGTTGTGAAGAACTGTGTTCGTGTTGAGCGGTTGTGAAGAACTGTGTTCTTGTTGAGAGGTTGTGAAGAACTGTGTTCTTTTTGAGAGGTTGTGAATAGCTGTGTTTAGGTTGAGAGGTTGTGAAGAACTGTGTTCTTGTTGAGTGGTTGGGAAGAGCTGTGTTTAGGTTGAGAGGTTGTGAAGAACTGTGTTCTTGTTGAGTGGTTGTGAAGAGCTGTGTTCTTGTTGAGCGGTTGTGAAGTACTGTGTTCTTGTTGAACGGTTGTGAAGAACTGTGTTCTTGTTGAGAGGTTGTGAAGAACTGTGTTCGTGTTGAGCGGTTGTGAAGAACTGTGTTCTTGTTGAGAGGTTGTGAAGAACTGTGTTCTTTTTGAGAGGTTGTGAAGAGCTGTGTTTAGGTTGAGAGGTTGTGAAGAACTGTGTTCTTGTTGAGTGGTTGGGAAGAGCTGTGTTTAGGTTGAGAGGTTGTGAAGAACTGTGTTCTTGTTGAGCGGTTGTGAAGAGCTGTGTTCTTGTTGAGCGGTTGTGAAGTACTGTGTTCTTGTTGAGCGGTTGTGAAGAACTGTGTTCTTGTTGAGATGTTGTGAAGAACTGTGTTCTTGTTGAGAGGTTGTGAAGAACTGTGTTCGTGTTGAGCGGTTGTGAAGAACTGTGTTCTTGTTGAGAGGTTGTGAAGAACTGTGTTCTTGTTGAGCGGTTGTGAAGTACTGTGTTCTTGTTGAGAGGTTGTGAAGAACTGTGTTCGTGTTGAGCGGTTGTGAAGAACTGTGTTCTTGTTGAGAGGTTGTGAAGAACTGTGTTCTTGTTGAGCGGTTGTGAAGTACTGTGTTCTTGTTGAGAGGTTGTGAAGAACTGTGTTCTTGTTGAGCGGTTGTGAAGAACTGTGTTCTTTTTGAGAGGTTGTGAATAGCTGTGTTTAGGTTGAGAGGTTGTGAATAGCTGTGTTTAGGTTGAGAGGTTGTGAATAGCTGTGTTTAGGTTGAGAGGTTGTGAAGAACTGTGTTCTTGTTGAGTGGTTGGGAAGAACTGTGTTCTTGTTGAGAGGTTGTGAAGAGCTGTGTTCTTGTTGAGAGTTTGTAAAGAGCTGTGTTTAGGTTGACTGGTGAGTGGTTGACCATCTACAACAGTGGTTATCAACCTTCATAATGCCGCGACCCTTTAATACAGTTCCTCGTGTTGTGGCGACCCCCAGCCACAAAATTATTGTCATTGCTTCTTCATAACAGTAGAGTATATGTGTGTGGTAATGGTCTTAAGCGACCCCTAGGAAAGGGTCGTTCGACCCCCCGAAGGGGTCGCGACCCACAGGCAGAGAGCCGCTCATATAAAATCTAAACTGCTGAAATAATCTTGTTAGATTTGGTGAAAACTATTTTTTTTTTTTAAATTAGCTTTGTGTGGCAATAATATTCAAACACAAAACATGGCGTCCTTCTTAGTGGCTTGTGAAATTCGATGACTTATTTTGACCGGTTATTAAACGTTCATCTTTGGATGAGTTTTCTATTATCTTTATTTTGTCATGAAACTTCCGGGAAGTTATCAGTCTTCAAACGTTTTACTCGTACTGATTTTTTGTTTTAGTGATCTCCCGCCCAATAGAATCATGAATGGTCATCCCACCCCACCCCACTTTTTTTTTTTTTTTTTTTTCTTAAATGAACAATTACCCTCCCCTCCATTTGCATAAGTTATATAAATAACAAGGACAGGAAGCTAAAGATATAAATAGCAGGGAAAGGGAGCTAAGAATATAAATAATAGCGAAAGGGAGATAAGAATATAAATAATAGGGAAAGGGAGATAAGAATATAAATTCGCCGTTAAAGTGGGCTGAGTTAAACGAGTCTAAAGCTTGTGATGTGCAGTGTCTAGATTTCCCTTATGTGCTTCAAATTCATTTTCGTGCATAAATGGATTTTAAAAGTTAGTTGCTTTCTTTCTTTTTTTTAAATATATTTATTTCCTTTTTTGTTAGTGAAGAAATCTTTATTAAATCCTTTACATTAACATCGCGTTTGTTCGTGGCTGGCTGCCAAAATCTTCGGACGACTTATTGACCCAGTTCCCGTCAACCTGTCGAGTTGAAGCTTTTGCACATAGACTCGTTGCTGATGACAACATAGTATATCAAATGTTCATCCCAACCCCATAACACCAACCAGCAAAAAATCAGTTTTTTCAGCGTTTACTGTTTTTTCAATGGAGAGAAGAAGAAAATATGATGACACAGATTTCACATTATAAAATTCCCGATAACTGCGCTAAATGAGATTTTTTAATTTTTTATTTTTATTTTTAATATTAAATATCCCAAGTGCGTTTGGTGTGTAACTTTCTTTAGCTTTTTCTGATATAGTTCGTGAAATAAATCTGCTTGCAAAAGCGTCATTACAATATTAATATAGTTCAAGGGCATGAAAATAAATGCGCGCATCGAGGGGGGGGGGGGGCGCCTAGCACTAATTGGGGTTCTTAAAAAGTGGTTTCTTTCATGCATATTTTATAACATTTCCAGCCTCACCCCATCATTGCTTGATATTACTTCCTAAAGGGATTTGTTGGAAAAAAAAAAATTTGGGGGAGGGGGGGGGGCATTTAATTATTAACTTAAGAAAACTTAATTGCCATTTCATTCTAGGCTGGACTATACTATTTAAAAAAAAGATATGCTGAGAAATGATTTTTTTTTTATAAAAATATTTTATTTGTACAAAATTCTGAAGAAAGAATTTATTAATATAAATAAAAAATGAAGTAAAAATGATGCAGTGTGCCTACACTAAATTCTTCAACTTAACATCCTCAAAAATAATGAGACCCTAGCATTCATTTTGGCACTGACAACAAAATTTGACCATGTCGCTTCTAAATGATAACATTGTATAGAGAAGCATCTGAATGACTACCCAAACACGGTTACAAGACATATCGGTTACAAGACATCTGTTACAAGACATATTGGTTACAAGACATATTGGTTACAAGACATATTGGTTACAAGACATATCGTTGCAAGACATATCATTACAAGACATATGGTTACAAGACATATCATTACAAGACATATTGGTTACAAGACATATTGTTTACAAGACATATTGGTTACAAGACATATTGGTTACAAGACATTTGGTTACAAGACATATCATTACAAGACATATTGGTTACAAGACATATCATTACAAGACATATCAGTACAAGACATATCATTACAAGACATATCATTACAAGAAATATCATTACAAGACATATCATTACAAGACATATCATTACAAGACATATTGGTTACAAGACATATTGGTTACAAGACATATTGGTTACAAGACATATCATTACAAGACATATCATTACAAGACATATCATTACAAGACATATCAGTACAAGACATATCATTACAAGACATATCATTACAAGACATATTGGTTACAAGACATATTGGTTACAAGACATATTGGTTACAAGACATATCATTACAAGACATATCATTAAAAGACATATCATTACAAGACATATCATTACAAGACATATCATTACAAGACATATCATTACAAGACATATTGGTTACAAGACATATTGGTTACAAGACATATTGGTTACAAGACATATCATTACAAGACATATCATTAAAAGACATATCATTACAAGACATATCATTACAAGACATATCATTACAAGACATATCATTACAAGACATATCATTACAAGACATATTGGTTACAAGACATATTGTTTACAAGACATATTGGTTACAAGACATATTGGTTACAAGACATATCATTACAAGACATATCATTAAAAGACATATCAGTACAAGACATATCATTACAAGACATATCATTACAAGACATATTGGTTACAAGACATATTGGTTACAAGACATATTGGTTACAAGACATATCATTACAAGACTTATCATTACAAGACTTATCATTACAAGACATATCATTACAAGACATATCAGTACAAGACATATCAATACAAGACATATCATTACAAGACATATTTATACCAAACATTTGCATTACTAACATTTAGTATGTTTATAAAATGAATTTTGTTTATACATAAATCTAGTTTTACATCAGTACTATGATTATAAAACTGCTGCTTAATACAGAAAGTAAATATCTGTACAGTTTCAGAAAATAACTTACTGTTATACGATTGATTTGAAATTACATGTAAGAATAGATACAGATACATGTGGATATAGAGTAGATAACCAATAGAGTCTAGAGCAGATAACCAATAGAGTCTAGAGCAGATAACCAATAGAGTCTGGAGCAGATAACCAATAGAGTCTATAACAGATAACCAATAGAGTCTGGAGCTCACTTCAAATTGTGATCAAGAGAATGCATTTGTTCTGTCATTTCACAGACCATTTCCATTCCTACAGAAAATTTTCTATTCCAGTCCAAGAAGTAAAATTGAAACAAATACATAACCAAGCAGGGTAGAAAACACAGCATTAACCCTTTGAACCCTTGGCTCCTGGGCCTAAAATACCCATTCCCCTGGGCTCCTGGGAAAAAATGTCCACACACTGACACACAAACAAACAAAATCAAATGATTATAAAATTAAATAAATTTTATTTATTTCAATCTAAATGTGTCTGTTAGTATTAGTAGTCCATTTGTCTTAGAAATGTTACAAAATGTCATAGTAAAAGGTCATTTATACGGCCCTGATTTTTCATAAAAGCCAAGGCTAGAACTAGGGGGTAGGCCTTGTTTAGTTTATTCCCTAAGCCTAAGCACACATCGATAGCACTAGAACTAGAAGTTGTAGTCAATCGATCGTCACTATCATTGTCTATTTACTTATGAAAAATTTCTCTAAATTATTTACATTATCATAAAACTACTCTAGTTTGTGTCCTTGAGAAAAGTAATTATTGCATTTTCGCCACTTCTATACATCGAAAAACATGACTAAAACATAACAAAAACAAAGCAACCATGGGCCCAGCCATTACTGTGACCTTTCCCAAGTCACGTGATAAACCATGAACTCAGTATTTACAACACATTTTACATACGGACTGTCGATCTATGGTAAGGTATGGGAGACCGATATATCGGTCTGGCGGGTTGTGGATTTTTAAGGCGCAGACCGATAAAGCGGGATCGAGGGTTCAAAGGATTAATTAAGTAAATTTTGTCTATTAAAATGTGTATCTAACACACCACCCAAAACCCCAATGTATATGAATGCAGATATAGTTGAGCCTGATACGAAATTTTATAAAGACAAAGGAAAATATTCTCATTGAGATACAAACATGTCAGCTTTCATCTAGCTCTAATCTGTTCTCAACTCATGCAACCAGCATACACCAACAATGAACTCATGCAACCAGCATACACCAACTATGAAGTTTAAATTGTTCATGACTGAATTTCTAACGGTAAATAAAATTATTCACTTCACTTGAACGAACCATAGGGAATCGTATTCGGATTCTGTTACACGCCTTAGTGTAAGGTAAATGTTTACATTATCACAGTGTAGTAAAAGTAATTAACAAGAAGGCAGAATATTTTGCCAGGCAGTATCTTAAATCTATTTATTTCTGATCCCAGGACTTCTTGAACTGATCTTACTCTCCAAGTTGGCATACAGCTGAGCCTCCAAGACCTTCTTGTCAAAAGTGTCTGACTGGTATTTCTCTTTGATGTCATCTCGCAAAGTTTGGCTCAACTGAGCTAGTGCCCGGGTCTGAAAGTACATAAATAGGCAACATGTTAAAAATTGTAAGTCATGTGTTGCTCCTTTTCTTTCACAGAACTGTATGCATTAGGCTTGTGACACTGGACTTTAAAACTAAAGATGTATCTTGTGACACTGAGCTTAAAAACTAAAGATGTATCTTGTGACACTGGACTTAAAAACTAAAGATGTATCTTGTGACACTGGGCTTAAAAACTAAAGATGTATCTCTATTACCATTATAGAATGTTGCATATTATACGATTAATATAATTTTATTAGGTAAGTTTTTACGACAAAAAATTCTAAATGAAACCATTTTCAAAATTTGGTAACAATAAAAGATATTTTATTCATCAAATATTCCACTGTACATTATAACTTAATTTAAAAGTATCAATAAGCAAATGTAATATAAATATCTGGCAGAGGATTAACTTTTCAAGACTGACCTCTAACACTGTCCTTTCCTTCTCCTCAAGAAGGTCATCAACTTTTCTCTCCTTCTCTAGTAGAGATCTTTCTAGATCTCTCAGCCTCCTTTTCTCTTCTTTTTGTATTCTAAGAACATTATCAATAATCAGTTATAAAATCATACATTTAAAAACCAAGTGATTATTTAACTGTGTAGCAATTATGATAAAGTTTGCTTATAATTAAAATCAAATTCTGTCAATTTTAAAGCATGAAAACAGACTGACTTTGTTAAATTTTTGTGATGCTCCAACTCTTTCTCAATCCTCTGTTTTCTGGCCAGCAGTGACTTGAGCTCGATGCTACGAGTGACTGCTTTCTGTGCACGAGTTTCCATCTACATTCATTTGAACAGAAGTAAGGTTAAATAAAACTTCAGAGCTGTACACAAGAAAACATAATCTCACATCAAATTGATTTTTTTAATTCACACAAAGCTATTTTTGAAATATTTTTTATCCACAAAAAGCATAAATAAATTTGTTAATTCTCTCACAGGACTGTGAGTAATATCTTTTTTTCTTCATTGCAATAAATTTGAGTTCTTAGAGCAGTGAATCTCAAGCTTCCTATGGTTGCAACCCTTTAATACAGTTCATCGTGTTGTGGCGACCCCCAGCCACAAAATTATGTTCGGTTAAACTTCATAACCATAGAGCATATGTGTTTTCAGGTGGTCTTAGGCGACCCCTGGGAAAGGGTCGTGCGACCACAATAGGGGTCGCGACCCACAGGTTGAGAACCGCTGTCTTAGAGCAACAGTGTGTAGAGTAAACTTAGTTTTGAGTTTACCTGTTTCTTCTGTTCCAGTAAACTTTGACCCCACGCTTTTGTTTCAGCTTCCAATTTTTTATGAGAGCTTCTGGCCCTTTGAAGCTTTGCCTGCTCTTGACGGCTGTCAGAAATATTAAAAATAACAAGCTGATGTTTCCAAGGATAAACTATTGTCTATTTATTTCTATTGTTCATTTGAAAAATGCAACTACTGTTTTTTAACATCTGCGTAGCTAAAACATAAAAATGCGATATTTAAATAAAGACAATTGGCTTTAGACACTGTCTACTACTGGCCTGCTTACTACTGGCCTGTCTACTACTGGCCTGCTTATTACTGGCCTGCTTACTTTTCAATTAATGCTAATCAAAACAGACAATTTCTAATAGTATTTTATTCAATGTTTAAATAATCACAAATTATTTATTTATTATTAAGTTGGGACAACTAAAAGTTTTTAAAAATTAATATAAGTCGATCCATGTATGACACAAACCCCAAACTTTTTGTTTGAATCCTAAAAAGACATGTCCATGTATAATGCAATATGTTAATCTAAAACTAAAAAATTAAGAATTAAATAAATTTATATTTATTTTAAATGAAAATTTCAAAATACTTTAAATTATTATCATATTTAAAATGAGTTGTCTTCAAACCATATACACTTATGCTAAGTAATATCGCTTCAATGAAACGCTACTAAGATTATTGGTGTGCTCAGATATGATGCACATTTTTTTTGCTGAATGCAAGTGGGTCAAC
The DNA here is from genome assembly GCA_964017045.1 of Omphiscola glabra. Lineage (NCBI taxonomy): Eukaryota > Metazoa > Mollusca > Gastropoda > Lymnaeidae > Omphiscola > Omphiscola glabra. The sequence goes on along the minus strand of OZ024794.1, from coordinate 13,724,318 downwards.
TTGGTTACATGATATTAGTACAGTAAAATTTTAAAAATTTGTTGAAAGAAAAATTTTGTACACGACCTGTATTTTCAATAGCATTTTTACCCTAAATTCCTTACATTACACTGTAACCTGTAGCAAGTCAGCATTCAAATTAGTTAATGGTATGAAACCTACTGATGTTCCTCTAACTGTCTGTTTCTCTGTTCCAGAACTTGACTCAGATTAGCCTCTGCCTGGCTAAGCCTCACTTCCATGGATGATTTCACCAAGTCTTCATTTTGCCTAACAAAATCAGACATTGTCTTTTTAAGTTCACTGACCATTTAAGTATTTAAAGAGGAGTTTTATGCCTTGTTCATGTGCATCAAGAACATGTCAACAATTGTTACCTTTGAACTCTGCTAAAAATGTGCTTCTTAATACAAAAACAGTTTCTATTAAAATGGTAAGAGTAATAAATTATTTGTTTCAATTACTTTTTTTAGTAGCCTAATAAACTCAGTGATATAAAAGAGGCAATTGAAAGCTGACTATCAGAACTGACATAATGACAGAAGGCCTAAGAATTATAAGCAAGGGACAAATACAAGTAAGAAATAGTAAACAATCAACAGTGTAAAGTAATTTAAATAAAACTTATCTATTTATTAAAAAAGCAGAAATGCCAAACTTACTTTTCTTGATTTTTGAGTTGCCTCTTTCTTTGTTCAAACTGTTCCCTTTCTTTCCTATTATCTAAAAACTTTCTCTAGTTAAATATATATGAGAATAATCAATCATTTAACAACAATCTTTTTTGAATGAATAACATATATATTTAAAAAGTATTTCTATTTAAGTTATTCCACAAGAATTTTAGATGTTTAATATATAACAGTGTGATTGAAGATTTTATTAATTTAGGTGATTTTTTAAAGCTATTTCAGTATCCACCACCCTAACATCCCATACAAAAACACATTTTAAACATTAATTTTAAACAGTTCTTTTTTTTCATCAGTTTATTCAGAATGCACAATGTTACTCAACTCACCAAACTTTCAGTTTATTCAGAATGCACAATGTTACTCAACTCACCAAACTTTCAGTTTATTCAGAATGCACAATGTTACTCAACTCACCAAACTTTCCTGGTGTATTCTAACATCTTTTTTTTCAGAAGCTGATCCAATGTCAGATAATTGTTTTGCTAACAACAACTCAGCCATTTCTTCATCATCACCCTCTTCAGCTTTGCGATTCTGAGCCTTAAATTTAAAACTGCAATATCAATATCTCTTTTTTCTTTAAATTATTTTGCTAATAGAAATTGTTGGGAAATTTTTGTTTTTAAATTAGAGTTAAATACTATGGAGTATGTTTAAAATGAGCTAAAAATTAAATCACTTCATCCCCATTAAAAGCACAAGCCTACAATATAAAAAAAAAATAAGTAAATAAGTTTTTTTTTAAACCTTTAAAAATAAACATAATTTTAAAATGTATAAGCTATCTGCAAAAATAAAATTATCTCTGTTCTCCTTCAAAATAGAATATAATGGTTTTTGAAAAAACAATAGCCCTAAGTAATAAATCAAACAAAATGCTTATCAACTTTTGCATCCGGTATTGTAAGATAAATTGAATACATAAAAAATATTAACTTAAAATATAAAAAAGGATGACTTAGCAATGTTAAGTGTAATCAATGTAAGTGTGGAATGTTACCTTTATTTCTTTAAGTAAATTCTGCTTTCTGATTTTATCTGCTAATTCCATCTCCTGAAATTTGTTAGAAGTTCTTTTAAGGCAACAATCAAGATCTGATGATTATGTAACACAAATACTTTTTACGTGCAATTAGTTATTGTTATACTTGTAATAGATCATATATTTGTTAGAAAATATTTCTGCCTCCAACTGTTGATCTCTTCTACATGATGAAATAAGACAGTGTTGCAAAAGTCATGTAATGATACTTGAAAGGCTTAACAATTTATTAATAGTAAAATATTACTGATTAAATGTTTAATTGCTCAATAAATCAAGAAGAGAAACTTGTACATTTTAATTTTACATTATCAAAAAAAAACAGATTAAAAATATTTGCAAAATGTTAACCTCAGATTTATAGTCTACAATTTTACTAAATTAGGTTATTAGGTTAACAATAGCAACTCTGTGTGAGTCTGGCTCATATGGACAATCACTGTACCAGGATTAATTTAACATAACCTAAGCAAATGCAAACTTATCCAAATGCTCAACTTTCTAAATTACACTAGCAAGAAAGAAAAGGTCAACCTGACCTTCAACCTCAGCTGATTCATTACAACCAGTTCTCTGTATGACTGTGTCTCATGTGATAACAGTGCTCTCATTTGTCTCTCCTCTTCCTCCTCTTTCTCTATTCTTTCCTCATCTATTGTCTGAAACAAAAAAATTATTAGTATATTACAAATGGCACTTGGTTGTGTACAAGCAACCTTAGTTAAAGAATGATGATTAGAAATTATTTAATGAAATATTTCAAGCTGCATGCAATATTACTTTATTATATTTATTAATTTTAAGAAGTTATAAAATAAAAAATATATATAATTATGAAGCAAAAGAAACCAAAATATGGATTTTTTTCTTTAAATTTTAAGCTTTCATTATACTTTGCGAGTTTCCTTGATTCTTGTTTCCTCTGCCAAAAGTTGGCGTCTCTTGTTTTCAGCCATTATCCTCAAGATATCTTCTCTTTTTTTCTGGTCCTCCCATAAGCGATGAGCATCATTTATAACTGACAAACTTTTCTGTTCACTTTCTCTGCGATCTTTCATAAGTTTTAAAATTTTCTCATCCTGTGCAATCAAAAATTAAGATATTGCATTCCTTGGTGTGCAGCATCATATTAACTTATGATACCTTTAGTCAAACAGTTTTTTTTACAGCTACAAAAATTGTCCACTAAAAATATTCAAATATTATATATGAATTTAAAACAGTATTCTTTTACAATTACTTAGAATAGTAGAAAAGCATAAATAATTACCCTTGCAGGAAGATGAACCCCACTGGGTGCAGACCCACTCCTGTATCTAACTTTAACACCTAGAGTTGCAGATGGGCTACAACGTTGGCTTTTCCTTTTGTCAGATGACTGGGGACGTGCTCTGAAGATAAATATTATTTCAGCTAGATAAAACCAAAGAAGATTGTGAGAGACACAGTAAAATCCTACATCAAATTTAATATATTACAGCCTGTAACAAACAGGTCTCAGCCTTGAAAATACTTTTTCCATTAAATGTATAAGTCCAGTTAAATTAATATTATAATATTGAATTAAAATACCATTTGTCATTTACAAAAAATATAATTTGATTATTAGATATTGTATCACCTAATAGATACGTGAGATGTCTGTGGACTCTTGTCTTTCTTGGATACTAGCTCCCTGTGTAGCTTGATACTCTCTTTATCAAAAGAACTAAGAGATTTTAAAAATGAAATTGCTCTTGACAAAGAGAAGAAATTTTATTTTATGAAAAATAATGTTGCTGCTTGACATATAAAAAGAAGTTGAAAATATTTTTTGGGTATTTCTGATTTAGATTTAAATTTCTACCAATAAATTTTGGTTAATTTATCAGACAATTAAGCCTTGTTTTTTAAGCAACCTTTGTTTTTCCTTTCTTGCATCAGTTGAAGTACCTTTCCTATCTGGCGTGCTAGCATACCTTGTTAAGAAATCTGTTGTAAATGGTAAAAAAATGGATTTTCTATTTTATTATTTACCATTAAAGGACAATTAGAGTTAGAGTTACATTATGTACAACAGTAATAAAAAAAGTTGGTGATACCCTCCTCCCCACCCCCTTGGCCACTCCCCTGACCAAAATTGGTTCAACAAACAAGAATAAAAAAGAAGTTTTAAAGGGGAGTGTTGGCATTAAATGCATGTGGTTTTCCAAATAAATATTCACTTAATTTCATATCACTTGAGAATTTTTGTTGAAAAATATTGTAGGTAAATTTTCATCTTTCATCCCTAAGATGTGATTGGATTTAAGTATCTCACCATCCAATGGATGAGTCAACTTCAAAGCTTTAGAAAAGTACTGGGATTTTTTCTTGTTTTCCTCTTTTATTATCCGACTTCTTTCTTCTCTGCATAGTTGTAGTTTTTCTAGAGCAAGAAAAATAAATATTAATTAATGAAATATCAGTTTTATTCTTCCAGGTGAATAGAATATCTCTCTAAATCATCCTAAAGTAAAATAATTAATATTTTCACATTTACGTGATAAATAGTTTTATAGGATCTGAAAATATACTAATTCTGTTAGAGAAAATGCTAACAAAATTATAACGTTTGATGTTTTCATTTTTGGTTTTTAAGATCTCTTTTTAAATTTGTTTATAAATTACTGATAACTTTTTCTAATAAGAAAAAATATGCTTAAATGTTACATTCTAATTTACCCACTTTGTCTAATGTGCTCTCTCTCATCATACAAATTATAAATTGTCTGTAGAGGTATGTCCTGAGGTAAAAGTTCTTCTTGAAATTCTGCTAGAGGTTTGTAAAGTAGCTCAATAGGCTAGATGGTGAATAAAAGTATTTGGTTTACATAAATATATTATCTATATATATAAAAATGAATGTATGTATGTATGTCTGTTTGTCTCGTATGCGCTCCCACACCATTCATGCGATTGCAACAAACCCTTGGTGAGTTGTTGGCCACCTACCTGGGCATTTAACTGCGTCATTAAAAAACTTTTCAATTATTTCGTTTTCGGCCGTTGGCCATTCATTCGTTTTTTTTCTTATACGAGCTTTGTAAAAAAATATTTCCGTCTGCGCTCATACGCCATTCGTCTGAATGCGCTAAATCTTGAGTAAAATGTTACAAGCACGCCCACAAAGGTTTGGAAATAATTATAACCGTTTTAAAATATTCCGTTTTGAGCCAGGGGCCCCGTGTTCGTTTTTTCTTATATGAGCTATATAAATATAGTTTCAAACCGTATGCGCTCCTACACCATGAATGCGATTGCGACAAAACATTGGAGAGTTGTATTCCACAAGCTCGCGCATTTTACTGGGTCATTATAACACTTTTAAAATATTTCGTTTTGGCCGTTGGCCCCAAAATCGTTTTTTTTTCTTATATGAGCTTTGTAAACAATAGATTTCGTCTGCGCTCCTACACCATTTATTCGAATACGCTAAAACTTTGACGAGATGTTGCGAGCATGCCCACAAAGGTTTCTAAATTATTACAACACGTTTTAAAATATTCCGTTTTGAGCCAGGGGCCCCATGTTCGTTTTTTCTTATATGAGCTATATAAATATAGTTTCAAACCGAATGCGCTCCTACACCATTCATGCGATTGCGACAAAACTTTGGAGAGTTGTATTCCATAAGCTCGCGCATTTTACTGAGTCATTATAACACTTTTAAAATATTTTGTTTTGGTCGTTGACCCCAATATCGTTTTTTTTTCTTATATGAGCTTTGTAAACTATAGGTTTCGTCTGCACTCCTACACAATTTATTCGAATACGCTAAAACTTTGACGAGATGTTGCGATCATGCCCACAAAGGTTTCTAAATTATTACAACCATTTTAAAATATTTCGTTTTGAGCCAGGGGCCCCATGTTCGTTTTTTCTTATAGGAGCTATATAAATATAATTTCAAACCGTATGCGCTCCTACACCATTCATGTGATTGCAACAAAACTTTTTTGAAAGGTTGTCCATAAAGTCGCGCATGTTAATGGGTAATTACAATACTTTTAAAATATTCCGTTTTCAGCTGTTGGCCCCAAATTCTTTTTTTTCTTATATGAGCTTTGTACAAAATAATTTCGGTATGCGCTCCTATACCATTCTTCTGAATGCGATAAAACTTTAGTTAGATGTTTTTCCCACGCCCGCAAAGCTTTTCCAATTATTACAACCGTTTAAAATATTCTGTTTTGAGCCAGGGGCCCCATGTTCTATTTTTCCAATATGAGCTATATAAATATAATTTCAAACCGTATGCGCTCCTACACCATTCATACGATTGCAACAAAACTTTGTTGAAAGGTTGTCCATAAGGTCGCCCATGTTAATGAGTAATTACAATACTTTTAAAATATTCCGTTTTCAGCCGTTGTTCCCAAATTCTTTTTTTTTCTTATATGAGCTTTGTACAAAATAATTTCTGTATGCGCTCCTATATCATTTATCTGAATGCGATAAAACTTAAGTAAAATGTTTTACCCAAGTCCGCAAAGCTTTACAAATTATTACAACCGTTTAAAATATTCTTTTTTGAGCCAGGGGCCCTATGTTCTATTTTTCCTATATGAGCTATACAAATACAATTTCAAACAGAGCTAATGTGTGGATGGATAGATTTTTAATAAAATACAAATAGCGACATTAAATTGTGTGTGTCACATAGTAATTAGGTTTCTGAAGTAGTTACAACACTTTTAAAATAATCCGTTTTTGGCCGTTGGCCCCAAAATCGTTATTTTTCTTATATGAGCTTTGTAAAAAATAATATCCGTATGCACTCCTATACCATTTATCTGAATGCGATACAACTTCAGTAATATGTTTCTCTTTTTTTAATTTTGTGATATAATAAGTAGGTTTCTGAAGTAATACAACAATTCTACAATATTCCGTTTGTGGCCGGGGGCCTTAATTCGTTTTCCACCATTTATTATCTATATAATTATCGTATGCATTCCTATACCATTCATCCGATTGCGATAAAAACTTTGGTGAATTGATATGCGCGCTCCCGCAAATGTTTCTAAATTAGAACAACATTTTACATTATTTCGCCTGGGCCGATGTCCTTAAATTCGTTTTGTTTTCTTTAACAAACTTTATCAAAATAATTTCAAACGGAGCTATCAACTCAACCGCCCTTGAACAAATGCCAACAGTGGCAACAGACATCAATTTGTAGCAAGAGCAGAGAAAACACGTTTTTGCATGTTTAGTGTAGAAAGTATTTTTGTTGTTTTTATTAATAAGCTTGAATTTTGTGACGTATTTTAGAATCGGATATAGCTTTGTAAATGTGTTGTGATTTTGAATAGCAATGATGTAGTAATACATCTATTATATAAGAATGATCTATGCTGACCGTAACTCACAAAGAACCGATACGATTTAAATACGTTCCCATTTTTTAAAACAATCATAGTTTTCTTCTATTATTTTAAGGAACTCGAATCAATGGTAATGCGAAAAATATATTGTATATTCGCTTTAATTTTAATAAAATTTTAAGTATTAATAATATAAATTACAAATAAATCTGGAGTAACAACTAAGGAACTATTTTAAACATTTTATATGTGGTTGAAAGTTATGAAAATATTATAATCAAAAAATTACACTGTAACTGTAAGTGTAATCACATTTATCGGGGAAACCAAAACATCTGTTGATTGTAGTGCATTTTTAAGTACGTTCCAAATATTGCGTAATAAAAGTAAAATTAATTTGTTCTAAATAATAACGCAAATGACCTCAGAACTCAAATTGTCTATTTATTCAATGCAAAAATTTATCTGATTTAATAACCGCGCCTAATAAAATTGATAATGTATTTCCCCCTTCCTAAAAGTAAAATTGATAAATATAATAGATTGCTTTTTAAATTGCTACAATTTAAAAAATGAAATAAAATTTTTGCTTTTTATTTTTAACGTTTAATAAATTTTTACTTTTATTCTTTCCAAAAATATACATTTATGAAATTTATAAATTAATAAAATAAATTTAAAAAAACCCTAACCTTTAAATATACTTTTAATACGAAAATGCCGTTTAATGCAATCAGTGCAGCGAAACTACATATCCAAATAGCATCCACTAATGCACTTATCACTCATTTAAATAAGAACAAAGCATTTGAAATGCAAAAAAATTGTTTTTGCGTAAGTAAGTGGATTAGAATCCCGTCGATGATTTTATTAATTTCTTTAAAACTCTGTTTGGGGGAGGGGGAAGTTGACAAAATGAATTTGACAAATAATTTGCCTTCTTAGGTACATATATATGGGGGTTAGGAAATAGAGTGTGTACAATTTTATATCTTTAAATCCAATGATATTACTGTTGTGAAAAATAGATGCTATATTCTCATTTTACGAATTAAGAAAATAAATGACGTTAACACAACGTAAGTACATTTACAAAAGTATATCCATGAATATCAAAACCCATTCATTTTACAAAGAATTACCAGTTTTGTACCGGGGCCCTATAGTAGTTTTTCTTTCTAATATGAGCTATTTAAATATAATGTCCGTATGAGTTCCTATACTATTCATCTGAATGCGATAAACTTTCAGTGAGTTGTTGTGTGCAGGCCCGCATTAGGTTTCTAAAGAAGTGCAAATATTTTACAATATTCCGCTTTGGGCCGGGGGCCTTAAATTCTTTTTTTTTTCTTATATGAGCTATGTAAATATAACGTCAAGCAGAGCTATTGCATAAGTGGGTGGAATTACTGTGACATTTCATTTTGTATATGTGACTTAATAAATTGGTTTCTGATTTAGTACAAATATTTCACAATATTACTTTTGGGGCCGGGGGCCCTAAATTTGTTTATATGTAATAAATGAGCCATATAAATATAATTTCAAACATAGCTATTGCATGGGGGGATCAATCGCTATATGTTTTGGGACTAAATTTGGAAAATCCATGCTTCCCACACGGACAGCTGCGTGTGGTCTGCTGACACTTGTTAAAACCTTCTATTTAATTCGAATACGCACCAGACGGTTAAAAAAAGGTGTTTATTAGAAGAACTTACAAAAAAATTATTAAAACACGGACACTTTATTTCGATGAGTGGCATTGCAACGCATGCCGGGTACTCGCTAGTATATAACTTAATTTGTCTTTATGTAACAATTATTAATTTAAAATATTTAACAATCAAGCATTTCTTAAATTTATCTCCTTTCAAATTCAGACAAATATCAAACTAAGGAACATTGGATCATTATTTCTTATTTGAACAGGACAATAGAGTCATTGATATTACTTTTTAATAGCCTTTATTGATAGCGCTGTACCCCAGCCTAGGGCTGAGCTCACTGCGCAGTATATAAAAATATTAGCAAAAGAGACATAATCATGAAATTAAAATAAAATACATTTATGTAATAAAGAACAGCTGTATAACAACAAAACAAAAACAATTGCGTATTCACCCCACCCACTCCAGAACTTTTACTGGTCAAGCCATGGACGCAGCCAGCAGCATCGTTTATCAGTCAGAGGGGGGAATCAGTCGGGGTAGTAGAGTTTAAAGAGATGTGTTTTGAGTGCAGTTTTGAAGGCCTGGGTGGTTGGTATATTGCTGATGTGTAGTGGCAGAGAATTCCATTGTTTGGGGGTCAGAAAGAGAAAGATCGTTCACCATATGTTTTAGTGCGTGTCTTGGGAACAGACAGAATACGCATGTCTGTGGAGGAGCGAAGCTGTTGAAGGGGTGAATAGACAGAAAGAAGTTTGGTTAGATACGAAGGGCATGAATCTGAAAAAAAGTTGATGCAAACGCAAAAACCCTGGTTATGCTTAAGAAAATTCAAATAAAAAATATTATTTATTCTTACTTTGACATTCAATTTTGAACAAGCTTCCAAAGATCTTGGACTTGTGAGCACATACTTGCTTAATTCAAATTTACCATCCTCCAAATTGTTTAAGTCAATATGTAAATTTAAATCTGCAGCAAGTAAAAGAAAATATATAAATGAAAAAATGTAGTCAAGCTAAATTTAAAATTTAGAAGTTTGTATACATTTTTCAATAACTGCCTTAATATCTGAAAAGGCAATGCATTAAAATATGAATTTAATTATCTTTTAAAAAGCTATAATTTGTGCACATTTGTAAATGTTCATTTATCATAATCATATGCAGAAAATTAATTATGTTCCTTGTTTAATATAATGTTAATTACCAAGACTACAATAATTAACTTATATTTAAACTAGTGAATGCTAACCTAATGAAAGTATTCTTAGTTGTTTTTTTATTAGGCCTATAACTCTATAATTTAAATTGTTTTTAAAAGTAAAAAGGCACTTAGATCATACGATTTTATTCAATGTTTCTATATTCTAATTTTGTTTTTTTCTTAATGAAAACTATTAACTTCAATTTACCCTGGCAGAATAAAATTAACTGACATGTTTGTTGAATCTTCCAAATTTTTACGGACAAAAATAATTTTTTCAGATAAATATTAATTTGTTTCAAACAAGTCCACCAAGTCACGCTATATAAATCTATTTTGAGTGAAACAAATTCCGACATGTAAAACCTGTTAATTGTATGGCACTCTAATCAGTGTTTAATATTTATTCCTGTTTTTCATCATACACCTATCAAGCTATACTATATAATATATATAATCTATTTATAGAAAATGCTGAAAAATCTAGTTTTATTTCGCTTAAAAATCTTTAATACAATTTGCAATATTTTTACAATTTTTAAGGACAACTGTTTCATTAAATTTTTACAGATTGCCCCCAATTTATAGATGGTTGGCAAACCTTTACCCAGACCCAGGTTTAATATTAGGCTGCACCTATTGGTACATTTGTACCAGAATTGAGAGGTTGGGATTAAAATATTTTTGTTGGGTTTGTAAGACCAAATGAGGTATCAAATGAAAGATAATTGAATGGACTATACGTTTGTAAACTTAATTCTTCATTTTAACTAAAATAAACTACTACAAATGACATCCGAATAGCATTAGTCAAAATGTACACGGACACGCAGCGCCCCCTTTCGGACCCGGGACACATTAAACTCAATGCTATTCAAATGTCATTTGTGGTAGTTTATTTTAGTTAAAATGAAGAATTAAGATTTCAAACGTATAGTACATTCAATTATCTTTCATTTGATACCTGATTTTGTCTTACAAACCCAACAAAAATATTTTTAATCGTTTTTTAATCCCAACCTCTCAATTCTGGTACAAATGGCCAATAGCCACTTCGTTAATATTACTTTCTCAATTACTATTAATCATATTAATGTATCACTTTCAAACTTCAACTTGATATTTAAATTTTAATCTGGCAGTCAATTTCAGTTCTTTTAATTATTTCTTTATTTTAACATTTTTATCATCAACATTTAAATGATAATTTTCAGTTGTATAATTAATCAGGTGTTGATTATAACATTAAGAAATATTAATACGAATGCCGGTATCATGTAATTAAAAACAAAAAGTCAAGACGCAAGATTGGACTTGCTAAAAAATCACCTTTTCTGCATTTGCCTAACACTATAACGCATACTTAATTACATTTACATTTTAATATCAACTTACCAGTGTCCATGATTCAGATTCAAAAGTAGATATGGTTTTAAATATTTAGATCATAACATGCAGTGTTATTTGTACATAAATTAATATGCAGTGAGTGAGAAACTATACTTCTAACCAGTTATGACGCCATTTTACAACAATAACCCATTAAAAATATTGAACTAGTTACTATAAATCAGAACAAATATAATTAAAACCATTGATTTTAATTCATTTATTACAAATTAAGGCGACTAAAAAAATAAATTTTATTTTGAATTGTTTTCTTTTAAAGTTTTAGTTATCTAATATTTTTATTTCAACAATTAATTTATTAATTTTTTTTTTATTTGTTTGTTGTTGTTTTTTTAATTTTATCAAAAGGGCTATAAGGATATAACTATAAGCTTCTTCCGTTTTCGATTTTAGAAGGTCACGGCTCCTATTCTATTGATATTATCATTTACATTGATATTAATTTTAGTTTAAAGGAGTAATTATACAAAATGTTCTGTGAAGTAAAATTTGCTCCCTAATAGAGTCATGCGAATTAGAATTAAACGTCGAATGCCGTTATCTGTATATCTGTTAACAACTGTCCTAGGTGTTGCCAGTGGAATCTATATTTTCGATCCTATATTACGCGCTCAACATCAACAGAGGTTGCTGCAGCAGTCCGAGCTGGACAATTCTAACAATAAAATCAGCACTACACAGAATTCGCAAGCCTTGATTACCGAATCTGATAAAAAATCTTAGACAGTTTATTAGAAAGCATTTTCCGCTGAATTGATACTCTGCTTCAGATGTAAGTCGTAAGTTCAACAATTCTTTTAAATTCACTGGTATAACTCATTAACTGAACAGATCCTCAAACTCCATGACCTCAACTTCAACTTGCCTTGGCCGTATTATTAATTAAGTCAAGTTAAGTCAGGGCAGTTAAAGTTAATAAGGCCTTAAGCCTTAACTTTCATTCAAACTGATAATAATGTTAGGTCTTATTTACAAAGTCTAAGTCAAAGTTATCTTCTGAGGCTGAGGTCTAACCCTACTTCCTTACACTTACACTAAGTTACACAGTATGTGACCTTACGCTTTACACTTACACAGAAGCAACTACTAAATGTGCTTACTGAGGGTTACTCCATAATGGTACCTGTAATTTGTTTAACCCCTTTACCGGTTGTCCCGACTATAGTCGTCTTGATCTATTGACCTTTACACGGTAGACCCGACTATAATCGTCCAAATGATATTTTGATCTGCAGTATGCGGCAGACCCGATTATTCTCGTCCAAAATGCTATGACGTAGTTACAGTGCATGTAGCTGTTTTTTTTTTCAAAACTATGGGAAGCCATAAGCCTAAAAAATACCTAAAAATACCCAAAATACATAAAAACACCTATTTTTTTAGAAGACTGCAAACAACACTTTAGCAACGTTATATGTGCATAGGTGGCAGTAAATAACAGTGTAAAAGTGTTTCTTTTTGAGAGTTCTACACAACAACAAAAGTCACAGACCTTCCAGTTGTTCAGATCCCTTGAAATATTTTATTTTGATGGTTATGAAACAATCAAATTTTTGTGTACACTATGACTTCTTCGGTCTACCGTACTGTTGTTTTTTTTTATATTTATTCGCCAAATAAGGGTTAGTTTTAAAATTTTTAATACCCGGTAAAGAGGTTAACTTAATATTTAATATATAACTATATAATAATATTATATAGTTTAGTTAGTATACTAGAGTCATTATTGGCTGCACCTATAGGTACACGGGTACCAGAATTGAGAGGTTGGGATTAAAAAACGATTTAAAATAGTATTGTTGGGTTTGTAAGACCAAATGAGGTATCAAATGAAAGATAATTGAATGTACTATACGTTTGTAAACTTAATTCTTCATTTTAACTAAAATAAACTACAACAAATGACATCCGAATAGCGGTAGTCAAAATGGACCGTGACATGCAGCGCCGCCATTCGCACCCGGATACCATTAAGCTCAATGCTATTTGGATGTCATTAGTGGTAGTTTATTTTAGTAAAACTGAAGAATTAAAATTTCAAACATACAGTCCATTTAATTATCTTTCATTTGATACCTCATTTGGTCTTAAAAACCCAACAATAATATTTTAAATCATTTTTAAATCCCAACCTCTCAAGTCTGGTACCTGTGTACCAATAGCCACTTCGTTCAGATCGGATATGCTTATTTTTTTTATAATTTTAGCTAGTACCGGTATATTGGTATGTGCCTATATTGCCTATATATTTATATCCAGATTGACATTTAATGTAAAACATAATATTAATAATTAATATAAACACAAGACATATGGCACTCATATTCATATGGACAGAACCCGGTATTTATAATACTGATTACAGTGGAGGATTCGTATTGTTTTTTTTCTTCTATTTTAACTTCTTTTCCCCTTGTTAAGTTTAAGTCTTTCCTCTGTGTAAATCACATTTAAAATACATACACACCTTTAGCCTTTAAAATTATATTAAAATTTTCAGCAATATGACTCACTGTGGTACTTTGGATTGTTTAAATCAGGGTTCCATCAAACTTTTTAATCAGGTGGCTGGCGCGGTGTTTGGGGGCTCACACTATAATTTGAAAACAATATGAAAAATATCCTTGCACACCCCATATATTTGTAAATGCAGACCTGTTTACTCTTACGATTTTGGCGTACAATGTACTATTTTGAGGTGTAGACATTATATGTTATATATACTGAATGTCTATTTTTTTACTATTAAGATAACGTATTGTACGAATTTATGAGTTTGAGGGTAAATAGGTCTGTAAATGTATTTATCATATTAAAAAAAAAAGCTTTCAAAAAAACCACACACACACACAAAACAATACTGGGCATTTAAAAGTGAGTGACTTTTTGAAAATATAATTTTGTGGAAATTACATTGCTAACTACTAATCAGTACTGTGCTATACGGTACTATTTAATGACAATGCTAGAAATTAAGAGCCAAAAAATGGTAACTTCCTATCTACATTACGGTACAAAACATGCATTCATATAACGCCTTTATAAGAATTCCAATTAGCGCTAACTTCTGGGAATTTTATTTAGCATGCCTAATGAACACAGCCATACATATACATCTGAAGAATTTTATTTGCAGTATAATTAGGATTATTTAGATGTAAATAAATATTACTTCATTCCTCAACCTATGCAATTTAATTTATTTCAGCCAAGTGTCTTGAATACAGAGATCAAAATGGCACCCAAGATACCATTATCTTTGATTCTTACATTTGGTGGTATCACCGGGGGTTCTGCTGTCTACATGTTTGCTGTTAAACCTTACATGGAGCAAAGAAATTTGAGACAGTTGGAAACGGAAGCAAGGACAATTTTTGAAAAAAGGCTTCAAAGGTCTGCCCTTAAAACAGATATGAAAGATATGAAAAGTGATGTCACTTACAAATAATTGTATTTCCCACTTTTAATATTAAGTGTTTTAGTATTTTGTACAATAAATAAATTACTACATTATCAGTACATATTTGAGTTATTTTCTCACAGCTTTGTTTCGCATACAGTTTCCACAGTCTTGTATAAGTATACCTATTATGTATACCGTATAGAAAGCTGACTAAATTTGGCAGTGTGCTACTGCCACTGCTACAGTGTAGCCTACTGCAAGCTTATGAAAAAAGAAGCTTGAAGTTGTGGTCTTTCCTATGGCTCAACAGTAAGATGTGTGTTACATGCCTGCAACCTAAAGATCCTTAACCACCTAAAACCAGATAATGATAAAACACCAATGTGCTTACTCTGCAGACATTCTAATGAGCTAGTAAAACATAACTTTTCTACTGCCATGCACTTCTGGACTTAAAACTTAACTATGTACCAAAAATACCAGACACCAAAAATAATACACAGACACCCTATATACTATATATGGTACAAACAAAAACAGTTTGGAGAACGTGTTAATTCTTTATCAAGGCGTCATGCCAAAGGGCACATGCCCAAATGACTAATTGATCTGAATGATGATCATGAATTGTATTTATATACGGTATCCTACATGTAAGGTTATATGACCTTTCTGTAATTTTGTACCGAATTTGTTCCTGGTTATAAGTAATTTCAAGTACAAAAATTTGCACACAATTTAAATGGCAGCTTTCATCTGAATCTTTGTATACCTGTTGCCTTCATATAAAAATTTGTCAGAAGGAAGCTTCACCCCATTGTTTAATTAGAAGTTACCTTTGGTCAGCATAGGACGGGGACACTCAAAGTCTGACCCGGGGGCTAATGCCATTTCAGCTGGCCCACAGAAGATACTGTACCGAGTACAGGTACCAGGTATTTGAAGTTGTATAAAAAAATATTATTTTTAAAGCAGATCTGTCTCATTACATAACATTTAAAAATAGATTCTTTGATGACCAAGAGAAACCCTATTACTGACAGCAATTTGTAGAATGAACTTACTGAAAATGTGTGATTAATTTATTGCAGATATAACAAAAATCTGATTCATTTGCTGTGTCAGTTGATGGAGCCACTAAATTTAAGCTAACATTCCTCAGCCTTGCATGTTTGTCCACATTTTTTCAATGATAATGAGAAGTCATTTACTCAAGGTTTGCTGAAATTAATTCCACTGCTTGTTAGTAACTAGACTCTAGGTGAGAATATGTTGCTGTATGTCTGAAATTTATTACAAAAAATCATTTTGATGTCATAAACATAATCTCTATGACAATTCATGGTGCTCTTTCTATGACAATAAGGACAAGTCTTGCCAGTCATCTCATTATTGCAGAATCATCTGTTTTAAAGTCTCTTGGATGCCATTTAGAGGACTTGGTGGGTTTTTTTTATTGCTCATTGATTTAATTTTTAACAGATTGCTCAGCAAAGGGAGAGTTTTGGAACCATTTTGACTCCTTCATAAGACTGGCAGAGTTTCTCAAACTTGTAAAGTACCGGTACCAGTAACATTACTTTGTGGCATTATAGTTTATATACAAATATTGACAAGATGGTGATTTTTTCCTTTTTCAATACCATTCATTTCATTCAGAAGAAACTAGCATTATTTGCCAGTTATTTGGTATCAAGGTAGCTTTTGCATTTTCATACAGTCCATAATATTAATAATGTGACAAAAGAACAGCTGGATCCAGATAGTGATAGAGTAATTTTAATTTCCTGCACAGAAAAACTACATGTTGAATTTTCCAGTTGATAACAAGATTTTGTGGGGCTGTATGTTTATTTTTATTATTATTATTATCCTTCCTAACGGTGATTGGATCGCTGCTTCCCACAAGTAGTTGACCTGCTCTTCAGCTTGAAACAGGTTTTCAGGGAAAAGGCCTCTTACACTGAAGCTTCATGACCTGGACGTGGTGGTTTTCTGGAAACACCAATGTGTTACTTTCAATTCAAAATTATCAGACTTCATGGCAATTAGGACTAATTTTAATATAGACTATACTCCAAATTTATGATAAAATGACCTAAGGTGCCCTATTGGGGGTCACGTTGGCTTTTGTGGCCATGGCATAAATTAGAAAATGGAATTTCCTAGCACAGTGGCTGATTTCCAAAACCAAAATCTGGCCCTCTGCCAGAAAAATTTGAGTACCCCAGGTGTAGGATCTAGAATTGCAAGGGTTGGGTGTTTCACTGACTCCTGCTACAGTACTAAGCAGTATTTTACATTTATGCTGGTAATTCATTTCTTTTTTAAAAGATAGGTTAGTTTAAAACTACCTGAACTATAGTGGAATTTTCAAGGGAAACATAATAAACCAAGATTAGTTAAAATATAACAAATATCTACCACATTACGTACCATATTAATTTTACAGTAGCAGTAAAAGAGGAGTTGAACATTTCCTGAAATGCATCCACTGTTTAGTATTAATATTTGACATAAATTATCATTCATTATGTAACCATTACGGTTTTTTGTAAGGTATTGAAGAACACAATGAACCAGGAAATTAAGCTGAAATCAGCAAAAGGACATTCGCAGTGCTGGCCATTCATTGATGTAGTAAAACAAAAAAAATACCTTAGTGATGTGTGCAACTTTTTTTTATCACAGTGCACCAATGTCATTTTTATTGTTTTTTTATTCATCAGTAATACTAATACTACTAACTACTAAGTGCCTTTCGGTAGATTCTTTTATAGATCCAAATAAATGGAAATGTTTTTTATTACATTGTACATATTCAATTTCAGCACATAAATAAATATTAGTATTATACATTACCGGCTATACAACTAGAACAATTTAAACACAAAACATCTAAAGTATTTCTCTAGTGTAAAAATCAGCCATCATTTACCATAAAGCATAACTCCCTTAGTGACACTTATGACATAATTAGTGGGTATTTTTGGTGATCATTTAATTTTTTAACTGCTGGGGGTTCACAGACTTGGGAACAAAAGGATTTGTATACCCATTTTAAATAGTTTTTTTATAGCTTAACTCCCTCAACTCTTGCAGTAAAAAAATTACATATTATTTCAATTTTTTAAAACAATTCATCCTTTATTGTGCAATGTACTATTAGTGATACCCTTGTGGGGTTCCAAATGGCGGTCCATGTATCCACAAATGCTTAGTACAGCTACGACAATTCAGCACACAGCATGGTGATTAAAAATGTGTTCTTTTGGTGCATACATGATCAAGCACAAACTTTTTATCGATTATGCACACACAACAGCTATGAATTAATAATTGTTCAGTTTATGATTATGTGACGAAATAGTATAAATTTTAAAGATGGAAAAGTCTTTGGTTGACTTTTTATACGGAATTTGACTGTGTTCATGCCATATTATTTATTATTGGTGACACCTAAGTACTTATGTCTCTAGTTGATCTATAATGTGAATGTTTTATTGTGAGATCTGCTATAGGGTATTTTCCCTCCAGAAATCAGCAACCATTTCTTTCATTTTTCAGACATTCATCTGATGAAAATTTTCATTGTATCAACTGATAAAGCTTGTAACTAATTTGCTGTGTATACTGTATAAACTTTCCCCTTCAGAAAAGGTGGTGGTAACCTTAGTAATGATTTGAACCCCTTGTTAAAAGAGATATAAAATTGGTTGCACATGTGAACTAATTTTGGGAAATAGGTTTGTGCAATTTTAATTTTATGAATGATCACTGTTTGTTAAATTGGTACCGGTCACTAACACTTTTTACTAACAGGCTTTAAAACTTCCAATTTTGGGGATAACTTGGAGAGAATTTTTTTTTTAACACCCCTGCACATTTTTGGAAATGATTAAATGTTTTCATTATAAAAAATACATCTAAATTATGGTACCATTTATAAAAAAACATATAATTTAAGAATAAGAATAACTTTAAGAAAGCTTGACATGGATTAATGATGCAACTTTTTATTAGTTCCCAGCTGACAAAGTTTCAGTTGTAACACTTTTTTCTCATCAAACAAATCAAAGCCTTGTACAAAATATCATCTAAAAAAATTAAACCCATTCATTCAATTCAAAATGAACCAATTATTTCATCAGAATCCTGTTAAATTAATATCCTAAATATGTTAATCTTGCACACCTGAAAAAAAAAAAGTTAATTATTAATATGCATTATTTATACCTCTTAGTTTTTATACATACTGGTACTGTATGGTAATTATAAATTTTAATCTACAAAAATTCAGACTCTAGATTATGTCTATCACTGATTTAGGCCCTAATAATAGTAACAAAATAAAATTCATAATTACATAAAGTAAAGAACTAGGGTACTTAAGTTTACCTAAATGTTGCTTTCTTCTTCAAACTTTTTTCCATAATATGGAATCTTAGTGGCAACCACTCTCCAATCTGTAATGTAGATGCCCACCACTGTGAGTGTTGCTGCATAAACAGCAGCTGAAGGGCCCCTAAAAATCAGTCAAAATAACAAAATAAATTGTTATGTAGGTATATTAATTTTTTTTGTATGGTATCGGTAATTGAAATGTTTAAAGCAGTCTTATTTTATTACAGACTAGCCAATATACCCTGTGTGGACCCGGATTGCATAAGGACCCCGATCCTGGTGGGACCCCAATGCCATTCTCACCCCGATCCCGACAGGATCCCGTTTCCTTGTGGCTCCGGGGATCCAGAAGGAATTCAGATCCCGGTGGGATTCTGATCCTGTCGGTATCTCAATCCCAGTGGGATCCAGATGGATTATCGATCCCATTAGTATACCGTTCTCTGTGGGATCCCGTTCCACCTAGGGACCCTCTTTTCTGATGTTATCCCATTTTCAGATAGGATCATGTTCCCGGTTTGATCCCGTTACCCGATGGGATTGCGTTACTGATGGATTCCAGTTTACTGTTGGATGTCGTTCCCCCATTAGGATCCTGTTCCTCTATATGGGATTATGCTCAGTGCGATTTTGTTTGAATAAGATTTTAGATCCCATTATATATCCCTGTAGAACAATATAGAACCTTCTGGAACTTTATAGATTAAATTTAATATTCTCCATGAAACGTGTAAAAAATTACTTTACTACATAATTATTTTTTGAATACAAAATTTTATACAACTAAATTGCAGTAAATTTAAATTAAAACAGGGGCCATGATGGGGGCCCATTTAATAAAGAACCGTTTTAGTTATGTCTCAGATTTGGGGGGGGCCAATATAAATCATTCAGATAAATTGTAGTGTTAAAATTAAAAATTTGTCCCATTAAAATCGGTTTAAAAATGCCATAGATATAGCTTTTTAAAATTACCGAACTTTCTAGAAAATCGGCCCTGAATGGATTGGATATTATTAGTTTTAAATCCACTGATATTTCAATACAGACTATGAAGGATATTGCTACAAAGCTAGGCCTATATCCATCAATTCACATAGGAAACTAGTGTTGTCTAAGCCTATTGATATTTATATAGCTTAAATTAGGCAAAATGAAATGGGATGGAAATTATGAGTTCAGTACTC
Source organism: Omphiscola glabra (assembly GCA_964017045.1). Classification (NCBI taxonomy): domain Eukaryota; kingdom Metazoa; phylum Mollusca; class Gastropoda; family Lymnaeidae; genus Omphiscola; species Omphiscola glabra. Next base: position 13,703,953 of record OZ024794.1, on the reverse strand, counting down.
TTCAGTGTTTGAATATGGATAGTCAAGTGTATGTGTACTAGCTGTGGTCAAGATCCATGTATTCATGTAGGAGTATTTGTTTATTTTTATTTATATAGGTCATATTACAAGAAGGAAAAAAAAATAACTCGGGGCCCCGGCCCCAAACAGAATGTTATTAAAAGTTCATAAGTGCCAAGTTTGATCAAGATCCATCAATCAATCCATGTAAAAGCCATTGTGGAACAAACATACAAATTTTCACTTTTATGTATATATATATCACCATCATGTCTTGTAGTCCTTCGACCGTTGGGACGCCACAGATGACATGCAAACTATTTTTCTCCAATCCTCTCGGTCTTCTGCCCTACGCATAGCATCGCCTAGTTTTAATCCCGTCCATATCATATGATAAATGGAAGCAGCCTTCCAACTACCCCTGGTTTAGGAGATTCTGTGCTCAGTAGGGATTTAAATTCAATCTTTTTGGCAAATGGTTTTATAAATTTGATTATCAGTTTTATTTATCTTCATTTGTGTTCAGTGTTATGGTATTTTGCATGATATTAGAAATGAATGAAAACAAAATCACTTAAAATTTTTAAACACAGTCTTTAGAAAATGTATTTTCAATAAAGTCACAAACACTCAAATCAGTCAAGCCAGGCTACAGATTTTTCTCATTCCCAGTTGTTGACAACTACGTTTTTCCCTGTGGCAGATGACGTTGTTGCCAATTCAGCAAAAAAAAATGTTCTTTTAAAATTAGTGCTTCACATGGAAAAGATGGGGGGAGAGGGGTTTTTCAGCACACAGAAAGAAAAATAAAGAAAATGATAAAATAGGTTATTTTTCAAAACAAACAATTTGTATAAAAGGCACAATGTGAACCAGACGGTGTAAAAAATAATAAAATTTAAGAAAAGTTTGGTACCGGTACAAGTGCAAACAACGTGTTTTAAAAAAAACAGTGTAAACCTTGCCGAAAATGCTAAAATTTCATTAAACAATTTCAGGGATACCCGGTACATTTAGTTTGTGGTGAAAGGAGCAACTTATGTGTATACTTCAGATATGTCGCAAATGTGTGATATACCTGCAGTCGCTCCCTACCCTAACTTATCAATTCATAAACCTAGCCTGAACCCTTAAATGTTCTCGAACTTACTGTGGACATAAGGGTGTGGTGTAACAATCTTTTTTATTTGCGTTCCATCACTCATTTTGTAACTTTGCATAGACAATAAATAAAGTATCTGAATGAATATATTATTTGCTAGTAATGCTAGCATTTAAAACGATAAAAAGCTCACTCCAGACCCAAGGTAGAGATTAAGGCAGATCACTCATACACAGAATATGTCAGTCACAGCTCGGATTGAAAAAATGAGACATGTTGAGTGTTGAGCGAGACAGTGACGAGTAGAGTCGAGTAGAGTGTTTTTTCGTTTAGTGGAGTAGAGTGATTTTGTTATGTGAATATAAGTATTTTGTGGTTTCTGATGATTTTCAACACAAATGCATCAAAAGGAATTAAATATAAATTTGATGAACTATTACACTACTTTGCGTTTTTTCATTCAACATATCGGCTCTTTAGGAGCTAGAAGTTTTTCAACATATCAGCTCTGCAGGAGCTGTAAGGACAGGAGTTTCTTTACTCTGAAACTTGTCTGTGGCTATGGCGAAGGGACCTAACTTCTAGACAATGTTCCTTTATTTACAATCAGTATGTCATTTATTTTAAGTTTGTAATCTTGTTTTACAATCAACATGTATAGTAAGACAAATATTTACGTTATCAACTACAAAATTAATTTATAATTAGAAAACTGTGACGTAAAATGCATAAATCCGAGGTCGCAGCAGAAGCGATTGTAAGATAGCCACTAAGTTTTTGCGTTATTTTTCGGTATGCGCAGACAGCATGAGACTTTTGAGGTACCTTGTATTGTTAGAATCAACTTTGGTTGTTAATAGAAAATAAAATAAGTTCTAGTCATTTGCTTGAGGTAAGTAAAAGGTTTTATGATTGTTCTTTAGTAATATCTTAAGTATCTTTCCGGGCGATACCGAAGTGGCTAGTTATAGCTTGTGATGTGAACAGCGAAATTGGGTCAGAATGTGGAGATGCTGTCCATGTACCGGGTATGTTAAAAAAGTGCAGAAGAAATCACACTTTTAAAATTCATAGAAATTACTAAAGATATAAAGTTGATTTCGGTTTCATTTTTTTATTTAAAATTTGCTCTTATATTTTGTCCTTGGGTAAATCAGTTATCTGCTAGTGTCATTTCCTTGCAGAGTTACGTCTCCCTTGTTCAACTTTTTGTCCACTTCAAAATGTAAACATTGCATTGCATATGCGTTGGGAAAAATGTGGTTTGCAGTCATTTATTTGTTAAATTTTTTGTGTGATTTATCATTTTAAAGAGAATTGGATCCCAATCAATACTGTGTCTTCCATTTTTTAATCAAGAATTTCTTTTTAAAAATATATCAAGTTAAAATTAGCTAAGTTTATATTTTATTTCTCAAAGAAACTCCACCAGACGCGATTTTCATGATAACCACTGTTTAGAGCATCCAATTATCTACAAGAAGAGGGGAAATTAAAATTCCCCCCAACCTACCCCAAAAATGTTATTAAATTTTCAAAACAGTCACCACATGGATGTTTCCTCCCCCGATACCATTTTCAAGATGGCCGAATCCACCTCAGCAAATCATTTTTAAATATTAAGTAATCTGATTAATAAACAATGTTAAAAGCACTACCGGTATTTTAAGTTATTTTAGGTTAATATTATTAACTAAGAAGTCATATAGATATTTAATTTTATTTCTTTATTTAAATAGTAAAATTTCGACTACTATATAATAGGCCTATTACGAGTTTGGTCTAAGCTACCTGACACATTTCAAGCTGGGAAATATGAAGAAAAATATATTTTATCTTCATAATAATAATAGATTTAAAATTAAGATTTGTTTAGTATTTAGATGAATTGATATTTTGAAATGCTTCGACACAAGAAATATTTTGTTTTATTTCTTTTAAATTTAAAGGCCTATCAAATGACATAAGTTTTAATCGTATTTGCAATTTTTAGGCAATAGTTGATGAAGCACAATTCTTTTTTTAATTGTAGGGCTTCTATGATAAAGTAATGCTAAACTTAGCAAAAGAATATAGAATTGAAAGACACCCCCTATGCAAGAAAAACTCCTACTATAATCTGAATACCTTTAATATCAGATTTGGCTATCAGATATTGATTTGGCTATTAGAGATATAAATTATTTAAGGGACACATGAGTTCACCTTCCATATACTACTTATTATTGTTCATCTTTTCAATATGAACAATTAGATATACATGACTCTATATTATGAAGAATATTGTTCATGTTGTGTTCATATTCAAATATGACATATGGAAATGTTATGGAAATTTTGAATATTAATGAGCTCATCTTGCATACAGACAACTCTCTGCCCAATTTTTATTTTAGTCACTTTTATATTTTCCTATATGTCTCAATTAACAGAGTTATCCCAAAAGGTTCATTCACGAAAAAAATCATAACTTTCTTAGAATCGACCTACAAACATAACTTTGGTATCAATGAATTGCATTTTTAAGGCCCTATCTGCCTATCTAACCAACTAGCTCTTAAGCCTGTAACATAATTCTGAAAATGGTAAATTCCAAGAATTAGATCCGCGATGTCTCACACCGCCGCCATCTTGGTTGCCGCGACCCGTAAAATTAAGAATAAAATGTTAAATAATAATGAAAAAATTTCCTAAATGTATCCCTAAACCTAACCTGAACCCTAAATCTAGATACTTTGGTAAAAAATTCAACAATTTTTGTAAAATAAACCAATGGCATAGTTGAACAGAGATAATTTTTAACAGAATTATAACACCAAAATCATATTTTTAGCTGTTGTAGTTTTAAAGTTATGAATTTTTAAAGTACGACTTAGTTTGTCATTTTTTAACATGGCCAGCATCGCCACATTCTGTGACCCAATTCTGCTGTTCGCGTCACGAGCTAAATAACTCTCATTTTAATGATAATTTTATACGACTTTTATTTTCAGAACTAATGCTGCATTAAAAAATAATGTTATACAATTATAATTTATCTAACTATGCACTTTGTATACCAGTAAATTTAATATAATGTATTAATATAAGGCTTTTCTGTTTACCAAATCTACAGCGTCCATTATACCACTATAAGTATAAGCCAAGCTATATAGTCTATACTATATAAGGCAATGCATCCCCTAAAATACTGTTTGGGATCTACTTATGTTGAACTTTCAACTTTGGCACATGACTAATTAATTAAAACTTTCTCTGACCAATGGTTGAATAGTTTTGCACACGGCAAACTCTTATGAATGAAACTCTGAGGTAGTACTGCCATTTTGCAAGGGCTGTGAATGGTTGCCCATGATGACCTTTTGCACACAGAGAATTCTGATAGCTAATAATATGGACTCTACCGGGTTTTTAAAACTAAAATTAAAACCTTCCAGTTTAAATCTATTTCAAATGCATTCTGAAACACAAGTTATCAAATATTTTGAAGTATATAGTGGTAATAATTGAATAATTCCTAAGCTAAGTATCGGCGTCTTCCGCCATTTAAAAGGGGGCGTGATCACTAATCCAAAATGGCCTGGGCGACCTGTGCATAATGAGGTCAACGTTGAGGAGAATTGAGAAAATGTGATTTGAGCTAGCGCAATGAAATTTTGCACACATATACTTCAATATATTATGCAGACCTACATTTAATATGAAAAACCTACCCTGAATATTTAGACCGAATTTTTTAATGCAAAGATGCCTTATATTAACATATGATTTTCCTCACTTAAAGTTGTTTTAATGAAAAAAATAACTTAATAGGAATGTAGGTCAACATTTCTCCTAACGTGAATGGGCCGAGTTTGACCTTAATTATGGACCAGAAGGACGCCTGATTTATTCTAATTACATGCACATAAAAAATTAAAAACTCGAATTTCATTGCGCCGACCTCCATTTCCGATACAAATTTTATAGGAGTGTCCCTTGCTTCGGCAAAGTACCTACCTAAATCTATCCCTAAGCCTAACCTGAACCCTAAATCTATCCCTAAACCTCTAAAAAAATTATCCCTAAATCTAAACCTAACCTGAACCCTAACCAATCACGCTGGGCACTAATAGTGTGAAATAGCCTTGAAAATTTTACCCAAGTACCTAAACCTATACGATGTGTCTACACATCCAGCCACTGAGATATACGTCCGGCGAACAAGTCACAGCCGGACGAATACTCATTGACCTGGTTTTAAGATAAGGCAGTTAGTTGTGAACTTGTGTGGTCTTATGGTAGAGTAGACGCTAATCGACCTTATATTATGTGATCATTTACTAGATGGGGGATCAAATTTTACTTTTGTTTTCTTATTGTAATTAGAAGTATATTTTATATTTAATTTATTATCATGGTTCTCACATTTTTTTCAAAACTAAATTCCTTACTTTTTCCCAACTGAAAAATGAAAATTCCTGACTATATAAAATGCGGCTTTATCGACATTATTGCGACCGATTTTCAAGCTTTTTCATTAAAAATTTCCATTCAATATCCTGGTACATGTTTTAAAATACAATGCTATCAATAGTAAAATAAATAAACTTTACAAAACAATATAATATACGGTAATAATATCTTCACTAACCATTAACTTTCCAATGCCTGGACTCAATAATACAGTAGTAATACATCCATAATATCATAAAAATATAAAGTCATTTTACATATTTCAATGCATGTATACTGTAATAATTATTTAAACATCTATTGATGTGAACATGCTAAAATTAACTGAGATTATTTCAATGGAAATTACTATGGATTCTTGATTGAACACAATCTTTCACTCTTGGCTTGTACTGTTTTTCTTATAATTGCTAATGTGTAATAGCCTAATGATAAAGTTTCCGAGCCTACCGCCCCGCACAAATTCTAATATATTAATAGTAATAGTCTATATTGATTTCATTTAAGTTTTCAAGATTTAGTATCAGTTTATGTATTGTTGAGACTGTTCTATGCTTATGGTGTACAAGGTCTATTTGATAAAAATTCAACACCTTGATGTTATTTATATTAACTTTAAAAAAAAGTAGAAAATTGAATTTCTTTAATTATTAACTTTTTAATACTTCATAATATTAACTTTAATTTCAGAAGATTTATTAATCATTTATGAGTGGTTTTAAAAATTAAAACAATTAATTTTTTCCTTGTTAATTTATAATTGTTTTGCTTTGTTTTCACTTTCATTTTTATCACGTTTGCGTTTTTCAAAATATGTAAAAAAAAATCTTCCGCCTGTTAATATTTCCCAAGGTTTTGCCTGATTTTCAAAATTATTCTCCAGATCCCAATGGGGGTAGTAAATTCCCAAGATCTTGGGAAATTTCCCAAGGTGTGGTCGACCTGATTTATTCAATTTTAAAATGAGATCGGCATCGGAAGAACGATTCAACGCATACGCAGATAAGTCAAAACTAATACTACAGTAAAATGCAGTCGATAAATTACCATGGGGGCATATTTGAAGCGATTCACATAGTTTTTTTTTGTTTTTTTTAAATTGTGAATTAAAAAATTCCCGACTATTCTGAAAATTTCCTTACTAGAATGCTCAATTTCCCGGTTTTCACGACCGGGAAAAAATTTGGAGAAATCCCGACTATTTCCCGTTTTCCCGACTGTGTGAGGACCCTGTATTATGTTCATTTGTAACAGTAGTCAGAGCTTTATAAGATGTTTAACCAATATAACGGACTTTTTTCTTTTTTTTTTTGAAGAGTCGGCATCAAATAGTCATACCAGTGTAGTAATAGAACTACTAGTTAAGTATAGACATAGGCCAACAAAGTTAATATTCAAAGTCAAATGCATATGAATATATTAACATATTGAGTATTTATTTATTATCTAGGGATCGGCTAACTAATATATGTAATTATTGTACACAATATTGGAATGTCATATGCTATGCAACTATTTTGCCGGTGACCTCTTGTCACATGACCTGACGGAATAATAACACCTACTAGTCATCCAGCGGCTGCCGCCAGAATATCTTCCACTAGACTTGTCCGTCGGTCACGTGACAGACCTGCTGGACGCATATATAAACCTATATGCCATGCTACTCTGATAATGTTTAAATTTGTTATACCAGAGTCGTTAAAGTACCTCCTAATCCTCTGGTAACGTCTTAGTAAGTCTAAGACTAAGTGAGGTAAGTGAGAGACTGAGGACGAGAGTGAGAGTCAAACAGTAACAGATTTTGATATTCTTTTTAAAACCTAAATATTTTGTTTAGGCAACACTGTAGTTGAATAGTAATTTATGTATAAATATATTATTAATACTAACCAGTTCCTAGCGAGACGTGTGGCCAATTTTTTAATTAACGTGATATCTTGTGCACCCATTGTTGTCATTCTAAGCGTAAGATTCAATGGTTGGAGGTCACAGAAACGAAATGTCGGTTACTCTCTTTACCGAGATCCGAGTAATTTGGATAACTTGTAGAAAATGTAACTCTAATTAACGAATTCCGTGTACCTTGTTGAATGCTTGAAATGTTATTTAAAACAAGCAATATTTTTTAAAAACTTACATAGATTACAATATTTTTTCAAATCAAAAGCCAGGACATATAAAATAGTTCAATCAGCATAGGGTATGAATATGAATGATATTTGTTTCATTACTAAATTATACATCACCATATAAAATTAAAATAAACTTTTAGCAATAACAGCAATGTAATAATGTAGAATGTAGCAAAGTGGGCGTCCATTAATTATTTCAACAAAAGAGGGGGAGGCAATGTTTGACAATTGTTGACAAAGGGGGGGGGGGGTTGATTAATTGACGTCAACAATCATGTTTTCTCTATTAAAAATTTTAATCCTAAAAATTAACTGGTTATTACATTATTAAAAAATTTTAATGAGTGTAAAAGTCATATAATTTTAGGCTTTTAACTATATAAGATTTATTTAATATGTGTCTGTCTGTGCATTGCAGATCGCTGGTTAGAATGTTAACTCACTTTGTTAGTGCAAGAGAAGTCAAAAGTTGTCCTCTCTTCATCTGTAGATACTGTTTGTCGCAAATGACTAGGACGGTATGTTTGCGATCATGTAGCGGGTATGGGAAAAGGACAAGGTTCAAGTGTTATGTGCAGTCAAGATAAATGTCATTGATCGAGTACGAATACGATATGTTGTGAATTAGTGGAAGTTAAAAGAATGTTAGAAATAACATCACTGCTTGAACAGATTTGCAAATTCTTTAACATATATTTTGCATCACAAGTCATGTTGAAAAAGCATGCTCAACAGCACCGACAATGCACTCTTGAGCATACGAAATTACCACCCGCTCCTCAACAAAATTCGATTCGACCAATGCGAGTAGCTGCCAGGAGAAAATATGTGGAATTTATGAAATATCGCTTACTTGATATTTTTTATGATCCGTAGCCGTAGGCCTATATTTAAGGACAGTCTTCTTAGAAGCTTACGTTATTCGATAAAAATATAAAAAAAGAGATATGTGTTAATTGTAAATCGTATGATGGCATCATGCTTTTTAATTCTAATTTAGAATTTAAAGGGTGCATACTAATAGTGCAAGTTTCATCAATTATTAAAGCGTAAGTGTTTTAGTTTTCTTTAAATGTGCTACACGTGTAACCAAATTTCCCGAATAAAATATTTATTTTGGGTTTTTTTTTTAAAGTATTTAGCCTAAATTTATTATTATCAAATTAAACCAAATGCCCCATCCATTGGCATTGCACTCATTTTATTTTATATTATTAAAATTTTTATTTTAGATGAGAATCCAGTAGCAAGCAAAGAAAAAAGTTTTTGTGAACTAACATTTCGATTAACACGCCAATTCCATTTTTTGGTGCGTGTTTTTAAAAAAAGTTCCTAGTCCTAATTCGTCAATTCAAAATAGATTCTGAGGATTTTATTAAAAATATTTAAAAGTATGGCAAAGAGGTAATTTAAGAAAGTTTAAGTGGTTTGAAATTACAAATAAAACTTTCAATATACTGAATATTGGGAAATGTATACCTTATTTGCATACGATTTCCCTTAGATAAAATTACACGTCAATAAACAACTCATGTCTGCTTAAAATAGTTATGCCGTACATTAACAATTTATAAAAATGACCCGTTTTCAAAACCCATATAAATGTATAGACCTTTCTAATAAACATGTTTTTTTTTTCTATTTTACTCTGCAAAATTAGGAAATAGTTACAAAAGGTAGTCTTATTATTATAAATATAAGTTATAAGTAAGTTTGTTTTTTCATTTGCGTTCATCATATCATATAAAATAAAGTTTGCAGTGCTTTTTAGTAATGGAACTCTTTTTAATTGAATTTTGTTTTTGAAAATTCATTTATTAATTAAGTAGCTATCCCTAAAAATAACGTAAATAAAAAATTAAAACCATATACTGTGACATAGATCTAACCATTTTTAGTTATAAAATTATTTTTTTAATTTCTGATTTCTTTGCATAACACAAGCAGGTCAAGCAATTTCCGTTTTGCCAACCCTGCATGGAAAGATGATAATTAATAAAATATCCTCATCACATCTTTAAACCCCTAAAATATCCGAGGCACCCAGGATCGTAAGGTTTGCTGGGTGCACACGATGGTTCTAGGTTTAAGTGACACTTACATTTTTAAACGAGGATCTCTTCCGTTGCTCTACATTTGTGTGTAGAATGTTGCAAAACTAAATTCAGATATGTTATAAATGCATTCTTCTATTTTTAATTTTCTGTGGTCTATAAAGATTTAATAGGCCAGTGGTCAGCAAATGGCAGTCGCGAGCCGCATACGGCTCTTTAGCCACCTGAGTGCGGCTCGGCCAGGCGGCCACAAATCGGTTTTGACTCCGATAAACATGGTTCTTGACAAGTTCTTGACAAGAAATTTGTCTCTCAACATTTTTTTCATTATCCTGCTGCTGATTTTTTGGCTCTTTTGACTAATGAGTTTTCCGATCACTGTAATAGACGATATTAAGCTAGGGCATAAGCTTGCCCTTAAGGGGGACACAAATAGAATGAATATAGTTTACATCACACTGGTGCGGAATTTAAGATGTCTTTGATAATTATTTTGGCTAATTTTGGCACTCACCAACCGAAAGTTTGAAATGCAATCTCAAAATTGTCTGAAAGAAACAACAAATTCAAGTATGCGCCAAAATGTACCCTTGCAATTTGAATTTGCCAGACTGTCTTTAGCACCCTACATTTCTGCATCTCTTCAGTCACGCTGATCAAAGGTAGAGTATGGGGTTGATTATAAGCTTGTGCCAAATGATTACTCTGGGGTACGCCACAAACGGAGTGAATACAGTTATGTATGACACTAGACGTCATAATGCTTCCCACAAGACCTTAAAAATGTCCGTCCACGTTCAAAAAGTATAATAGAAACATTGAATTCATGTAATGTCAAAAATACACCTCTTGATTTTGAAATAATCCAAAAAATTTTGGGGAGCAGGCGTCAGGAGACAAGATTCATTATTACGCCCCCTTGCAATGCTTGGTTTTACATATAAATGTATGCGCAGACATATTTACGGAAGCAATTTTATATTAAATATTCACTGACTGTGCAATTACAGACGGTTGGGAACCGTGGTGACACCCAATGGAACATTTTGACAGATCTGCTGAAGTCAGTTTCATAACATATCTAAGTTTACAAAAAAAAGAGTAGGATGCTACCAGAACCGAATGCCCCAAGAACAGGTTGTCAAAAGAGCAAGTTGTCACAAGAGCAGGTTGTCAAAAGAGTAACGTTCCCACAAGAACAGGTTGTCAAAAGAGCAGGTTGTCACAAGAACAAGTTGTCAAAAGAGCAACGTTCTCACAAGAACAGGTTGTCAAAAGAGCAGATTGTCAAAAGAACAGGTTGTCAAAAGAGCAATGTTTCCACAAGAGCGTCTAGTTGTTTTTACAAGCTTTCATTTTATACTCTTTGGGAAAGCGTGTTTGTCTTTTAAAAAGTATTTGTCTAAGGTTGCAAAAAAACAAAACACAAAAACTAAGCCACTTTGCAAATTCCCCTTTTATCCTGTTTTAAATTAACTACAAACTTCTCTGTTTTATTTCTTTTATAAGTGTCATCGTTTTATACGTTCCATCTTTTCTGCCCAAGGGTCAGGGGTCTGCAGCCTACCGGCGACGACGAAACTAAAGATTGGTCAATATTTGAATGTTTTTAAATACATAACTGAATGGGATCTCTCTTAATCCTGCAATTATTTCTCACGATATGTGTTTCTGTGGTTTCTTGTAAAAGTAAAAGGGGCATTTAAAAAAAAAAAGACTTAACAAAGAACAATTTATGAGCTATAATATATGAAACAATCTAGTCTTTCGGGTCTTCAGATATTGTCATTTGAAAGTCATACGTTGAAGAATGCTAACTTTGATGAGGTGATTGAAAATATATGAAATTGTTGAAGATCAGGAAAGTAAAGTTCTAACCAGTGATTCTTTCAGACAATTTCGCCCGGGGGGGGGGGGGAGATTTTGGGGGAGGGGGGGGAGTGCCAGGGGCCAGAAATGTAGAAACGGGGGTGCCAATATGGCCTTTGGTGGTATTTATTAATTGTTGAAAATAATACGTTTCAGAGTTTAGAGGAGGGTGTAAAAATGAATCTTTTTCGCCTGAAACCAAACACTCTAGCTACACCCCTGACTGTGGCGTAGAAAAGGGGCGGATGGGGTGGTCCACCCAGGTGTCCCTTTTTCTTTATGTGGAGGTGCAGCATTTCCGAATAACTGATGAATTTGTTTCTTGAGAGGAAGAGTGCTAAAATCTTTGGCCAGCTGTGACGGCACTAACACTAGCTGATCGGCACTAAAATAGGCGATGATTATCATCGGAAAGTAAGGCTGAAATCGAGGGTGCAAGTGAATCTTAAGCGGAGTTGGGGTATGGGGAGCTCTCTACCAAGAGAAATTTTTTATTATTTCAAAAATCAAGAGTTGCATTTTGGAGTATACTTGAATTCAATATCTCCATTAGACTTTTTGATCGGGGGAAGGAAATTTTTAAGCTATTATGGCGCCCAGTGCCATAAAGAGACTGAATTCACTCCTGGTGTGGCGTGCCCCAGGGTAATCATTTGGCTAAAGCTTACATTTAACCCCATACTGTAACATTTACACGCGTGTGGAGGGGGGTGCAGAAGATAGTGCTCATTCAAAATGCAGGGGTGATTTTTCGAGCATACATGAATTTGTTGTGTGTTTTTTTCCAGAAAATTTTGGAGTGGCCTTTCAAACATTTGGGTGGGAAGCGCCAAAATTATCGATACCGCTGATCAAAGACATCTCTAACTTCGCCCAGTCCAACACGAACTAGATTCACTCCAACTGTGTCAACCTTAAGATTATGATTTAGCCCTTGCCTATTCTCGCTCTTTGAATCTTTATACCCCCCAAAAAAGTTTTGCTAAATCCAAAATACAAGAACTTATTTTAGCACATACCTGATATTTAGTCTTCTGACATTCTAAATTTAGTGAAATTGGAGAGATGCTAGTTTAATTAGACAAGTAAAAACAATAAATCTTTTATAAAATGTACTATCGAGTAACTTGGGGAGGGGGCGGCTGAAAATTTGACTAAACATGTATTCAGGTAAAGCACTTTATAAGAATCCCAATTAGTGCTCCAACCCAAAACCTCAAGGCTCGAAACCGCACATTTTTTTTCACGCCCCGAACTAAATAAATATTTTGATGTCCAACCCGCTTTTACACCGCAGACTTCCTAAACCAGCTGTTTCTATAAAAACAAAAGAAAATATTACGCGCCAAACGCACTAGCGATATTTTCAAGAATCTCATTAACCCAGTTAACGAGAATTTTATTTCGAGAAATCAGTGGCTTCTGTTAGTATTAGCGTTAAAACTTAATTTAGCGGGGTTGGAGGTGCGGCTGAAAATTGGAATTTGTTGTCATCAGCGACGAGTCTATGTGCCAAGTTTCAGCTCGATATGATGACGGGAAGTGGGTCAATGAGCATTCCGGAGATTTTGCGTTAAACAAACACTCGAACTAAATGGAAGATAATGTAAAGTATTAAAAAAATTCGGTGCCACTTAACCTTTGAACCATCGTATATTAATGGCATAATTAGGTTAATGAGAATTAGATGTTTGCAAAAGACATCCTATGTTTACAATGTGTGGTTTATCTGAAGGAAATTATATAACAATAAAGTATAAAGTTCTCAAATTTAAGTTGATGATAATGATTATTTGGAATTTCAAACTACTATAACTTCCTGCAGATTAATTTACAAATTGCCACTTTTATATACTTTGACAATTTTATTTGACCAAATCCATACAATTTTTTTATTAACGATTTGATTAGAAGAATGTCTAAGATAAGCACGACAAACTTGCATTCTGTATGATCGTTGAAACAGTATTTCACATTAAAAAAAGTGATTGTAGCTTACAACTGGATTCTCATCTAAAAAAATAAATAATTTAAAATAAGTGCATGTAAATAGCTTGAGCAAATTATTTATTACTGGGATATTAAAAATAGAAAATAAGGTTGGAAATCTAGTATATAATATAGGCTAAGTATTTATTTTTAAACCTTTTATAGAGGAAATTTTGTTACAAGAGTAGCACATTTCAAGAAAAAAGATAATTGATGAAATGTGCACTTGTTGTCTGCGCCTGTTAAATACTTAAATTTTTTTTTTAATTTTCAAGCTCGATGTGCATGGAATCGAGTACATTTGAAATTATGTTAATAATAAGTTGTTGTTTTTTTTAAAGCATGAGTTAATCATACAATTTATAATTATTACCCAACCCTACGTTAAAAGTTATGCTTTTATGATGAAATATAATTTCAGGCTTGTTTACCCCCGAGTTTGTGTCAGAGTAGATTTCAGCTTTGAAAAAAACGTAGTTTCAAGCTCCAAAGAGAAGTTTAGTAAAAGGTGAGGACGGGGTGGGGAGGAGGCTGGTTTGCAATCGAAATACATGTTGTGTAAAATCCAATCAACTGCTTATGTAAGTTACCACAAGTAAATATTGTAGAGAACCTTCGTCTTCTCTATTTTATAACTATAGTTATATGGTTGATCACCTTGCACAAATCCGACAACTCAACGATGGTTATAGTCTTTGACTCTTTTATTTGTCCCCTCCTTTGACTTCACTTTCTCTCTCTCTGTTCTACTCAACTCCGACTGTCCCGGTTCGTCTCTATCTCTTTCGTTCTCGGTTTCTCTCGTCTGTTCTATAGCTATACTCCTGTCCGTCGGAATCTCCCATCTGTCCCGGCTGAGTTCTCCACCTAGTCCCGTCTAACTGACCCTTTTATAAGTCCCACGTACCTAGAGATTCTTCACAGGGCCCCAATCCCATTCATAATGTCTCACACCGCATACCCCAGCACCGCAACGGCGTCACGGGCAGTCTGACACGACTGACCCTTTGTTTGGTCAGTTGATCTCCCAATCCTATGGCTCGCACCACGTAATCGGTCGGTATCCGCCAGGTCCGGACTGATAACAAGACCACTGTTGTAAAGACCACACGCTGCTTAATGGACCCTAACCGTTGGTCAGTACCTCCCGCCACCCCTGCACGCACAGGTCGACTACAAAGGTCTGAACACTCCACAATATACAGTATATGGTCTCCCGGTTGGTATCTTAAGGATAAGAAAAGGTCTAATGCAAGCACATTGGCAGTAAATTATTAACAACGCAATCCTCTAAGAGAGATATTTGATATGGAGACCGTAAAGGCCAATCACAGTTATTCCTATTCGATTGTTTACGGTGTGAACACCAAAAATGTGTTAACTTTTTACTGAAAACATTCTAATTAGTTATTTTTTAGGGGTAAAAAGGACTGATAGTGTTGCTGAAAGTGTTGCTGCTAGTGTTGCTGCTGGTGTTGCTGCTGGTGTTGCTGATGGTGTTGCTGCTGGTGTTGCTGCTGGTGTTGCTGCTGGTGTTGCTGATGGTGTTGCTGATGGTGTTGCTGATGGCGTTGCTGATGGTGTTGCTGATGGTGTTGCTGATGGTGTTGCTGCTGGTGTTGCTGATGGTGTTGCTGATGGTGTTGCTGATGGTGTTGCTGATGGTGTTGCTGATGGTGTTGCTGATGGTGTTGCTGATGGTGTTGCTGCTAGTGTTGCCGATAGTGTTGCTGATAGTGTTGCTGCTAGTGTTGCTGATAGTGTCGTTGCTAGTGTCGCTGATAGTGTTGCTGCTAGTGTCGCTGATAGGGTTGCTGCTAGTGCTGCTGCTAGTGTTGCTGATAGTGTTTCTGCTAGTGCTGCTGATAGTGTTTCTGCTAGTGTTGCTGCTAGTGCTGCTGCTAGTGTTGCTGCTAGTGCTGCTGCTAGTGTTGCTGCTAGTGCTGCTGCTAGTGTTGCTGCTAGTGCTGCTGATAGTGTTGCTGCTAGTGTTGCTGCTAGTGCTGCTGCTAGTGTTGCTGCTAGTGCTGCTGATAGTGTTGCTGCTAGTGCTGCTGATAGTGTTGCTGCTAGTGTTGCTGCTAGTGCTGCTGCTAGTGTTGCTGCTAGTGCTGCTGCTAGTGTTGCTGATAGTGTTGCTGCTAGTGCTGCTGCTAGTGTTGCTGCTAGTGTTGCTGCTAGTGCTGCTGCTAGTGCTGCTGCTAGTGTTGCTGCTAGTGCTGCTGCTAGTGTTGCTGATAGTGTTGCTGCTAGTGTTGCTGATAGTGTTGCTGCTAGTGTCGCTGCTAGTGTCGCTGATAGTGTTGCTGCTAGTGCTGCTGATGGTGTTGCTGCTAGCGTTGCTGCTAGTGCTGCTGCTAGTGCTGCTGCTAGTGTTGCTGCTAGTGCTGCTGCTAGGTCTTCGTTCAATGATGTTAGCGTTCAGTCGTTAACTACCATTCGACTGTAAGGCATCAACACTAAAGGTTTTCAACATATTCTTTCCAGACGTTGGTGAGGATGCTGATCATCGTCTTGACAGAGAGGCCCAACTGGACGGCCCCTTCTTGGCGACAAGGCATTGTTCTGACGGACAAGTCTTTGAGACCGCAGCCTCTTGATGGGGTCGAGCCCAACAATATTTATTTCGCTATGATTGAATAGAATGCTGAACATGTTGGCACATTCAACGCACTCAAGAACTTTGTCACGTGATGTGCTATTCGGCCTGGCGCTAAATGGGGGGGGGGGGGGGTTGAATGTTTTTTGGAGGGTAGGGGTGGTGGGGGGGGGTGGTGAAATTTCTCATTGTAAATGTTCAAAGTGGGGAAGAGATTTCCACAAATGTATGGGGGGCGGTGGAAGAAAGTGTTACTTTTTGCATGCGTAATATATGGACAGCCCGTTATCTAGAAAAGGTAATATTATTAATCCAATGTTTCCAAGGGACATTATTCCAAAGCTCCCACCTCATAACTGGCTTCATTATTTTATTACAACTCTTTGACTATTTATGAACATATTTTTATATTGTCGTCAACCGTTTTGCGCATTTTGAACAAAATGGCTGACGACAAAAGAAAATGATGAGGTATTTTCTTCTTACCATTAAAATTTTTTTAAAATAAATATTGCTCTGAACTGATAATAAGTCATTTCATAAACACAGATTGTGCTCTCTTAAAGTGACGAAAGACACGCAGATTCAACATTATTTATTAGAATGACCAAAAAGTGACCTCTCAGTGGTCAGGTGTGTGAATGATGACGAGATAAAAAACGATGTGAGAACAACTTGAAGCCAATCTGGGTGTCTCAGGCAGGGGGCGTGGCTCTCGGCTGAATGACTTTCTCTCTGGTAATCGTCTGCTTCATGCAGACTGGAATCTTCATCTGTTGAAATATTTAAAAACTTTAATCTGACGGCATAATAAACAAATATAAAGATTACTGTGAATTATTATTAATTATTAGGAAAGTCAGTAGGCATATTTATTACTTCGCTTTGAATGTTTCGGAGAGTTATGTCCGTTTAATGCAGCGGTTCTCAACCTGTGGGTCGCGACCCCTATGGGGTTGAACGACCCTTTCAGAGGGGTTGCCTAAGACCATCGGAAAACACATGTGCTCTACTGTTATGCAGTTGTTGGGGGTCGCCACAAAAGGAGGAACTGTATTAAAGGGTCGTGGCATTAGGAAGGTTGAGAACCACTGGTTTAATGTAATGAAATTTGATTTATTATACGTGAATAATAATAGAGTCCATTGAATTTGGCATGTTGACATTGACATGTAGAGTCATTTACCTCTGCTTGTGCCCCTTGGTGAGTTGCTTCCCCTTCTTGTCTTATCTGTATCTGGCTCCTCCCACCTCGCGTTGTCAGCTGGTTCAGAAGATAGAAATTTCAAACAGGACCATGGCTATACAGGACCATGGCTAAAAAGGACCATTGCTACATAGGAACATGGCTACATAGGACCATGGCTTCATAGGGCCATGGCTACATAGGACCATGGCTACATAAGACAGTGACTACATAGGACCATGGCTACATAGGACCATGACTACATAGGACTATGGCTACATAGGACCATGGCTACATGCAATGATTCATTTGAAGAACGATTTATGGGTCAGGAAGATGAATTGTTATTGTATTTACTTAAAATAAATGCGTGAAAGCTGAAACGGTTGATGACATTCTGATGACACAACAGTCCTACTCACCTCTCTTAATGCTGTGAATACCTGTTGAAATAAGGAATACATTTGAGAAAATAAGTCTAAAACACAACACCTCACTCTCTACTCTGTAACTGAGAGATTGTTTAACATATCATCGGCCTACCATCATCATATGGCAAGTTAAAGTGTTCAATATTTGCAGCGTTGCTCTCTGCCGTCATGAATGTTAACTGTATCTCTGCTGTCATGAATGTTAATTGTATATCTACTGTCATGAATGTTAACTATATCTCTTCTGTCATAAATTTTAACAGTATATCTGCTGTCATGAATGTTAACAGTATATCTGCTGTCATGAATGTTAACTGTATCTCTGCTGTCATGAATGTTAACTGTGTCTCTGCAATGGATATCTTGTGGTCTGCAGTTGCTGTCAATCATGGATGTCTTCTAACGTTTGATCAACAGAAATAAACAATTTTTTTTTTAATTTAATAAAATGCTATTTTTACACGAGACACGGTTGCGTGATAAACATTTTCTGATGTTAAAATACACATCCAGATAAATGTATTCAATAATAACATACAAGTAACACATCACAAACATATCCCCATGAACGTGACAAGCAACACATCACAAAAATATCCCCATGAACGTGACAAGCAACACATCACAAAAATATCCACATTAACGTGACAAGCAACACATTACAAAAATATCCCCATGAACGTGACAAGCAACACATCACAAAAATATCCACATGAACGTGACAAGCAACCCATCACAAACATCCCCATGAACGTGACAAGCAACACATCACAAACATATCCTATTGAACGTGACAAGCAACTCATCACAAACATATCCACAAGAACGTGACAAGCAACCCATCACAAACATATCCACATCAACGTGACAAGCAACTCATCACAAACATATCCAAATCAACGTGACAAGCAACCCATCACAAACATATCCACAAGAACGTGACAAGCAACCCATCACAAACATATCCACATCAACGTGACAAGCAACCCATCACAAACATATCCACATCAACGTGACAAGCAACCCATCACAAACATATCCACATCAACGTGACAAGCAACCCATCATAAACATATCCTATTGAACGTGACAAGCAACTCATCACAAACATATCCACAAGAACGTGACAAGCAACCCATCACAAACATATCCACATCAACGTGACAAGCAACTCATCACAAACATATCCAAATCAACGTGACAAGCAACCCATCACAAACATATCCTATTGAACGTGACAAGCAACTCATCACAAACATATCCACATCAACGTGACAAGCAACCCATCACAAACATATCCACATCAACGTGACAAGCAACCCATCACAAACATATCCACATCAACGTGACAAGCAACCCATCACAAACATATCCTATTGAACGTGACAAGCAACTCATCACAAACATATCCAAATCAACGTGACAAGCAACGCATCACAAACATATCCACAAGAACGTGACAAGCAACCCATCCCAAACATATCCACAAGAACGTGACAAGCAACCCATCACAAACATATCCACATCAACGTGACAAGCAACCCATCACAAAAATATCCACATGAACGTGACAAGCAACCCATCACAAAAATATCCACAAGAACGTGACAAGCAACCCATCACAAACATATCCACAAGAACGTGACAAGCAACCCATCACAAACATATCCACAAGAACGTGACAAGCAACTAGAGTTACTAGACAGTCTTAAAATTATGCTTAGGGGATGTTCATTGATTTCTCCAGTTCTTGGTGCTTAGTCACGACCTGACATGGCCGACATGTAGGGATAGAGTGCATTACTGGTCGGTCTTTTTATGAAAGTTTCTATAAAGCAAAGAAGATTTATGCTCCGTGGATTCAGCGATGTAGCTATTTTTAGTGCCGCCCGGAGCGGCCCAAGCTTTTTTGCCACCCTCTTCCATGAAACAAATCTAAAGTTGGCCGAAAGTGCTACCCCACAATATGAAGAAAAAGTGGCGCCCGGTGCGCACCGCCCCCTCCGCATCCCTTCATACGCCACTATCTGGATTGCTGTTCTGTGGAATGCTACTCTGTGGATTGTTGTTCTGTGGATAGCTGTATATCAACTATGTATGATTGGACAACTCTGTTGGCTGTGCCGACGGCCCACTGATACAGCTGTTGTTTTAACTCCAAGCCATTATTCCTTTATGCACAGAAGAGTTCCAATATGAACGTTGCCAATGTTAGATATTATGTGGGCACAATGGAATATACTTCAAGTGCTAGGGTCCGGAAACACAAAGTGTTACAGGTTTTTAGCTCTAGTCATTGTTACAATTTACGCTGTATGAAAAAATTTCGTTACTCGCCTTGAATCTCCACCCTCACACCTGCCATCTGAGCTCGTTCTGTCGACCTGCACAGGTACACGCCAGAGTCGTCTACCCGCACGTCATTGACCTCCAGCCTGCTGCTGATTGACCCCGAGCCATAATTGTTGAGGGTGACTGAACTGTGGACGCTGTAGCGTTGGTCTTTGTCAGCCAGTAGGGATTTGCCGTCTGTCGATTTGTAAACAAATATGTACGGACTTTCTGGACAATGTTTGACTGGATGAAATCAGGGTACATATTGGACAAACTATGGTACATGAGGACGCAAGAAAAACAGAATCCTACTGATTGGTGTGTGTGTGTGGGGGGGGGGAGGGGCTGGAAATGATTTCTATGTGCATCTATACACTTTTCTGCACACCATATTGTCATTTGGTGCGGTGTGCAGAACATTTTGTCATTTGTTGCAGTTTGCAGAAAATATTGTCATTTGGTGCGGTGTGCAGAACATAGTGTCATTTGGTGCGGTGTGCAGAACATAGTATCATTTGGTGTTATGTGCAGAAAATTTCGGTTCTGTTTATCTTGCGTGATCCTGTACAATATTAACACTAGTATTATACTGGACAAAGCATGACGTGATATATTATGAACACCAGTACATGCTGAAAAGTGCACGTTGTTACAGTTTTTAATACGCAACATGCAATAATTCAGAGTCGACCAAACCTCAACGACTGACATATTTAAACAAGAATGAGAAGCGAACAGTGTTAGACGTCTTAAATGAAAAAATGGTACAGATAAGATACAAGTGAGCTACAGGTGAGTTACAGGTGAGTTACAGGTGAGTTACAGGTGAGGTACAGGTAAGGTACAGGTGAGGTAAGTTTTACAGGTGAGTTACAGGTGAGGTACAGGTAAGTACAGGTGAGTTACAGGTGAGTTACAGGTGAGGTACAGGTAAGGTACAGGTGATGTACAGGTGAAGTACAGGTAAGGTACAGGCGAGGTACAGGTGATGTACAGGTAAGGTACAGGTGAGGTACAGGTAAGGAACAGGTGAGGTACAGGTAAGGTACAGGTGAGGTACAGGTAAGGTACAGGAGAGGTACAGGTAAGGTACAGGTAAGGTACAGGTGAGGTACAGGTAAGATACAGGTGAGGTACAGGTGAGATACAGGTGAGGTACAGGTAAGGTACAGGTGAGGTACAGGTGAAGTACAGGGGAGACTTCTTTTTAAAAAAGAATGAAACGTTTTCTAGAATTTTTAATTAAAGCCCATTGACCGGGAATATGATCTTTAAAAGATAAGAATAATATGAAGCTTGTGGTGGCATTTTCCGAACAAGTGTTTGGCTAAATTCGACTGGGGGAATAGGATTTAGCCAGGTGAAGGCTATTCTGAGGCGTACCTTTTATCCACGTGATCCGTTCCAATGCCACGTCCACCAGACTGGCGTTGCAGGTGAGTTTTAACAGGCTGCCAACCCTCAGAACGTTCTCACCGCTTATCTCAATACCTGAGGAGAAGATGTCTTAACACGGGAAAATGTCAGTAAATGAACATGGATACAGTCACAAAATGGATACAGTCACAACATGGATACAATCACAACATGGATATAATCACACCATGGATACAGTCACAACATGGATACAGTCACAAAGTGGCTACAGTCACAACATAGATACAGTCATAACATGGATACAGTCACAACATGGATACAGTCACAAAATGGATACAGTCACAAAAAGGATACAATCACAACATAGATACAGTCATAACATGGATACAATCACAAAATGAATACAGTCACAACATGAATACAGTCACAAAATGGATACAGTCACAACATGGATACCATTACTAAATGGATACATTTACAACATGGCTTTAGCTACGACCAGGATACCGTAACATAAATACAACTAAGACATTATAAACTCCCAACCTGACTATAGCCACGAGGCGGCATACTGATGTTATGATAATAGGGACATGGTAACTACGGGAGGATGGGACTCGTTAACTTTGGATGTCAACTCATCTAAAAAGCAGGCAAACCCTGAAATCGAACCGGGAGATTGAGTCCCGTAGGCGGTATGACATTGGCACAATGAAAATCCTGACAACTCCTGCATGGTGAAACGCATAAAGAGCTCAGTGAAACACATGACACACTGCTGGTCATCTACTGCATCTTGGTCAATTTCCAGTAGTCTTGACTAAGTCTTGCCATTGGATCAAATAGGCAAGGACAGGAGAGTGAGGCTGACTAATTGAGAAACTCTCCCTCACTTTAAACAAGATACAGCTCAAGTCAAGGCTACAGCTCAAGTCAAGGCTACAGCTCAAGTCAAGGCTACAGCTCAAGTCAAGGTTACTGCTCAGGTCAAGGCTACAGCTCAGGTCAAGGCTACAGTTCAGGTCAAGGCTACAGTTCAGGTCAAGGCTACAGCTCAGGTCAAGGCTACAGCTCAGGTCAAGGCTACAGCTCAGGTCAAGGCTACAGCTCAAGTTAAGGCGTATACTAAAGTCGAATATTGCCTCGGTCATCCTTGCATGCGAAGGACGAACAACAGTCTAGTACTGTAACTACGGGGATATCTTGACACTTTGAGTCTGAGATTATGTTGAGACGTTTTAAAGTGAATAACATGGCAGGCAAATTTTGGGGCGTCGAGAGTATCTTAATAAGATATTACGACCTCATGAATGGGAGCCGTGCACATCATATCTGGACACATTCAAATTCTAATGCTAGGTCTAATGCTTGACACACTAGATAAGATACATTCTTGTTTGACACGCTAGATCAGAGACATTCTTGTTTGATACGCTGGATCAGGGACACTCTGTTTGAAAAGATAATTTGTTTGCATCTAGCGGAGGCCATGAGACAGTAACACTGACATGAAGTCCATGAATTAGTAACACTGACATGAAGGCCATGAATTAGTAACACTGACATGAAGGCCATGAATTAGTTACACTGACATGAAGGCCATGAATTAGTAACACTGACATGAAGGCCATGAATTAGTAACACTGACATGAAGGCCATGAATTAGTTACACTGACATGAAGGCCATGAATCATGAATTAGTAACACTGACATGAAGGCCATGAATTAGTAATACTGACATGAAGGCCATGAATTAGTTACACTGACATGAAGGCCATGAATTAGTAACACTGACATAAAGGCCATGAATTAGTAACACTGACAAGAAGTCCATGAATTAGTAACACTGACATGAAGGCCATGAATAAGTAACACTGACATGAAGTCCATTAATTAGTAACACTGACATGAAGTCCATGATTTAGTAACACTAACATGAAGGCCATGAATTAGTAACACTGACATGGAGGCCATGAATTAGTAATACTGAAATGAAGGCCATGAATTAGTAACACTGACATGAAGGCCATGAATTAGTAACACTGACATGAAGGCCATGATTTAGTTACACTGACATGAAGGCCATGAATTAGTAACACTGAGATGAAGGCCATGAATTAGTAACACTGACATGAAGGCCATGAATTAGTAACACTGACATGACGGCAATGAATTGATAACACTGACATGAAGGCCATGAATTAGTAACACTGACATGGAGGCCATGAATTAGTAACACTGACATGGAGGCAATGAATTAGTAACACTGACATGGAGGCCATGAATTAGTAACACTGACATGGAGGCCATGAATTAGTAACACTGACATGAAGGCCATGAATTAGTAACACTGACATGAAGTCCATGAATTAGTTACACTGACATGAAGGCCATGAATTAATAACACTGACATGAAGGCCATGAATTAATAACACTGACATGAAGGCAATGAATTAGTAACACTGACATGACGGCAATGAATTAGTAACACTGACATGAAGGCCATGAATTAGTAACACTGACATGAAGGCCATGAATTAGTAACACTGACATGACGGCCATGAATTGGTAACACTGACATGACGGCAATGAATTAGTAACACTGACATGAAGGCCATGAATTAGTAACACTGACATGGAGGCCATGAATTAGTAACACTGACATGGAGGCCATGAATTAATAACACTGCCATGGAGGCCATGAATTAGTAACACTGACATGGAGACCATGAGTTAGTAACACTGACATGAAGGCCATGAATTAGTAACACTGCCATGGAGGCCATGAATTAGTAACACTGACATGGAGACCATGAGTTAGTAACACTGACATGAAGGCCATGAATTAGTAACACTGACATGACGGCCATGAATTGGTAACACTGACATGGAGACCATGAATTAGTAACACTGCCATGGAGGCCATGAATTAGTAACACTGACATGGAGGCCATGAATTAGTAACACTGACATGGAGGCCATGAATTAGTAACACTGACATGGAGACCATGAGTTAGTAACCTTGCCATGGAGGCCATGAATTAGTAACACTGACATGGAGGCCATGAGTTAGTAACCTTGCCATGGAGGCCATGAATTAGTAACACTGACATGGAGGCCATGAATTAGTAACACTGCCATGGAGGCCATGAATTAGTAACACTGACATGGAGGCCATGAATTAGTAACACTGACATGGAGGCCATGAATTAGTAACACTGCCATGGAGGCCATGAATTAGTAACACTGACATGGAGGCCATGAATTAGTAACACTGACATGGAGGCCATGAATTAGTAACACTGCCATGGAGACCATGAGTTAGTAACACTGACATGAAGGCCATGAATTAGTAACACTGCCATGGAGGCCATGAATTAGTAACACTGACATGGAGACCATGAGTTAGTAACACTGACATGGAGACCATGAGTTAGTAACACTGACATGGAGACCATGAGTTAGTAACCTTGCCATGTGGTTCACCATCATCTTAAGTTTTCTTCGTATAGTAAACAGAAAAATACACACTAATTACGACGTGATTGATTTCAAAATCAACTTTAGATATTATCAAGTCTATCTGTATGGGGGACATGCACAAAAAATGTGTTGTCTTATTTCTGCTGTATCCCATGTTTTGTCTTATTTCAGCTGTATGCCCTGTTTTGTCTTATTTCAGCTGTATGCCATCTTGTGTATTAGTATTTCATTAGTATATGCCATGTTTTGTCTTATTTCAGCTGTATGCCATGTTTTGTCTTATTTCAGCAGTATATGCCATGTTTGATCTCATTTCAACTGTATGCCCTGTTTTGCCGTATTTCAGCAGAATGTCTTCTTTGGTCTCATTTCAGCTGTATACCATGTTTTGTCTTATTTCAGCTGTATCCCGTGTTTTGTCGTATTTATTATTATTATTATTAGGTGGTTTTATATAGTGCAGTTGTTTATCAGTCATAGGGGGTGAGAATGACTCGGTATAGCACAGTTTGAAGAGATGGGTGTTGAAAGCAGTTTTGACGGCTGTGATGGTCGTTATATTGCGAATGTGTAATGGAAAAGAATGTCATTGTTTTGGGGCACAGCAAGAGAAAGATCGTTCACCATATGTTTTAGTGCGTGTTCTGTGGAACAGAAAGAATACGAGTGTCTGCGGAGGACCGAAGCTTTCGAAGGGGTGAATAGACATAAAGAAGTTCAGTAAGATCGGAGGTGGAGAAACCAGAGAAAAAGTTGTGACAGAGAACAAACAGCTAGAAATCAATGAATGCCTGTATTTCAACTGTATGCCCTGTTTTGTCTTATTTCAGCTGCATGCCCTGTTTTGTCTTAGCTCATCTTTATACCATTTTATGTCTTATTTGAACTGTATGCCCTGTTTTGCCTTAGTTCAACTGCATGCCCTGTTTTGCCTTAGTT
Organism: Omphiscola glabra; assembly: GCA_964017045.1. Taxonomy (NCBI): domain Eukaryota; kingdom Metazoa; phylum Mollusca; class Gastropoda; family Lymnaeidae; genus Omphiscola; species Omphiscola glabra. The sequence goes on along the minus strand of OZ024794.1, from coordinate 13,678,000 downwards.
CAGCTGCATGCCCTGTTTTGCCTTAGTTCAACTGCATGCCCTGTTTTGCCTTAGTTCAACTGCATGCCCTGTTTTGTCTTATTTCAGCTGCATGCCCTGTTTTGTCTTAGCTCAGCTGTATGTCCTGTTTTGTCTTATTTCAACTGTATGCCCTGTTTTGTCTTATTTCAGCAGTATGCCCTGTTTTACCTTATTTCAGCTGTATGTCCTGTTTTGTCTTATTACAACTGTATGCCCTGTTTTGTCTTATTTCAGCAGTATGCCCTGTTTTGCATTAGTTCAGCTGCATGCCCTGTTCTGCCTTAGTTCAGCGGCATGCCCTGGGATCAATACTGCTTAGGGAGGATGGTAATGCTCTTTGATTTTTCATTTCATTTTACTTTTTTTCCCCCAAAGAGGAAACGACAGGATAAAATTAGAATGGTTAAGTCGTTGACCCCAAGGAAATCTGTTTATTGGCATCGCATAGAGTGTGTACCGGTGAAAGGGGAAAATATGCCCTAAGCAATAAATGTCCGCCGTCTATTTCGAATAGTTGATCGAGTTACAGCCTCTGAACTTAGATTGAGCTGTGTAACTTTTGTGAAACGGCATTGAAACACTAGAGGAAATGACACAAATGCGTGATTTATTTTTTTAATAATAAAATAATTCACCAGTTACTTCCATGAATATATATAAATATAATATATAAATATTTTTTTCTTGCAAATTATGTTATTGTTTTTTTTTAAATATTTATTTAAACATTGAGCATCATTTGTTTTCGTGTCTTTAAAATTTACATGCTTATTTATTTATTTATGCTTACATTTAGTGCATTTTCATAATTGTTGCTTGAGTAAAACTTATTTATAACTTAGAAAACCAATTGGTTCAGTGTCCGGTTTAATCAGAAGAATTTTTTTTCCATAAATTACGCAGTAGTAAAAAAAAATGGGTCAGCTAGAAATAGGTCAGAAATAATGTAACAAAACTAGGCCATGCGATAATTGAACCAATCAAAACTACTCTTGGTCAAACAAGAAATGCTACGTTTTCCCCTAATCAAACGGTGGCGGGCGAGATGAAAACTTATAGATTTATCCATCAAGTACAAGAGACATGCCAATCAGAGATTGCTTGCTGATCTAGTAGATGAGGTTTGAGGTTAACAGAAATTCTACACATAGTTATACCGCGATTGGTTTACGAAGAAATTATATTATAAAATCACGCCAATGGAATGAGATTATAAAATCACACCAATGAAATCATGTTATAAATCACACCAATGAAATGATATGATAAATCATACTAATTAAATAAGATTATGAAATAACACCAATGAAATGAGGTTATATCTCATACCAATGAAATGAGATTATAAAAACACCAATAAAATGATAAGACAAAAACGTACACTATTTCGTACGGAGAGTGTACAATTTGTTCTGTCCATACTTAAGAAAACTTACGTGGAAGCAGTGGCACTGGTTTGGCTGGCAATAAAAGAAACAGGAACAAAATTACTGAATGTTTTAGCTTTCAAGTAAGATAAATAATTTGATTAGGTGGATTTGCGTATATGACGTTGAATCATATTCATGGGATCTATCGGTCTGAATAAGTTGAATCATATTCATGGGATCTATCGGTCTGAATAAGTTGAATCCTATTTATGGGATCTATCTGTTTGAATAAGTTGAATCATATTCATGGGATCTATCTGTCTGAATAAGTTGAATCATATTCATGGGATCTATCGGTCTGAATAAGTTGAATCATATTCATGGGATCTATCTGTCTGAATAAATTGAATCATATTCATGGGATCTATCGGTCTGAATAAGTTGAATCATATTCATGGGATCTATCTGTCTGAATAAGTTGAATCATATTCATGGGATCTATCGGTCTGAATAAGTTGAATGACATAATGTCGATGTCATAGAGTTGGTGTCATTCATAACGTCGATATCATAGAGTTGGTGTCATACTTACGTCGATGACATCAATTTAGAATATGAATGTATTCGAATTAGGGACCCAGACAACCACGAACACACCTGGAACACACCAAGACACCCACGAGCACACCCAGGAACTTACCAAGACACCCACGAACACATCCAGACAACCACAAACACACTCAGGAACACACCAAGACACCCACGAACCCATCCAGACATCCACAAACACACCCAGGAACACACCAAGACACACACGAACACTTCCAGATACCCACAAACACACTCAGGTACACACCAAGAAACCCACAAACACATCCAGACACACACACGAGTGACTTTGAATACACCCAGAAATCAACCTTCCCTCCCCACCCCACCACACACACAAAAACAATAAGTTACAGAAGCCTTTTAAATCAGAGCGTCATGAACGGCTTTTAATCATAGTCGGAAACGTTCCATCAGGGATGGGAAAATGACCCAAAAATCTGGCAGAAATATCCAACTGAACGGGCAATATGGAACCTAATGGGAGATAATCCGATGATATTATCGTGGATGTAAGTGTTAGCATCCCTGAAAAACGGCGCTCTGAACACGTTTATTCTGCTTTAAAAAGGAATATTTATCGACTGTGTGACGTCATATAGTTAAAACCGTTTGCTTCGGGGCCAAGTAAAAGGAAAAAAAGACGGCTTGTAACGTTGCCATCTAGGGAATCCCAATCCACCAGCTAGATCTGTGCGCACCCCGATTGTGTTTAATATCAAGTCACACTTTTCTCAGTTTAGCATTTGCGTTGTGTACGGAATGAGTTTCCATGTTTGTAGTCTGTACACATTTATTTAACTTATGCAGGAAATACGTCCAGACAACAATAAAAAAAATATAACATAAAATAAGAAATTAGGCTTCAAGGGACGTAAGATTTTCGCCTAAACATTGTGATATGATGATGAGGGGGGCCCGTCCCCTCCAATTCTCAGCTCACTACGCTCTCTAAATATCTGATAAGTTTTATTCTACATACTTACCTGCTTTTTTCTTTCTTTTAATAGAAATCATTTTAGCGCTAAAAATCGCGTAAAGAAAATGCAATAACCAGGAAGCAATACTTCCTTGTCTGCTGGTGAGTTTAAATAATGTAAACACTTTTCAAACTTAGGAAAGTATCTGCAAATAAAATATGAATTGAACTCTCATTTCATTATACAAAAATGACAATACTCGTTGAAATGAAATTGATAGAACTACTCAATTTGGTTCACACAATCGTTTTGTTATACTATGTTACTGATTCGGTGCGCATTCCTTAAAGAGCTTCCTATTAACCGAGTGAGTAGTTTATATTTTTGATATGGAGTTGACAACTCTGGTATGATTACATCTCTTAGTTCAAAAGTCTCTTCCTCGACATCCATGGTTGTCACACGAGACTCGTGGTTTGCAAGTCACATTTCTTGTGGCACGCTTTCCGCTCAGTTTTAGTGGTGCAGATGTAGAGCGTTAATTAGAAATCAGAACAGCTGTATGGAAGGCTCTGCGCATTAATATCTAAAAGAACTGATTTACAAACATGGATCCGTAAAGAGTCAGCGCTCTTCATCACAGTCCCTGCTGGTAGTTCTCAGAGTGGATAAACACAGAAAGATGTCAAACGGAGTGCGCCCTTCATCACAGTCCATGCTGATAGTTCTCAGAGTGGATAAACACAGAAAGATGTCATACGGAGTGCGCTCTTCATCACAGTCCCTGGTGATAGTTCTCAGTGTGGATGGACACAGAAAGATGTCATACGGAGTGCGCTCTTCATCACAGTCCCTGCTGATAGTTCTCAGTGTGGATGGACACAGAAAGATGTCATACGGAGTGTGCTCTTCATCACAGTCCCTGGTGATAGTTCTCAGTGTGGATGGACACAGAAAGTTGTCAAACGGAGTGCGCCCTTCATCACAGTCCCTGCTGATAGTTCTCAGTGTGGATGGACACAGAAAGATGTCATACGGGGTGTGCTCTTCATCACAGTCCTTGCTGATAGTTCTCAGTGTGGATGGACACAGAAAGATGTCATACGGAGTGCGCTCTTCATCACAGTCCCTGGTGATAGTTCTCAGTGTGGATGGACACAGAAAGATGTCATACGGAGTGCGCTCTTCATCACAGTCCCTGGTGATAGTTCTCAGTGTGGATGGACACAGAAAGATGTCATACGGAGTGTGCTCTTCATCACAGTCCCTGCTGATAGTTCTCAGTGTGGATGGACACAGAAAGATGTCATACGGAGTGCGCTCTTCATCACAGTCCCTGGTGATAGTTCTCAGTGTGGATGGACACAGAAAGATGTCATACGGAGTGCGCTCTTCATCACAGTCCCTGGTGATAGTTCTCAGTGTGGATGGACACAGAAAGATGTCATACGGAGTGTGCTCTTCATCACAGTCCCTGCTGATAGTTCTCAGTGTGGATGGACACAGAAAGATGTCATACGGGGTGTGCTCTTCATCACAGTCCCTGCTGATAGTTCTCAGTGTGGATGGACACAGAAGATGTCATACGGAGTGTGCTCTTCATCACAGTCCCTGCTGATAGTTCTCAGTGTGGATGGACACAGAAAGATGTCATACGGGGTGTGCTCTTCATCACAGTCCCTGCTGATAGTTCTCAGTGTGAATGGACACTGAAATATGTCATACGGAGTGTGCTCTTTCGAAGCTTTATCGCCTAAATTATGAAACAGTTTGCCTTAAACTTTGGGGAAAATTAAAAATGATTTTAAAATTATTTAATAGACATTTAAAAAGACTTTTTTCTTTAAATAGATTTTACGATATCAGAGCGATGTCAGCATGCCAGAATAGCATGGCCACAACCGCAATACAAGTAATCAATCATCATCATCTAATCTTGCCATAAGTTATCTTCTCATTTTGATGAATGCACCAGAAGGACTATAAGTTAAAGTACAGACAGGTAAAACTGATGTTGGTATTACATAATAATATACCGTAACAAAAAATCCTTACCCATCAAGCTATGGTACACATGATTTATTCAACTGAATTTATCAAGTTATGGTACACATGATTTATTCAACTGAATTTATCAAGTTATGGTACACATGATTTATTCAACTGAATTTATCAAGTTATGGTACACATGATTTATTCAACTGAATTTATCAAGTTATGGTACACATGATTTATTCAACTGAATTTATCACGGAGCTAATGGTCTATTGTTCTCTACCATTGTTCAAATGCCAGATGTCCTATAATATACCCTCATCTACATATATCGTATCCACTCAACCCATCTGATTATTTCTATAACCTTACTCCTGTGATCGCCATCTAAATGATTACCTATTTAAACCTACCACCCCAAAATGTCCCTTCTATATCTTACCCCCTCAAACCTCCCCAGAGGACGATGAATTATTGAAGGCCCAATCAACCCGAGACCCGGGAGAACTGAAGAGAATAATTCCCCCTCAGATCATGGCGATGACGTTTTGTACTTAACGGGGACATCACTTGGGCACTGTCAGGGGTTCCCCGGTAGTGAAAGCTGACACCAGCAAAACCTTTTCTCGGATACGTACAAAGTGATCAGTCTACCCCAACTTCACCCCTTTCAACCAGTCCCAACTTTGAGATAAACAGTGCACGGATGTAATATGTCAACTTCCATATAAAGATTGCACGGATGTAATCTGTCAACTTCCATATAAACAGGGCACGGATGTAATCTCAATGAAAATGCCATTGTCTCAACAACTCCTTTTATCATCTATCTTCCATGACGACACAGCAACAATTTACAATGTGTGGAAATAGCCATAAATGTGTCATGACGACACAGCAACACTTTACATTGTGTGGAAATAGCCATAAATGTGTCATGACGACACAGCAACACTTTACATTGTGTGGAAATAGCCATAAATGTGTCATGACGACACAGCAACACTTTACATTGTGTGGAAATAGCCATAAATGTTTCCTTAGTTCAAGATGTATGTTGTTGTGTAAAATGTTCGCAACATTTAAATGTTGTGGCTTGTTCATTGATTTGAAAAGGTTAAGCACTAAGTGAGCTGAGCTGATGCCATCTTTTGTAGCCAGCTTGTAAAGATACTGAATGTTGTTTTTTGTCAGTGAAGAGCTGGTACGTGTGTTCAACGTCTATTGATTTACATTTGTCATTACAGGGAACAAAACACTATTTTTTTAAAAACGTTTTTTTATTCGTATTATCTAAAGATAACCGTGTTTAATTGTGTTACGGTACGTGTTTAATGCTGCTATTTCACTGTTGTATTTATAGTTAAATTAATATATTTATAAAAAATTTAATTCGTCTTTCGTAGTTTCAAAACGATCAATTGATAGGGAAAGGGAGGAATCACGTTATGTTAGGCACAGTGCCGTATTAACCATGGTGTAACGGGTACACTTGCACCAGGCCTGCTCATTAATCATGGTGCACCGTTGCACTTGCACCAGGCCTACTCATTAACCATGGTGCTCCGGTGCACTTGTACCAGGTCTACTCATTAACCATGGTGCTCCGGTGCACTTGTACCAGGTCTACTCATTAACCATGGTGCTCCGGTGCACTTGCACCAGGCCTACTCATTAACCATGGTGCTCCGGTGCACTTGTACCAGGTCTACTCATTAACCATGGTGCACCGGTGCACTTGCACCAGGCCTACTCTAAGTTTTATAAAGTTCTGAAGCATTGAGACCATTTCATTGAACTTTTAAAGAGGTCGTCTATACATGATGTCATAATCATAGCTCCTGTTAATCTACTGTCTCCAACGTCGCATTTCATCAGCTCGTATCAATACCTCTAACGCCACCAATCCAGACACCCCCTTCCCCCCCCACTATCTCTTCGATTTATTCATAAACATTGCGTCTGATATTTGGCAGCTTATTCAGTTCATCTACATCATTTGTGCATAAACACGTCAACATTTGACCAGACTTTTACATCATTTGTTCATAAACACGTCAACATTTGACCAGAATTTTACATCATTTGTGCATAAACACGTCAACATTTGACAAGACTTTTACATCATTTGTTCATAAACACGTCACCATTTGACAAGACTTTTACATCATTTGTTCATAAACACGTCAACTTTTGACAAGACTTTTACATCATTTGTTCATAAACACGTCAACATTTGACAAGACTTTTACATCATTTGTTCATAAACACGTCAACATTTGACCAGAATTTTACATCATTTGTTCATAAACACGTCAACATTTGACAAGACTTTTACATCATTTGTTCATAAACACGTCAACATTTAACAAGACTTTTACATCATTTGTTCATAAACACGTCAACATTTGACAAGACTTTTACATCATTTGTTCATAAACACGTCAACATTTGACAAGACTTTTACATCATTTGGATCAAGTTTATTCTTGCTGACTGAAATGTCACTACGACATTCAGCTTGAAACTATAAAAAAAAATTTCATATGACGCATATCACGCCCCCTCCCACATACACACACCCGCACACCAAAATCCCCCACAGAAGCCTACAAAAACAAATTTGAGGGCGGCGACGTCAGTCCAGCACATATCATTTAGTTTTTCAATGAAAAGAAATTTGAAAGCAAAAATATACAAACATGTTTGATATAAAGAATATAATAATCCCAATTTTTTTGTAATAAACCAAACAGTGGGAAAATATCTGCAAACAAGTATCACATTATTTCCTTTGCATATCTTTAACACATGATATGTAGCATTATCTTTATCTTTTATTAAATATCCCCCCCCCCCCCACCCAAAAAAAATTTAAAAAAAAAAAAAAAAAAATTCCACATTACAAAAACGATAAAGTGGTCAAATCAGTTCCCCAAATGTTTTAACTACGGTACGCCTTTGAAAAGAAATGTCAGTGCACTTTGTCCTTAGAGAAACTATTTTTTTTAATCGAAGCCCTAAGTCCTTCAGGATCCCCAACCAGTCAACTGCAAATCAACTGCCAAGCACATGCCAATCACCTGTCGATCATATGCCAATCAGCTGACAATTATATGCCAATTACCTGCCCATCATATGCCAATCCCCTGCCAATCACCTGCCAATCACCTGCCAATCACCTTACAATCACCTGCCAATCACCTGACAATCACATGCCAATCACCTGACAATCACCTGCCAATCACATGCCAATCACCTGACAATCACCTGCCAATCACCTGACAATCACCTGCCAATCACCTGACCATCAAATGCCATTCAGCTGACCATCAAATGCCATCTTAGAAGTGCTCAACTCCATATCTTCCTTCATTCTGATTTTTATTTTAAAGTTACCTTTAACCAGAAGTATTATTTTTCGTCTTAGGGGGGACTTCCGTTTGCTGACCTGACATTCATATTCCCCAGCATCAGAGAGCGCCACTCTCTCTATGACCAGGTTCCACTGAGAGCTATTGGGGACATGCTCTGCGTGAATCCTGGCATCCCTAGTCCACGACCTTGACCCAATCGTTAGTGGAGCAGACAAAGGCAGTTTGCGCCAAGTCACCTGAAGATAAATTGGACGGAATGTGATTAGATTTCGGAGTTATGGGAAATAAATCATATTTTTGCCATCAAATTATAAGCGAGGAATGTCAGGGTTCAGGTTACGAGGTTCTTCCCTGCACTCTTAATATCACATTCATTACACTGCATTCTTAATGTCACATTTGTTACACTGTACTCTTAATGTCACATTTGTTACACAGCATTCTTAATGTCACATTCCTTACACTGCACTTTTAATGTCACGTTCTTTACACTGCACTCTTAATGTCACATTCCTTCACTGCACTTTTAACTTCACGTTCCTTACACTGCACTCTTAATGTCACATTCCTTTCACTGCACTCTTAACATCACGTTCCTTACACTGCACTATTAATGTCACATTCGTTGCACTGCACTTTTAATGTCACGTTCCTTACACTGCACTTTTAATGTCACGTTCCTTACACTGCACTCGTAATGTCACATTCGTTGCACTGCACTCTTAATGTCACATTCCTTACACTGCACTCTTAATGTCACGTTCCTTACACTGCACTCTTAATGTCACATTCGTTACACAGCATTATAACTGTCACGTTCCTTACATTGCACTCTTAATGTCACATTCGTTACACAGCATTCTAACTGTCACGTTCCTTACACTGCACTCTTAATGTCACATTCGTTGCACTGCACTCTTAATGTCACATTCGTTGCACTGCACTCTTAATGTCACATTCGTTACACTGCACTCTAAATGTCACATTCCTTACACTGCACTTTTAATGTCACATTCTTTACACAGCATTCTTAATGTATCATTCCTTACACTGCACATGCTTATTGAAAACTTACAATTAAAAAAATATATATCTAAAAATTAGAATATTCATGAAGATTCATTCTTCAACTGATATATATCTGAATCTTCGCTTATCGTGATTTATGTGGCTCGTTCTTGCTCTGAAAGGTAACTTCAAATTCAAAGAAACCTAAAACTGATGCAGTTGTAATTTTCTGAAATATCTCATTAGGAAATGGCGTCAGCGGGCCGTCGAGCTTGCGCTCCTTATGCCCTCCCTGGCGCCCACCCACACTTGCCAGCCGCCGGGTTTCCCCGACGTCGGGCCGTGCGGGGGAACGCCAGAGACCTCCCCGGGCGTGAACCGTCCCCACCAGCGACCGCTCGATCGGGTTTGCCGATGGAGACCCTCCCCGCCCGGAGACATCTGGTTGACCGAAGACGCTGCGTTAAAAGCGTCCGCAGTCCACTTTCCTAGGGGCCGGGACGGCAAATTAACGTCCTAATATATCCCCCACCCGTCCCGGGGAAGCATCGGACGCCCTCTAAGAGGGATTCTACAGTGGGTTTCCACCTCGCAACTAATTCGCGAAGTAGCTGGGATGAAACGGTTGCCTAGGAGCAGCTTTCTCAGGGCTGCATATTTAGAATCACCGGCCATAGGCTTCCACCACAGCCTATCGCCTCATATCCCTTAACGGCAACTTGTAATCATGATCCCTACCCTGTGTTTGCCTTTTCTTCCCCCTGCGAAGTATCACAGGTGGCAGCCCTGTAGGAGCCGTCTATTCCAGCAACTACCATTCATGCCCTTGTCTGCCACGCGGGACACGCAATGGTGGTAATGTGCCCCGGGTTAACGCCGAGGGGGTCGGTGGCCAGCGCTTCCAAATCGGCAAGCCACTACAGACTTGTCAACCGGAATCCCGGGGGGGGGGGGGTCAACCGGAATCCCGGGGGGGTGCTTGTAATTTTCTACAAACTTCAATTTGTAGATCTGCTTTGATTGTTATTTCTTGAGCCCGATAAATAGTCGTACAATAAGTTTTTTAAAAAACATTTTTGTTTAAGACACTCATGACCATCTGAGTAAATATTTTTTTACATTTCATTGCTGTAAAATGAAAGATTGAAAAATGAGCCTTGCTTCTATTTGTTGTTGATGTCTTAGTTATAACAAGACTTCTCTCCCATGGACACCCTAGTTATAACAAGACTTCTCTCCCATGGACACCCTAGTAATAACAAGACTTCTCTCCCATGGACACCCTAGTAATAACAAGACTTCTCTCCCATGGACACCCAGTTGCACCACGTTGTAACCTAAGTTGAGTGTTACGTTAATAATTCAAATACAGGTTGCAGTGATTAATTCCTGCAGAAATCTTCTGGGGGGGGGGGGGGGGGTTGAAATGGAACATGGAACATGTGTCACAGCGACAGTTGTGTAAGATCGGTGATGTATAATTGATGTATCGGCGAATTCATCCCAGCTTGTGGCATGTGTTGTAACACTGGGGGCGATGTGTGCTTACATTGGGTGGCATGTGTGCTTACATTGGGTGACATGGGTGCTTAGATTGGGTGACATGTGTGCTTAGATTGGGTGGCATGTGTGTTTAGATTGGGTGGCATGGGTGCTTAGATTTTGTGGCATGGGTGCTTAGATTGGGTGGCATGTGTGCTTAAATTGTGTGACATGTGTGCTTAGATTGGGTGGCATGTGTGTTTAAATTGTGTGGCATGTGTGCTTAGATTGGGTGAAATGGGTGCTTAGATTGTGTGGCATGGGTGCTTGGATTGGGTGGCATGGGTGCTTAGATTGGGTGACATGTGTGCTTAGATTGTGTGGCATGGGTGCTTAGATTAAGTGACATGTGTGCTTAGATTGTGTGACATGTGTGCTTAGATTGGGTGACATGGGTGCTTAGATTGGGTGACATGTGTACTTAGATTGTGTGGCATGGGTGCTTAGATTGGGTGACATGTGTGCTTAGATTGTGTGGCATGGGTGCTTAGATTGGGTGTCATGGGTGCTTGGATTGGGTGGCATGTGTGCTTAGATTGGGTGACATGTGTGCTTAGATTGTGTGGCATGGGTGCTTAGATTAAGTGACATGTGTGCTTAGATTGTGTGACATGTGTGCTTAGATTGGGTGACATGTGTGCATAGATTGGGTGGCATGTGTGCTTAGATTGTGTGACATGTGTGCTTAGATTGGGTGACATGTGTGCTTAGATTGGGTGGCATGTGTGCTTAGATTGGGTGGTATGGGTGCTTAGATTTTGTGGCATGGGTGCTTAGATTGGGTGGCATGTGTGCTTAAATTGTGTGACATGTGTGCTTAGATTGGGTGGCATGTGTGCTTAAATTGTGTGGCATGTGTGCTTAGATTGGGTGAAATGGGTGCTTAGATTGTGTGGCATGGGTGCTTGGATTGGGTGGCATGGGTGCTTAGATTGGGTGACATGTGTGCTTAGATTGTGTGGCATGGGTGCTTAGATTAAGTGACATGTTTGCTTAGATTGTGTGACATGTGTGCTTAGATTGGGTGACATGGGTGCTTAGATTGGGTGACATGTGTACTTAGATTGTGTGGCATGGGTGCTTAGATTGGGTGACATGTGTGCTTAGATTGGATGACATGTGTACTTAGATTGTGTGGCATGGGTGCTTAGATTGGGTGACATGGGTGCTTAGATTGTGTGGTATGGGTGCTTAGATTGTGTGGCATGGGTGCTTAGATTGGGTGACATGTGTGCTTAGATTGGGTGACATGGGTGCTTAGATTGGGTGACATGTGTGCTTAGATTGGGTGACATGTGTGCTTAGATTGGGTGACATGGGTGCTTAGATTGGGTGACATGTGTGCTTACATTGATGATGAATCAATCTTACCTTTAATTGATATCTATCTAATTAAGTTTATATTTGACTGATTTGTTTACATGATGTCATATTTGTCCTACAGTTAAGGTAATATTCTAATCATTTGTCCTAAATTAAATTCCGGAGAAAGCGTCCCGTATGGAATATGACATTGACACAGTGAAAGCTAGGGGACGTGTAATGCATGAAAAAAGCACACAGAGACACACGAAACCCTGCTGGTCACCATCTGCAACCCTGCTGGTCACCCTCTGCAACCCTGCTGGCCACCCTCTGCAACTCTGCTGGTCACCCTCTGCAACCCTGCTGGTCACCCTCTGCAACCCTGCTGGTCACCCTCTGCAACCCTGCTGGTCACCCTCTGCAACCCTACTGGTCACCCTCTGCAACCTTGCTGGTCACCCTCTGCATCCTAGCGAGTGAGGCCGACGAACTGAGAAAATCTCCCTCACTTTGAACAAACTACAGCGCAAGTCAAGGCTGTCACTCAAGCCTTGGTCATCTTAGAATCTTTCCCATTTAATATCCAGCTTTTTAAAAAAAAACTTCGCATAAAATCTTTATTGAATATGACATTTATTATTTTATTTTATAACATCTGTTTTGTAAGTGTAAAATTAGTTCACAATTGTGAACTTCGATTGAAATATTTGAATTGTCATGTGACCTCACTTTTGTTTTGACCCGTTTGGAAATCGATACAGACTATTTTTGGCTTCTGTCTGGTCCTCGATATTGACTAGGATCAGCCCTGAAGCCGTTAGACGGTCTTAGTGGCTAAATCTCCCCCCCCCCCAACCACCAGACCATCCCTAGCCACCCCCAACAGGCCATCCCTTAACACCCCCACCGCCTCGTATATTAGTTGATTAATCTGTGAACCAGGATCAAGTAATTGTCCGGGTTATGACGTCATGCGAAAGCGGGACAAGACTAAGCAGTGGTGGCTTCAGTTCAATTAATCCGGAGTGCCGTGGCTTAAGTGAACCCGTATATGTGACCCGATGTAAGTGCCCCGATATAAGTGCCCCGAAATAATTGCCCCGATATAAGTGCCCCGATATAAGCGCTCTGATTTTAATGATCTGATATAATTGCCCCTGTTAAAGTGTACCTGTGTAAGTGACTTAACTGACACATTTGGCTGATATGTCACTTAACTGACACATGTGGCTGATTTGTTACTTAACTGACACATTTGTCTGATTTGTCACTTAACTGACATATTTGGCCGATTTGTTACCCAAGTGACAAATCTGGCTGATTTGTCACTTAACTGACACATTTGGCTGATTTGTTACTTAATTGACAAATTTGGCTGATTTGTCACTTAACTGATACATTTGGCTGATTTGTCACTTGACTGACAAATCTGGCCGATTTATTGCCTAATTAGCTGAGACATTGGTTGAAATGATCATGGGCGTAGGAAGGAAGTGTGGAAGGGGCGGCACTTTGTTCTTTATAAGTAGTGGCGGGATTTTCGGCCAACGGCAGATGTTATTTTCGTGGAAAGAAAATTGGGGATGGGGGGGGGGAATTCTCTAACCATAGCTACGCGACTGCAGATACCTTTGTCCAGCCCCCTTTTAAAGAGTTCCAACTCCCCTTTAATTCTCCTAACCCTTTAATTCTCCTAACCCTTTAACTCTCCTAACCCTTTAATTCTCCTAACCCTTTAACTCTCCTAACCCTTTAATTCTCCTAACCCTTTAATTCTCCTAACCCTTTAATTCTCCTAACCCTTTAATTCTCCTAACCCTTTAATTCTCCTAACCCTTTAACTCTCCTAACCCTTTAACTCTCCTAACCCTTTAATTCTCCTAACCCTTTAACTCTCCTAACCCTTTAATTCTCCTAACCCTTTAACTCTCCTAACCCTTTAATTCTCCTAACCCTTTAATTCTCCTAACCCTTTAATTCTCCTAACCCTTTAATTCTCCTAACCCTTTAACTCTCCTAACCCTTTAACTCTCCTAACCCTTTAATTCTCCTAACCCTTTAACTCTCCTAACCCTTTAATTCTCCTAACCCTTTAATTCTCCTAACCCTTTAATTCTCCTAACCCTTTAATTCTCCTAACCCTTTAATTCTCCTAACCCTTTAACTCTCCTAACCCTTTAACTCTCCTAACCCTTTAATTCTCCTAACCCTTTAACTCTCCTAACCCTTTAATTCTCCTAACCCTTTAATTCTCCTAACCCTTTAATTCTCCTAACCCTTTAATTCTCCTAACCCTTTAATTCTCCTAACCCTTTAACTCTCCTAACCCTTTAACTCTCCTAACCCTTTAATTCTCCTAACCCTTTAACTCTCCTAACCCTTTAATTCTCCTAACCCTTTAACTCTCCTAACCCTTTAATTCTCCTAACCCTTTAATTCTCCTAACCCTTTAATTCTCCTAACCCTTTAATTCTCCTAACCCTTTAACTCTCCTAACCCTTTAACTCTCCTAACCCTTTAATTCTCCTAACCCTTTAACTCTCCTAACCCTTTAATTCTCCTAACCCTTTAATTCTCCAAACCCTTTAATTCTCCTAACCCTTTAATTCTCCTAACCCTTTAATTCTCCTAACCCTTTAACACTCCTAACCCTTTAACTCTCCTAACCCTTTAATTCTCCTAACCCTTTAACTCTCCTAACCCTTTAATTCTCCTAACCCTTTAACTCTCCTAACCCTTTAATTCTCCTAACCCTTTAATTCTCCTAACCCTTTAATTCTCCTAACCCTTTAATTCTCCTAACCCTTTAACTCTCCTAACCCTTTAACTCTCCTAACCCTTTAATTCTCCTAACCCTTTAATTCTCCTAACCCTTTAATTCTCCTAACCCTTTAATTCTCCTAACCCTTTAATTCTCCTAACCCTTTAATTCTCCTAACCCTTTAATTCTCCTAACCCTTTAACTCTCCTAACCCTTTAACTCTCCTAACCCTTTAATTCTCCTAACCCTTTAATTCTCCTAACCCTTTAATTCTCCTAACCCTTTAATTCTCCTAACCCTTTAATTCTCCTAACCCTTTAATTCTCCTAACCCTTTAATTCTCCTAACCCTTTAATTCTCCTAACCCTTTAACTCTCCTAACCCTTTAATTCTCCTAACCCTTTAATTCTCCTAACCCTTTAATTCTCCTAACCCTTTAATTCTCCTAACCCTTTAATTCTCCTAACCCTTTAATTCTCCTAACCCTTTAATTCTCCTAACCCTTTAACTCTCCTAACCCTTTAACTCTCCTAACCCTTTAATTCTCCTAACCCTTTAATTCTCCTAACCCTTTAATTCTCCTAACCCTTTAATTCTCCTAACCCTTTAATTCTCCTATCCCTTTAATTCTCCTAACCCTTTAATTCTCCTAACCCTTTAATTCTCCTAACCCTTTAATTCTCCTAACCCTTTAATTCTCCTAACCCTTTAATTCTCCTAACCCTTTAATTCTCCTAACCCTTTAATTCTCCCAACCCTTTAAATCTCCTAACCCTTTAATTCTCCTAACCCTTTAATTCTCCTAACCCTTTAATTCTCCTAACCCTTTAATTCTCCTAACCCTTTAATTCTCCTAACCCTTTAATTCTTCTAACCCTTTAATTCTCCTAACCCTTTAATTCTCCTAACCCTTTAATTCTCCTAACCCTTTAATTCTCCTAACCCTTTAATTCTCCTAACCCTTTAATTCTCCTAACCCTTTAATTCTCCTAACCCTTTAATTCTCCTAACCCTTTAATTCTCCTAACCCTTTAATTCTCCTAACCCTTTAATTCTCCTAACCCTTTAATTCTCCTAACCCTTTAAGCGCACAACTCTGGTTTAATGTATTCAATAGTTACAATGGAGAGGATCAACAATGGAGAGGATCAACAATGGAGAGGATCAACAATGGAGAGGATCAACAATGGAGAGGATCAACAATGGAGAGGATCAACAATGGAGAGGGTCAACAATGGAGAGGGTCAACAATGGAGAGGGTCAACAATGGAGAGGATCAACAATGGAGAGGATCAACAATGGAGAGGATCAACAATGGAGAGGATCAACAATGGAGAGGATCAACAATGGAGAGGATCAACAATGGAGAGGATCAACAATGGAGAGGATCAACAATGGAGAGGATCAACAATGGAGAGGATCAACAATGGAGAGGATCAACAATGAAGAGGATCAACAATGGAGAGGATCAACAATGGAGAGGATCAACAATGAAGAGGATCAACAATGAAGAGGATCAACAATGGAGAGGATCAACAATGGAGAGGATCAACAATGGAGAGGATCAACAATGGAGAGGATCAACAATGAAGAGGATCAACAATGAAGAGGATCAACAATGGAGAGGATCAACAATGGAGAGGATCAACAATGGAGAGGATCAACAATGGAGAGGATCAACAATGCAGAGGATCAACAATGAAGAGGATCAACAATGGAGAGGATCAACAATGGAGAGGATCAACAATGGAGAGGATCAACAATGAAGAGGATCAACAATGAAGAGGATCAACAATGGAGAGGATCAACAATGGAGAGGATCAACATTGGAGAGGATCAACAATGGAGAGGATCAACAATGGAGAGGGTCAACAATGGAGAGGATCAACAATGGAGAGGATCAACAATGGAGAGGATCAACAATGGAGAGGATCAACAATGGAGAGGGTCAACAATGGAGAGGATCAACAATGGAGAGGATCAACAATGGAGAGGATCAACAATGGAGAGGATCAACGATGAAGAGGATCAACAATGGAGAGGGTCAACAATGAAGAGGATCAACAATGGAGAGGGTCAACAATGGAATCAAATGTTACGGTATAATCCAGAGATTAGCCATGGCCTGGCTGCAGGCTAACAATGGACTAACCTTTCTGTAATCACGGGATATGGTAAATGTGATAAGATGGAAATACCCGGAGGAAACAAACACTTTAGTTGACAGGCGGGCGTGTATCCTGTCATTAAAATTAAATATTCTGGATTTAAAAAGTCATAGCGGGAAGAATAAAAGGTTTGGCCAAACTATTGTATTGAAATAATCTCGTTACATTTATCACATTAAGGAGATTAAATTAATGCTCGAAGGACACCGATATATTTACATATCCCAAGGGTTCTTAACCAAGGGTTCCCGCGACCCCTGGGAACGCAGAAAGCGGTCTCAGGGGTTTTGAGAAAACACGGAAAAAATCAGGTTTATTTGCATTTTTTAATCTCAATTTTTATTGTGGGGGTGTGGGAAATACGCTTTGATATCAACAGGGGGTGCGGCGCTGCCAAAAGGTTAAGAACTCCCGATCTAACCCTTCCCCCCCCCTCCAACTCTTCTGTCCACTATCCACCACCCCCACACTCCTGCTCATCTGAACAGACTGGAAGACATTAACACAATAAGATGTATTTCATTGTAACGTAAATGTCGATACATCTCTATATCCTGCATGTCATTGTAACATGAATGTCAATACATCTCTATATCCTGCATGTCATTGTAACATGAATGTCAATGCATCTCTATATCCTGCATGTCATTGTAACATGAATGTCGATACATCTCTATATCCTGCATGGCATGTACTACTATCCTCTTAGATCTCTATATCCTGCATGTCATGTACTACTATTCTCTCATGTACTACTATTCTCCTACACACTATATCCTTCATTTGCGCAATGTAATACTATTCTCCTACACGCTATATCCTGCATTTGTGTAATGTAATACTACCCTCTTACATGCATGTCATGTACTATTATTCTTTCATGTACTACTAGTCTCTTACACACTATATCTTGCATTTGCGTCTTGTACTACTATTCTCCTACTCACTATATCTTTCATTTGAGCAATGTAATACTATTCTCCTACACGCTATATCATGCATTTGTGTAATGTACTACTATTCTCTCATGTACTACTATTCTCTTACACACTATATCCTGCATTTGTGTAATGTACTACTATTATTCTAAACACTATAATCCTGCATGTCATGTACTACTATTCTCTCATGTACTACTATTCTCTCGTGTACTACTATTCTCTCATGTACTACTATTCTCTCATGTACTACTATTCTCTCATGTACTACTATTCTCTCGTGTACTACTATTCTCTCGTGTACTACTATTCTCTCATGTACTACTATTCTCTCATGTACTACTATTCTCTCATGTACTACTATTCTCTCATGTACTACTATTCTCTCGTGTACTACTATTCTCTCATGTACTACTATTCTCTCATGTACTACTATTCTCTCATGTACTACTATTCTCTCATGTACTACTATTCTCTCATGTACTACTATTCTCTCATGTACTACTATTCTCTCATGTACTACTATTCTCTCATGTACTACTATTCTCTCATGTACTACTATTCTCTCATGTACTACTATTCTCTCGTGTACTACTATTCTCTCGTGTACTACTATTCTCTCGTGTACTACTATTCTCTCGTGTACTACTATTCTCTCGTGTACTACTATTCTCTCATGTACTACTATTCTCTCGTGTACTACTATTCTCTCGTGTACTACTATTCTCTCGTGTACTACTATTCTCTCATGTACTACTATTCTCTCGTGTACTACTATTCTCTCATGTACTACTATTCTCTCGTGTACTACTATTCTCTCATGTACTACTATTCTCTCGTGTACTACTATTCTCTCATGTACTACTATTCTCTCATGTACTACTATTCTCTCATGTACTACTATTCTCTCATGTACTAATATTCTCTCGTGTACTACTATTCTCTCATGTACTACTATTCTCTCATGTACTACTATTCTCTCATGTACTACTATTCTCTCGTGTACTACTATTCTCTCGTGTACTACTATTCTCTCATGTACTACTATTCTCTCATGTACTACTATTCTCTAGTGTACTACTATTCTCTAGTGTACTACTATTCTCTCATGTACTACTATTCTCTCATGTACTACTATTCTCTCATGTACTACTATTCTCTCGTGTACTACTATTCTCTCATGTACTACTATTCTCACATGTACTACTATTCTCTCATGTACTACTATTCTCTCATGTACTACTATTCTCTCATGTACTACTATTCTCTCGTGTACTACTATTCTCTCGTGTACTACTATTCTCTCATGTACTACTATTCTCTCATGTACTACTATTCTCTAGTGTACTACTATTCTCTAGTGTACTACTATTCTCTCATGTACTACTATTCTCTCATGTACTACTATTCTCTCATGTACTACTATTCTCTCATGTACTACTATTCTCTCATGTACTACTATTCTCTCATGTACTACTATTCTCTCATGTACTACTATTCTCTCATGTACTACTATTCTCTCATGTACTACTATTCTCTCATGTACTACTATTCTCTCATGTACTACTATTCTCTCATGTACTACTATTCTCTCATGTACTACTATTCTCTCGTGTACTACTATTCTCTCATGTACTACTATTCTCTCATGTACTACTATTCTCTCATGTACTACTATTCTCTCATGTACTACTATTCTCTCATGTACTACTATTTTCTCATGTACTACTATTCTCTCATGTACTACTATTCTCTAGTGTACTACTATTTTCTCATGTACTACTATTCTCTCATGTACTACTATTCTCTCATGTACTACTATTCTCTAGTGTACTACTATTTTCTCATGTACTACTATTCTCTCATGTACTACTATTCTCTCATGTACTACTATTCTCTCGTGTACTACTATTCTCTCATGTACTACTATTCTCTCATGTACTACTATTCTCTCATGTACTACTATTCTCTCATGTACTACTATTCTCTCATGTACTACTATTCTCTCATGTACTACTATTCTCTAGTGTACTACTATTTTCTCATGTACTACTATTCTCTCATGTACTACTATTCTCTCGTGTACTACTATTCTCTCGTGTACTACTATTCTCTCATGCACTACTATTCTCTCGTGTACTACTATTCTCTCATGTACTACTATTCTCTCATGTACTACTATTCTCTCGTGTACTACTATTCTCTCGTGTACTACTATTCTCTCATGTACTACTATTCTCTCATGTACTACTATTCTCTCGTGTACTACTATTCTCTCGTGTACTACTATTCTCTCGTGTACTACTATTCTCTCATGTACTACTATTTTCTCGTGTACTACTATTCTCTCATGTACTACTATTCTCTCATGTACTACTATTCTCTCATGTACTACTATTCTCTCATGTACTACTATTCTCTCATGTACTACTATTCTCTTACACACTATATCCTGCATTTGCGTCATGTACTACTATCCCCAATCACCCGGGTTGCTTGTTTCTACATCTCCTCCATCTTACTTTAAACTGTAGCCAACCCTAGTAACCCCCCTCCCCCTGTTAATATTAACTTTTCACTCGCGTATTTGCTTCCCTTAACTCATTTCGTGCCTCCCTTAAGGGTGTTAATGCCGTGAATGACTTCCCCTAACAGCGCCCTATGCCATGAATGATGCATTCCCCTCAACAAACGCTACATCTCCATCACTGGATTATGCCCCGGCTAAACTCTATGCCGTTTCCTCTTAATTGGCTTCACTTTTAGGGCAAGGGGCCAGCAATAAAGCAAAAAAGCTTCCAGCATTTTGTTTTCCCTAGAGCGCCTCGATTTCGTTTTTGCATCGGGCCAACATCGCTTTCCTTGATGTTTGCGCCCTGATGGACTTCTCTGGTTCTCTATCAAAATGTTTTCTCTTTTTCCACCATCACGGCATTCTGTGATTTTCTTTATTGCCACGATCTCATTGGCTTTCTCATCTTTCTGTTTCATTGATCTCAGATTTACCATGAAATTCTGTCAAATGCTCTTGCATTATTGTGTCATCAGTCTTCGCCCCTGGTTCGGGCTCAGGGTAACTAATGACACCCCCCCCCCTTTTTGCATGCATTTTGGTGGCCTTTTTGAGCTCTTAGTTTGGCCAGTGATGTTCCTTGTCTGGCTCTTAGTTTGGCCAGTGATGTTCCTTGTCTGGCTCTTAGTTTGGCCAGTGATGTTCCTTGTCTGGCTCTTAGTTTGGCCAGTGATGTTCCTTGTCTGGCTCTTAGTTTGGCCAGTGATGTTCCTTGTCTGGCTCTTAGTTTGGTCAGTGATGTTCCTTGCCTGGCTCTTAGTTTGGTCAGTGATGTTCCTTGTCTGGCTCTTAGTTTGGCCAGCGATGTTCCTTGTCTGGCTCTTAGTTTGGCCAGTGATGTTCCTTGTCTGGCTCTTAGTTTGGTCAGCGATGTTCCTTGTCAGGCTCTTAGTTTGGCCAGTGATGTTCCTTGTCTGGCTCTTAGTTTGGCCAGCGATGTTCCTAGTCGGGCTCTTAGTTTGGCCAACGATGTTCCTAGTCTGGCTCTTAGTTTGGTCAGCGATGTTCCTTGTCTGGCTCTTAGTTTGGCCAGTGATGTTCCTTGTCTGGCTCTTAGTTTGGCCAGCGATGTTCCTAGTCGGGCTCTTAGTTTGGCCAGCGATGTTCCTAGTCGGGCTCTTAGTTTGGCCAGCGATGTTCCTTTGTCTGGCTCTTAGTTTGGTCAGTGATGTTCCTTGTCTGGAACTTTGGTAGTGTGGCACAGGAATCAATAACATTTATATATTTCCAAACCCTTTACTTTTCACCCCTAGGGAGCGCTCTACTACAGTGTTTCCCAATTCTTTCTCTTTTTAATCAGGCAAACTCTTGACTCCCATATAAAAGGGAGCCCGGCTATAACGCGTCCCTCTTCAATGCGAATTCCGATTTAAAACGGTCGTGGAAAGGGGGGTGGGGGGGCCTCCCGACATTGCATATATATTCAAATGTACGTGTAGAATTTGTTTTCAAAGTTTGTGAAAAGGGAGTATGAAATAATGTATTCTCTTAAATCAGGGGTAATGTGGTGGAATTGTTAAAATTAGAACTCAAGTTTAAAGCTTAAACAAAAGAAAACTTAGTAAATCCAATACATTTTTTTTTAGTTTATTGAATACGCTGGCCACCTCACAGAAATCCCTTCGCAACGCCACTTGAGGTCATGTATCATGGGCTTGGAACCCATGCCCAAGTCATTTGATTATACCAGCGTGTTATTGTGCCAAACTACCTTACTATTGAGAAGCAAATTTGTTAAGTTCCTAGTAAGCCTAGTTAAATATATATATATATTACGGCCAAAGCCCGAAGTTCGGCCAGTTCGCGAATTGGCCGGCCATTTCGCACTTTGGCCGAGGCGTGTGGCCAATGTCCGATGTACTGGAAATGGCCGGTGTGTATGCTACACTCGATGCAATTGTACTACCAAGTGCTCAACGAATCGCTGCAAATGTAAAAATAACGAACTGCTGTGTAATTCGAAATGTCATAAAAGTTCATCTTGTTGTAACAAGTGTTGATAGAGATTGGTCATTTACTTTAATAAACTAATTTGACTTTTTGGCAATTTAGTATAATTAATAATCAATATAATATGATTATCATTACAGTATACAAACACCCAAAATCGTTCATGAACATTTTCTTCCGACTTTGGCCGATCGCCCCCAGCCATTTCGCAAATTGGCTGGCCAAATACCAAAATCTAGAAAAGATCGGACATTGGCCGGTCAATTTGATGCGATATTGGCCAGTTCGCGATTTGGCCGATTTCGGGCTTTGGCCGTAACATATGTTTATATATATATATAACATATATATAGATAAAGAGAGAGAGATATAGATATATAGCCATCCACCCTTGTGGCGCTACACTCGATGTAGGCTTTTGACCTTCCTCACCACTTCCTTCCACTCAGACCTAACTAATGCTTTTCTTCTCCATGCTTCGTTCGATTCCGAGTTCTGTAGATTCCTCTCTACGTCATCCATCCATCTAAGCCTAGGTGTGCCTTTGAGCCGTTTTCCTCTGGGGTGTTGGTGATGCACCCTCTTCACTCCTCTGTCATTTGGCATTCTCTATATGTGTCCTGCCCAGCGTAGCCTGCCCTGTTTTATTTCTACTCCTACCGTGGGATCCTGATATAGACTGTACAATTCATGGTTGGTTCGTATTCTCCATCCATATTCGTCCTTTGTTGGTCCATATATCTTCCTGAGAACTTTCCTCTCCCATGTGTTTAATAGGTTTTCTGCCGTTTTTGTTAGGGTCCAAGTTTTACTTGTATATGTTACAACTGGTCTGATTACAGTTTTATAAATAGTTTTCTTTGCTTCTCTTGAAATGTTTTTACTTTTGAGTATTTTCTGACTACTGAAGTATGCCCTGTTTCCGGCTGATATTCTTTCTTTTATTTCTGTTAGTTATTTGTTTCTTCATTTCATAAAGATCCTAAATATTTAAATTGATTTACTTTTTAAAAAATCTGGTTTCTAATTTTAATGGCTTCATCCGTCTGTTCTTCTCTTATCATGATCATGTATTTTGTTTTTAGGTTGTTAACTTCCAGCCCTGCTTGTAGTGATGTTTCTTCTAATTCAATCAAGTATATTGATGACTTTAATACTTTTCCCTAGCAGTGCTGTGTCATCAGCATATGCAAGAGACTGAATGGGTTGATTGTAGAGAGTGTCCATTGGTTGTGGGTCTTGGGTTTCCCTAAAGAAAGTATCCTGTTATTGTTCTTCGGGTGTCAATCTGTATGTTTCTCATAACTCTCCCTAATGTTAGGTTAAAAAGCATACAAGTCTCCCTGTCCTAGGCCTCATCTAATCTGAAATTCCCTTTAATATATATAGATATATATGGCTACACTATACATTTTAATGTTACATTTTTTTAATCGACTCAAATCCCCATTCAAGATGTCAGAAATATTCCCTTGAAAATATCTCCAATAAATGTAAAAATAATAAAGTGCTAGCCTTAGGTTGTAGTTTGTTTTCTAAAGACGGTAATATATGAATTAAGCTTAACAAGCATATGTTAAGCTAGGTATCTGTTACTGGGGCTGGTAAGGGGGGGGGGGGGGCGTGAAGCAAAAATTATCAAGTGACAAAACTTTCAACAAAACTGCACATTATTTTTCAACCCTAAATAGACACGACAGATTAAACAATGATAAAAGAAGAAAGCTTAATGCAAGTTATTACAGATCTTTATTGAATTATGTTCATGCCGGGATTTTCCGGGACGAGATAACCTTTCATAACGTTTTACCGGCATAAACAGAACCCCAGAGAAATGAGTAAACCATAATATCTATAGGGTTCATATCATAGGTGTCTCCATTTTGCCGGATCACGTGGTCACAGAGCCAATCATTTTGTGCTTAGCGCGTTGAGATATGGAGACCAGATTTGGGGTCCAGCACGCACGGGATAACGACAGGGCCACGTGACTTTGGCTGAGTTAACAAGGTCGTTATTTCACGTCGGCGACTTGGCCTTCTGAAACGAAGACCATCTCGGACGCATGTGATTCTAATCAGCAGAGTTCCACGGCACTTTCCACATTTATCAGCGGGGGCAATGTATCATCAAAAAAATGCCGACTACTTACTCCTAGGACTACAAAAAAGCTCTTCTGAAAACCTTACACATTGGAACATTTTAAAAATAGATTCCTGACCTCAGACCGCTTCTAAGTTATACATTAGGAAAAATAGTGCGCCGAATTCCTTTGTTGAAGAATTATGGATTTACCCATAGGCTTACATTGAACTGTTCAAATATTGATAACGGCATTTATATATTAATTTATACAACAAATTTAACTGCATGTGATTACCAAAAGTAAAGATAAATTATTTAGTGGATATAGGAGTTAGTGGCTATGGGAAGTAGTGGATATGGGAGGTAAAGGATGTGGGAGGTAGTAGATATGGGAGATAATGGATATGGGAGTTGATAAGTAAGGTGATAATATTGAAGGTTGAGAAATTGGATAAATAGAAATTGTAGGTCATAGGAGATTTGTGAGGTGATAGGAGATTTGTAAGGTGATATGAAATATTTGAAGTGATAGGAAATATGGGAGATGATGGGAGATATGCGAGGTGATAGGAAATATGTGGAGTGATAGGAAATATGTGAGGTGATAGGAGATTTGTGAGGTGATAGGAAATATGTGAGGTGATAGGAGATTTGTGAGGTGATAGGAGATTTGTGAGGTGATAGGAGATTTGTGAGGTGATAGGAGATTTGTGAGGTGATAGGAGATTTGTGAGGTGATAGGAGATTTGTGAGGTGATAGGAGATTTATGAGGTGATAGGAAATATGTGAGGTGATAGGAAATATGTGAGGTGATAGGAAATATGTGAGGTGATATGAGATATGTAAGGTGATATGAAATATTTGGAGTGATAGGAAATATGTGAGATGTTGGGAGATATGCGAGGTGATAGGAAATATGTGGAGTGATAGGAAATATGTGAGGTGATAGGAGATATGTGAGGTGATGGGAGATATGTGAAGTGATAGTAGATATGTGAGTGATAGGAGATATGTGAGGTGATGGGAGATATATGAGGTGATAGGAGATATGTGAGGCGATAGGACATATGTGAGATGATAGGAAATATGTGAGGTGATAGGAGATATGTGAGGTGATGGGAGAAATGCGAGGTGATAGGAGATATGTCAGGTGATAGGACATATGGGAGAGGATAGGAGCTATGTGAGGTGATGGGAGATATGTGAGGTTATGGGAGATATGTGAGGTGATAGGACATATGTGAGATGATAGGAAATATGTGAGGTGATAGGAGATATGTCTATCACTGCACCCAAAACACTTGTCAACCCAACTGAGCAGCCGAACTGAAGCCCGTAGTGGACTCACCAACTTCTCCTATCAAATGTATTTATCAACGCAAATGCCAGGGAGACATCCTCTCAGACCCTAGACCAGCCAACAAGTCAACGGTTATTAATATTTCCCGGACTCCTTGAGAGCGGATGACAGAATCCGTCCCGAGAGTCCAACACACGTCACAGATTTAGTCCAAGCCAACAGTTCATCCAGGCTGAGGGCCGCAAAACAAAGGACACTTGGCTAAAATAGATTTGTCAAATCACTGAATGGCTGTAATGTTGTATCCGTTCTCACCCCTTCTCAACCCTTCCCCCCTTGCCCACTTGACTGATAGTTTCTTAAATGAACTCTGAACTCGGCGCTGCTCAGGGCGACACGAATCGATACCAATCCCCCCAGAACTCGTGAGAACATGCGGAATCGATACTACAATTCCCAGCTTCTGACAGCATGTATCGCCCAGAGGTCTACATAATTTAAAATGAGCATAACGCCTACACTGCCCGGTACGACAACCGACCCCCTCCCCCACACACATTTTTTTTACTGTAGAGTCGTTGTCAATACTTGATTAACCCTTACACATCCATACCGCCACGTAGTACAAACGCAGGCATTCAACTCCGTGATAAGTCACGCAAGTTTCACCGGTAACTTTCCTGTACTCGCCACATCTCTGGTATATCAATGGCAGCTCATTTGTGAGGTATTCGAGTCCTTACAACGTACTCCTCCCCCCCCCCCCCCCCCCCGTGCGTTACAAGAGCCGTAACAGACATTTGAATAAATAGATAACACCAATCTGTATTCAACACTGAATATCCTGTCCAGCCAACAGTATCAGCCGCTCCAGTCAGGGGTAGACAATCACTCATGAATGAAACTGCAGAATCGATAGTTCACAAAGGGTGATAATCCTAAATGTTTAGTCAATATTTGGAGATTCAGACGGACGGAAGCACGCCTCACACGGAGAGGCGGTAACATAAAGAGTGTCAAAAGTATGTGGGAAAGCCGGCAGATATGCAAGGCAAGTAAATCAAGCGGAGCATTTCTTATACAGGGTTCACATAGGGCGATTTGACAAGGGGCACACTTAAATGATTCGATTTATTGTGGTAATATTGATGTGCTACCGTGAAAACCAGCAATAGGGGTGGGAGATGGGTGTGGGGGATGTTGGAAGGGTTCGGCAGATGGAGGCGAGAGATTGGCAACGGGAGTTTGGGGCATGAGATGGGGAGCAGGAGTTGGGGGGGGGGGGGTAGGAGCTGGGAGCGAGAGATGAGGAGGAGTAAATGTGGTGGAGGAGGGGGGGGGTTAGAGAGATTGATGATCTCCAAATAGAACATAAACAAAGAGGAGATACGTCAGAGAATCCACAAATGAAAGGTCAATATCTCCAAATATGTTTACACCCTTGGTTGCGTGTGGGGAGAATTGCATAAGGTTTATTCAAAACAAGGGGTCCCAAGTTTTGTATTCAGTGGAGTCTGTCCTTTCTTAGATCGGATCGCATTACGTAATTTTACTTTTTTTTTAGACAATGCTTTCGTAAAACATATCTTCTAATAATTTATCTCCACATTTATATAACAGTGTAAAAATGTGTTTGTAAAATATTTCATAAAATAAAGTTGTAACCAAGTTTTCGTATAGGCAAAGACACACGACGCTGGCTCACATTAACGCAGAAGTACCGAACGGCTGTTGAGAGAATGGCCAAACGGAATACCAGGATGTTTTATTAATATCTTAATGAGCTTGGCCAGACTGTACGCCCGGATGTTCTATTCCGTATCCGCAAATTTGATCGAAAGAAATTTCGTCGACGGAAAATTGATCGACGGAAATTTGATCGAACGGAAATTTGGTCGAATCGTTTTTTTAGTTTACACGTTAAAATTTTGCATCAAATTTCTTTTTGAAAGCATTATTTTGATTTACTATATAGTATAGTGCGTTCAAAAAGAAATTTGACGAACATTTTAACGTCTGAACTGAAAAAAAGATTCGACCAAACTTCCGTTCGATCAAATTACCGTCGATCAATTTTCCGTCGACGAAATTTCTTTCGATCAAATTTCCGGTAACCGTTCTATTCCGCTATTAAATAACAAACCTTGTAATTTAAAGTTAATCTTTTAAAATTGCTGCTCTTGCTATTCAATACATGGGTAAAAGAAAATTAATGATAAAACATTTTGGATTCGAACTTTTCTTTTCGCAAAATGTTTGTAGCCTCTTCGGAACACAAATTTGACTATCAACCTTCTTAAAGAAATGAAAGAACTATTTGGTGTCTGTGTTCAAAAACAAAGTTTGAGTCACCTTAAAATGAAAACGTAGAATCCACCTTTTGCTAAAGTTTTGGCTTTGTCAACTAAAACATGTTATAGGGCCCCTTTATTTTTAAAATTAAAGATCCGTCAAAGAAAACATGTTATAGAACCCATTTGATTCTAATATACATTTACCTTTTCTTACTGTATTGACAACTACTGCTAGGAGCACTATTGGGGCAGTGTTGTTAACTGGTACATATACAATACCGAAGACCATTGTCAACACGATAATTCATTGCACGGAATGTCTGACCGCCACTGTAAGCCTCGCCGCTGCCATGATGCAGTTCGTTACAGTGCCTCTGACAACAAAGTACTGAGTACCCTTGTATCACTGCCACGGTACCCCTGTAACTGCGCCTTGAAATATCTGATCGTGTGGACATAGCTGACCAGCTAACACAGAACAACACCGCGTCCTTGTCTGGCCGTGAAGTGCTTTATAAATCAAACGTTGGACACACACACACACATGCACACACACACACATTTCCTCGACCAACTCGTTTTCTTGTTTTATTTGGAGTTGCGTCAATAAATTTTTTTTTTTTTTTTTGTAATTTGCGTTTTTATATGTCTACTGTGTTCTCCCTACTTAATTTAAACAAAATAAAAATTCTCGGGTTGAATGGTTATTTCCCAGACTTTCGTGTCGGATTGAAATGGTTATTTCCTAGACATTCGTGTCGGATTGAATGGTTATTTCCCAGACATTCGTGTCGGATTGAATGGTTATGTCCCAGACATTTGTGTCGGATTGAATGGTTATTTCCCAGACGCTCTTGTTGTTGATAAAAGCTAAACGATGATTCGCACAATTAATTTAAAAATAACCGGCTAAATGGGTTTTTTTAACAATCGAAGTTAGTTAGCAAAATAACAACAAATTGTCTGTCACAGGCTGTATGACGCCCCAAGATTTCCCCAAGTATTTGTAAACTCGCCACAAGTTACATTTTCAAATCTTTCACGAAGTAGTTTAGCTTTCCTTTTAACAAAAAAAAATAAATGAGTAACATTAATCATGAATTTAATTTCAAGAAATTCTATCCACGATGTTTAAACAAAAAATTATGTATTTTAAGTATCTCGAAAAGGTAATTAATTAAATAAATTTTACCGTTTGATCCCCTAGATTGACAACTGAACAGTAGAGAACCGCTGTGTCCCCTTCACTGTGAGTCACCGTTGTTGGTACATCCATCATGGACGGGAGGGGCGGAGCTGGTCTTCCTATAGCGAGATCTGGTCATAGCAGAAAATACGTTATAACCAATGATTGTAATCAAATACCTGGCATGGTAAGGCTAATATTAGTTGTATAGAATCTACCGGCTTAAAAAAAATGTCTAACATTACCGTAAAAGAATACGGCTTAAAAATAATTGGTGATTAAATGGTGTACGATTTGTTGGGAATTAACGTCAGGACGTGTAGGCGTCATGGAATGACTGGTGGTACTGAATGGTCATAGAGTTATTTGTGGTACTGAAAGGTCATAGAGTTATTTGTGGTACTAAAAGGTCATATAGTTATTTGTGGTACTGAAAGGTCATAGAGTTATTTGTGGTACTGAAAGGTCATAGAGTTATTTTTGGTACTGAAAGGTCATAGAGTTATTTGTAGTACTGAAAGGTCATAGAGTTGTGTATGGTACTGAAGGGTCATAGAGTTGTTTGTGGTACTGAAAAGTCATAGAGTTGTTTGTGGTACTGAAGGGTCATGGTGTTGTTTGTGGTATTGAAGGGTCATATAGTTATTTGTGATAATGAAAGGTCATATTGTTATTTGTGGAACTTAATGGTCATAGAGTTATTTGTGGTACTGAAAGGTCATAGAGTTGTTTGTCCCCTCCATCTCCCCCAAGTAACCACAACCCCCTCCACTTCCCCAAGTAGCCACAGTCCCCTCCACCTCCCCAAGTAACCACAGTCCCCTCCATCTCCCCCAAGTAACCACAACCCCCTCCACCTCACCAAGTAACCACAGTTCCCTCCATCTCCCCCAAGTAACCACAGTCCAATCCACCTCCCCCAAGTAACCACAGTTCCCTCCATCTCCCCCAAGTACCCACAGTCCTCTCCACATCCCCCAAGTAACCACAGTCCCCTTCACCTCCCACCAAGTAACCACAACCTTTCCACTCCCCCATACCCCGCAGGTAAATCCTCCATTGTGCTTGACATTATGTCACACCAATTCAAGTGGAGAACACAATCTGAATATGAGATACCTACCTTTAGCTATGAATATGAGAGACCTACCTTTAGCTCTGAATATGAGAGACCTACCTTTAGCTCTGAATATGAGATACCTACCTTTAGCTCTGAATATGAGAGACCTACCTTTAGCTCTGAATATGAGAGACATACCTTTAGCTCTGAATATGAGATACCTACCTTTAGCTCTGAATATGAGAGACCTACCTTTAGCTCTGAATATGAGAGACCTACCTTTAGCTCTGAATATGAGATACCTACCTTTAGCTCTGAATATGAGATACCTACCTTTAGCTCTGAATATGAGATACCTACCTTTAGCTCTGAATATGAGATACCTACCTTTAGCTCTGAATATGAGATACCTACCTTTAGCTCTGCGCCTCATTGATCAAAGGTAAACACACACGTCAGTGAAAGACAATTCACACCACAACCGTACAAGTTTCCGTTTTAAACCTGACTTCAGTCTCAATGTTATATTCATGTAGGTCAGTGTTATAATTATATAGGTCAATGTTATATTCATGTAGGTCAGTGTTAAATGTATGCAGGGTCAATGGTTCTGAAGCTCGGACCGGTGTTCACAATTGTCCAGAAAAGTTGATCCAATCATTTTGTTACCAGTTTCAGTTGGTTTATTTCTCACAAAATAAATCCATAAAATGTTATTTAACAAACTTTCTAATTTAGACAGATTCTCAGCCGCTTTGTTTACTTCTGTGATACCACATTTAGAGAGCTTGAGTTTTACTCGTCACAGATCCGAAACTTACAGTAAAGTATTATGCTATCTATTCGTCACAGATCCGAAACTTACAGTAAAGTATTATGCTATTTATTCGTCACAGATCCGAAACTTACAGTAAAGTATTATGCTATTTATTCGTCACAGATCCGAAACTTACAGTAAAGTATTATGCTATTTATTCGTCACAGATCCGAAACTTACAGTAAAGTATTATGCTATTTATTCGTCACAGATCCGAAACTTACAGTAAAGTATTATGCTATTTATTCGTCACAGATCCGAAACTTACAGTAAAGTATTATGCTATTTATTCGTCACAGATCCGAAACTTACAGTAAAGTATTATGCTATTTATTCGTCACAGATCCGAAACTTACAGTAAAGTATTATGCTATTTATTCGTCACAGATCCGAAACTTACAGTAAAGTATTATGCTATTTATTCGTCACAGATCCGAAACTTACAGTAAAGTATTATGCTATTTATTCGTCACAGATCCGAAACTTACAGTAAAGTATTATGCTATTTATTCGTCACAGATCCGAAACTTACAGTAAAGTATTATGCTATTTATTCGTCACAGATCCGAAACTTACAGTAAAGTAGTATGCTATTTATTCGTCACAGATCCGAAATTTACAGTAAAGTATTACGCTATTTATTCGTCACAGATCCGAAACTTACAGTAAAGTATTATGCTATTTATTCGTCACAGATCCGAAACTTACAGTAAAGTATTACGCTATTTATTCGTCACAGATCCGAAACTTACAGTAAAGTATATTATGCTATTTATTCGTCACAGATCCGAAATTTACAGTAAAGTATTACACTATTTATTCGTCACAGATCCGAAACTTACAGTAAAGTATTACACTATTAATTCGTCACAGACCCGACACTACAGTAAAATAGTGCACTATTCTATGCAACACAATGCTCGAACACAATAAGAACTCTACAATTTTAATAGAACGCCATCGACTGGTTCTGAAAACCACAAAAATGTTCAGTCCGAAACTTGACTCTTTATGCCACTAAATATTCATCTAATTTCCCATGAGGTTTAAATACAGGATTTTTTTTTTAAATTGGGATGTTTTCTCCTCTCTGTATGTCACGTCTGTTCATGGCTCTGCCACCCCCCCCCCCCCCTCCACCGATGTGTCCAATTTCTCTCCGATGTCTTTTTTTTTCTTTTTACATCCCATTTACCGATTAAAATCCAGAGGAGAAAAACAAGCTGAAACCAGTATCCGCGTGCATATGCCAGTTTCTGAGTGACCTGCTGACATATGCCAGTTTCTGAGTGACCTGCTGACATATGCCAGTTTTTGAGTGACCTGCTGTCATATGCCAGTATGTGAGTGATCTGCCGACTGCCTGTCAGGAATACCCATTGCAAGAATAAATCCTTTAATTAAAGTGTATCTTCTCCCTCTAACCATAAGCTGTCAGTAGATCAGACCCCTCTCAAACTATAAGCTGTCAGTAGATCAGACCCCTCTCAAACTATAAGCTGTCAGTAGATCAGACCCCTCTCAAACTATAAGCTGTCAGTAGATCAGACCCCTCTCAAAACCATAAGCCGTCAGAAGATCAGACCCCTCTCTAACCATAAGCTGTCAGTAGATCAGACCCCTCTCTAACCATTAGCTGTCAGTAGATCAGACCCCTCTCTAACCATAAGCTGTCAGTAGATCTGATCCTTTTAATGCTTAAATATTTTCTAACTGGCACATGGCGTCAGCAGCTCATAGCTGAGTCACAGCGACGTAATCAGGGACACTGACTCCAAATAATCTGTCTAGTCATAGAGTGGGGGTTTCACAGAATGCAAAATTCACAGAGTGTAGGATTTACAGAGTGTAGGATTGACAGAATGCAGGTTTCGCAGAATGCACGTTTCACAGAGTGCAGATTTCAGAGTGAAGCTTTTGCTCAGTGAAGGTTTCGTATAGAGTGCAGGTTTCGCAGAATGCACGTTTCACAGAGTGCAGATTTCAGAGTGAAGCTTTTGCCCAGTGAAGGTTTCGTATAGAGTGCAGGTTTCGCAGAATGCACGTTTAACAGAGTGCAGATTTCAGAGTGAAGCTTTTGCCCAGTGAAGGTTTCGTATAGAGTGCAGGTTTCAGAGTGAAGCTTTTGACCAGTGAAGGTTTCGTATAGAGTGCAGATTTCAGAGTGAAGCTTTTGCCCAGTGAAGGTTTCGTATAGAGTGCAGGTATCGTATAGAGTGCAGGTTTCGTATAGAGTGCAGGTTTCGTATAGAGTGCAGGTTTCGTATAGAGTGCAGGTTTCGTATAGAGTGCAGGTTTCGTATAGAGTGCAGGTTTTGTATAGAGTGCAGGTTTCGTATAGAGTGCAGGTTTCGTATAAAGTGCAGGTTTCGTATAGAGTGCAGGTTTCGCAGAATGCACGTTTCACAGAGTGCAGATTTCAGAGTGAAGCTTTTGCCCAGTGAAGGTTTCGTATAGAGTGCAGGTTTCAGAGTGAAGCTTTTGACCAGTGAAGGTTTCGTATAGAGTGCAGATTTCAGAGTGAAGCTTTTGCCCAGTGAAGGTTTCGTATAGAGTGCAGGTATCGTATAGAGTGCAGGTTTCGTATAGAGTGCAGGTTTCGTATAGAGTGCAGGTTTCGTATAGAGTGCAGGTTTCGTATAGAGTGCAGGTTTCGTATAGAGTGCAGGTTTTGTATAGAGTGCAGGTTTCGTATAGAGTGCAGGTTTCGTATAAAGTGCAGGTTTCGTATAGAGTGCAGGTTTCCGTCGAGTATAACAAATAAATGTAACCAGTGACGTAGTGAGGGGGGGCAAGGGGGCATCATGCCCCGGCGCTACTCACAAAGGGGCGCCAAATGGAATATTTTACTATAATATTGTATGGTTTTCGAATAGGGGGGCGCTAAAAAGGTATTGGGGGGCGCTAAAAAGGTATTGTGCCCCGGGCGCGAGTTAAGCTCGCTACGCCACTGAATGTAACTGTCAGACTTGAAGTGTTTGCAAGTAGCCCGGTACATGGGCGTAACTAGCAAGTAGCCCTATACATGGGCGTAATTAGCAAGAAACATTTGAGAGAATAATTCAATGGTCCATCAATTTGAAAGTTTTTGGACACAATCGCAAGATTTAATGGGTATGGCCCACACTGAGCCTAGGATCCCTGGGTTCTGATTTTGATGATGTGTCAATTACGAATAAATAAAAGTTTAAAGCCTAACTCCATTTTTCCATTTATAAATGAAATCAGATGCAATAGTCACTTCCGAATTTCCCTTACACTCTGCGCTGTTTATAAATATATATTCAAGATCGCGGCACAACAGCCTACGCTTTCTAATTTTATTATTATTGTATTTATCCTTGAGTCGCATTGGTGACACTGAAGACCTCGAATCTTTAAGAGACCAATAATTCCCTCCATTACCCCCCCTCCCCCCAGGACAAAAGTGGTTGAGAGTCCCTCGCCGACAGATAGAGACCATTAGTCGAGAAAGCAGACCAGGTCCCGCGTTGTAAATAACGAGGCCGAGAGCTTTAATGTGTTGTTTTGTTTAAACACAATTTAATCCACTCAGAACGAAGCGTTTAAATAAACGTCGTCGACATTTGGATAAATAAACCATTGCAGCGCCCCCGCCCCCCGGCCCCTGCCCTCTGTCTTCTTCGGTGTAGTCAACATTGGATCTGAACATTCGGTAGTGTTATTCATAGAGATTTTTTCTTTTAATTTGGGAGATTCGTCTCACAGAATTTGTCTTGATTTGCATCTAGCCTTGACACTTGACAGTCTTGTGGTCAATCAGTCTTATGGTCATTCATGGCAGTCTGTGGTCACTCATGGCAGTTGATGGTCATTCATGGCAGTTGATGGTCATTCATGGCAGTCTGTGGTCAATCAGTCTTATGGTCATTCATGACAATCTTATGGTCATTCATGGCAGTCTGTGGTCACTCGGGCCAGTTGATGGTCATTCATGGCAGTTGATGGTCATTCATGGTAGTCTGTGGCCACTCATGGCAGTTGATGGTCATTCATGGCAATTGATGGTCATTCATGGCAGTCTGTGGTCACTCATGGCTTTTGATGGTCATTCAAGGCAGTTGATGGTCATTCATGGCAGTCTGTGGTCACTCATGACTGTTGATGGTCATTCATGGCAATTGATGGTCATTCATGGCAGTCTGTGGTCACTCATGGCTGTTGATGGTTATTCAAGGCAGTTGATGGTCACTCATGGCAGTCCGTGGTCACTCATGACAGTTGATGGTCATTCATGGCAGTCATATCGTCATGCTTGGCAGTATTATGGTCAACTATGGCAGTCATATCGTCATGCTTGGCAGTCTTATGGTCAAACATGGCAGTATTATGGTCAACTATGGCAGTCTATTGGTCATCTATGACAGTCTTATGATCAACTATTACAGTGTTGTGGTCAACTATGTCAATTTTATGGTCACCTATGGCAGTGTTATGGTCAACTATTGCAGTTTTATGGTCAACTATGGCAGTCTTATGGTCAACTATTGCAGTTTTATGGTCAACTATAGCAGTCTTATGGTCAACTATGGCAGTGTTATGGTCAACCATGGCAGTCTTATAGTCAACTATGGCAGTCTTATGGTGAACCATGGCAGTCTTATGGTTAACTATGGCAGTATTATGGTCAACCATGGCAGTCTCATGGTCAACAATGGCAGTCTTATAGTAAACCATGGCAGTCTTATGGTCAACCATGGTAGTCTTATGGTCAACCATGGCATTCTTATGGTCAACTATGGCAGCATTATGGTCAACCATGGCAGTCATATGGTCAACCCTTGGCAGTATCATGGTCAACCATTGCTGTTGACGGTCAACCGTGGCAGTCTTATGGTCAACCATGGCATTCTTATGGTTAACTATGGCAGTCTTATGGTCAACCATGGTAGTCTTATGGTCAACTATGGCAGTCTTATGGTCAACCATGGCAGTATTATGGTCAACCATTGCAGTCTTATGGTCAACCAAGGCAGTCTTATGGTCAACCCTTGGCAACTTATCGTCAACTATGGCAGTCTTATGGTCAACTATGGCAGTCTTATGGTCAACCATAGCAGTATTATGGTCAACCATGGCAGTCTCATGGTCAACCATGGCAGTCTTATGGTCAACTATGGCAGTCTTATGGTCAACCAAGGCAGTCGTATGGTCAACCATGGCAGTCTTATGGTCAACCATGGCAGTATTATGGTCAACCATTACAGTCTTATGGTTAACCATGGCAGTCTCATGGTCAACCATGGCAGTCTTATTGTCAACTATGGCAGTCTTATGGTCAACCATAGCAGTCTTATGTTCAACCATGGCAGTCTTATGTTCAACCATGGCAGTCTTATGTTCAACCATGGCAGTCTTATGTTCAACCATGGCAGTCTTATGTTCAACCATGGCAGTCTTATGTTCAACAATGGCATTCTTATGGTCATTCAGGAAAGCTTACTTAAAAAAAATTTCCCTGTTTTTATAATTGTCGATTCTCCAACTGAAATTATAGAAGTTTGTTCTAACAAATAACAAAACGACCCCCACCCCAGCATATGATGACAACGCCTCCCCTCCCTCACATGATGACAGCGACTCCCCTCCCTCACATGATGACAACGACTCCCCTTCCTCACATGATGACATTGACGCCCCCTCCACCATATGCTGTCACATGCTAACAGTGGGGTGCAGTAATGTTTCTCAATTGGGACTCTGAGTTTGAGGGCCCCCCTTTATTGTTGTGCTATAAGAAAGAGGAATGTTCTCATTATAATGTATAGTACATACTGCTACAGTTAAGCATAACCTCTGCAATAGATACCTTTACCCTTAAGCCTAGATGATGACGGTAACACATCATGTGGCGAGAAGATCAGTTCATTTCAACCTATGAAAATATTTTGGCTATGAAATAAACGAAACAGAAAGGCAAGGAAGGTTGTTTTTTTCTTGGAAAGCGGGAGGGGGGGGGGGAGAGACCAACCTCTGAACAGAAGTTGACTCTTCGGGAGACATTCTTAAAGAATTAACCTGGCCACATAATAAGAAATTGGAGTGATTTTTTTTAATGTGTCTCTGAGAAAGGTTATGATGCGAATAGAATTGTACATGCGCCACCACTCAATAATCTCCCCTTGATTCGGGAAATAATTTTTTTAAAGGAGTTTACATATTATATTTAAAAAATCGCTTTCTGATGCTAAAACCACGAATAATTCCCTTAAACCTAGCCTGATGCAGACAGAAAAAATGTACGTCTGCCTAATTTAAATTCACGACAATTGAGTTTGCTCCCATGTGCCTGCGGGCTTAGTGGCAAGTAACTCCTTTAAGGGAATACTGAAAAATTCCAACGCAGACGTCAAGTCTTTCAAATTAGAGATACGGCATGCGTAGAACTGACATATTCACTAAAGCTTCACATATGCCATGCGTAGAGCTGACATATTCACTAAAGCTTCACATATGCCATGCGTAGAGCTGACATATTCACTAAAGCTTCACACATGCCATGCGTAGAGCTGACATATTCACTAAAGCTTCACATATGCCATGCGTAGAGCTGACATATTCACAAAAGCTTCAGATATGCCATGTGTAGAAGTAAAGAAGCA
Organism: Omphiscola glabra; assembly: GCA_964017045.1. Classification (NCBI taxonomy): domain Eukaryota; kingdom Metazoa; phylum Mollusca; class Gastropoda; family Lymnaeidae; genus Omphiscola; species Omphiscola glabra. The sequence continues at coordinate 13,640,098 of OZ024794.1, read as the reverse complement.
TTGCTCATACGAGCTACCACCCGGGGCTGTCAACATGGACTAAATGTATTACATGGTGATCAATATGCAAGAGATTGATTTTTTGAACGTCTATACGCTAATAAAGTGGCCACAATTTGAAACATCGATCGGACGTGTACTTTGTATGATCTTGACTGCATGTTCGCTCCATGGTCTGTAGATTGTCGCACTGGGGCCACCGATCCATTTCGACAGTTCGCTTTACTGGACAACACTTTTTTTTAATCATTGAACTTTTTAACAATGGTTTAAGACCAGAGCCTTAATTTGCCAGTGATCCACGATGTTTGTAATATAAGGTGGCATATACATCCGAGTGAATATGACGTCAGGTGAGATAGATTAGGTTTGCAGGCCTCACTATCCTGAAGACAAGGATTGCTCACTATTAAATACAACTGAGGACAAGGATTGCTCACTGTAAAATATAAACGAGGACAAGGATTGCTCACAGTAAAATATAACTAAGGACAAGGATTGCTCACTGTAAAATATAACTGATGACAAGGATTGCTCACTGTAAAATATAACTGATGACAAGGATTGCTCACTGTAAAATATAACTGATGAAAAGGATTGCTCACTGTAAAATATAACTGATGACAAGGATTGCTCACTGTAAAATATAACTAAGGACAAGGATTGCTCACAGTAAAATATAACTGATGACAAGGATTGCTCACTGTAAAATATAACTAAGGACAAGGATTGCTCACAGTAAAATATAACTGATGACAAAGATTGCTCACTGTAAAATATAACTGATGACAAGGATTGCTCACTGTAAAATATAACTAAGGACAAGGATTGCTCACTGTAAAATATAACTGATGACAAGGATTGCTCACTGTAAAATATAACTGATGACAAGGATTGCTCACTGTAAAATATAACTGATGACAAGGATTGCTCAGTGTAAAATATAACTGATGACAAGGATTGCTCAGTGAAAAATATAACTGATGACAAGGATTGCTTAGTGTAAAATATAACTGATGACAAGGATTGCTCAGTGTAAAATATAACTGATGGCAAGGATTGCTCACTGTAAAATATAACTGATGGCAAGTATTGCTATAGTATCTTACTTTATAACGGTTAACAAGACAAGAAATCCTTAGCAGATAGCACAGTTTATAAAAAGAAGGTTGAAGAAAAAATTCAGACTTTTTAGACTTGTTGTTTTTGTTCACTACGAAAGGTTAAGAGACATGTCTAGCAGTACGACCAGATGCATGACTTCGATTCCAAATCGATATCTGTCTGCATCAAGCCCCGCCCACTGACGTTAAAAACAACAACATTGAAATTTACATGTGAACCTACCCATGGTGTCTGGTGTCATTAAAGTCATCTCTAAACATTACTATTTCTAACAGCATGTCTCGTGTATTAACTCAGTCTGCCAATACTGACTAAGTTACTAACATCATCTTGTCTGGTGTATTAACTCAGTCTGTCATACTGGCTCAGTTACTAACAACAGCTTGTCTGGTGTTTTAACTCAGTCTGCCATACTGTCCCAGTTACTAACAACAGCTTGTCTGATATATTAACTCAGTCTGCCATGCTGTCTCAGTTACTAACAACAGCTTGTCTGATGTATTAACTCAGTCTGCCATACTGTCTCAGTTACTAACAACAGCTTGTCTGGTGTATTAACTCAGTATGCCATACTGTCTCAGTCCCTACACAGCAACTGACTGTGAAAAGCACCCAATAAAAATAAAAAAGTGGTTTTTTAAAAAAGCCTGTCTGAAATTGGTTGGGCTAAAATATTTGGCGGGAAACGGTCCCGACGTCTGTAACTGTAAAATCTGATTTATTTGCCAGAGCGTTCACCACCTCAACCCCACCCCACCCATCTTCCCGCGTCATATCAACTCTAAGTGTTTCTAATTCAGGAGCTCTCAAACTACATAGGGTCTTGGAGTCCAATCTCTTTTACAAGACGAATAGGAAATGTAACTGAAGAGCCTTTTTAAACCAGCGGTTCTCAGCTTGTGGGTCGCAACCCCATTTGGAGGTAAACGGCCCTTACACAGGGGTCGCCTAAGACTAAGAGCATCGGAAAACATATTTATGAAGAGCAAAGAAAATAATGTTGGGGGTCACCACAATATGAGGAACTGTATTAAAAGGTAGTGGCATTAGGAAGGTTGAGAACCACTGCTTTAAGGCGACGCAGTACAAATGATGAACTTAAAAGATATTATAGATTTTCATTTAACCAATTACTAGAGATTGGTTACTACGCCTATGGCAAAACAGGCCTCAAACAACTAAGCAGTGTCACTAGAGATACGCTCCTGATGAGGCATTAGAGCAGCGGTTCTCAACCTGTGGGTGGCGACCCCTTTAGGGGTCGCGCGACCCTTTCCCAGGGGTCGCCTAAGACCATCTGAAAACACATAGTCTACAGTTATGAAGTAGAAACAAAAATAATGTTATGGCTGGGGGTCGCCACAACATGAGGGCCTGTATTAAAGGGTCGCGGCATTGATAAGGTTGAGAACCGCTGCATTAGAGATTAGAAGATATTGGACGGTGTGACAAAAAATGTAATATATATGTTTAAGTTAAAAAGAAGTTTTAAAACTTTTGAGAACCGCTACAGGCTATAAAATTGTTCACAAGATGCGCGTACATTGGAGAAACATTAATTCTTCAGATAGTTCTCCTGTTTTCTAGGATGATCCTATGAAAGTCTGTCCATTCAGCTCTTGGGGGGGGGGGGGGGTGTTGTAACTGCATCACGCTAAGGGTACTCTATGGTTCCCTGTACGAATAGATCGACTTCTTACTGTGTCACGTGCTAACAACCTCCTTGGTCACGTGAGTCTAAAGAACTAACCTAGAAATAGATGACGAGGGTTTTTTTATTTTATTTCTTTTTTTGCTTACGTCATCCACAGTGGACTTTTATTTCCCATTCGGGATACATTTATAGGAATTATTATTTTGGCTACTATTTCGGGGTCTACTCTATATTTTTTTTACTACTTTACATTGTTTGTACTATTCTACATAGATTATAATATTCTACATTGTACTATTCTATATTGTTTTTACAACTCCATATTGTTTGTACTATTCTGATGGTTTATAATATTCTAATTGTTTGTACTAGTCTACGTTATTTTACTACTCTGTATTGTTTGTACTACTCTACGTTATTTACTACTCTACATTGTTTGTACTGCACTACTCTACGTTATTTTAATACTCTACATTGTTTGTACTGCACTACTCTACGTTATTTTAATACTCTACATTGTTTGTACTGCACTACTCTACGTTATTTTAATACTCTACATTGTTTGTACTGCACTACTCTACGTTATTTTAATACTCTACATTGTTTGTACTGCACTACTCTACGTTATTTTAATACTCTACATTAGCCTGTGTTGACTGCAGTTGAAATGATGAATTTTATTGTATGATGATTCTAGTATTGCCATTATCTGTCCATTAACGACAACGGGAAGCCCTTTTCGTGTCTTGTGTTCTCAGACCCGAATCCAAAACCATGTTTAGTCACAATGTTCAACCATTGCTGTTGAAATAAGTAATGACCAAATGCACTTGGTGTTTTGTTTATAAGATTTGTCAAGTTCCCATAGAACTCTCCAATGAAATATGTCAAGCCATCAAGATGTTTACGGTAGTTTAGTCAGACCAGGGCGCGTGATAATGGCCGGTGTTAAGTAAATAAGTTCGGGAAACGCGATCTCCCCCCACCCCCACTCCGGCCACTGGCAGGCTATGCTAATGTGGTCAAGAGATGGTCCACGCTAATCGATGGCTTACAGTCATTGAGTTGTGGGAGCGGGCTTTGCTGAGGGTGCTCTGCAGTAATTAAGACGAGATGGAAAGTACCCGTCTAGCAGGTGTAGTGGACCAATTGAATTATTCCCGCGTCCGTTCTCTTGTAAGCATAATGCTGTGTAGACCAACGGTTCTCCACACACGTGAGGGACAACCCCCCGAGCAATGACGGAATACATTTTTTTTTTTTTTACAACAGTGCACTAAAAATAGATATTAGTTCGTGATGACTAATTGAAACTGTCCTAATATTTTACAACTGATTTCAAAACCAACTTTTTAAACAAGAAAAGTACTAAGTAGGCCTCATGTTTAACTTAAACAACTCATGTGCGCACTGACCGTCTATACGGGCATATGCCCGAACTTGGGTACATGCGACACTTTACCGGCATATGTTCGGACGCATTCGTTGGTACAGAATATAGTTACAATATGTGACACTGTCATGTGTTGAACTGTAGACAGTGTTGTGCTGGTTCGGTTTGAGTGAACCGATTGTAACATTTGGTCTCTACAACAGAAACGGTTGTAACGTTTGGTCTCTACAACAGAAACGGTTGTTACATTTGGTCTCTACAACAGAAACGGTTGTAACATTTGGTCTCTACAACAGAAACGGTTGTAACATTTGGTCTCTACAACAGAAACGGTTGTTACATTTGGTCTCTACAACAGAAACGGTTGTAACATTTGGTCTCTACAACAGAAACGGTTGTAACATTTGGTCTCTACAACAGAAACGGTTGTAACATTTGGTCTCTACAACAGAAACGGTTGTAACATTTGGTCTCTACAACAAAAACGGTTGTAACGTTTGGTCTATACAACATAAGCGGTTAGGGCATTTAAAATATCGAAATGAAACCAATGACGTCTGCACACACACACACACACACACACAAACTATTAAAAAGCAACAAGTACCAAACATGTTGTTGGTTAATTTTGAGCACACATGGAAGTCTGAATGTTTTATCCAGGTGCCGCAATCAGACCCACACTGGAAGCCAACACCAGATGATGTGACACCCATCTCAACGAACTCTTCATTTAATTGATTGGTTTATTGTAATAACTAAAATGATAAAATTAGTCTTCTCTTTTGATTCATTTCCTTGGCACTTCACAGACATCTTAAAATGGACGACCTCCTCTCTATCCCCACCTCAAAATACCATAAAATATCCTTTCACTGCCAATACTGTATCCTCTGCTGCCCTCTCAGCCCTTATTTCCCTCTCATCCCCTCCCATTCCCTCTCAGCCCCTCCCATTCCATCTTAGCCCCTCCCATTACATCTCAGTGCCTCCCATTCCCTCTCAGCCCCTCCCATTCTCTCTCACCCCCTCCCATTCCATCTCAGCCCCTCACATTCTCTCTCAGCCACCCCGATTCCATCTCAGCCCCTCCCATTCTCTCTCAGCCACCCCCATTCCATCTCAGCCCCTCCCATTCTCTCTCAGCCCCTCCCATTCCATCTCAGCCCCTCCGATTCTCTCTCAGCCCCTACCATTCCACCTCAGCCCCTCCCATTCTCTCTCAGCCACCCCCATTCCTTCTCACCCCCTCCCATTCCATCTCAGCCCCACCCATTCCATCTCACCCCTCCCATTCTCTCTCAGCCCCTCCCATTCCCTCTCAGCCCCTCACTTCCCTCTCAGCCCCTCCCATTCCCTCTCAGCCCCTCACTTCCCTCTCAGCCCCTCACTTCCCTCTCAGCCCCTCCCATTCCCTCTCAGCCCCTCCCATTCCATCTCAGTGCCTCCCATTCCCTCTCAGCCCCTCTCATTCCCTCTCAGCCCATCACTTCCCTCTCAGCCCCTAATTCCCTCTGAGCCCCTCACTTCCCTCTCAGCCACCCCCATTCCATCTCAGCCCCTCCCATTCTCTCTCAGCCCCTCCCATTCCATCTCAGCCCCTCCGATTCTCTCTCAGCCCCTACCATTCCACCTCAGCCCCTCCCATTCTCTCTCAGCCACCCCCATTCCTTCTCACCCCCTCCCATTCCATCTCAGCCCCTCCCATTCCATCTCACCCCCTCCCATTCTCTCTCAGCCCCTCCCATTCCCTCTCAGCCCCTCACTTCCCTCTCAGCCCCTCCCATTCCCTCTCAGCCCCTCACTTCCCTCTCAGCCCCTCACTTCCCTCTCAGCCCCTCTCATTCCCTCTCAGCCCCTCCCATTCCATCTCAGTGCCTCCCATTCCCTCTCAGCCCCTCTCATTCCCTCTCAGCCCATCACTTCCCTCTCAGCCCCTAATTCCCTCTGAGCCCCTCACTTCCCTCTGAGCCCCTCCCATTCCCTATCAGCCCCTAATTGCCTCTGATCCCATCACTACCCTCTCAGCCCCCATTTCCCCCTGAGCCCCTCCCATTCCCTCTCAGCCCCTCCCATTCCCTCTCAGCTCCTCCTCCCCCATGCTTCCACCACTTACTCTCGATGACCCACTACGCTATATGTCCCGCTAAAACATATACTTCTAATTCTAATAACTAAAAAGAAATACAGTATTACAGTTTCAAATAGGACTCCGAAAAAGTAGACACAAGCTGTGTAATACTTAATAAATCATACTCAATAAGCACTATTGGAGATTAGCATTTCAAAATCGAATAGAAGTAATGGGTACTCTAAAAAAACAAATAATTTAATAATAAGAAATAAAGAGGAACTAGATCACTTGTAAATGTACCTAATCCTTTGCAAGTCTCCCCAGATGCCAACAGTGGCAAGCCTTCAGTACCTAATCCTTTGCAAGTCTCCCCAGATGCCAACAGTGGCAAGCCTTCAGTACCTAATCCTTTGCAAATCTCCCCAGATGCCAACAGTGGCAAGCCTGCATCCATTGAACGTGTCATAAGCAGAGGCGTTGGAACGGCTTGGCATCGGGGCAGTTGCCAAGGGCGCCGGCCTACGCCTGTTGAAAAGGGCGCCGCTAAATCTCTAATTTTTAAATTTTTATTATTTAAAAAATAAATTTGCAAAGGGCGTTAAAAACCCAGTTACGCCTCTGGTCATAAGTCAAATGTTCGAGTCATTTATTCCATAACCGGGTTTTAACTAAAAAAACGATATACAACGTATAAAGTAATAAATTGACCCATAAACATGTTACGTTGTAATCCATCATTTTATAGAGAGGTGTGAACAAATGTCTTCGATAACAAATGATACGAGCTGTGTGTTTGGGTGCTTTGGTGGAATTTATCATCAAGCAGTGCAGAGATGAAACGACAAACAACCAGGGAGCAGAAGCTCATATTAGAGGAGGACAAAACTATGGCATATTAGGGGTGATACAACTATGGCATATCAGACGAGACACAACTATGGCATATCAGGGGAGACACAACTATGGCATATCAAGGGAGACACGACTATTGTATATTGGGGGAGATACAACTATGACATAACAGGGGAGACACAGCTATGGTATATCAGGGGAGACACAACTATGGCATATCATGGAAGACACTACTATTGCATATTAGAGGAGACACAACTATGGCATATTAGAAGAGACAAAAATATGGCATATAAGGGGAGACAAAACTATGGCATATTAGGGGAGATACAACTATGACATATTAGGGGATACAAAACTATGGCATATCATGGAAGACACTACTATTGCATATTAGAGGAGACACAACTATGGCATATCAGGGGAGACACGACTTTTGCATATTAAGAGAGACATAACTATTGAATTAAAAGATTAATTTTTTTTATTTTCCGTTTTATATCCATGGATTTAAATGGAAGGCAAAGAAATTCTTTGGATTGGATTCTATTACAGAATGTTTTTAAAACTTTTTTAAAGATCGTCTATAAATTTGGGATGTACATTATATTGAGATAGGGTATGGGTAAATATACATTGCAGTGTTAGACCCACTGATGCAGACAGTGGCCTAGGCGACCAGACCTTGCAGTGTTAGATCCACTGATGCAGACAGTGGCCTATGCGACCAGGCCTTGCAGTGTTAGCAGGGCTGGCCTTAGGCCACTGCAATCTATGCGGCCGCAATGGGCCCCGCACTTTCATAGGCCCCGCCCCGAATTTATTTTCTAATACAAAATCTTAATTTTCACTTATTATCCTTATCCTCTACCCAGAAAGGGCCCCGCGCAATCCGTTTCGCACAGGGCCCCGCAATTTTTAGGGTCGGCCCTGAGTGTTAGACCCACTGATGTCGAACAATGGCCTGGGGGGGCTAGACTTTGCAGTTTTAGACCCATTGATGTAGACATTGGCCTGGTGTCTGAAAGAAATACACCGTACACGCAGACAAATCAAGATCACAAAGTACAAGTGTCACTCAACGGACCACAGGGTCAAGAGGTTGACGGCAACTACTGACCTAAGTAATATTGGATGGAGTAGATTTTGGTGTGAAGGGGCCTACATGAAGGGAAAGGGTATTGCATTACAGTAACTACTGACTGGTGAAAGGGCCTACGTGAAGGGAAAGGGTATTGCATTACACTAACTACTGACTAGTGAAGGGGACTATACGTGAAGGGAAAGGGTATTGCATTACACTAACTACTGACTGGGCCGTATTAAGAATTGCTATGATTGTAAATTGTTTGGTATAAAAAATGTGTACTTATTTATCTTACGTGCGGAAAATGCATATGTACCATGCATTAAAAAAAACATTTCCCTTTATTTGCATCAATAAATTTAAAAAAATTATTATCTTAATATAAATGAAGATTATAGTTGCTAAATAATGTTATCATTATAACCACAGCTTCTATAGATAGATGTTATCATTATCACCGCAGCTTCTATAGATAGATGTTATCATTACTACATCAGCTTCTACAAATATATGTTATCATTATAACCGCAGCTTCTATAGATAGATCTTCTCATTATAACCGCAGCTTCTATAGTTAGATGCTATCATTATAACCACAGTTTCTATAGATAGATGTTATCATTATGACCGCAGATTCTATAGATAGATGTTCTCATTATAACCGCAGCTTCTACAGATAGATGTTCTCATTATAACCGCAGATTCTACAAATAGATGTTCTCATTATAACCGCAGATTCTACAGATAGATGTTCTCATTATAACCGCAGCTTCTACAGATAGATGTTCTCATTATAACCGCAGATTCTATAGATAGATGTTCTCATTATAACCGCAGCTTATACAGATAGATGTTCTCATTATGACCGCAGATTCTATAGATAGATGTTCTCATTATAACCGCAGCTTCTATAGATAGATGTTCTCATTATAACCGCAGCTTCTATAGATAGATGTTCTCATTATAACCGCAGATTCTACAGATAGATGTTCTCATTATAACCATAGCTTCTATAGATAGATGTTCTCATTATAACCGCAGCTTCTATAGATAGATGTTCTCATTATAACCTCAGATTCTATAGATAGATGTTCTCATTATAACCGCAGATTCTATAGATATATGTTCTTATTATAACCGCAGATTCTATAGATAGATGTTCTCATTATAACCGCAGATTCTACAGATAGATGTTCTCATTACAACCGCAGATTCTACAGATAGATGTTCTCATTATTACCGCAGATTCTATAGATAGATGTTCTCATTATAACCGCAGATTCTATAGATAGATGTTATTATTTTAATTTCAATCCTTAAAGAATGGGCGCATATTTCTGTAAACCCCCCCCCCCCCCGAATACGAAACACTATTACTATGTAGTATTAGTACATGTACTATTAGTCACAAGGGCAGGCAGAAACGTTGTAAAAAGTGGTACTTAGCCCTATGACGAGTCACACAAAGGATATTAAGTCATTGGGTTGGCTGCTGGGTAATCATTTTTGTATATATAATTATTTTAACAATGCGGTTCAGTGTGATATTATTATTATTAATATTAGTGGTCTTATATATCATGGTACCCCAGCCTAGGGCTCAGTGGTCTTAAATAGCGCGGTACCCCAGCCTAGGGCTCAGTGGTCTTATATAGCGCGGAACTCCAGCCTAGAGCTCAGTGGTCTTATATAGCGCGGTACCCCAGCCTAGGGCTCAGTGGTCTTATATAGCGCGGTACCCCAGCCTAGGGCTAGGATCACAGCGCTGTACATAAAATATTACCAAACATAATCATGACGTTAAAAAATAACATACATGTATTTAATTAAAAATGCTATATAACAAAAAACAAAAACAAATTTAGATTCACACCACTCACCCCTGAACTTTTACATGTCAAGCCATGGACAGCTACCATCAGAATTGTTACTCGGCAATTTGGAGGAATCTGTCGGGATAGTAGAGTTTAAAGAGATGTGTTTTGAGTGCAGCTTTGAAGGACTTGTATGGTCGGTAACTTGCGGATGAGTAGTGGGAGAGAATTCCATTGTTTGGGTGCTCAGAAAGAGAAAGATTGTTCACCGTATGTTTTAGTACGTGTTCTGGGAACAGAAAGAATACGCGTGTCTGCGGAGGAACGAAGCTTTCGACGGGGAGAATAGACAGTAAGAAGTTCAGTAAAATAGGAAGGGCAGGAACCAGAGAAAAAGCTGTGACAGAGAACAGCCAGCTTGTATTCAATGCGTGCCTCTGTGGGGAGCCAATGAAGTGAGTGAAGCAGTGGAGTGAAACCCTTGAGTCGGCTATCGATTCCTAACCTTAGTTTTTACCCGTTAATAGGACAACCTCATGAGTAGAGATGGTATACGCTCATAAGCCAGAATCTGGAGCATCTTTGGTCTTATAAATCCTCTTCAACCCTCGTAAACAAGTAAGGAGAGAAATGCTCAGTAGTTATTACTATTACAAAGAAACAACTCCTTTGTTGCTGTTTTTTTTTTTTTTTTGTTTTATTTTTGCATATCTGTTACAATTACAGTGGAAGATATGGTAAGATTCACTTCAAGGATGAAGGTATATATGTTTACAAAGACTCTATTGTAAGAGACTCTATCACTGACTCACTCCCTGACTCTAACACTGACTTGACTCACGGACTTATTGAATCTGACTCACTCACTGACTCACTCCCTGACTCTCTCACTGACTCACTCCCTCACTCTCTCAATGACTGACTCACTGACTTATTGACTTACTGACTCTGACTTACTCACTGACTCACTCCCACATTGTTTTTGACGTCACCAATTAACTATGCCACTCCTTTCCCTCACCGCGCTTGATTTGGAAAACTTTTTATGTTTCCAGAAAGGTCTACATTATTAAAATTATACTTCTGTATATAACTTTAGTATTAATATAATCTCCGGCGATTGAATTTCTAGACTTTCTGTTTTGAAGATCTGACTCCTTCACTATGAATACGACGGTTGAATGTCGCCGCTAACGAGACTCACCAGACAGGAGTCCTACAAGCTTTACTAGACAGGAGTCCTACAAGACTTACCAGACAGAAGTCAAACAAGACTTACCAGACAGGAGTCCTACAAGACTTACCAGACATGAGTCCTACAAGACTTACCAGACAGGAGTCCTATAAGCCTTGCCAGACAGAAGTACTACAAGACTTACCAGACAGGAGTCCTACAAGACTTACCAGACAGGAGTCCTACAAGACTTACCAGACAGAAGTCAAACAAGACTTACCAGACAGGAGTCCTACAAGACTTACCAGACAGGAGTCCTACAAGACATACCAGACAGGAGTCCTACAAGACTTACTAGACAGGAGTCCTACAAGACTTACCAGACAGAAGTCAAACAAGCCTTACTAGACTTGTGCGATCATGTTGAAGGTATGGAACAAGGGCAAAGTTTAAATATCATGTGCAGTCAAGATAAATGATATTGATAGAGTAGGAATATGATATTTTGAGAATTAGAGCAAATTAAAGTGAATAACAATAATAACATCGCTGTTTGAACGGATTTGCAAAATCTGTGTCTTCTATTTAGCATCACATTTTATATCTTTATACCAATTTAAAAGTAAAATTGAATATTGTTAATATCAGTAGGAAATGAACGAAACAAATTATATGAAAACGTTGTTTTGTTACGTCCTTTCCTAGTTTTCCCAAACTTTGTTTCGCTCGTTTCCTTTAAACTTTAAGTTTAAGTTTTACCTAACCTGATTGCAGTCTCTCCCCTTTATTATAATAAAATCCTAGCTTTGGTATTTTTTTCTTCTTTTTATCCTGATTGGATTTCAGTCCAATGTTACGGATTGTTGATCAAACGATCAATTCTTAAAAACATATTAAATTTGTAAAACCCTAACTATAACGCTACGTACCTGAACATTTTACTGCGCAAGGACATTTTTCAAAAGGACATATATGAGATTAATTCCATCACGCCAGCTTTCTTTTTCGTGCCTGCCTCGAAGTCTCCATTCCAAAAGTCTGATTTCCCAGACGACACTAGTGACCAGACAATGGATTGGACCAGCGTTGTGTTAGGGCCCGTAACTTTGTATCACTTGGTCTTTGTTTTTATATTAAGTAACAGTGGTCCTAATCTCCCCTTTTTCGTGCTGTTATTATTGATGAGATCAATTTGGAAACCACCTGGAGATGAAATGGCTCTTACCGAAAAAGTCGGTAATGGTTCTTACCGAATAAGTCTGTAATGGCTCTTACTGAATAAGTCTGTAATGGCTCTTACCGAATAAGTCTGTAACGGCTTAATGTGGGGAATTCGAAATGAATTTCAGGAGTAATACAGATTAGGGGATGACGTAGCATTACGCTGATGAAAAACTTCATATTGGCAGCCGGGGGAGACACCTACATTAACGGAAAAATCTATAATCCATCATGAGATTATACGACAGAGACAGCCACAGGCGGCTGGGACCCGGAATCTAATTCGCTATTGTGACCTACCCATACTTGTGATGATTATCATGATTAACAGTAATAACAGTCACGTCAAAACCATTTTCCTGGACATTTAGTATTATGTAAGAGGAAACAAATAGGAACACCTCTGATATAAGTTGAATGTAAGCAGTGGCGTGGCTGAGATTAGTGCCACCCGGGGCGGGCCAAGATTTTTGCTGCACCTTTCCACACACACAATTTTTAAAACAACAACCTGCAGTTGGCCGAAAATGCCACAACATCAAATGTTAAAAGAAATGTCCACCCCTTTCGCAACCCGTTCTCCAGTCCACTGGATATAAACAGAAACATATATGATCGTCTCTGACCCTGAAGTAAAGAACCTTGCATCCAATCGATGCTAATTTTCTCTAATTGCTGAAACGGCGTATCTGATCGTTTCCAGCCTTTTGGGTTTTTTATGTTATTCTATGTATGGGACTAAGACACTTATTATTTTCATTGGCTTGAACTCGTGGGTTTATCTTATTCTATGTATGGGACTAAGACACTTATTATTTTCATTGGCTTGAACTCGTGGGTTTATCTTATTCTATGTATGGGGCTAAGACACTTATTATTTTCATTGGCTTGAACTTGTGGGTTTATCTTATTCTATGTATGGGACTAAGACACTTATTATTTTCATTGGCTTGAACTCGTGGGTTTATCTTGTTCTATGTATGGGACTAAGACACTTATTATTTTCATTGGCTTGAACTCGTGGGTTTATCTTATTCTATGTATGGGACTAAGACACTTATTATTTTCATTGGCTTGAACTCGTGGGTTTATCTTGTTCTATGTATGGGGCTAAGACACTTATTATTTTCATTGGCTTGAACTCGTGGGTTTATCTTATTCTATGTATGGGGCTGACACTTATTATTTTCATTGGCTTGAACTCGTGGGTTTATCTTATTCTATGTATGGGACTAAGACACTTATTATTTTCATTGGCTTGAACTCGTGTGTTTATCTTATTCTATGTATGGGACTAAGACACTTATTATTTTCATTGGCTTGAACTCGTGGGTTTATCTTATTCTATTTATGGGACTAAGACACTTATTATTTTCATTGGTTTGAACTCGTGGGTTTATCTTATTCTAATGTTTTTTTAAACAGGTAGATTTGGAAGAAGTTAAGTCCTGCAGCTTGACCTAAGCTTAATATGATTGGCCATAGGGTGTAGCTGATTTCACATTGTTCTACACTCACGTGCAACCTAAAAAAAATAAAGTATAGTAGTAACAGATGCTAAACATGCTGCATCTTATTCATTGATATATTTTTTAAAAGTTTAACTTGCTGCTTCATGTATTTTGTGTTAAAAATGTATGATATCATAAAATCATTTACAGCCAAGTGTCTGGGTGGAAGTTGGGACTAGGTTAGCTCATTATTTGTTGTCGTCCTGAGCATGCGAAGTTGACCAATGCTGTTTTTTACTGTGAGGACGCATGTGGCTTGCCAGTCCTATTTGTACATGAAAAGCTTTCCTGCACGTGGGATACACGCTGTCTTTGAAGTCATCGTTAGATTGGAGTCGACTCCGCATTTCCTCGCAGTGCGCTTTCAAAAGGGTCAACATCGTTGTCATACATCTCCTTGTTGACTCTAGATCTGCATCTTGTCAATCATTGTCAATGACTTAAGTCAAACGTGAAGAGTTAATCTAACACGGGTTCATTTAGTAGCGGTACAGATAACGGCTGGGAAAACAGCACAACCATTTCATGAAATCGAGGCAGAAATATAATGGTGGACGTTAAATAATGCTACACTAAATGAACTACATAAGGTTTAAATGTTACGTAACAAGATGGCAAATCCTCTATTCATCCCCAGATTGTGTAGTATGCCAGATTCCTACAAAATTGTCTTCGTAACTTTGTTGGAAAAAAGATTCAAAATACAAACCTATAACCAATATACAGGGTGGGCCAATAAAAGTGAGAACATTTCGGGAAATGTGATTTAATCACATAAAAGTAGTTTAACTATAGCCATACTAGATTAAATAGTTTACTGATTTACTTACTTACATATTGAACATGATTTCTGATTAGCTAAATATTTCGCAAAAAATGTATGAAGAATTATAGTTAGTTAAATTATATTTTGAAATAACTCATACTCATATGCTACGAGATGTTCTCACTTTTATTGGCCCACCCTGTATATATATATATAATGTATTATGGGAGTGAGTATCACCAGCAATGTTCCCTCTAAGGTTTGCTGGTTTGTGTGTAAAATCATACAGTTGTGTGCAAAATCATACAGTTGTGTGCAAAGTTTTACAGCATCAATTTTTTTGTGCGCAAACTTTTGCAGCCCACAAACACACACACACACACACACACACACATGGAAATTACATAAATGAACTTACGTGCAAAAACATTTATATAAATAAATTAATTAATATTATTTATCCCGTCGTTGGGTCAAGCAAATAAATTCCAGTACACCCACTATCAATGGCCGCTAATCATTTGATTGACTCATTTCTGGAAGTACTCTTGCGTCTGTCTTCCAACGATAACCATCTTTTATACATATGGCAATGTCGCCGAATTGCTCCTCATTTATTACAAATCGAACCACCTCGTCGAAAGTCTGCATGAACACGCATTTCATTTGTTTCTGCAAGCACAAACCTCAAGTTACGATACTGATCCTTAACTTTCGGCAGAATATCATCTTAGTTTTCTAGGAATGCCGCATATCTAGAAACCAGTGCTGCAATTTCTTCTTGTCCAATATTAAAATCTGATGTGTCGAGTAACGCTGATAGCTCAAAGATTCGCCATTGCACCAACCCACTTTCAGGGAAACGAGAGTCCAGGTGCAAACATAAACTTTCCACGAATTTTAGGATGGAACTCCTGTTTATATCCTTGTCATTTGCAAGCAATTCAGCAACCTCTTCGGACAAGTTCACATTTTCACCAAGGTACTGGGCACGTAGCTTAGGGGGGCGTCCATTAATTATTTCAAGAAAAGAGTGGGAGGCAATGGTTGACACTTGTTGATGACTGCTTATTACATTATTTTTAAAAAAATTAATAAGTGTGCATAGTAATATAATTTTTATGCTTTTAACAATATAAGATGTATTTAATATGTCTCTGTCTGCGCACTTCTGATGGCTGGTCAGAATGTTAGCACATTTTGTTAGTGCAAGAGAAGTCAAAAGATAGACTCTCTTCACCTGTAGAATCTGTTTGCTGCAAATGACTAGGGCGGTATGTTTGTGATCATGTTGCAGGTCTGGAACAAGGGCAAAGTTTAAATGGCATGTGCAGTCAAGATAAATTATATTGATAGAGTAGGAAATGATATTTTGAGAATTAGAGCAAATTAAAGTGAATAACAATAATAATATCGCTGCTTGAACAGATTTGCAAAATCGGTGTCTTCTATTTTGCATCACAAGTCATGTTGAAATAGCATGTTCAACAGCACCGACAATCAGTGCCGTCTTAAGGCATGGGCCCAGTGGGCACTGGCCCAGGGCCCCGCGCTTGCAGGGGCCCCACGTTTCTAGAGGACTCACTCTTTTAGAAGCATCATGCTTTACTTTTTTTTTGTAGTGAATATTGAAATATTTTGACAATTTAATTGGATTTAAAATTCCCAAAATCCTAATTTTAACCCACGCTATATATCAGCACATTTAAAAATTAATATTATAAATGCGAATCAAAGTTGGACAGTTTTAAAACTTTTAAAGGGGAATAGCTCTCGACAACAAGTTTTACATTTCCCAGATATGAATCGAAATAAAAGTAAGGTAAGAATTTATGTTTACAATCATGTTAGACTAAGATGTTGTCCCCGGGCGGTAATAACCCTAATTACGCCACAGCTAGGGCAATAAGTGAAGAAAAGTATATTCTAGCACCAGTTAAAGTACGACTGAAGTTAATTAGCATTATATAAAGGAATATGTAGGTCGCCAATGAATAATCCTTTTCAAAGTAAATTTATTATAAATATAACAAACAAATAGATTTATTATTTCTAGACTAAAAATTATATGGTTTTCTGTGTCCGAAAAACATATTTAGAAGATAAATAGAACCCAAAAGTCACCGTAGATTTGAGCTGAAGGCAGAAATATATAGTTGTTTAGGTATAATAATCATTTGCAGTCACTGTTACAATCTGAAAGTCATGTTCATCTTACATTACGCAGTATAGCTCAAACACATAGATCGATTTGATTGATTGCACCATATCAGTCATTTCCCAATTATCGTTTTTATAGTCGGGCACTTGTGAGTTGGAAAGGGCAGACAAATACTTTATTAAAATAATTACGTTTATTAATTTTTTAAAATTATCTTTTGAACGGATCGCCGCTATTACAATAAAAATATTTATAACAAATTTATATGCTTCTAGGCGTATAACCCTTTAAGGTGAAATGAAACGTAGTTTTAGGAGTGGAGCACAGAAGAGACTAAGAGCTTCATAGGTGAGAGGGGAAAAGATCAAACGTGGAAAATTAACTTCTTGGTTGAATCCAAGCGCAATAGAAGCTACTAGTTCTGTTCCTCAAAATACAGTAGCGTCATCTACATCACTATTGTATCCAGCAATCCAGTTCCAGGCATACCATTAACTATTCCCCCCCTGCAAATTGCAAAAGATGAAACACACAAAACTGTATCGGAAAACGAGAGTGTGATTCACGACACAGATCACAGGCTATGGAATATTAAGAATACTTGTACAGTTAAGAACTGGGTTCGCAATGGGCCAGCATTGTGTCAGAATCATGACTGCAACCTTCCAAACTGAGGCATAGTTTACCCTCATGCTGGACACAGCCTAAACTTAGTGGGCTTAAAAGCAGCAGTGTTGTATACAAGTTGGAAAATTCTTTGACTTTGTTCAGCGCCTATATACCCTTTTCTCAGTTTTTACACAGCGATTGAATGTTCTGGTATCTTCCTTTTAAGAAAATCTCTCGTTGTCGTAAAGCGTCTGTCTGACACAAGATGGTCAGCACATTTTGATGCCATCCATACTCTGCATGAAGGTTTCAAAAAAATTCAAGATGCGATGGATTCTACATCAGCTGACACTGATCAGGAAGTGAGTACGAGGAGTGAGGCAGAAGGACTAAGCTGACACTGATCAGGAAGTGAGTACGAGGAGTGAGGCAGAAGGACTAAGCTGACACTAATCAGGAAGTGAGTACGAACTCCTATCTTCAAGAAATTAGAGAAAAGTTTAGTAACTATTAACGTAAGGCCAAGAGAATGTGTCCAAAATTGGAGTATTTTAAACGAAAGTAGATATGATGGACCAGCAGAAGTGACAGATCGATCAATTTGATAAGATCAAAACTTTTCTCCATATAGGACTCCCTGAACTCTGGCCTGACACAATGTAAAAAAGCTTATTTTTGGATTGAAAATTTACAAAATTAAAAACAATTGATTCCGATGAGCTAAATAAAAAGTGTGAAGATCTAGCTCATGTGTTTCACAAAGACCTTAATAAGGATGACCTATTAAATGAATGGAAGGATTTCAAGAACTACTTGGTTCTTTGTGAAAATTGTGACACTATTATTGCTTTGAATTAACAAATAATGACAGACAACTTGACATCTGTATTTCCTAATTTTGAAATTGCAATCAGAGTCTTTATGTCCGTGATGATAACCCACTGTACAGGGGAACGTTCATTTTCATGCTCATAAAAAATCAGCTTCGCAATACAGTGAGACAAAAACGTTTGAGCTGGCTTACACTTATGTGCATGGAAAATTACATCCTTAACACCACCGACAATTAACAAATAATAAAGAATTTCTCTGCAAAAATTACGCAAGCCATTATGTTGATTTATATTAAATAAATTATTCTTTCTATCTGTCAATAATTGTACTTTATCATCGTCTGTTATTATTTTAGTTTATTTCTGAAAACGTTTTAAAACTATTATTGATTTTGAATGATTTTGTTTTTTGTATCAATAAATTGAATTCATCGTAGTTTAACTTAATTTAATTTAATGTTTATTTTTATTTTAAATTTTTATTCATCTTGGTGAGTTGGTGGGAATCAGCAACTGTTTGCCCCCCCCCCCCACTGTTTGAGCATGGGGCGAGTGCCCCCTTCTCGCGGCACAGGTATGTTGTGTTGCTAGGGGGCCCCAGTGCATTGCTGTTCCCAGGGCCCCCTATGTTGTTAAGACGGCCTTGCCGACAATGCACTCTTGAGCTTCAGAAATTAGCAACTGCTCCTAAACAAACAAGGATTCGACCAATGCGAGTAGCTGCCAGGAGACAAAGAGAGCTTATGGCAAATATTGCTCAACCGACAATGATTCTATTATGATTCTATTTTAAGTGCTAAATGGTTAGATGAGGATGATTTGACGTCAGGGTTTTTTCAGGTGGTTTAAGGGGGGGGGGGGGCAAAACCAAAACTTGGTCGGCTTGTTAAGTTGTTTATTACTGGAGGCGCCACAGTACCCAGCAATTTAAATAAAACCTGCAAATTCAGGGAGGGGGGGGGGAAATGCCCACCCTGCCCTACCCAAATGATGCCCCTGAAGCCCATTGTTACGATAGAGCAAAGCAACACCTGGCTACTAGCAGCTAGAAACTTACTATACTATAATTATCAGATATACTACAATAGCCATATTTATACTTCCACAAACAATAATATTTAGTCTTTAACAAACTTTTCATTGATACTGCATTATGCAATTTTGTGTAAAAACTTTTTAACTTGTTGTCTACCATGCTGAAGATGTAATAAAATGTTTTTCCTACAATTTTGTATCATTAAGATAGATCAGTACAGAATAAAATGTATATGTACATTTATTTATATTATTATAATTCATTTTGGGGTGGGGGTATAAAATGTTGACATAATTAAACAGGGGGATTATTGAAAGTTTGACAGTTGTTGACAAAAGGGGGGTCAAAAATTAGGTTTAAAAAGTTGACGTAATTAATGGACGACCCCTTAGCGATCCTCGCTTTTTCAAACTGTTATGCCTCGATGGTCGTAATATTTTTTCCTTGTAGCAGCCTGCATAATTCAGCATGTTCACCAACAACTTCATGAAAGGCAATCAGTGCAGTTCGAAACTGCGGATCCCTTAGTTACTTCAAAATGTATACATATGAACTGGATCCTTATACAGGTCATCCTGCTCCTCACAGTATTCAATCAACACTTGTATGTTTCTCAGCAATGCTCTTAAAGCATAGTGCCGCGAAAACCATCTGATTTCATTCAATGGTCTAAAGGCTACGGAATCACATTCCAACACCTTAGCTCAGTGGTTCTCAATCTTCATAATGCCGCGACCCTTTAATACAGTTCCTCATGTTGTGGCGACCCCCAACCACAAAATTATTTTCGTTGCTACTTCATAATTGTAGAGTATATGTGTTTTCCGAGTGTCTAAGCCTTAGCTAGTTCGGTAAACAGGGCTTTTCGTACTGTTGACGTACTGAACAATGTGTACACTGTCTTAAGGAATATTTCAATGGATGTCATTAAACTTATATGGTTGCATCATTGTTGCCCAAATCTTCACGATGAGCAACGCAATGTTGTTCCAGTAGATGTTGTATACGTCGGCGAAGAATTGCTGCAACTCCATTGTTTTTGCCTAGCATAACCGGTGCACCATCAGAGGTAAACATAACCATTTTCTGCACGTGCAATGAATTCACTTGATAAAACTCTTATTGCTGATTCCACAGATTTACTGTCACATGCCGACAAAGACAAAATTCCAACAAACACTGTCTTGTATACACTACCGGTATATGGCCGAAACTTTGCTTATACGATCAACATTTTTGTCAGTGATATATCAGTGCTCTCATCTAATGTTAATGAGTGGAACTTTGCATTTCGAAGTTCGCTGGTTATAGCATCCTTCACTACAGAATCGATAGAATCAACAAACTCAAAAGCGCAATTCTTACTGCGCCAGCTATCAGGGACTGGGGCCATACTTAGCCATATGTTTGTGTTATATGTATTAGGTCGCATTCACATATGTGTTCATGTTGATAGCCAAGAGGACGTTGTCAATGAAAATTGTATTCTTCTTTAGCACTTTTACGTTGTGCTGCTTCTTGTCTCGTGCCTCGATCAGCGACACTTTCTGTAAGGAATTCACAGTACACCTCCAGACTGTATAGAACGAAGTCTCTGTACAGCATCTGTGTGTATTTTTTGCTTGATATGTCGTTTAAGATAATCCTGCTTCCAAGCCTCCCACCTTTTCCCTGTTGAGGAATCACCATCTTCATTAGCTTTGAAGCACAGTTCACAGGCAACATCATCAGTCCGCTCTGACTACGAATCTGGTAATGCTGCATGCATTGAGCCATTCCGTTTTAAAATTTGATATACACTTTTTCGCTGACAGTTTGCATAACTGACGTTTAGACATAACTGTTAAAACATTATTAAAAATAATTAGCTACTACATTTATAATAAACTAGAGATATGTGATTTATTTACTTTAGACACATTCAATGCGCAGTATGCGCCACGCAATTTACACGAATGGCGGCGATGGTTTAGAACGAAGATAGCTTGATGCGGTATTTAGGCCTAAATCAATAGCTCTACGTAAAACGTAGAAGACACAACTATAGAAATGAATCTAATTATAAAAATGAATGCATATTTTATACAAACTTTATAATTCCGGCTGCAGAGTGCAGTGTATATGTTCGAATTTATTTTTATTAAAATTTGCTGCGCGGATACTCAAAACTGCTGCGCGGCGTCTGTGAGACGGCTGCGCAGCCGTGCAGCTTAAAGGGCACATTGGTCACCAGTGGCGCACTTGGGGGGGGGGGGGTCAAAAGGGTGGGAGATAGCACCAGAGGACACTTTAATTAATGTTTTACCAACATTATATTATAAATGTTTGGGTACCGCCATTATGGAAGTTCAGCACGCTGATACTGAATGAAGGTATGCAGCCTCGTATCACACAAAGTCTCTTAACAAAGACCTTTATGTTAGAGTAATTATATATATATACATGCATTAAGTCTTTGATTTTTTTTCATACTGCAAATAAATAGCCTCAGTATACCGTTCTAATATTATAAGTACAGCCTCAATATACTTCTCTAATATAAATACAGCCTCAATATACTGCTCTAATATAAGTACAGCCCCAATATACTTCTCTAATATAATGTAAAGCATCCATATACCTTTCTAATATAAGTACAGCCCCAATATACTTCTCTAATATAATAAGTAAAGCATCCATATACCTTTCTAATATAAGTACAGCCCCAATATACTTCTCTAATATAATAAGTAAAGCATCCATATACCTTTCTAATATAAGTACAGCCCCAATATACTTCTCTAATATAATAAGTAAAGCATCCATATACCTTTCTAATATAAGTACAGCCTAAATACACCGCTCAAATACACAACCTCACTACACATCATATAATACATGGACAGCCTGCCTAGTGAGTTTGTTAAAATATGCAGGAATATATTTGAGAACCCATGTGCGCTCTGCGAGCACTTGACCTACTCTAAGATATGCATTCAATTTGTTATAATTGGCCCTTGTCCGCACCTAATACAAGGGCCATAAATCAGTTCTGTTTGAACCGCAGCTTCATGCGGTGGCTATCAATGACTCCTGACATGACAGTTAATATTGCGACCCCCCCCCCCCAACCTTCTTCTCGTCTGCTGGTATTAAATCTTTTGTGTGCCATTTTGGCGAAGTTGCTCTATTTTGGGAAAGGTGATAAGAAGTTTCCACTCAAATGTAATCATCTGTATACGACGGGGAGAGAACTGTATACGACGGGGAGAGAACTTTCAACAAAAAAATTGGACACGCGCTTCAATAGCAATTTCGCGAACAGATGAAAAACTGTCGCCTGCTTGGCAGCGTGATATATTCCACCGGAAGTAGGGGAGACAGACTTACAACTTGGGATGATGCTACTTGTGATAGGGCTAGAAGTAACGGGATGATTACAGGATGAATGTAATGGGATGATTGAATCCTTCAAGGGCTGTGTAACAAACAAACAAAAAAACTGCATGCGACTCGACTGTCCTTACATACTAGTTCAATAGAGATTAATAATATAATTTTGATAGTAAACCATCATACGATTTACTGGCAGTATATTAACATAAGGTAGGTCGTTTGAAAGTATCGAATATAAAAAAGGCTCTAAAATAACTTTATGAAAAGGAAAGCGGTATCTCCTAAATTCCCACACAACCAGTCCTTTGATCATTTTATATTATTTGTGTTCTACATCTTATTTATGTCATATATGTTATATATCTTATTTTTTGTTATATATTTTGTTTATGTTATGTGTCTTATTTATGTTAAATATATTATGCTTTATATCTTATTTATTTTATATATCTTATTTATTTTATATATCTTATTTATTTTATATATCTTATGTTATGTATCTTATCTATGTGACATATCTTGTTTGTGTTATATATCTTTTGTATGTTATATAACTTATGCTTTATATCTTATTTAAGTTATATATCTTATTTATGTTATATAACTTATTTATGTTATTTATCTTATTTATGTTATATATCTTATGTTATAACTCTTATTTATGTTATATATCTTATTTATGTCACATATCTTATTTATGTTATACATCTTATTTATGTTATATATCTTATTTATGATATATATCTTATTTATGTTATATATCTTATTTATGTTATATATCTTATTTATGTCACATATCTTATTTGTGTCACATATCTTATTTATGTTATATATCTTATTTATGTTATATATCTCCTAGCAATAACTTTCAATAAGCCTTTGTTTGTGTTGTCAATAATGAAAGGAAATAAATTAACAAAAATTATATCCATTGGAATTACCTACTACCTTTTACATTTGTAACATTTCTTATATATTGTGGGATATAAAAGCGTTCAATTATATTATAGGGGCTTAACTTCCTATTTTGACAATTTGATACTGCAACAGTTACAGCGTTGTCTCTTTCGATGTTAGTTACAGACATACGACGGGAATCGTAACATTTCATATATATTTTGGACTATTCAAGTGCTCAAAATCTTTTAAATGAACTTAACTTCATATTTTGATAACTGAAAGCTATTTCCAGTGGTGTCTCTTTCAGTGTTAGTTCCAGACATACGACGGGAATCGTCTTATATGATAATAATGCCACATATAAACGATTAATTATTTAGATATGGTTTCTCCACCCCACCCCCTAATCCATACCCGAAAATAGTATGTAACCAATTTTTACAAAGGATTGTTCTTCAACCAGTAGTTTTTTATTGAAATAAGTGAAAAATAATTAATTAATTAATTTTTATTTTATTTTAAAATGTGCATTTCCCCATTTTACTCGCACCTTGCTGTGTGTGTGGCACATCATCAACGTGTTTATTTGTGTGTCACTAGATCCACTGATGTGTTTGGGCACTACACCCACTGATGTGTGGCATGCCATCCACTAATGTGTGGCATGTCATCCACTGATGTGTGGCATGTCACCCACTGATGTGTGGCATGTCGTCCACTGATGTGTGGCATGCCATCCACTGATGTGTGTGTGGGTGTGGCACTCCACCCGCTAATGTGTGTGTGTGTGTGGCACTCCCACTGATTTGTGTGTGTGTGAAGCACTACATCCACTGAGGTGTGTGTGTGTGGCACTACATCCACTAATGTGTGTGTGTGTGGCACTCCACCCACTGATGTGTGTGCCCCTGAACCCCCTCATCTGTGTGTGTGTTGCACTACATCCACTGATGTGTGTGTGCGGCACTACATACAAAAAGTTTTAGTTAGAGATTTCTGCAGTAAAGTAACATGAAAAACAAATCGAGAAGTACTGAAGCACCAACTCAATCACTCAATAATTTAGAAAACAGCATTATACAGTCCAAATCCAGCCTAGCCTGCTGGTTCAATGTTAAGACTAAAAGTACACACTCCCATTACACCACATCACTGATCAATTCATCAAATTTGAGAGAGACGGATGGAAGAATCACCAGAGCTTGAAAAAAAATGGTCCACCGTAACTCGTAAGCCATTCAATACTAATACATGTGGAGTGGACCAGTAGAGCACTATGTACAACTGTCGAGCGGTAGCAGAGGGTTGAAATTTAATGGTATCTTTTGTTATTTTTCAGCTCAATTAACTCATGATAATTAATGCAATGATCTATTCCACTACGAGAGTAAACACGCTTTAAAAAATAAAAAATTAAAAAAAAGTTTACATGTTAATCTATTCCCGACTGCGTATTTGTGGTGAACTACACAAGTAGGCATGATATAGAATAATATAGATCGCATTTCCACCGTGTTATTTTACAATTGACACCACGCCTTAATGGGTAATTCATAAAGGTGATCCGCAAAGGTGGTGGTAAGGGGGGAAAAGGGGGGAAGGTTGTTAAAAAAAACGAAAAACTGCAGACTAAACAAAGCAACGGAGGGGGGGGGGGGCTGTGTGAATAGAATAGAATCATTTTTTGTTAAGTTAAACTGCTTGTATTCCAGTGGTGTTTTAAATTCCGGACACCCTCTATGTCTGATCTGTTTGCAACATAGCGAACCGAACCAATTATAATATGAACCCTCTCCCCGTGGCTACGTGTGGCAAGTCTGTGGTGGCTTGCTGATTAGGTGGCGCTGGCCACCGGACCCCCTCGGCGTTACCCGGGGAACACAACCACCATTGCGTGTCTTGTGTGGGCAGACAAAACCACCATTGCGTGTCCTGCGTGGGCAGACAAGGGACATGCATGGTACCTGCCGGAAGTGAAACAGCACCTACAGGGCTGCCAACTGTTACGTTTTACAGTTGGAAGTAATGGCAGAGACGAGGTAGGGATTTTGATTACACGTTGCTGTTAATGGATATGAAGCGAGAGGCTGAGGTGTAAGCCTCTGGCCGATTATTCTAAAAAAACAGCGCTGAGAAAGCTGCTCATAGGCAACCGTTTCGTCCCAGCTACTTCACATAATAGTTGCCGGGTGGAAACCCACTGTAAAACCCCTCTTTAGGGCGCCCGTCACTTCCCCGGAATGGGTGGGGGAAGATATTGGGACGTTAAAGCACCATCCCGACCCCCTGGGATAGTGGGCTGCGAACGCTTTAAACGCAGCGTTTTCGGTCAACCGGACATCCCCGGGCGGGGAAAGCCTACATCTGCAAATCCGATCGAGCAATTGCGGGCGGTCCAGGTCCGGGGAAGTCCCCGGCGTCTGGGCTGTGTGGAGGTGCGTCGGAGAGGGCATTAAGAGCTTACGCTGGACGGCCCGCCGACGTCATTTCCCAATGTAACAATATGAAACCAAGAATTTAAGAAAAAAAATCATAAGGGATATTACATAACTTAAGGCCCCTGACCTCTGGACCAGTGTTTCTTTCAGTCATTTTCCCCTGGGGGGAGGCATTTCAGATTTTCGGGGGGCAGTGCCAATTGCCCGTGGGCAGTGTCCAGAGACGTAACTGATGGGTGGCAGATGAGACATACGTCCCCGATGCACAGACTAGCAGGGGCACCAAATGGGCTTTGATGTTATTATATGGTTGAAAATAATTAGTTTCAGGGTTGGGGTGTGGGGCGTAAAATCAATCTTGTCTGACGCCAAACACTCTAGTTACGCCCCTGCCAGTTGCGTATAAAGGGGGGGGGGTGAGCTAGTTAACTCAGGTGCCACTTTTTTTATGTGGAGGTGCGGCATTTTCGGACAAATGTAGAGTTTGTATCGTGAAAGGAAGAGCGGCAAACATATTTAGCCGCCCATGGTGGCACTAATACTAGCTACACCACTATCTATCGCCACCAAAATTAGCGGTAATTTTCATCGGGATGAAGGGTAAAAATCGAGGGCGCAGATGAATCATGAAGGTAAACTCGGCCAACCAAGAGCATATCTCTCTGGCAGGAAAAGTACTGAAAGAAGTGGTGGCCTTCACGTACTTAGGCAGCAGCATTGACATAAATGGAGGATCCAAAGTGGATACCAGAGCTAAAATTGGTTAGGCTAGGTCAGCATTTGTGCTATTAAAGAAATTATGAGTGTCAAAGGAGCATACTTTTCAAGCCAAAGTTAAAATTTTCAACACAAATGTCAAAACAGTCCTACTCTATGGAGCCGCAACTTGGCGAACAACGGCGAGCATTATGCAGAAAGTACAGCACTTCATAAACACTTGCCTTAGAATGATTCTGATTATCAAATGGCCAAACACCATTACAAAAAAAGACTACTTGAAAGGACATACCATTAAGACATCATAGGGGAAAAGATGGCGGTGGATAAGGCTCACTCTCTGCTAACCCCAAGATAACATCACCAGACAATCCTTAACATGAAATCCACCTGGATAAAAGAAAGAGAGGAGGCCCTAAAAATACATGGAGACGCGAGCTAGAGGCAGACACACAATGTATGGGATACGCCTAGAAGCTACTAGATAGGAAAGCACAGGACCGAGATGAATGGAAAATTCTTGTAGACTGTCTTCTGCCATGTTCACCAAAACATTTCATAGAAAACTGCACAACGTGCAAACTCAGCAGCAAGGTTAGTTCTAAAGGCCAAGAAACGTGATCATGTCACACCACTACTTCACTCACTTCATTGGCTCCCTAAAAAGGCACGCATTGATTACAAGAGGTCTGTTCTCTGTCACAACTTTTTATCTGATTCCTGCCCTTCCTATCTTACTGAACATATGTCTGTCTATTCACCCCTTCGAAAGCGTCGTTCCTTCTCAGACACGCATATACTTTCTGTTTCCAGAACACGCACTAAAAGATATGGTGAACGATCTTTCTCTTTCTGTATCCCAAAACAATGGAATTCTCTCCCATTACACATCCGCAATATAACGACCAACCGAGTCTTCAAAAATGCCTTCAAGACCCATCTATTCAAACTGTACTGTACCGACAAAATCTCACCCCCCTTTAACTGATAAACAACGCTCGATGCTGCTGGGTGCTGTCCATGACCAGACGGGATAGATAGTACTTGGGTGGGTGCTGTCCATGACCAGACGGGATAGACAGTACTTGGGTGGGTGCTGTCCATGACCAGACGGGATAGATAGTACTTGGGTGGGTGCTGTCCATGACCAGACGGGATAGATAGTACTTGGGTGGGTGCTGTCCATGACCAGACGGGATAGACAGTACTTGGGTGGGTGCTGTCCATGACCAGAAGGGATAGATAGTACTTGGGTGGGTGCTGTCCATGACCAGACGGGATAGATAGTACTTGGGTGGGTGCTGTCCATGACCAGACGGGATAGATAGTACTTGGGTGGGTGCTGTCCATGACCAGACGGGATAGATAGTACTTGGGTGGGTGCTGTCCATGACCAGACGGGATAGACAGTACTTGGGTGGGTGCTTTCCATGACCAGACGGGATAGATAGTACTTGGGCGGGTGCTGTCCATGACCAGACGGGATAGATAGTACTTGGGTGGGTGCTGTCCATGACCAGACGGGATAGATAGTACTTGGGTGGGTGCTGTCCATGACCAGACGGGATAGACAGTACTTGGGTGGGTGCTGTCCATGACCAGACGGGATAGATAGTACTTGGGTGGGTGCTGTCCATGACCAGACGGGATAGATAGTACTTGGGTGGGTGCTGTCCATGACCAGACGGGATAGACAGTACTTGGGTGGGTGCTGTCCATGACCAGAAGGGATAGATAGTACTTGGGTGGGTGCTGTCCATGACCAGACGGGATAGATAGTACTTGGGTGGGTGCTGTCCATGACCAGACGGGATAGATAGTACTTGGGTGGGTGCTGTCCATGACCAGACGGGATAGATAGTACTTGGGTGGGTGCTGTCCATGACCAGACGGGATAGACAGTACTTGGGTGGGTGCTTTCCATGACCAGACGGGATAGATAGTACTTGGGCGGGTGCTGTCCATGACCAGACGGGATAGATAGTACTTGGGTGGGTGCTGTCCATGACCAGACGGGATAGATAGTACTTGGGTGGGTGCTGTCCATGACCAGACGGGATAGACAGTACTTGGGTGGGTGCTGTCCATGACCAGACGGGATAGATAGTACTTGGGTGGGTGCTGTCCATGACCAGACGGGATAGATAGTACTTGGGTGGGTGCTGTCCATGACCAGACGGGATAGACAGTACTTGGGTGGGTGCTGTCCATGACCAGAAGGGATAGATAGTACTTGGGTGGGTGCTGTCCATGACCAGACGGGATAGATAGTACTTGGGTGGGTGCTGTCCATGACCAGACGGGATAGATAGTACTTGGGTGGGTGCTGTCCATGACCAGACGGGATAGATAGTACTTGGGTGGGTGCTGTCCATGACCAGACGGGATAGACAGTACTTGGGTGGGTGCTTTCCATGACCAGACGGGATAGATAGTACTTGGGCGGGTGCTGTCCATGACCAGACGGGATAGATAGTACTTGGGTGGGTGCTGTCCATGACCAGACGGGATAGATAGTACTTGGGTGGGTGCTGTCCATGACCAGACGGGATAGATAGTACTTGGGTGGGTGCTGTCCATGACCAGACGGGATAGATAGTACTTGGGTGGGTGCTGTCCATGACCAGACGGGATAGATAGTACTTGGGTGGGTGCTGTCCATGACCAGACGGGATAGATAGTACTTGGGTGGGTGCTGTCCATGACCAGACGGGATAGATAGTACTTGGGTGGGTGAGGTCAAGCTATTTTACCATTTGTTGTTTTTAAATGTATAATTTTCTGTAATTGGTACGGCGCTATATAAAACCACCTAAATAATAATAATAATAATAACACTAATAGTAATATTCTATGAAGCCTTGTCACAACTTTCAAATTATCATTTGATCAAATTTCGAAGGCATGCAATTTATTTTAGTATTTTTGCGCAACCTCCATATCACGTGAACAAACAGTAAAAAAAAAAAAAAAAAAAGGTTCGTCAATCTAGGTCGTGTTGACATTGACTACGCTAAGTTATCGAAACAACAACAGCCTCCAAATAAGAATCATTTACTAAATTTCGAAAAAAAGATATAATAGAAAAATTAGAAAATAAATGGGCGCAGATGAATCTTGCATGATATAATGGAAATTTATTTTTTTAAATAGGCTTTTTACTTAAAAAAGCATATTCCCTGTAACTGTAGCACTATGCTAGTCACTTTGCTTGTAGCACTAGGCTAGTCACTGTGCTTGTAGCACTAGGCTAGTCACTGTGCTTGTAGCCCTAGGCTAGTCACTGTGCTTGTAGCACTAGGCTAGTCACTTTGCTTGTAGCACTAGGCTAGTCACTGTGCTTGTAGCACTAGGCTAGTCACTGTGCTTGTAGCACTAGGCTAGTCACTGTGCTTGTAGCACTAGGCTAGTCACTGTGCTTGTAGCACTAGGCTAGTCACTGTGCTTGTAGCACTAGGCTAGTCACTGTGCTTGTAGCACTAGGCTAGTCACTGTGCTTGTAGCACTAGGCTAGTCACTTTGCTTGAAGCACTAGGCTAGTCACTTTGCTTGAAGCACTAGGCTAGTCACTTTGCTTGAAGCACTAGGCTAGTCACTTTGCTTGAAGCACTAGGCTAGTCACTTTGCTTGAAGCACTAGGATAGTCACTTTGCTTGAAGCACTAGGCTAGTCACTTTGCTTGAAGCACTAGGCTAGTCACTTTGCTTGAAGCACTAGGCTAGTCACTTTGCTTGTAGCACTAGGCTAGTCACTTTGCTTGAAGCACTAGGCTAGTCACTTTGCTTGTAGCACTAGGCTAGTCACTGTGCTTGAATCGCTGCCATTTTGATAAATCAGCTGTAATGTCAGGTGAACAAAAAAAAGTGTCTTCGATTGGTTATCACATCATACATATGCTTGAAAGTGAAAAACAAATTCTCTGTTGTTTCCATAAATCCGCACACAAAATTGTGCCTTCATACACAAATTGCATCAAAAGCTTGAAGGAAAATTTGACCGTGTGAACTGACGCTTAGTCAACTTTTTTTTTACCCATCACAACTGAGAAATTAAAAAGTACTTACCCCCCACATTTTGTGTGACCCAATTATCACAGCTGCCATCAAATGATGAGTCTCTCAAAATCCTCCTCTTGATGATTACAGTAAGTAAACGTTTATGACTTTTTTGTGTTCCCATCACTTTTTCTTTTCTCACCTAATTCTATAACCTGTTACTAGTTACCCCATGGAGATGCTCATCAGTAGGATACATTACAAGGACGTTCAATATCAAACCAAGTCCCCCCCACCTGATAAATTGTATCCCTTGTCACGGGACCCTTAGAAGACACGGGGCCCAAAGGCGCGTGCCTAATCTGCCTTTAGATCAGCGGTTCTCAACCTGTGGGTCGCGACCCCTTTGGGGGTCGAATTACCCTTTCACAGGGGTCGCCTAGGACCATCGGAAAACACATATACTCTACAGTTATGACGTATCCACGAACATAATTTTTTGATTGGTGGTCGCCACAACATGAGGAACTGTATTAAAGGGTCGCGGCATCAGGAAGGTTGAGAACCACTGCTTTAGATCAATCCTGCAAAAACGCCGGGAGCACTTGGACACGCCAGTCCTCCACCGCCGGTAGTCAAAACATATTACATAGTGAGAATGTTGACATTACTTGATATTATTGATAAGACAAAGAAAAAAAGAAAAGACAACCCTTAGATGCCAAAGACTTCAACGTCCAAGAGTAAGATGTGTGAATTGTGTTCGTTACCTCCCTATGATTATGGACATCTGAATTAATATTTCGTTGAGCTGGTTTAAATCGCGTACATTTTAAGTAATTTAAGCGCTCCATTTTGATATGCATGGCCCAAGGGGGCGCGGGGGGGGGGGAATTTGGGGGCGCCAAAATCGGCTTAAAATGTGACCGTAAATGTGAATGTAACGATGAAATCCCATGAACTTCACTAATATAAAGGGTACATAAATTATAGTATAGTCTTTTTACAGGTCCGAAACGGCTGGCACTTTTTTCCATATTTTGGTGAGCGACATTTTCAGGCTGCGTCCGGAGTACCGAATTCATCGACATGATCCTTTTGATATCAGTAATCATCTATTTAACTATAGAAAATAAACTTGTTGCTATGATGTATTTTTTGTTTTGCCCTACTAAAGTACTGCCCGCATTGATAACTGAATGTTCGTTTAATTTACTACCTTCTTCATCATGAATTATAATTTGTGAACCAAAAGATAAAACTGTTTGTTTTAAATTCAGATGAAATCCGGATAGCCGGATTTTTTAATTTAAAGCATCCCAAGAAACGCCTCCGAATTTGCGATCCCTATTCCAGAGGTTCCCAAACTTTTGGAGTCACGGTGCTCTAACTGCACCCAAAGCGCCTTATTTTAAAATCTAGCAAGGGCATTACGAAATAGCCAATGTTCCTTTTAAATTTTAAAATTTTCACTCTCACCCCTGTCGAGTAAAAAATATGATCCAGTTTTGACTTAATCACAATCACAGCAATATTACAATATAAGCTCTAAAAATAAGAACTAATACAACAAAAAGACCACGTGAAATCTACAGCTATACTTTGCATAAAAAACAACAAAGTGCCGGTACCAAATAAGTTCGAGGAACTAATAAAATGTAGGTTGAAAAACTTAAATAGTATATATTATATTTTTATATAAAGTAAAACGTTAGTATAGAGTAAACATTTTCCACGGCTTTCTGCAGTTATTACTGAAATAGCACAAATCCGCTAGGTTTAGGTGTCGTATAATTTATAATCTTAAATAATAATATTACATCATAATGATTTTTTTACACTTCGTTGCACCTCTGTGAGAATTCCCGGCGCACAGTTTTTTTTTTACTCTTTTACTACATTGAGTATAGTATAGTATAAATAACTATATCGACTTCTTTTTTCCATAAGCCTGGACACAAGGGATAATCAGACCCTGAAACGTATTAACATTGTCCACTCAGTTGCCGCAGATTTTTTAATGCCCTGGCTTGGATACTGGTTACGCCATTGTTGCTATGATAACTTATGATGTAACATTTGGGTTTATTAATAAATATTAATGATATTTAATTTAAATATTTCTCCAATAACTGTGTCAGCGCCTCTATTTATATTCTAAGATTTCCTCAAGAAATGTTTAACAATGAAGAATGTTTCATTTTATTACCTTCCGTTTTTTATAATTTAATTTTAAGAAATTAAATTATATATCATTATCAATATACCGGGTGGGCCAATGAAAGTGAGAATATCTCGTAGCATAATATACTTTAATTAATAATTAAGTATATTTCTTCATACATTTTTGGCGAAATATTTAGCTAATCATAAATCCATCAAATCATGTTCATCAATGTGTCCCCCTTGCTTCTCAACGACTTTTTCTAAGCGTCGACGCCACTCGTTCATGCTTCTGTCAAAGAAACGTTGCCCCAGATTTCGCCATTCCTTGATTATTGCCAACTTGAGCTGCTCAACCGTGGTAAATTTTCGCCGAAGGTAGACTTTTTCTTGTAAAGCACCCCATATGGTATAATCTACTGGGTTTAAATCTGGGCTGTTCGGTGGCCACATGTCTGGCTCGATGAAGTTAACATTCCCCTGACGAAGAAAGTTAATAGTATTTCTGGCTGTGAGATGTTCTCAGTTTTATTGGCCCACCCTGTAGTTAAAATTAAATTGGCATGCGTATTTCTTTTAAATGTAGAAACTGGAACTCTAAACCTGATAAATTATTTTTATTATCCACTTCTTCCTCTTCTGCTCTTACGCTTCTTATTCCTAACATTTTTTTATAACTTTCAAAGAATCAATTGCACTGAAACTGAAAAATGCAAGACTCACCAGTGGTATTGCTGGACACAGCTACAGCATTCGCTATTATTTTTGCTTCTCAATTTCAAACTTAGCAGTTTGATATATAATTTCGATAGGAAGATGCCAGAAATATATTTTATTTTTACAAACAATAGTTTCCAAATGTAATTGTAGGAGTTAAGAAAAAAGGTATTTTTTTTTTAACTATGACTTACCAATACAAAAAAGAATGAACGACGCTACGAGTGGCACAAATATCCTTGACTTGTCATGAAATAGATTCTTTGGCATACTCATTGCACATGTTATTATGATGTATTTCCGGGTTATGCTAAATATATATTCAAGTTATTGCCATGAATTTGAAACCATGAAAACTTCAACAAGCAAAATAGATTAATTCACTACGGTAGTAATATATTTTTAATACGAGGAATAATTTGATCAATACTTTGTAAAAGTAATGCGTTCTGTGGCATCATTATTATTATAAAAAGGATAAACCACACAGTCACAGACGTCACTGTACTGTGAACACAACATTTATACATTTTAAAAAGGTTGGCGGGTGTACTCCCGATTCGTGAGCTTCACACGGCATGAAGATGGATGTGCCACTTTTCATTTCCGTGCGTAGAGGTACAATTATTATTGATTGAACCCCGCGTGTGGCGATTCCAACAAGAGAGAGCGTTTCTTCAACTAAGCGTTGTTCAATATCTTATAAATAATAGTTATTCGCCCAATATCTATGATCAGGTTTCTGTTGGAAAATATATACCGGGTACATATAAATGTAATTATTGTAATACTTATACATCATTTATATGCAGCTGCTACTAGTGCTACACATCCATTTAAAATAAACCCGAACGGAAATATTTTCCCGGGAATATGAGATAATTATACAATGCTTTCGTGATCACTTCTACTTCTATACTTAAAAACTTGAATGATCCTTAGTAAAACTTTAAATAGTTAAAATTAGATAATAAAACGTTAGAATCTACTAACTTCGATTATAACTAGCCTAGAATAACAGATAATTATTACGGTATCACTATTGCTTTTAAAAAAGTGATACACATTGACTATACTATTATTATTAACTAGTAACTAGTAGTAGACTATTATAAGAGCCGGATTTCAACATTTGTGATTGTGGGCGCCCGAGGCGGCGTAGCTAGGGTTAATGCCACCAGGGGCGGTCCAAGATTTTTGGCGTCCCCCTTCCTTGAAAAAACCCTGTAGTGGGCCGAAATGCTGCTCCCTCCTACGCCACTGCCGGGAACCAAAAATCACCCTTTTCATGAAAAATGTGGTATACTTTTTGAAGAAGGCGCCTCAATTCAGGCATTGCCGCAGCTTTTGCTTGCCATGGCCCGGTGTTAAGGGGACCGAGGATTGTGCCGTCCCCTTTTAATATTTAACTAATAATAATAAGACAATACGTTGGCTGAAAGTGCCGCCCCGAATGGACCGCAACCTCTTTTCCTACGCCACTGAATAACTTTAAATTTAAAAAAAGACTGACACTGTTATTTTTACTAACACTAATATTATAGTAAATAGTACGAGATTAGGATTATACTTTTTCGAGATTTATTTTGTTTTGTGTGTAGTGTAGTAGTACCGTAGCATAAGTGTATATTTAATGATAGTTCAGTGGCGTAGTGAGGGGTGGGCATCATGCCCCGGGCGCTACTCACAAAGGGGCGCCAAATGGTATATTTTACTATAATATTGTATGGTTTTCGAATAGGGGGGCGCTAAGAAGGTATTGTACCCCGTGCGCTAAAAAGGTATTGTACCCCGTGCGCGATTTAAGCTCGCTACGCCACTGTGATAGTAGTATACGCGTGGCGAGAGTTCTAATCCTACATCCAGACAATGTAGAAGTTACATGGCACAAACCAGCAAATGGAACTAAGCACGCAATGTAGGCCTACTACTAATACTACCCGGGGATATTTAAGTATATGAGTGTGTATATGAGTGTATATATGAGTGTATGCTCAAGCCCCAACATGGAAAAATGTGTAAGTGAGTTGGTGTTACTTATTTTTTATTTCTAAAATACTATTATTACTTTAACTTTTATATGTATGTATATTATATATATGTATACGTTTAAAAAAAAAATTAAGTTTCTACAATTTTCTGGACTCTGAAATAATTCAATTTCATTAAAAATCATTACTTTTATTTACGATTTTAAATAAAGTTTATAAAGTAGTAGTAGGGGGTGCTGGATATACAGAAAAGGTTGGGAAAACCTGCTTACTATACTATAAGTATAAGGAACTATGTTTGATAGCTGTAATAATCCATCAGGGATTCAACATCCTTCTGACATCAATATTCAAATTTTTAAAAAAATTGTTTTAAGTTCTGCACACTTAGACTTAGATGCTTTTTAGATGAAATCATGACCAAGACACCACCAACAAACATATTCATAGGCAACATATAGGCTTATATTTTGCAAATACGTATACAAATTGCAAAGGGGGGGGGGACGGGTGTTAACATTTTAACACAATTCTTATTCACTAATTGTTAATTTTTGGAGGCCAAAATAGGCAACTAATTAAAATTATAAAACGCTTTTTAACTTGCTCGGGGTGGGGGGTAGGCACCATCTGGCATTTACCCAGACTGAGGCATGGGACAATAAGGATTGGAAAAGTGATTAAGTTTGGACAGAGCAACATTTCAATTATTTTGCTTTTTTGTAACTTTGTACTACTAGAAGGAAAAACAACACAACATACCAACAAGTAAATAAGTGATTATGTAAAAAAGATTGAAAATAAGATTATAAAGTTTCAACATTTATTAGAAAATATTTACAATCCATCTCAATAGTACTTGCTTTAAAATAACAGAGCTCAAACCTTTTTTTCATGCACAAAATGTTCACATCTACAGCAATGTGAATAAAAAAAAATTTAAGCTAGGTCAAAACATGTAACTACAGCATTACATTTTAATTTTTTCAAAACTGTTGAGACAAAAAAAAGGTATGAGCTATTAATAATTGGAACAATTGCCTATTTCTTCTTTTAAAAAAAAAATTAAACTTGCTGTGAACTTGTAAAGAAATCTGCATCAAAAATGATCTTCACTTAGCAGAGTGCCCAGGAAGATGTGTGTACCTTATGTACGCATCACTACCATCACCTGTGTCAGATGGGTTGCATGGGTTTAAAATCTGTCCATTATACATAGTTGGAGGGGATGTCCCTGAAACCATGAGTCTTTGAACTTTATGACCATGCTTCACAAGAATGGTAGGGCTACTAAAGGACCTTCTTGTGAGAGCATAATGTTTCTTGTAACCTGCAACAGCATTTTTTGCAGCGGCTTGTACAGGAATTACAGGCACAGTGGCTACAGATGTCTGGTCTGTAGTACAATTTACCTCTGTCACGGGAGAATGGATGCGGTTTGCCAATGTCTGCTCTACAGGAATCACATTGCCCTGAAAAGGTAAAGTATATACAAACCCAAAAAGTATCATTAAGTTTTTATCACTTCTTACAAATATTTAAGTTTAAAGAAATAAAAAAATATGTCTAAGAAAAATTATTTTAAAAAATTATTTAATTTAACAATGCCAGTCATTAAGCACTGCTTCAATATCAGTTAAAGCAAAAATTGAGAAGAGTATCTTAGTATCAAATACTCTTCAAATAGAGTGAGAAAAATCTCTAAGGCACATACATTTGTTTTAAAATTAAACTACCTTAATATTTAACTTTGAATATAAACTTAAAAATTAAGCACACAGTATACTACTATTACTAGATTTTTTTTCGCAAATAATAATTCATGAAAAATGCTTTTAGCAGTCTTTTAAAATGTTTTAACAAGAAATATTTCACATCCCGTCTTTCTATCACTTTTTTCTGATAGAGGTTAATATCAGAAACTACCAAACAAGTATCCTTCCAAAACCTGATTTTACTGATACAATTTAGCCAATTCTAAGGATGGTAACATTAACAAACGGTAAAAAAAAAACTGTTTTAGCATACTTGAAGACATTATTACATTGTAAAGCCCTTAGTATTTGTATTTAAATGTATGCATATAATTTATTATATTTTTATTTTTTTTAAACTTTAATATTAAAATAAAAAATTTTATTATGTTATTTCTTGGAATATTCGAAAATTCAATTTTTAAAATGATATGTAGAAGATTAGATATAACCTTTAAAATAGGCATAAAAATTTTAAACAAATATTTAAATTTTGAAATTGTTACTTATAAAACATGCTATAATTTCCTTAACACCAAATGCTGTGTGTTTTTTTTAATACTTAATTGTGTTAGTGTTATGAAAACCAAATTGTCACATAGTTAATGGATCTCAATACAACTGAATTCTACTCTGTAAAGTAGTAAAATATACTTTCAAGTCTTGCTGGGTCTTATTTTTGGATTATTAGGCATGTTAATTTCGGTACACAGAATTACATCAGATGCACAGAATGAAGCAATGAAGAAGTTTAAAAAGTGATGTCGGAATCCATGCAAACTGCTTTGAAAGCTTTTATTGGATATGACTCAGGTGAATCTACTAATGTCCTGAAAATGTGCTACACTTATTTTTTTTTACTCAAAGAACAGGGATTTGAACTAATGTTTAGTTGACATGGTTTTATTGTTGGCTCAAAGGCTTTATATTTTCAATAGAAATAATTTGAGCATGAATGTGCTAATACAGTAGCATGTTGAACACCAATTATATAAAATGTGGGTTATCTGATCAGGCTGTCTTTCTGGGACTTTGAATGCACATGACATAGAACGTTTGTGTACAAACACCCAAAAAACAATTCTGACCCCTGTCCCACATTCGATGTAAAAATGTATGCACATAAGTGGGAAGACTGGCATTAAATGATCTTCAAACATTATTGCAGATTACACTCCAACATAGATAAAAAAAAATTTATTCTAAATAAGTTAATCGAACCACCAGGTCCCAATTAGTTTGTACAATCAATGCTCAGCCTTATGTAACTTAATAATTTAACTCTGTTTAATCTTACAAAAATAAAATGTTAGATACAAATAA
The DNA here is from genome assembly GCA_964017045.1 of Omphiscola glabra. NCBI lineage: Eukaryota > Metazoa > Mollusca > Gastropoda > Lymnaeidae > Omphiscola > Omphiscola glabra. The sequence goes on along the minus strand of OZ024794.1, from coordinate 13,601,415 downwards.
CTGCAAATACAGCATTTATCCCTTATTTATACATCCTATTTTTTAAACTTGTATAAGGCCTATTCAAATTGATGAAAGAATAACCGTAAGACATGTTTTGGATAATATGTAAACCCCATACTATGTAAAATCTAAATAGCAGAAAAAAGTAAAAAGCATTTACACATCTACACAAAAATAGCCCTAAATTTGAATTTATACAGCCAAAATATAAGTTTAAGTGTTTTTTTTTCTTAATTTAATAAATGTCAAAAATTACTTTTTAATTTAACAATTGCAAAATCCAAGTTTTTTTTTCAACTGCTTAAAATGAGCACAATGCCAACCTCAATCTCACTTTAAACCCTAAATTTTAAAGAAACAAAAACAGATGTCACTTAAAATTAAAGTATTATGAAACCAGTAATGCATTTAAAAAAAATTAATACATTTGTGGCATTTACTGTTAAGAATTCTGGGAAAAGGCTCTCTGCCTTGAATATATTGCTTTACCTCTCTGCCTTGAATATATTGCTTTAACTCTCTGCCTTGAATATATTGCTTTAACTCCTTTTAACTCTACCAAAAAATTGTCCTAATTAAAGTTAGTTATGAAAAAATTTCAGTAATGTAAAAAAAAAAAACATGTCATGTCATGTCCATTAAAATACTGTCTTAAACTTAAAGATTCCTTGGTTTAGGTTAATTGCTTTAAAGGAAACATTTATCAACTATATAAAAAGTGATAATTTTAAATTTACAATTTTAAATACAATATTGATGAAAACTGCAAGCTCCTAGCAAAATAATAACACTGTCTAAAAAAGCCATATCAAAACAAAATAGCCATTATCCCACAGCCAATAAGTTGGATTTATCTTTTAAAAAATCAATTATCGTCAAGAGAAAGGAACATACAATACTTAAAAGATTTGATTCATTAGAGAAATACTCAGCTGGACATACATTTTAAGTCTGCCTCTGATTAATTATTTAGGAATTATTCTGAAGTTCCCAAAGTGAGCAGCACTTTTTATCTGTACCCATCAAATTCAAAGTAAATTTTAAAATTGGCCTCCAATGAAAGTAGCCCTACTATTATTTCTTTTAAAGACAGCCAAAAAAATAATTAAAAACAAGCAGTTCACAATTGGATTCAGTATTCTTTGTGATGCTACTCTTAGAATTTCAGACAAGTCTTTACAAAAAGTAGAAATTAATTCATACATAGGATACAATTAGATAATTCAAAAACTTCACATTTGTCAAAGGGAACACCAAAACAGGGTGTAGGTAATGTAAACTAGACATGGGTAATGTTAAGAATTTATAGACCTTGCAAAGTTAACTAAAAGGAACTCAAGGTTCATGCTACAAGGGCCTTGTGATATATGGTGATTGAAAAAAGGCAACAAACCTAGTTTCTAATTTTGCAATTTTTTTTTTTTTTAACAATTTTTAAAATATCATACCTTTTTACCCCACTTTTGAAAAATAATGTTAAATTTCACTAATCTCCCATTTACTGTTTCATAGGTAATGAAATCCACAAAACCGCCTATAGCGGATGCTTTTATATTTCAATTTGATCAATTTAACATTAGCAGAATATTTCATCTTCAAATCGTTACATTCAAGTAATATGAAATTTTGCCAAATGTTTTAAAACAATATTTTTCATCCTCTTGTCTATTTAGTTTAAGTCAAATATCTATTTTTATTTAAATGGAGTTTTTTTTTGTGCTATGAGCTGCTAATAATATCAATTTTTGCAAATGTTAAAAAATTTAAAACAATATTTTTCATCCACTTGTCCATTTAGTTGAAATCAAAGATGATATATTTTTTTTTAATGGGAGTTTTTTTTATGCTACGAGCTGTTATTTCTAGGAGCACATCTTGAATTAATAAACATTTTTAAGAGTGCAACCTTTCTTGATACATTTTATTGAGCTAAAAGAAAATATATAATTAGGGTAAAAGTTTCACAATGTATTATTTTAATAACTTTTTCATATTTTGAGCATCATTTACCTCCCTTGATCTAAGAACAGAATTCTTTTCACCCAAATATCTCATCACAACACAAAACTAACAAAAGTCTAGCAAGGGATAAGAGTTTAGCTTACTTGGTAGAGAATATCTAATTTTTATCTAAATTGCATGTAGTTTCAAGCTTTTCAATAAGGAAAAGTTAATGGAAAATTATTTGAACCAGGTGTCTTGTAAATGGCAAAAGATGAAATGATTTCATGTTATAATACAGGAAATTAGTAGAAATGTTTGTCAATTTTCTTTTGGATATCTTGCCGATAGAAAAGATATATATCTTATGCCACTTCTCTTTGATGTAAGTAAATTTTGAATGTATCTTGCTACTTTAAGAGGTTAGCCCTATATCTTAATCATTTCAAAACATTCTAATTTTTCAAACTTTGTAAACCAGTAATAAAAAAAATCTATAAACTTTATAAGACTTGTAAAATAGAAAATGGTATAGCTGTAGGTGCTTTTCCAAGCATTGAAACAATGGCCGGTACTTCTATTCTTGACCATCTTTATGAAAGATGGTAATAGATTTTAATTTAACTCATCTATTGCCTGGTGATATAGCATACTTTCAAAACTGATACAATGAAATCAGTTTTTGTTTGTGCAACCAATTTTATTTTGAAGCAGTGTTTCATCATCAATAAATTATGAATGGTATTTATAAATACTAGCTGGTAACCACTTATTTTAAGGGACATGGGAAATTTGTTATCACTTTCTTTCAATGACTAAACTAATTCTTCATATTACATTTTTAAATTTTTTTTCTATTGTTATAAGTTATATAAAAAAAAGAAAGATGAAATGTCTTTTCCCCCAACCATCATTCCAAATTCAGACAAACTCAGTAGGCAAATTGTTAATATTGACCACTCTGGTAAATCAGATGAAATAGCTAATGTTTTAATTAGACAACTTCCAATTATTTTGGTTTAGGCTTGCTCTATTTCTAACAAAAATAATTCTTCAGCCTTTGAACAGAATAAAAAAGCATTACCATGCAGATTTAAAGAGGAATATTTGTAGTAGCGATAGCTAACAGATGAAGAGTTAAACTTTCCATCTTATTGTGAGTAAACGTTCAGATCATGCTCATTTAACATTATTATAAAATAAAAAAGTTTAGCAATATTAGCTTTGTCTTCTTGCAACTTGCATGCATTAATAAAAATCTGCATTAGCCTTAACTTTAAACTTAAAAGTCTTTATTCTATTTCTATATTTGCATAATTGGAAAAAATGAACATGCTTTTGTATTTGATTAAAATTGTCAAAATCCTATGCAAAATATCTCTAAGAATATTTTGGCAGCAAATTTTTTTTAAAAGTAAGAATCGTTTCTGGGTTGCTAGGAAAAATAATTTAGTTCAGCTGAATATGAATCTTTTGACTAAAACATTTTAAGCTGCAAGAGTAAACCTAGTTTTTAAAATCAATTTGATCACTCAAATCGGCTTTGACCATTATTTACAGCTTTGATAGACAAAGAGATATGTTCACACTTGGAAGGCCAGCGTTTTAATAAGTTTCTGCACATTTTGTTTCAACTTACAATTGGTTCAACAACCACTCAATAACTAGATGCCAGCACCTTTTTAAATGCTATTAAAAAAGGCAACAAGTTCAAGATCCCTAAATTTTGACCAATATTTGAAGTAATGCTTTGTATAATATGCAACTATATTTAATCTTTTAGGCTCCAATTCTTAAGAATGACAAGAAAATAAAGATTGCCAGTTGTTAGTAGAAAATGGGAAAAGCAACAAAGGGAAACAATATTTACTAAGCTATGAAATTCAAGTCTGCATCAATTTGAACAAAACAGAATAATGTAAATATTTTTATTTTTTTTATTTTTATTTACAAGAATTATTATTAAAGTTCAACACCAATTCTACAGAAAATGAAAGCCTCATGACCCATTTGAGGATGAAGCCAATAAGTTCAACTTTTCTGATACTCAAAAGATTGAAATAAAAAGTTAATTGAAACAATTGTAAAGAAACAAGGTGGATACCCAATGAAATGCAGTAGCAATGTAAAGCCTTACTTTTGTCCATTGCACTTACAGCTCTGTTGGTGGTGCTGGCTGATTTCATGCACTAGGTTTACAACTCTTGAATTTACATGAGCACTACCACGGGCTAGAGAGAGCGAAAAATTGTGGGTAGTTAACTTTGTACCTGCGTGAAAATGGCTAAAAGAGTCCAATTTTGTTTAAACGGCAATTTACGGTTGATGGTTTATCAATGTACATACTGGTAAGGAATATTAGGGAATACAAGGAAAATTATAAGGTTTTCATTTTAGTCCCTCAGGTTAAAAAAAAAAATTCAAACCAGGTGCAATCCTAGCATTGAAGATAATTTTTCTTGCCTTTCATAGTAACAAGTTTTAATTTAATTGTAATTTAAATGTGAACTACCCTAGTTTATAATTAGATGTCCAAGTCTTTAAATATTCCTTCACCCAGTATAAGAATTAGCCTTAGAATTACTGCTCAATTACAAATTATTCATTTAATTTAACCTATACTATGATAAATGATGATGCATTTTTGGGGTTTTAAATAAGAATGTGATCGTGAATGTGTGAATTGACACTTACAGCACCAAGGGGGCCATTGTTAAATTCCCTTTCCCTTCCAAAGGTGTCATATGAAAGGTAAAAATAGACAATTATTAAAATTATTGACTTGCAGATCTTTGTATAGTATGTGTATCCAATTTCTGTTAGACCTAAATGAAAATTTTAATTTTTTAACACCCATTTTCATTAACCGTGTATGTCTAGTTCTTTTTCCCCCGAGAGTAGGTCTGCACAACTCAAACTGTAAGGCAGGCCGCAATATTTTATGAAAGACTTGTGCAGGCCAAAAGAAAATAGGGGGGAGAAGATATATTAAGAAACTAATAATAAATAATATTTTGTTACTTCGCGGGCCACAAAGTATGTTGAGAATCCAAAATAGATTCAGAATCTATAAATAAAATGCATTTAAATTTCAATATTTTAAGTAGAATTCTGTAAACCATTCAACAGTTAAGAAAACAATTTTTGAATCAGGTTTGTTGGAATATTTAAAAAAAATTCAAAGGAACCATTTAAAAAAAAACAACAACATTGGTGCTGTAAGTGTGTTTGTTTCTATTGAAATTTTTAGTTAAGGCATTAAAGTTCATGTTTTTTTTTTTTTAAATTAAATGCTGGGTCCATGTATACACCACTCTTAGCATGTGTACATTGATAAATGTAATTTTAGTGGTTACATCAATTTTATTTCTGTAACACCTGATAAAAAGAGGATACGCATTGATGTAAATTTAAATGCACTTGCTGTTTCAAAAAATAAATAAAAATTAATTATATATATTTATATAAATTTATTGCAACATTGACTTGGTATCACAAATTGTTTGGATTTTTTAAAGGACATTTAATTAATTTCAGAGATTTGAAAAGATTTTAAAAAGGGAACCCCCATGGTATAATTAAATAGAATGGATCATTATATATGGCTTATGGCACTCTTAACACTGTATATTATGTCTGCTATAGACTTATTTAAACAGTTCATTACCTTATATAGTTTTAATAAGCAACTTTATATACAAATTTTGAAACCAAATAGATAAAAATCAGGGTTGCAACCTATCCACTTATTATATAGATCTTAAGAAGATGAGTAGTGTGCCCTGGGCTCGAGCTTAAGGGATTCTACACAATGGCCATTTCCAACAGTACAACATCACACAGCGAATGATCTGCACTGCTCATATTTACCAATAATTGTCAGATTTACAATAAAAGGATATCATTTCCAAGTAACATTAGGACTGAAGCAATGATCCAAGTTTTCTTCTAAACAGACAAGACAATCCTAGCACTATAAGGAAATACCACACAACTGCAACCAGTCACAATATAGTTTACAGTTATTCCATTTTTCAAGGAAACATTTTTGTAACTTCTGTTTACTAGAAATTGGAGGTCTGCCTATTTGTCTTTTTAACAAAATGGATTAACCATGATAAGGAAAGTTTTGAAACAAAGGTGAATATTTTAATCATATTTAAGTTTGGATTAACATTTAAAAAAGGGTCATGTAACTCAAAAATTTAAAGGTGCGACCTATCTTTGAGTCAACTGCAAATCCCAACTTTGACAACCCAACACTAAGGGTGCAAACTATGCTCAAGTTACATACATGGTACATATCTTTTAAATTAATCATATTAACTAACAAGTTTATATATATTAACCCAAAATAATGTTTAAAAAAAGGTTGCATTCACTATTTCCAGCAATAGCATTAACTATTGTAGCTGAGGTTGTTTATTTGATTTTTTTTTGTTGCTTTGGCACAATTAACTCCTGGCCCTTACAAAAATAATCCAACAAATAATTATTATCTTCAAAACTAATAATTCCTTAACCCCATTTGATATCAGTTGAAAAAGACATGAAATCTAAATTGAAATGCAACACACATGCATTATATAGATCACAGTCCAGGAAGAGAGTGGTAAGTTATCAATTTCCTGTAACTAAATAATTTCTTCAATACATATGTAAACTTTCTTCACTAGCTTATTTGTTTTTCTGGAATTAGAAGACTTATAATACCTTACAAGTGAAGCAAAAATTGATCCTAAACAGAAAGAGAAAACAAAAAGAAAACATATTTTAGCACTGCCCACACACACTTTTTGAAAGGTGTATATATATTGAAACACAGTAGATAAACAGTTACTAGCAATCATGGTGATCACTTTTATAAATGACAATTATCTATTCAACTTAGTTGCATATATTATATACTTAATCGATTAAAATTATTTTAAAATGTAGCGTTAAGATCTCTTTACTAGATTTAGGATTTATATGTATTTTTATGAAGCTCTAGCTCAGATTACCATAGATGTCAACAGTCAATAAACTTGGCATTAAATTTGTGAAGTCACCTTGCCTTTTAGACCTATGAATAGTGTTGCTAAATAATGAAAAATTTCTCCAGGGTGCGGTGGTGATGTTTGTCATCCTTTAAAAATTTTAGAAAACAATGTACATGTCATCCAGTATCCAAAGTTCATTTCATATTTTCAAAATTAATACGAAGAAATGTTTTTAGATGTGTATCTGCTATAGATATCAATATTTAGGTGAACAAGCAGAAAACATTATCACAATCTGTTATTGCTAAAAATAAAGTTACTGGTGAAATTTAACGTGGTTCAAACAAAGTCAGATCAAAAGCTGTAAATGGATGAAAAGAAGTGGGTGTACAGCTGTTTGTTGCATTCAAAATATAAACGGCCTCCTCTGATCATATAAAATATGTTGAAATATAATATTGCTGCGCTGACCAGTTGAAAACGCATTATCTAGTTTTCTCACTGTGGTTCTGCCTTAATAAATAATTATGTCATACAGCACAGAAGCAAACGTTGAGTAGGGGCCATCTATAATATAGTACATATGCACAAAAAAAAGGCAAATTTTCTAACCCCCTCTCCCAGTTGCACTTCTTATATGACAATTCGTACAAAACATTACGTGATATTTTCACAGCATTTGAGATAATCTGATATAAATATGCTATTTTTGGAGTTTCTGGATGAATATTGCTGTTTTTGAATGACATGCATACTTTCTACCGAGACCCCTTCCTATCATGAAAAAATGGCTGTTAATTTGTATAGAATTAAATATTTGGCAACACCCCCCCACCCCTTACACAAAAATCTAAATAAACACCACTTCATTCCCCTCTCAGGACAAACATAATATAATTATACGATATAATTATAGATGGCCCCCAACCAATTGTATTTTACAATCCCTTCACTGCTGGATGTAGAATGCAAGGTAACTAACAACTGAAAATATACTTTTTAAATTAATTTCTTTTTTTTTTTTTAAATCAGGAAAAAAATATTGGGATAGTGTATATTTTCAACCCTGTATCTTAAAATCAGTGCTGATGGGTCTCGGCTTACAATAGTAAAAGACATCTCAAAATCGTACATTGTACATCAAAATTGTAAGAATAAACAGGTCTGTATACAGCGCATAATGAGCAGACGTTTTTATTACATTACTTAATGCTACTTAGAGAAACCGAGTTAAATTATAGATTTAGAAAAACTTATTTTTTAATCTAATGCATTTGGATAATCCTCTGTTGGACTTGTTTTAAATAAGAATCGTGCAACTCAAACATTTATGAGATGGGCTCTCAAGCATTTTTTTCTTCTAAGGTGTAGATATCAATTGTCGTGACCTAATTATTGTACCCTTAATTTTGCCTTTTTAACTCCCTGCAGTCCGACAATAGAGAAATGGTACATAATAGTACCATAGGTTTTGTGGGTGGGTAATTTACTTTTTAACTTAAATTTTTATTTTAAAAAATCTTTTATTATATTTTTATAATTTGTTTTATTGGTTTAAGTATTAAAATAAAAATTAACATTATTACAAATTTTGAATTTAACTATTAAAAAATATTTACCTTAAAAAAAGCTTCGCAGATTTAAAAAAAAAAAGAAAAGAATGTTACTGTCACAAAAAAATGTTTGACTAGTATTAATTAGGGTCAAATGATTTTAATTTTACGATTTATCAAGGAGTTATTTGTTTTTCTAAAGAAATGTACACAATCGAAGACTTTTTTATCATGAAATTTATCCCGATCTACATATAAAATTAATAACTAAAGTTATCGTAAAAAATAAGCTTAATTTTAATTTAAAATTCATAATAAAAGAAGTTGTTTTTAAAATTGTTTTAAATTTATTATATTTGAATTTTACTGAGTTTCAATAATTTTATCATAAATAAATAGCATGGCTATTAGAGATAAATATTTTCTTAAAATAGCGGGGAAACTCCGGCCTATGAGAATTTGTGTAATTAAAATAAATGTACAGTTAAGGACTTCTGAGCTATTACCTAAATATATTTCTTTTAAATATGTAACTGCTATGAATCTTCTAATTTTTTTTAATACTGCATAGTAGAAATGTGTTAAATTTAAATATTATTCAAGACAGAATGAAAAACAAAACATTTATGTTTTTGTTAAAAGCTCATTGACTCTAATGGGAAGCAGAGAGAAAGACAAATATGCAGATATTGGATGAAGAGGCTCTTATTCCTCCTAAATATTAAGCCTGGACTCCAAATTTTTACTATGTTATAAGAGTTACTGGATGAATATCTTTGAAGATTTTACCCTAAAAACAACTGGTGTTTTTATCTAATCACTTGGTAGCAAAATGCATAAAGAATACTCACCATATTGTTATACTTTTATACCAATTTAGGCGTTTGGACTAGAATAAATGGTATTTTTTCCCTTTCTGATAGCATACCATTACTTATACAGAACTGTTTACTCTTGCGATTTTGGAGTACGACGTACGATTTTGAGTTGCATACATTATATATTATTTTTTAATTTAAGATAATGTATTGGATAATTTTGTGATGATATTTTACGATTTCAAGTGTTTGAGAGTAAACAGGTCTGCTGATACCATTAGTGTTAATTTTATTTATGAATCAATCAAATTTTATTTCACAGGTTCTTTATGGAGTGAATGTTCTGTGATGAAGAATGTTACCTACTACCTACTCTTATGTGGAAATCGAGTCCAGGACAAGCTCTTATTTAACTATTATAACAAAAATTCATACTAGTTTTAAGAAATAAAATTTTGCCCATAAATATAATTTAGGAATACTGTAAGTTTGTCTCGAGGATTATAACAAAGATATAGCCTTTAGTAATACTAGTATTTGGGAAAAGATAAATCAGATTATTGAGGAATTGATCGTATTGTCCATTTAAAATCAAAATTAGCAGTATTGTACTGAATCATTTTGATTAACTTTAAACTCAGGGAATACTGGTATGTTAATATTAAAAAAAAAAAAAAAAATATTGACTCTTGTTTTGAGGTATTTATATAATCATCAAATTTTACTTAGTTATCTTTTACTCAATAATTATTAAGAAATATATTTAATATACAAATATATGAGTATGGATTGTATTAGATGAATATTTTATTTAAATAAATGTTAAATCATTTATAAAGAGATTTTTTCACCTTTAAACTTTGTGAAAATATTGTAAAGTTTTGCTTAAAATAATTTTTTTTAATTATCCATTATTTTAATTATTTTTATAACTAAGAAAATAAAATATTTAAAAAAATATCTATGATAGATGAGTCAAAGATGAAGAAGTTAATATTTATAACTGATTAGATCAGAGCTTTTTAAGGTGAGATAATTTATTAAGAAAAGCACCTTAGATTTTAAACAAAATTGAAAAAAAAAACACGTCAGACTGCAGAGTTTTATCAGTCTTAAGGTTATCATCTTAAAGAAGCAAGTATCATTCTAAAAATCTAACACAGGTTCCCGGTTCCCACCAATGGATAAGGACCAAAAAACCATTTAATCTTTAAATTTAAGTATAATACTCTAATTCGCTTTCTACATATCTGTGAGTGTGGATTTTCAACACTTCTTCATTTGAAAATATGAACAAGAAACATTAACTTGAGGTTGGCATTAATTTAAGTGCTGCAAATTTCAATCCCATGTCAATATTAAAATTATAATGAATTTTATCATATGGAAAAATGTGCAGGTCACCTGGCTTCTGTAATATAGGAAAGGATCACTTTGCTTCTATGAAACTGAATCACCACAGAAAAAAGGCAACGTTTCAGTTTGGCTGACTGGTTGACAAGTTTTGAAATTGCACCAGGGACAGGCACCAGATTTATTATTATATTTTCTAATTATTTGGCCAGGCATATTCATGTTATACAGTCAGGCAATGAAGCCGTGGGGAAAGCCGCTTTTAACATCTGTTACAAAGTTGAATCAAGACTATTTCTTGAATTCGTTATTAAAATTTTCATGCATTAGATAGATTTTTTTTTAAATTCTGTCTGCAATATAATGATAGATTATACAATTCTTGTGTAATATACCAGAATATTTACACAATATTTTCTTATAAATTACAAATGAATTTAAATAATTTGAACTTTTCTTTAGACCAAATAAATGAAGGAAAAAAGGGGACGTTTTTACCAATTTTACTGATAAAAATAACTTGAAATGTTTATGCTACCTTGAAGGTGACAAAATTAAAGGAACTTTATAGCCTTAGCTCTAATACCTTAAAAAACTGAGAAGAATTTTATGCAAAATTAACAAACCACGCATTGAGTGCCAGATTTAATTTTTTTGCTCACAACAAAGGAAGGGCACCAACTCAGTATTTTAGACCAGAGTTTGGAAGCATTTCAGTACAAATACTGCTCATCAATACCCCCTTAACATGACAGTTTACATTATTATTTTTAAATTACCTCATTAAATCATTTCACTAAAAGCCCAAAGTTATCATTTGTAGCAATATTTTGAAATAAAGATAGATGTGGATAGTAACTTTTTAATTAAACACAATAACTTATGCCCAGTGGTTAGACAGTTTAGGTGCAATAGAAAGAAAAACAAACAAAGTTCTAGAGAACAAAACAAAACTTACAAAATGTACACAACTTTTTTTAGAGTAAAACTTCATTCTCTCTAGATATAGTAAATTTTTGTTTAAATTTATAAAAATCCTCATAAATGATTTATACTGAAGAGATCATTGCAGTCACTTAACTTTTTCATATTAAAAAATTGTTTTTAACCAGCAGCCTAAAAAAATAATTTTTAATGAAGTAGTTAAATGTGTTATTCAGACAGATTATATTTAAAATGTGCTATTCAGACAGATTATATTTAATGTTAAAACGCGAATCTGAGCAAACAAATTGTATACTATACAAGTTAAGCTGTTATTAAATATTCACAACAACATAGCAATGCAAACACATTTGATACTTGTCTGCTTGTTCTGCTAAAAAAACAATACAATAGTAACCAACTTCTATTTGATATCAATATTGTCTAAAACATGTACTGTCCACAAATAGGGCAGGGATTTTTTTTTTCCAGAAACATTCTAAGAAGATAATAGGGAGAAAATTGTAACAATTTATATTCAGACACCATTATTATCTTGTTGCTTGCAGATATGACAAAGTAGCAAAAGTATCTACAATAGTATATATTACAATGAAGAAAATACAAAATAATCATTAAGGTTATTTAAACTTTTTTTGTGGGATTAAAAAGACCTAAGAGTATTTTAGCGCCACACACATTCAGAAATTAATTGGGATTGCAGTATGAAGTGCTGTATTTATATTCAGGTGGAAAAATAATTATTTTTAAATCAAAATCGTATATATTCTTGATGCATCACCTCTGTATTCTTCTACACACAAATACTATATTCTTTAGTTAATGTTTTTATTAATTTACAATTCACTTTTCTCTAGCTCAAAAAGCATGAGGTTATTTTTTTTTTCAGATAAAGTTTAACTTTTCATTGACTTAACTTTGCAGAGAAGTTCTAGTCTCACAAAATTATATTCCCACAAAACTTTATGGCATTATATTTATTTTTTTGTCAAAACACCTTTAGCGGCAAAAAATTTTTTTTTTAAACTTACAATGAAATAAATGTTTTTTCAAAATAACTAACAATGGAACTCATTCATAATGGATTTTTCATACAGAAAACAAGGTTGTAGATTTCTATTAATCCCTTATGTAGGGCAGTAAATAACTCTTAACCATCATTAACACAAAAACCAACTTACTATTTTAAAAAATATGCAGTTGCATAGAAATTCTTTATGCTCAAAGTAAAACCACCTCTTTAATATATATACTACACAAAAGAACTAAAGCCTACTCCATGCTGTTTTATTTCAGCTCTTCAGCAGTGGAATGATAGCTCAAGAACAAATTCAAGTATAAAATAGCTACAGTTAAAAATTTAACATCCATTTTTTTAAAAATATATATAAAATCTTTTACTTTCGCCCCAAGCTCATTAAAGTCTGACATTTTTATCATTTATACAATGGAAACGCACAAAGGAAATAATTATTTCCATAACAAGATTGTATTTTTTTGTGCTTGATAAAATCTTTTTTATATATAAAATCCAGCTCCATTACAACTGAGTCCCATTGTATTATTATAAGCATTGATTATTGTATAAGACACCATCTTATTTTGTCAGAAAACCTTGATAACAGCCCGACCCAGAGCTAATATGACCTAAGTAGATTTAAGCTTTTGAAATATTTTTTTTTCTTTACCTTGGAAAAGTTCTTGTTTTTTATGCTGTTAATGATGTTAGTGTTGTAGTCTGAATCCAATCTCATAGCCCAAAATGGGCACTTCATCTGATAATAAGGATTCCAGAGATCAGTTACTATTGACCAGTGGATGTGAAGTTTAACATTTCCTTGCATCCCCTCAATCACCAAATAAAATCAATGCTTGTAATAGTATGTTAAGTGAAGGTCTTTTTAAGATTCAGTGAGCTATTTGCCTTCTGGCAGGTAAAATTATTAAAGCCATCTAAATGGCCAAAAAATAAGAGACCATTACAATTAAATATATTTCATAAGTTAGGTCTAGATTATTTATGAAACTTAATCAACTTAATGGCTAATGTAACCAATAAGTAGATAGTTAAAAGTACATTCATGGAGCCACATCAAAAATTGATTCTGATATTCAATGGTGGCAACCAAAACAAAAAAAGGTTTAAAAGGAAAATATTATTCAGAACTTTCTCATCAGTAGTGCGAATAGTGAGTTAGTGGCTAATATGTAATGAAATTGTAAAACAACAAAATGACTAACAAAAATCATAACATGTTAAGTTATTTTTTGTGCAACTGTTCAAAATTGAGTTTCATTAAGTTACCAGCATATCTGCTTGTCTGAAATAAGTAATAATGGCAAGATATTAAGCTTAAAAAGAAGCTATCCAGAACTTTTGAGACGTTTTCTTTAACCTTGAATTACCATTTATGTAAAGCTATAAGAAATAATACCCACACTTCTAAAATGTAGACAGTCAATTCTGTCAAACAAAGTCTGATATAAACTATCTGAAATGTTTTATAAAAACATCATTTTACTTATGCCACTTTAAATTTTTTTAATGAATACTGAATTCCCCAAACAGGCCATAGCCTGTTGATTTAATCTAAAGGCGCCAGTTCAAAGATTGAAGAGTGTATATAGAGGTTAAATAAGGAATTTGAAGAGAAATGTACAAGTTAACAACAAAAAGCATAAACAAATTGAAGTTAGTTCATACTATAAGCATCAATATTAACAGTGAATCCAATTGTGATGTGCTATAACATGAAATTTTAAAAAATTGGAGAAAAAGATGGCAGAGGCAGAACAGTATTAAATTATAAAACCTATTTCCTTTATTTTATTTCCACACTAGGTTCAATAACAAATGCTTGTTTAAAATTATTTTGTTAAACCTCAATATAGATATTAATTTAAATACCAAAATTTAAAATTCTAACTTCTTTCATTTTGCATATTAAATAACAAAATATTCGCAATAATAAAGTTTCTACCTCTCTGGGCAATAAATAAAACTGCTACTTTTTCAGTTTTAAAAAAATAACTCAATTTTAAATTGATTACCTCTACTGTTGTTCCATCAACGAAAGTAGCATCAGCAAGCTCTGCACCTTGATAAGCTTGTGGTGTCTGGTAAAGAACATCTGCAGCAGTTGGCATGGTTGCCCAAATATACCCAGGATTTGTAGGTACTGGCTGCAATGAGCTCTGCAATGACAACTGAAAAAGGCAAAAAAAAAATTCTATACAAATTTCAGTCTTCTGGCAATGCAGATTTTTTTTTTTTACAGCACAAAAATGATCAACTGTATTTTTTTAATGTTACAAGGTATAATAATGAAAATTAAATTATCTCGGTAAAACAATATGGGTAAACATTCAATTGTATTATCTGATATTTCCCTACCGATGTACCAGAATCTATAACGTATATTTATCTATTCACTACGTCAACAATAAGCAACGGCAACATCTATCACTACAGACTGTTTGGTAAATAAAGAGAATGAAAAGCAACAGCAGAGGCAGTTAAGCAATAATTATTCACTTTCAATTTATAAAAGATTTGGAAAATACATCATTTATATTTTTAAACCAGGCTCAATTGAAATTAAACCTACCTGCTGATACGGGTATTGCGGAGTCATATAAACCTGATTTTGTGGAATCATTACTGCTGTTGTGGCATATGACTGCTAGGAAATAAATTGAGAAATATTTCATTAAATTTACTATTTTAAAATTGTATTGTAATGCAAAAATTATGGTATATCAATCAATATTGTGCTTTAATAACCAGCGGGTACTTTTTTCCCATGGTTAGCTTACAGGTGGATAAAATTTCAGACTGCTTCATTTGGCTTTAAAATAGAGTCCAAAGAAAATCCCTAAAAATCAATCAAGTTACATTTTATGTAAAATTCCTTTGCATTACTTTTACCATGTAAGAAAATATATTGTTGAAACCATAAGCTTTCAGAGAGCCACTTGTGTTGATTTGAAGTTCAGTGGTAGCCAAACTTCAAGTACGAAATGTCAGAAGTTTTGTCTTGCAAAAAAATCTTATATAAATTTAATTGTAGTAAAGCCTTAAATGTAGTACAGCCATTTCATTAAGAGGGTGCAAACAGCATGGTTACCTGTTTTGCCTAATGTTTAATTCCCAAAAATAATTTGTATAACAAAAGAAGTCACAAGACAATGTTGCTGTTTTCCAATAGATGGAGCTAACATTGCCATGCAACCTTCTGATCTGCCAAGTAGCTTTAACTTTGCACAATAGGGCCCTCGTTTAGTAGCACTTTTGGATATTTTAATTTCAATTACTATAATTTTTATAATAAACGCATTAGGTAACAGACATTTTCATTTAGCTTTTTCCAGTATCACCAATATCACAAGTTCCCACACCAATATCACAAGTTCCCAAACTTTTTTTTAGAAACAAACCCAATTTTTAGTAGCAAAGAGACACACAGAGCCATTATATATCAACTCAGTCCTTACTGAAAATTCCCAGTGTGGATAAACAGAAAAAATTTGTACGGAGTGGGCTCTTTTGCAGCGGTAGCGCCAAAGTTATGGAATATTTTACCTCCATCTTTGAGGAATATTGAAAAGAACAGAAAATCATTTAGGAAACATTTAAATACTTTTTTGTTTAATAGATTTGATGAAACCTGAGCGCAGTGAGCATGCTAAAGTAGCATGGATACCAGCGCTATAGAAGTATCCAATCAATCAATCAATATACAAGCAAAAAAACCTGTACCCATAAAATACAATATTTAATTCACCTGGGGTTGTGCTAAAGGATAGTTCCCATCTGGAGTTTGAAATATAGCCATGCCATTCTGATAGGTATAGGGCACACCATTAGTAAAAAGCACAGATCCAGGTGGGATGCTAGCATCTTTTGAAAATAATGACAAGCATAGTTAGGTTAATACAAAGCATATTTTGTAAGTCTATAGTTCTTATTTATTATACTGAAATAATAGTAGACTACAACTACTAACTAATTCAAGTAATTGTTATTTCAACCAATAATCACAACAATGCAATTTAAACATTTTCATAAATAAAGTTGATCTTCCAAAAGAGGACTTTGATTTTATACTTTAAGGACATACATTGAGACTTACCATAGGGGCGAGGCAAACCCTAAAAAAAAAAAAAAAAAAAAAAAAGCAAAACTACTTTTTATATTTGTAAGCTGCCTTGCAGAATTATTTAAGATCTTGTCAGGTTGTTTTTTTTAAATAACTCAAGACTTTTTAAAATCTATATGATGCAAAGTGTATTTAACTTTTTTAAAATTGGAAAATTGATTTAAAGGAAGGAAGTAAGTGCAGTAGCTACAGCAATTTGCTTATAAATTTTAATAAAATATATGTACTGGTCACTACATGTCTTTAATAAATTATTTTTATTTGATGATTGTTGTCTAAAGTGATTGACAAAAAAAATAAAATTGGTGTTAAATTTCTGTAGATTATCTGTACAAGAAAGTTTGTAACTATCAATTATACAGTGAAACCTAAGAATAGTGACATTAAAATAGCTCTTGACCCTGGCAAAGCACTGATCACTAGCACTGATCAATGTTGAGACCATTCGTTAATAATATAAAGCATTGTTCCATAGTACCCATGATTACAAATCAGTTTGTGTATTTCTAACAACTTCCAATTACTGCTAAAAATCCACATTGCGCCTATGGTATAAAAAAAAAAAACTATCAACATGGCTTTTCCTGCAGTACGGTGAAAATTGGTCTATAAAGGGATGGTAAACTGAACTTTGTCGTCGAAAAGTAAGAAATATTTCCTTTCTTAAAACAGGTACTACTGCTAACATAATTAACTGAAGGATATATCTAATTAACTGAAAAATATATCTGAATTAATTTTAAATTGCTCTTAGTCTACAACAAATTGGTACAAACAATCAGACTTGAAACAAGCTATTTTCATTTAAAAGATGCAATCTATCCAAAAGTGAAAATGCTTAAATGCAGACAAAGGTAAGGGGATTGAATATTCTTGAAAATTAAGCCATTAAGAAGGTAAACTTTGTATGCGTTCAAAACATTGATGAAAAAGTGATAAATTATACTTTTCAATTTTTTTTTCTTCTGCAGGTTAACTGCATGCTGAATTTTTAAGCATAATAAAATCTTGCATAGTTTCATAATGATTATTCTGTGGTTATTCACAAAATGAAAAAATTTGCAATTATTTTATTAACGTCAAAATACTAGCCCACTAAATATTTGTGTATTCATAAATAAATACAAGGTAAAAGTATAATAGTAAAAACTAAACATACTTGTTTTCTTACTGCTGGGCCAATATTGAGCTTTCTGTCCTTGAAGATAAGATTATCCGACTGATAATATAAAAAAAAATGGAACTTTGAACAATTAAAGTATTTAATCAGTCATCCAAAATTTTATAAAGAAGTGTTAAAAATTAGTTGTAGACATCCATTCCAGACCATTTTATATCTTGCGCCTAAAATGCTACTTTTCTTTTATCCACCAAACTCCCCATACAGTTGCAAATGTAAGTTCAAAAAACTCACAAGCAACATATGTATTAAAATATACTGCTTTTCTAGTGAGATTATAGCTATCTTTTTGAAGATAACTGAATGTTTAAAACTTCTTTCATTACCTTGATACAAGAGCGAAAAACAAAGAATAGAATCTATTAAAATTAATGACAGATGATTCTATGGTTAAAGATAATTCTAAATTTGACTAAAGAATAATTGCAAATAGATTGAAACCTATAGTTGATGCTGGCAGGGGTGCAGTGACCCTGTTGATGCCAGGTGCAAGTGATGAAAAGTTCATCCATACACGTTTTAAATCATGATTATTAAATATAATTCTGTACAAGTTATGGAAATTTTAAAAATCTATTTTTGTTTAAAAAACATTCACAAATTTTGCCTTTTTGTTAGGCATTAGAGGGTTACATCAAAAGTAGGTTAAATTTGATGGCTAAAATAAAAAAAAAGAAAGAAAGAAAGAAACATGTATGATTGATATAGCTATTTTCCACTTGTCATCTAATATTTACCTCCTTTTTTATTATTCTGTCTGCATCTTCTTGACTCTCAAATGTAACAAATCCATAACTGAAAGAAAATTTTTTTTATTTGATTCACAGAATTATAAGTAAGCAGTTATATTATTTTTTAAAGTGTTCTGTATCTAATTTATAGTACATTTGGAAGAAAAATAAATATAAAAATAATATTTAAAGATTTTAAATGTTTTTTTTGTGTGCGAGTTCAGGAAAATTATCCAAGACCCTTGTCGACTCCGCAGCCCAAAATCTTAAATAATGAATACAACAAATGTAACAATTGTTGTTGGTAAAATTTTAACTAATACTGTTGGATGGCTTGTAGCTACTTATTCAATACTGTCACTGTTATTTCCTCAACTTATCACTACCTCTCTTTCTCTCATGAATGAAATACTTCCATTGTATAAATTACACAGTACTTATTATTAATGATAAATAATACAAATAATTCCTTGCTGTTAGTACATCCTTGTAACAGACATAGTTAATGTCAACTCCTATGTTCTCCTGGATTGAGTCATTCATCAAATTCTCACAACACTGTAATAGGTCTTACTATTCCAATTATTAGTGAATAAACTCAAGTCTTTTTGTACTAACTATAACTTTAATAATCAATGAGGAATACAGGCTGGAAACACATCTTTCTTCCACAACGTTCTACACTATAACTGCCCCACGACTCAAACTTACGTCACAACACGGACTAGAGAATACATCACAATGAACTTAAAAATGCATCATTCAGACAAGCGCGGGAAATTCTATGCATTCAAATGCAACAATAACCAACGAACTCCCATACTCGACAGTTAAAATGTAAAGAATAAATAATATACACACACACTTTGAATAATATTCCATCAGAAATTAATACAATGATCCCATCTAGAACTCGTGTGGAGTTTCTATCTCCCATCGAGCGCCTCCCCAGGTGGCGGACAGGGGAATGCCCACCAGATATGGTAGGTACTGGGAAATCAAATACCCAGGGTGGACCTAAATCAGAGCAGATTTATTATTATGTAAATAATTCAAAGGATTAATATCGTATTTTGAAAAAGGATTGAAATAAAGCAAACAGACAATGATAGTGATGATCGATTGACTTCATTTTCTAGTGCTATCGATGTGTGCTTTGGGAATAAAATTACACAGGTCTACCCCTAGTTCAAGCCAATGCTTTTATGGAAATTCAGGGTTGTTTAAATAACCTTTTACTTTGCCATTTTACACATTTTTAAGACAATTTTCTCCTTGTGATTTTTATAATACTTATGGACTGCTAACAGACAAATTTAGATTGAAATTAATAAAAATGTATCTCATTTTATAATAATTCGATTTTGTTTGCTTGTGTATCAGTTTGTAGAATTTTTCCCCAGGAGCCCAAGGCATGGGTATTTTAGGACCAGAAGCCAAATTTCAAGAATTTTTAATTGTAATGACACCAGCATATAGGGGGGTTTTGAACTTCCGATTCCAAAATATGGAAACGTTAGCATCTTCTTAATATAAAATAGTTGGTTATTTCTCGTGACATGATGCCAAACTGATATAAAAAAAGTACCAACAAAAAATTTTATGTTTGATATCCACTTAATAATCTATTTTTTAATTGATACATTTGTTTGTGTATTATTGTAATACTAACATAATCGGGAGAAAGCAGTTACATATATAGAATAAGGCGCTCTGAATTTCCAATTCTAAAAATACGGAAACTGGTGGATAGTGATGGGGAGGAAATGTGAAGGTCCAATAAAGATTTAAGAACAGCTAATTTTTCTATTGTTCAGCTTCAATTAAAATTTACTCAAGGTAATCTTTTAGAATAGACACTATCACTAACACAAATCCCCAACATATACTGAGAAGCAGTCATACCTTGTTCAGGGATTTAACTGACTTAATCTCAATAATCAGATTTCGTTTGGGGAAGAAAAAAAGTGGTATTAACATCCTTTATCAGTAAACACTAAAAAAAAAAAAAAACGAAAAGCAAAATTTTATGTTTTCTCACTCACCCTTTAGAAACTCCAGCTCTGTCAGTAATGATTTTTGTGTCCTTTACAGCTCCAAATGCAGAAAAGTATTGTTTCAGCTCTGCATCAGTAGTCTGTATATTAATAATAATAAAAAGGTGTTTCCAAATGTTTTCAGAATATTTTTAAGTAAGATTGGGTACAGGGGTTTTCAACTTGGGGTGCATTTCAGGGGGTGTCTAGAAAAGTGATTACAAGAACATTGGAGCTTTTGACTTTTATTAAATGTTACTTTTGTAAGGGGTGCAAGACTTTACTCTTTTGCTGCAGAGCAACACACTGCCTTCATCCAGCCGTTCACAAAAGCACTGACTCACGCGCTCTGCGTTGTTTCAATATCATGTTTGTTTCTTTGCTATTTCTCGGTTAACTTTTTAAGATCTTTAAATAAGACTTTCACATAGAAGAGTGATACTTCATTGTTTATAAGCGAAACCAAGGTTTATTGGTTGTCATTTAAAGCATTATTTTAATGATTTTTTCTACTGTTGCTATGGCTACTCTAGGCCCCAGTAGGTGAGTAAATTTTCTAGACCATTAACAACTCAAAAAGCTTTGGAATTTTTTATACTATTTCTTTTGATAGTGAAGGTATGCGGACATAATAGGGTTAGAGAAAAAAATTTTTAGCACATGTTTTCACATTTTATGGTTCTTTTGTGTAACTTATTTTATTTAAACTGAAGAATTAAGTTTACAAACATAGTCCTTTCAATTATCTTTCATTTGATACCAAGTTTAGTCTCATAAACCAAACAATAATATTTTAAATATTTTTAAATAAACCTAACCTCACTCTTTTTTGCTCTTCAGAAAATAATTTACATTTTTTTGCTAAAAAAATTCCAGTGAAAGTTAATCTGTAGGGAGTGCAGATTTTTTTTTAATGGTTACAAAAATCTGATAGATATGAAAATTTGTAAAATGGAACTAATTTTAACTAACATTCCTATTTCCTTTCATTTACAAACTTTAAAACAGAGATAATTAAAAATCCAATCTGATTTCTTCAATTTTGTATTAGGAGAAAGTAATCAAAAACGTTTCTTACATTTGCTGCAATTCCACCAACAAAGATTCTGCTTGGTATAACTGTCCCAAATTTGGGAGGATGTCCACCACTTAGAGGTGTTGAACTGGGTGTTGTAACAGGTGATACATCAGCTGATGACTTTTTTTAAAAATATGTTAAATAAATGCTGTTTCCAGTCACAAATTTTGTAAAGACATCAAAATTCTTTTAAATTATAAATAAAAACATTAAAATAATATATATTTCCCATAATCTCTGATTAAAAGTTGTAAAATATTTACAAACAGCTTCCAGTACATCTGCAGGTTTCAACCCAATTCCAAAAAAATATCTGTGCACCTTTCTGGTATTAAAAGATATTGTCAGTTTCTGTTAAAATTACTAAATGTACTGCAGTGGTTTTCAACCATGCTTTTCGGAATGCTTCATTCAGCAATTTAGTCTATTTCTTTGCATAATGTTGTCAAAAATAAAAATGCTTAACCAATCTGAATAATTATGTTATTTTTAAAATACCATTCTTTTTAAAATCCAGAATTTAAATATCTAAATCTGAACTTCTTCTGCTGAACAATTGGGAGTGCACTGTAAAAAGATAAAAGTTTGCAACAAAAAAACATCCCCACTCTAAAACGTATCTATTCCTCCCATAAATTCAAATAAAATAATTCTATTTAGAAATCTTCAATTACAATCGATATTTCTACAGGAGTACACACAAGCTATGCAAATGCAAATATTTGATTTTTCTCCATGCAGTGCACACATGTTGGTCCAGTGCAAGGGTGTTGACCTTTGGGGCTATCTGTCAAGTCCATGTTGTCATTTTACCAAGAATTCATATATTATTGGGATGAAGCATAAAAGCATAACTCAGCTATGTTGTAACTAAAAACATGGTTCTGTGTATTCCATTCTGAGCAATTCAACCTTCAGGTTTGCTTTTCCTTAGTTGATTCCTGACAGTTGGACTGCCAAAATTTCTACAGCAGATCCCCTCAGTCTGATAAGTCTTGCATCTGTGATGTTATTTATAGTTTTATTTTCTTATCCAGACTATAATTAACGTGAGCATCGAATTCCCAAACATGGTTGTGCAGCTAAATTTTCTGATCTTAACAAATTGACAGTATAGTCTGTATTGACAACATATCCCAGAAATTATGGAAAGGACCCAATAGATTCAAATTTATTTGGAGCAGCAAGTGCATCTGTAAAAGTTGAAGGTGAATGTGGGCCTTTTTTTTTTTTGAGCTAGTCAGTCATGTTAGGACAAAACCACACAACTTCTGGCATGTGCCATGTACTAGTATAATCAGTTTTTTCATCTTCCCTACACACTAATTAAAGGGTAAACAGCTTGTAGATTGACCCTAGTTTCTTTCCCACCTGAGGGATCTGGAAAAGAATATCATAGCCCTTTGCCAAGCTGACTGTTGTCCAAGTTGCTTCACTTCACCCAGTTATTTATTTCAGATCCTGTCTTTTGCTAGTTTCCCCTAGCATTATTTGACTGTTTTTTTCCAACTGCTGTTATTGTTAAAGTAGCTTTGAGAGGACCCCCACATTTATTGGACCAAACGGTGAATATAGGCAAGACTTCTAAAACATCTACACAAAAATAATAAAGGACAAGACACATAGTAAATTTCACACCCACCACCAAAGAATTGATAAATTAATACAATCCAACAATACAAATCAAATTTCAATACTCCACCGTCCCTAGTCCCACTACCCAATTGACACCCTTATACACGTTATTATTATTATTAGTTGTCATATAGCGCTAGAGCTAGACTCACCGCGCTGTACATAAAAATATTAGCAAAAGTGACATATAATCGTGACAATAAAATACATTTATGTAATAAAGAACAGCTGTATGACAACAAAACAAAAACAAATGCATATTCACCCCACCCACCCCAGAACTTTTACATGTCAAGCCATGGACGGCAGCCAGCAGCATGTTTATCCATCGGGGGGGGGGGGGGGGGGGGGGATTAGTCGGGGTAGTAGAGTTTAAAGAGATGTGTTTTGAGTGCAGTTTAGAAGGCCTGGGTGGTTGGTATATTGCGGATGTGTAAATATAGTGGCAGAGAATTCCATTGGGGGCGCAGAAAGAGAAAGATCTTACACCATGTTTTAGTACGTGTCTTAGCAACGGACAGAATATGCGTGTCTGTGGAGGAGCGAAGATGTCGAAGGGGTAAATAGACAGAAAGAAGCTCAGTTAGATAGGAAGGGCAGGAACCTGAGAAAAAGTTGTGATAGAGAACATTGTAATCAATGCGTGCCTGTATAGGGAGCCAATGAAGGGAGTGGAGTAGTGGAGTGACGTGATCACGCTTTTATGCCTTTAGAACTAGCCAAGCAGCTGAATTTTGAACCTTTTGTAGTTTTCTATGATGTGTTTTGGTGAAACTGATAGAAGAGAGTTGCAATAGTCAAGATGAGAGAGAACAAGAACACAGACTAATGTTTATGTTGCGATAACTGAGGGGTAAGAGCGGATGGAGCTGATCTGACGGATAGCGGTGTATGCAGAACGACAAATGTAAGAGATGTGTGTATCGAGAGACATGTTAGAAAGAATATAACCAAGATTCCTAGCAGAAGATGTAAACTGTATTACTTGAAATGAGTTGGGGCGAGTTGAGGTAGAGGATGATTTGTGATTGTGAATGAGGAGTGCACTGTATTCACTTACAGTTAGGCCTATACAAAGTTATTCAGGATCAGGATAGCATTTTCGATTGAAATGAAGATTTTAACTAAAATAATGGCTGAAGTGTAGTTATGGGGCCATGGCGTCTTTTGCATGACAGGTTAGGGTGAGGGATAGATTTAGGGTTCAGGTTAGGGTGAGGGATAGATTTAGGGTTCAGGATAGATTTAGGGTTCAGGTTAGGGTTCAGGATAGATTTAGGGTTCAGGTTAGGGTGAGGGATAGATTTAGCCATGGTAAAAAAAACACGGCACCATAGCTACACATTTACCAAAATAATTGCTAAAATGTCTGATTTGTGCTTGCATCCAAAAGACAAGTGCAAAGACATGGATATAGTAGTCTTTAAATATAATCTATAAATGCTTAATTATAATTGTTAATGTGCATTTTTAATTAATTTGATCTCATAAATTTAGAAAGGCAAATAAGGATTAAAGGCAAATAATAAGGATTAAAGGCAAATAATAAGGATTGAAGTCAAAGGGATTCGGTTTCAGAAAGGATTGAATCATTGAATAGGCCTATCACTTAACAACCATAACTTCATAACTGCTCCTGGCTCTAACATTATTTGTTTGGAAAATGGATATCTCTTTAAAGTTTAAAGTAATTAAAGCCTTTCTTTATTATGTCAACAATGACAATCTATCTTTCTTTAACTTACTTTAAGTTTTATTATTACTCTTTTGACTTGTGACACGGTTTACGCACTTCTTACTGACTTACAGAACTGATTACGACTAAGGTAGACCATGTAGTAGTAGTAGTACTAGTAGAGTCCATTTTGTTATAAAACAGTTGTCCTAGATAATTCATTATTTCAAATTAATGACTTGGGTTTGACAATAATTTTTAGCTTTGTAATATTTGAAGCCCTTACAAACTGCTAACAGCCTCCAAATCCATTTGTGCACTCGGCATGTGCCATCATTAAGTCTATAACATACGTATTAGAGGAGATACTATGATTATATTATGACAGAGTGAGACTATTGACAGAAATAATTCAATTTTTATCAGAATTCAAAATTCTATCAAAATCTATGGCGTCTACGGAAAATAATCCTGAATGTCTCAAATTATTTAAGGTCCAAAAATAATAAATATTTACCTACCATTTTTGAGCAGGTTTCATACATTTGATAGCGTTAGTTTGAAACAGTAGATCTATCTACAAAAAACTGAAACAAAATTGAACGCTTAACTCCAATTCAATAAGAACAGTAATTTACAACATTATGTACAAGTTAACACGAGAACAATGGCATACAATTTTTCCCGGCGACAACACGTTGACGTCATTTCTCGTTAAATTTTGCGCACGAAAAACTCGCTTGGGTTATACCAATATTTTAGGGTGTTGATGTCAAACTAGTGCTCAATTTGAATCTTGAAAATAACATTCGCAATCACAAAAGTAATAAACATGCTCATTATTTACATTTATTTCAAAATTATGTGTTAAATTACAGCATTATTATTTTGTTTTATTCAATAATGCAAAATTGAGAGCTGCCACCTCTATTTAAATTTTATTTTGCACACACCCATAATTAGCAATTATAAATTATGATAAATAGACTTGAAAAGAGGGAAAGGTATCGAGTACTTCATAAATTATGATTGATTCTTTCCGATACCCTTATACGGTGCAGTTGTTTATTCTTGCTATATTGTGAAATTTTAACAATATAAAATATTAGTTATACAAGGTGTGCGTGCATCAGATAATGAAATCAAATGTGCTAAAAAAATCAAAGAATTAATCAGAATTAGCAGTGAAATTTCCACAGAACTTGGGAATTCCTGACATCCCCCACCCCCACATAACAAAAGGTTAATGTGTCTACATTACCGCCTCTAAATTTCTAAAGTAAATAATACAGTTTGAAAAAAATAAGAAGAATTTATAAGTTAAAAAGCACTAATTTGTATAAAATATTTTACAATTTCTAAAAAAAACATTATGTAAAGAAAGACTGCATAACTGTAGTTGAGCGCTCTATGAAGCAAAAGTAAAAAGGCATTATAATTGAATGTATTAAATATGTATATTTTTTAAATTAATTTTTGAAAATATTTTTTGCACAAACTTTCTTTTAAGAAATTGTAAAATATTTTCTTTTTATGTGCGTTTTAACTCGTCTTTGATAGAAGGTCTTTTTAAAAAAATTTTTAAATTATTTTCTTCTTTTTTTTTTTTTTTTTTTTTTTTTTTTTTTTTTTTTTTTTTTGTATTAAAATTGTATCTTTAAATTATTGACAAACGTAGAATTAT
Organism: Omphiscola glabra; assembly: GCA_964017045.1. NCBI lineage: Eukaryota > Metazoa > Mollusca > Gastropoda > Lymnaeidae > Omphiscola > Omphiscola glabra. The sequence goes on along the minus strand of OZ024794.1, from coordinate 13,574,642 downwards.
TTACTTTTTGAAATATCGAATGCTTACAAAATCCCGGTTGGTGTGACTTAACTCTTTGCCTAGAACTTTTTTAAAAAGTAGACCTGAGCTCACCCACCCTCCCGTTCACTCAACCGCGAAGCACAAGCGGCCAACCACGAGAATATGAGCAACAGTGTCAACCAGCCTCCGTCGACCCAGGAGTAAAGGAGATGTTGACACGGCTCAGTTGCAACGAGTCGATCAACACCTTTCAGGTGACAACTTCACGAGAAAATGATCAACTGAGCAAAAATGCCACGTGTGTAAACAAAAAAAATAAATAAATAACGCTCCATCCACACATCCACAAGATGATAATGCAAGTAAAACGAATGTCTTTAAATAATAATTTATTTATTTTTAATTTTAAAAACACTGTCTATTAAAGTCGAGCAAAACCGTTTTAAATAGAATAAAATAGTTTAAAATTTCTTAAGATGGGTTACGCAAAGAATGACTATGCAGAGTGTGGATGAGCACTATGAAGCCAACAGATTCGTACTGAACATAGACGAAAAATTAAATATGTTTTAACAAAATAAAGCAAAACAAAAACAAAAAACAGCACCATGCAAAACCTGAACACATCCACAAGATGGAAATGCAAGTAGAAAGAAAGACTTTAATAATAATAGAAATATATCTGAGTTTGGAAATAATAGAGTTTATCTTATTTTCAATTTACAAATAAATAAATAAAACTGTAAAAAATAAATAATTACTTCAACCATATACAAACGGATATTTAGTTTACTGAACAAATTTAAATAATGTTACTACTACTACTATGTAAATTACAGTAACCTGTTACTAAGAGCTAAAAGTGTTGCTTACAAATAGAACTCATAAAGGGTCCTGGTATAAAAAATATACACAAAGACAAACTAATTCACCGTTATTTTCTACGCTTTTAGCTGAAATAGTCATTATCACTCTTCTCTAACATGTCTGTTCCTTTGAACCCATTTAAAAATAAACATAACTTTTTATTTATTGAAGATCCTAAATTACCCTTATTATGCCTTATTGCCTTATACAATTTAAGCTTAGTTGAGACCATACACTGTCACGTTCCCAATGATGCGATCGCAAAACTTGAAAAATACTTCTTTATGGTTGCAAAATTTGTGTTCGTTATTTTCAGTCTCCAAGCAAATTGAAGGATCAAATGAATAACCAATAAGAGTTCTAAAAGTAAAGTAAAAATCAATTAGTAATCAAATTAATTCTCGTGTGGACTTTCTGATCTCCCATCAAGCGCCTCCCCATGTGGCGGATAGGGGAATGCCCACCAGATATGGTAGGTACTGGGGAAATCAAATACCCAGGGTTGACCAAAATCAGAGCCTGCTGCCTTGCAGGGAGTGGACGAAACCACAAAGGCTAGGGTACCCTTCCCAAAATTAAGGGGCAGCTCTCCGGAGAGTTGCGAGGGGCATCCCCCCAGACGGTTGTTCGCAGGGTTAACAACTCTGCTGCGTAAAAACTCTTTGTTACAAAAACGCAGACAATAGCAACAAAAGACTTTACGGTCCTGGGAGAAGATAGATTCCCAGCCGCGGAATGCATGACGCCAAGTAGTGAAAGCCAGAATCTGGAAACTACTAGGCCGACGACCATCATCTCCACCAGGACCACCACCGCCATTGGAACATGGAATATACGCACCATGTATGAGACAGGAAAGACTGCACAAGTAGCCGCTGAGATGAGGAACTATAACCTCGCCATACTAGGAATCAGCGAGGCAAGATGGATCGGGTGCGGACAGAAGAGACTAGCCTCAGGAGAGATGCTATTATTCTCAGGGCACGAGGGTGACGATGCACCACACACTCTGGGCGTGGCCCTGGTGATATCCAGGGCAGCCCAAGGAGCACTCATTGGATGGGAGGCGCATGGGCCTAGAATACTCACAGCAACCTTTCGGACCAAAAAACACAGAATCAATTTGGATGTTATCCAGTGCTACGCACCAACAAACGAAAGTGAGGAGGAAGACAAAGATGAATTCTATAACAGATTGCTTACCATTACCCTGGGTCACCCTAGGCGAAACATTGTCATCCTCATGGGAGATCTCAATGCCAAGATCGGCAGTGACAACACTGGCTACGAAGAAGCCATGGGGCGACAGGGGATAGGAGAAATGAATGATAACGGAGAAAGATTTGCCGACCTATGTGCCACAACAAATCTAGTCATAGGCGGGAGCTTATTCCAACACAGGAGGATACACAAGGCCACATGGGTTTCACCGGACCTCCAAACGATGAACCAAATAGATCATGTGTGTATTGGGAAAAAATTCAGGCGATCTCTCCAAGATGTACGTGTCAGAAGAGGAGCTGACGTTGCCTCAGACCACCTTCTTCTAGTGGCCCGGCTGAGACTAAAACTGAAAAGGCACTACACTGAGCAGACATCATATAGGTTGCGCTACAACACCCCCCTCTTGAAAGATAAGGCCAAACAGGAAGAGTTCAGGATCACTCTGTCCAACAAGTTCCAAGTCCTACAGGAACTGCTAGGAGACGAGACGATCGATGGAAAGTGGCAGGGAGTAAAGAAAGCAGTCAAATCAACGTGTCAGGAAGTGTTGGGAAACAAGAAACATACACACAAAGAATGGATAACAGCAGATACATTGAAAGTGATAGAAGAGAGAAAAGGGAAGAAGGCAGAAATTAACAACAGCCGTACACGAGCGCAGAAAGTTAGGTTCCAAAAGGAGTACTCAGAGGCAAATAAGAAAGTAAAGAAAAGCGCTGAGATGGACAAAAGGAACTTTGTAGACATGCTTGCCAAAGAAGCGGAAGAAGCAGCCTACCAAGGAAATATGCGGGAATTGTTCGCTACCATCAAGAAGTTGTCTGGAAAGTTCAGGAAGCCAGAGAGACCAGGGAAGGACAAAGATGGTAAGAGCATACCAAATGAGGAGCAACAGAGAGCCAGATGGAAAGAACACTTTGAGGAACTTCTAAACAGGCCAGAGCCAAGTAACCCACCAGATATTCAGCCAGCTGACAGTGACCTGGCTATTGACTGCAACGCACCCATCAAAGAAGAGATCCGTATTGCAATCAAACAACTTAAAAATGGCAAGGCTGCAGGACCGGATGGCATCCCAGCAGAGGCACTGAAGGCTGACGTGCACACCAGTGTAGAGATGCTTCACCCACTGTTCTTGAAGATCTGGGAGGAGGAACAGGTACCTTCGGAGTGGAAGGAGGGATACCTCATTAAAATCCCAAAAAAGGGGGACTTAAGCTCCTGCTCCAACTATAGAGGGATCACCTTACTGTCCATCCCAGGCAAGGTTTTCAACCGCGTACTACTCAACAGAATGAAAGAAACTGTTGACCCCCTGCTGCGGGACCAACAGGCTGGCTTCCGGACCAACAGATCCTGTACTGACCAAATTGCAACACTGCGCATCATCCTAGAGCAATCCCTGGAATGGAACTCACCCCTCTACATCAACTTCGTTGACTACGAGAAAGCCTTTGACAGTGTGGATAGGCAAACCCTCTGGAGCCTGTTGAGACATTATGGAGTCCCGCGGAAAATCACGGACTTGATCAAAAACTCTTACGAGGGGATGACCTGCCGAGTGGTCCACGGACAACAGGTGACGGATGCTTTCCAGGTGAAGACCGGTGTGAGGCAGGGATGTTTGCTTTCGCCTTTCCTGTTCCTATTGGCCATTGACTGGGTGATGAAAACTTCCACACAGCAGAAGCGGAATGGTATTCAATGGACCTTGTGGGACCAGCTTGATGACCTCGATTTTGCTGACGATCTTGCCCTTCTCTCCCATACCCAACAACAGATGCAGGAGAAGACCAGAAATATTGCAGACACTTCTGCACGTATTGGTCTTAATATTCACAATGGAAAGAGCAAGGTCCTCAAGGTCAATGCCGCTACCAATACAGCACCCATCAGGCTCAAAGAGGAAGCGCTCGAAGAGGTAGAGAGCTTTGTCTACCTTGGCAGCATCGTGGACAAGCAAGGTGGGACAGATGCTGACATCAAAATAAGGATAGGAAAGGCACGGGCAGCCTTCCAACAACTAAAAAATGTCTGGGCCTCCAAACACCTAAATACCAAACTGAAGATCAGAACCTTCAACACAATGGTGAAACCGGTTCTACTGTATGGTGCAGAAACATGGAGAACCACTGCTGGGAATATGAAGAGAATCCAGTCCTTCATCAATAACTGCTTAAGAAGGATTCTCGGGATTCATTGGCCCGACAGAATAAGCAACCAGAAACTGTGGCAGCGGACAAAGCAAGAACCGGTAGAACAAGAGATCCTCCAGAGAAGATGGAGATGGATTGGCCATACGCTCAGGAAACCTGCCTCCAGCATAACTAGACAAGCCTTGAATTGGAACCCTCAAGGAAAACGGAAAAGAGGCAGGCCTAGGAACACTTGGCGCCGTGAAGTGGAGGCGGATACCAAGAAACTTGGCCACACTTGGGGGAGGCTGGAGAGATTGGCTCAGGATCGTGATGCCTGGAGGGCTCTTGTAGGCGGCCTTTGTCCTAATCACAGACGTCGATGAAGATCGGCTGCTGTTCCTCGAGGACGAAAAGGTGAAAGAAGAATCAAATTAATTGTAATCGAAAAAAACTATAACTTTTTAATTGAAAAATGTTCTAAGCGTTACAGTACACACATTTTTTTTACCTACAATTTCCTGTAAAAAAATTTTTTGTTTAAACTTGATTGATCGATTTTTACAATACTCTGATGTGGGCGCCCAGAGCCTGCTCCATTTCCATGCGACCATGGGCGCCCATAAGGAATTTTCCCATTGCGAAGGGGGGGGGGAGGTGTTAACAAACTTTGGACATTTTCTTTCATAATATAAATATATAATTGAAAGCTAACGATCGTAGACCTATGCATTAATAGTAGCCTACTTTTTAAATTAGAGTTTTTTGCAAACATAAAAATATACATTTGTTTTGTTTTATTTAATTCATGTATGTTAAATTTTAAGTTCATGATTATGTTTGTTAAATTGTATGTACAGCGTGGTGAGCCCAGCCCTAGGCTGGGGTACCGCGCTATATAAAACTACTACTACTACTAATAATAATAATAATAATAATAATAGACTCACACATTTCTTGATATTATTTAATTTAAATCTTTGAAAATGAATTTAAGTCAGCGTTTATGCCTTCCGAATATTTCAATTACTTTCTGCACAAACGCTGCCTTATTTTTGTTCACACTTTAAATATGCACACTAAGCCAACACAACCCTGAAACAAGTTCGTCGGTCATTGAACGAAGCCAAGTTTTGACTCGTCTTAGGGTACTAAAGGAACGCTTCACGGTGCATGTAGTTGTTGATAAAGTAAGTGCAATAAGAATAGCTTAGCGAACATATGGGGGAAAGTCTGTATTGGCAGCAAGTCCATAAGCTGCAATTCATATTTAACATCTTGGTATTGTTGCTGCATGCTCCAAACATCAAACCAGTTCATTGCTTCAAGCTCAAAGTTGTCAATTGCGTACAAACTAGTAATGATATCAACGCTCTTCTTAAACTAGGCACGATTAAGACATGTCATCATAGTAGGCTGAAGTCTGAATATCTGGAACTGTGTTCTCCAGAGAAAAGGTTGGTCAGAGATGATATTGCAGAATCCAAGTACGGAACAAATATTGTTAGTCTGAAGACGTCTTTTGTTTAGTCGGGATATTCACTCTTATCCAATAAGTTGCTAATAGGATTGCTGCGATGTTCTTGTCTTACACAGATACGAGGGCTTTTCATCTCAAGTCTACAGATACGGTAGCTTTTCATCTCAAGTCTACAGATACGGTAGCTTTTCATCTCAAGTCTACAGATACGGTAGCTTTTCATCTCAAGTCTACAGATGCGGTAGCTTTTCATCTCAAGTCTACAGATACGGTAGCTTTTCATCTCAAGTCTACAGATACGGTAGCTTTTCATCTCAAGTCTACAGATACGGTAGCTTTTCATCTCAAGTCTACATATACGGTAGCTTTTCATCTCAAGTCTACAGATACGGTAGCTTTTCATCTCAAGTCTACAGATACGGTAGCTTTTCATCTCAAGTCTACAGATACGGTAGCTTTTCATCTCAAGTCTACAGATACGGTAGCTTTTCACCTCAATGTTAATTAAAGCTGCAAGAGCCAAGACGCTTTCATAAATATTTTTCTTAAACTGAGTTTAAGCATTTTGACGATGTTCACGGAAAATGACCTTTACTTTACAAATATGGTTATGTGCAATTAAAACATGTTCAGCTGTATGGCTTGCAATGATTGAATTACTGGTTCCATTATCGCTGAATATGTAGAGATAATCAAACGACATCCGAGAAATGTAGGCGAATAATATGAACACAATAGCGGGTGAGAATCTTGTCACGTTATATCCGTGTCATTTGTTGCCAGATTGTGCAATTGATTGCATGTCACATCGAAATTCTCACTGAAAATGCGAATGCTTTTATAGTTTGCGGACCATCGAGTTTCAAAGACCAATCGAACTTTAGGTATTAACGACCTTCCCTTTATGATTTCTATAAAACTCTCAATGATAGTTTTGATTGTGCTAGTGGCATTACGCATTTGAACAACTGAATTAATTTATTAACCGTCAGATTGAGCCGATACGCAGAGCAAATGCTTCTTTTGGTAAAATCTTGCGTATTTTAATCTGAACACCACCTTAATTCTTTTCTTGCCATTGTGGAACAGCCTTCATATCCTTGTCCAAGTAATTTTGTCATGCCCATACCAAATTGACTGCAGTGATTCATTGCTGATATTACTTCAGTGATTGGAATCCGATACATTCTTCACAAATGCACTCTCTACGTTATCTACAAAATGTACGGCCAACGACAATTGTTATGTTCCTGGTGTATCTGCCGTTTCATTGGCTAATATTGAGAATGCCACAGATGTTTTTACTGATATAATAATTTTTTGTTTCTTTATTGCATACTCAAATATCTCTATGACACCGTCACATTTCTCTATCGGTTGATTTTTGATCATGTGAGAAGTATAACGAGCATTAATTGCCAACGATGGTCTGCAAATGTATCTCCAGGTCTTCAACCTCCATTCTAAGCTGAAAACGATCATGAATATTTCCACTGTCACAATTTTTACCACCAAGTCAGATGTCGTGTGTTCCGTAGAAAATGATGGTGGATAATATCGACAAAAGCTTTTTTTTCGATTTTCTAAATAATTTATTTGAAATAGACTTGTCTATCTGACTTATGATAATATAATATGTCGGTCTGGATTCCTAATGTTGTTCAAGAATTATGTTGCATGCTGATGACACCTTTGTGCCACTCACTTTCCACATGATTACGAGCACCCCGAGGAAAGCCACTGTACTTAGATGATGAAAGATGTTGCTGTAAATGTCATTTGGTACCCGCGATAAATGGGTTGCGGAAAAACAAAGCAAACTATACATACTTGACCTATGAGAAGACCAGAAAAGGCAAGCCATGGAGAAAACTGATCAAGCCAGGATTACTGAAAACGTTTTTTGTCACGTCTATCCTCAGTGAAATTCTATCTATTGGTCGGTATGGGTTTTTGAGTAAACGATATTTTAAAACATCTGACATTTGATATGTTGACTGAATACATCGACCCAAATCAAAAATAATGTATTGCTATATCACAGCCAAATTTATAATGTATTGATAATTCAATTTCAGAGTCAAATTTGAGTGATGCCGAAATTTTTGAATCGCAGCTTTGAGAACCACTGTCAGCAGCTTCTAACTCCCGCGAGTGTGAAATGGTGAGGTCACTAATTTTTATTTTGTTCTTCAGCGTCTTGGTCCTCTCTTTTCGGTGTCGTTGATGTGTTCAGTTATTGGGTTACACTCATCATCATCATCACATGACCAATGTTGTCATTTGTGATATATACAAAGAAATACTTTGAAATACTATCTATATTTATGTAAACGATTTTATATTCATATGTGCATATGGCAAATATTAATATTTTAGCATTAATTTATTATTTTCGGGGGGGGGGGGGTCATGTGACCCACCTTGACCCATACTGCGGGCATCCATGCCCATGTCACCTATCGTTACATGTCCTTTTACACCGTCTCGACAATTAAAAGTATGATTTTATCATATTTTTATTAGCTGCGGGAAATTTGTTAAATGTGAGTGGCGGCATTGAGTATTAGTGCAGTAATACAACGAATATTCGCGAGGTAAGGTTTCAGAACCCGTCGTGGATCAGGGGGAATCGGTAATGTTTGGTACGTGTCACTAAAATTATTAATAACTAGCCGATATACCCGGCGTGGCCCGGGATTGCATTAGGACCCCGATCCCGGTGGCCTACAGATCCCGTTAGGATACTGTTCTCTGTAGGATCCCGTGTCATCTAGGGACCCTGCTTTCTAATGTTATCCCATTTCCCGATAAAATCTATTTAATAATGCCATAGATATAGCATTTTAAGAATATCGAACTTTCTGGAAAATTCTAGATTGGATAATATTAGTTTTACATCCACCGATATTTCTGTACGGACAGTGAAGTGTATTGCTACCACCCTAGGCCTATATCCATCAATGTACATAGAACCTATAGTGTTGTCTAAGCCTATTGATATTCATATAGATCATATAAGGAAAATGAAATGGAGCCCCCAGAAGAATGGATATTATGAGCTCAGTACCCTTCGGTATTTGAATATGGATAATCAAGTGTACGTGTACTAAATTTGATCGATATCCATCCATTCACGTAGGAGTATTTGTTTGTAATTTTTTTTTATAGCTCATTTAAGAAAAAAAACGAATTCGGGGCCCCCGGCCCCACACGAAATGTAATTAAAAGTTCTCAACCCCTTAAGAGTTCCTTCTGGATAATGATGGATACATGTGCCAAGTTTGGTCAAGATCCATCAATCCGTGTAAAAGCCTTTGTGGAACAAACAAACAGACAAATTTTCACTTTTATATATATACTAGCCGATATACCCGGCGTGGCCCGGGATTGCATTAGGACCCCGATCCCGGTGGCCTACAGATCCCGTTAGGATACTGTTCTCTTTGGGATCCCGTTTCATCTAGGGACCCTCCTTTACAATGTTATCCCATTTCCTGAGTTGGTCCTGACATAGATTTAGCTTTTTAATGATATCGAACTTTCTGTAAAATTCTAGATTGGATATTCTTAGTTTTAAATACACCGATATCTAAAAACGGAGTGTGCAGTGTATTGCTCCCACGTTAGGCCTATATCCATCAATTCACAAAAAAACTAAAGTGTTATCTAAGCCTATTGACCTATAGAACTTTCTGGAACATTCTAGATTAAATAATGTATTATCCTCCCCGAAATGTGTAAAAACCGTCCTTTATTAGTAATAATTATTCTTCGAATACGAAAAATTATACGACTAAATGAATTTCTATAACTATAGTACATTTAAGTTAAAAGAGGGGCCACGGGGGCCCATACCAAATTGTACCGAATTAGTTTTGCCCGAGATGGGGCCCTATAATAATCATTCAGGTAAGTTATGAAGTTACAATTTTAAATTTGTCCCATTAAAATCTATTTAATAATGCCATAGATATAGCGTTTTAAAGTTATCGAACTTTCTGGAAAATTCTAGATTGGATATTATTAGTTTTACATCCACCGATATTTCAATACGGACTAAGAAGCGTAATGAACAAAGCTATGCCTAGATCCATCAATTCACATATAAACTGTAGTGTTGTCTAAGCCTATTGATATTTATATACCTCATATAATGAAAAATGAAACCGGGCCCCCGGCCCCATATAAATGGATATTATAAGTTCATTACCTTTCGATATTTGAATATGGATAATCAAGTGTATGTGTACTAAGTTTGCTCAAGATCCATCTATTCATGAAGGAGTATTTGTTGTTAATTTTATTTATATAGCTCATATAGGAAAAAATGACAGTTTGGGCCCCCGGCCCCAAACGGAGTGTCATAAAAAGTTCATAACACCGTCAGCGTTTTTTCCGAATAATGATGGATATATGTGCCAAATTTGATCAAGATCTATCCATCCATGTAGGAGTATTAAGCCTATTAACCTATAGAACTTTTCTAGAACATTCTAGATTAAATGTTTTATCCTCCTCGAACTGTGTAAAAACTGTCTTTTCTGAGTAATTATTCTTCGAATACGAAAAATTATACAACTAAATGCATTTTTACAACTATATTACATTTAAGTTAAAAGATGGGGCCCGGGGGCCCATTCCATAATTGTACGAATTATATGTGCCTGAGATGGGGCCCTATAAAAATCATTCAGGTAAGTTATGAAGTTAAGATTTAAAATTTGTCCCATTAAAATCTATTGAATAATTCCATAGATATAGCGTTTTAAAGTTATCGAACTTTCTGGAAAATTCTAGATTGGATATTCTTAGTTTTAAATCCACCGATATTTAAGTACGGACAGTGTATTGCTACCACGTTAGGCATATATCCATCAATTCACATAGAAACTATAGTGTTGTCTAAGCCTATTGACAATTGATATTTATATAGCTTATATAAGGAAAAATGAAATGGGGCCCCCGGCCCCAGAGGAATGGATATTATGAGTTCGGTACCCTTTAGTATTTGAGTATGGATAATCAAGTGTATGTGTACTTAGTTTGGTGAAGATCCTTCCATTCATGTAGGAGTATTAAGCCTATTGATATTTATATAGCTCATATAAGGAAAAACGAAATGGGGCCCCCGGCCCCATGAGAATGGATATTATGAGTTCAGTACCCTTCGGTATTTGAATATGGATAATCAAGTGTACGTGTACTAAGTTTGATCGATATCCATCCATTCACGTAGGAGTATTTGTTTGTAATATTTTTATATAGCTCATATAAGAAAAAAACGAATTCGGGGCCCCCGGCCCCACACGAAATGTTATTAAAAGTTCTCGACCCCTTAAGAGTTCCTTCTGGATAACCATGGATATATGTGCCAAGTTTGGTCAAGATCCATCAATCCGTGTAAAAGCCTTTGTGGAACAGACAAACAAACAAATTTTCACTTTTATATATATATATGACTAGCCGATATACCCGGCGTGGCCCGGGATTGCATTAGGACCCCGATCCCGGTGGCCTACAGATCCCATTAGGATACTGTTCTCTTTGGGATCCCGTTTCATCTAAGGACCCTCCTTTCCAATGTTATCCCATTTCCCGATTTGGTCGTGACATAGATTTAGCTTTTTAAAGATATCGAACTTTCTGGAAAATTATAGATTGGATATTCTTAGTTTTAAATACACCGATATCTAAAAACGGACAGTGCAGTGTATTGCTATCACGTTAGGCCTATATCCATCAATTCACAAAAAAACTAAAGTGTTATCTAAGCCTATTGACCTATAGAACTTTCTGGAACATTCTAGATTAAATGTATTATCCTCCCCGAACTTTGTAAAAACAGTCTTTTATTAGTAATAATTATTCTTCGAATACGAAAAATTATACGACTAAATGAATTTCTATAACTATAGTACATTTAAGTTAAAAGAGGGGCCCCGGGGGCCCATTCCATAATTGTACCGAATTAGTTTTGCCTGAGATCGGGCCCTATAATAATCATTCAGGTAAGTTATTAAGTTACAATTTTAAATGTGTCCCATTAAAATCTATCGAATAATGCCATAGATATAGCGTATTAAAGTTATCGAACTTTCTGGAAAGTTCTAGATTGGATATCATTAATTTTAAATCCACCGATATTTCAGTACGGATATGATATGATAATAAATGTTTATTTCTAGAGTTAAACCCCTAAATATGGCCCAAATGATGCCCCCAAACACTTTAATTCAATTTATAAGCTAGCTTAATAATACATTACCCTTTATATATATAAAAAAAAAGTGGTTGACGTAAAACAAAAATAAAATGGTTGACGCAAAAATATAGTACAGTTTCGCCTAATGGCTATTTGCCACACTAGCACATTTACAGTACGGTATGCAAATGATACCCTTACAGTATACAAATTCGTTGACTGGCGTTTTCTTTTGCACTCAAGTAATGTAAAACCAGGTAATGCCTGGGACTGTAAACTTAATGACATACTTTTCTTCGTCATTATCAGGAAGGAGAACTTTGTACACTTCATATTTCTTTTTAGACGTCATATAATAATGTCACATCGCGAAAGTACAATGCAATAAAAATAAAGAAAAACATGTACTGTACTCAATTGTATAAAGAATAGGTGTCGCAACAGTACATAAAAGAGAAATGTACGTTTCCAGAAAAGTTAAGTATTTTCAAAGGATGTATATACCTAAAATTAAAAAAAAATCAACGACTTATTAAAATTAAATCTAAAACAAACTTCGCTATTAAAATTAATTACTACCAAGTGACATCTACGGTCAGAATAAATTCAGTACAAAAGAAAGTTTAACATCACTGTCACTTTCAGATTTTTTACATAGGCCTATATAAAATATATTTCACAAGCAGTGAAGACCAGACTTGCAGTGGAAACAAGACTATATATAGCAGTGGAGACAAGACTATATAGGCCTATAGCAGTGGAGACAAGACTATATATAGCAGTGGAGACAAGACTATATATAGCAGTGGAGACAAGACTATATATAGCATTGGAGACAAGACTATATATAGCAGTGACATAGCAGTGAAAACTCGTCTTGGAGTATCTGGGAACAAATGAGAAGCAATTTATTATGCTGTTGTACTGTGAATCAGACATTACAACCAACTCGTCGGGGGAGCAAATCATTGCAAGATATTCTATGGGAATATCCTAAAAATATGATCAGTTCTCTATTATTTTTATAATCTCTCACTTGTTTTAGTTTCATTTTTGGGGTGTATTTTTTATAAATGAAGGGCAAGTAAAAAAAGTACTTAAGTTACAATTCTTCAAAAATGAGTTAAGACAAGCATTATAATTGATTACTTTCCCTGAATCATTCCTGTAAATATCATTTATGAAAAATGTACTTAAGTGTTTGATTCAGAGAAACATCAAGTAGCTTTTAAGGTACTAAAATAAGAATTTTAAAACTTCAAACTCATTTTTCTCAAAACTGCAAAAATACACTTTTTCTTCTCAGCCTTTCAAGCAGTCTCCCTGTGACTAAATGTCCACCCGTAGGATTTGAGTCGCTCAACTCCCACACTGCTTTAAACTTTATGTTGTAGCACATGCACAAATTGTCATAATCTGCCGGTCACATCCAGCATCACAGCCGTAATCTGCCGGTCACATCCAGCCCCACAGTCGTAATCTGCCGGGCACATCAAACCTCACGGTCGTAATCTGCCGGTCACATCCAGCCCCACAGTCGTAATCTGCCGGTCACATCCAGCCCCACAGTCGTAATCTGCCGGTCACATCCAGCCCCACAGTCATAATCTGCCGGTCACATCCAGCCTCATGGTCATAATCTGCCGGTCACATCCAGCCCCACAGTCGTAATCTGCAGGTTACATCCAGCCACACAGTCGTAGTCTGCCGGTCACATCCAGCCTCACAGTCGTAATCTGCCGGTTACATCCAGCCTCACAGTCATCATCTGCCTGTCACATCCAGCCCCACAGTCGTAATCTGCCAGTCACATCCAGCCCCAAAGTCGTAATCTGCCAGTCACATCCAGCCTCACAGTCGTAATCTGCCGGTCACATCCAGCCCCACAGTCGTAATCTGCCGGTTACATCCAGCCACACAGTCGTCTGCCGGTCACATCCAGCCTCACAGATGTAATCTGCCGGTCACATCCAGCCCCACAGTCATAATCTGCCGGTCACATCCAGCCTCACGGTCATAATCTGCCGGTCACATCCAGCCTCACTGTCGTAATCTGCCGGTCACATCCAGCCCCACAGTCATAATCTGCCAGTCACATCCAGCCTCACAGTCATAATCTGCTGATCACATCCAGCATCACAGTCGTAATCTGCCTGTCACATCCAGCATCACAGTCGTAATGTGCCGATCACATCCAGCCTCACAGTCGTAATCTGCCGGTCACATCCAGCTTCATGCTTTACAAAAGTACATGTTTCAGGCCTAGTACAAGTCAATCCATACTTGAACTGTTATCACATTTTTTTTATTAAATATAGTGCATGTCCATAAATGCATGTATACAAACAAAAAAACAAGTACAGTTGCATTTATGAAAACATTCTCACCTCAACAACATTTAGCAATCAAATAACTTTATAGTAATGGAGCAAACAAAATAATAAAGCAGAACATCACAATGTACAAAGTTTCAATAATGAGTCAATGGTATTTGCGATGACACCAACACAGTTTAGCACATTTCCAGCTGTCTGTAGAGAACCCATTGATGGTTTATTTTGTTTTCATGCTGTGCAGACGATCTGCCCCTACACAGAGCACTGATGTATGAGCAAGAAGGTTTTTGTGCCTGGTTATATTGCAAAATATCTTCCTGTTTCTCACATGTAGAAATGCTGAACTTAGCTAACCTTCTAATCGACAACATGTTTGAAATATCAAAAAAGGCGTAATAATGATAAACATCAACTATAATTATCATTTCAGTTGTCTAGTTAAATCTTTTCATGACACGCGAGACTCAAAAAATTTCATACGATAAATTTTTACATTGAAAAATATTTCTCTCGATTATAAGATAATTAGAACCTGATGGTTCCTGGTTTCATCAAGTGTTTAGGCTGAATGCATTGTTCGAAATTGGATTTGTATGTCAAGTAAATGTAGGTTTATTGTTTTTATAAAGCTGCTTCATGGTTTGTTTCCAATAAGCAACAGATTCATCCAGCCATCTTAATGAGCTTTGCATTTTTGCTATCGTGAGATTTTTCAAAAAATTCTGACTTCTTATTACAAAATACAATATGGGGGTTTGCTTTCACTATAACCAAATACTTCTCGATACTTGATGGATGAAATTATTATTAATAAATAGGAAGAAAATATAAAAATGTAATTTATACATGCATTTATGACACACCAAGCAATCAGTTCACAAAAAATACATTATAAGTAATTAGTAATATACTATATACAGGTTTTCAAGGTTAATTATACACATCTTATGTACATTTTATAGAAGATAAACAAGAAATATAGTTAATTTACGAAAACTATTACCTTTTAAATTAACAAGTCATTGATGCAACCCCACGCCACACTTTTGTGTGTATGTGTGTATGTGTCTCCCCACCATTTATGGCTCCCATGCCTCTGTTACTTCTTCTGAATCTAGCTTGCAGCTACAAAAGTTTGCCCACCCCTGCTTTAGACTAGCGTGGCACAGCTTTCCTGTAATGACTTGTCTTCATAACATTTTATATTATTGAAGTGAATTTTTTGTATACAAGTCCATGCTCAATACATTATTTTCCACTAAAGGAAGAACAATATGTTCTGCTACA
Organism: Omphiscola glabra; assembly: GCA_964017045.1. Taxonomy (NCBI): domain Eukaryota; kingdom Metazoa; phylum Mollusca; class Gastropoda; family Lymnaeidae; genus Omphiscola; species Omphiscola glabra. The sequence goes on along the minus strand of OZ024794.1, from coordinate 13,559,126 downwards.
CATACAGCATGATTCAAATACAGAAATAACCTTTCTTGAATTCATTTAACAGTTTAATTTTGGCCAATAAATGAGTAGCCTTGTAAACTTTATAAAGACATTCTTACAATACAATATCAACAATGCCACTTAGAATGGAGACAACAATATTGACAGAGCAACTCCCTACATGAAATAAACTTTCGCGTTTCAATACAAAATTATATCTTTCAATCCAAGAATTATTTACATTATTTTTTTAAAACACTGCTTTCAACCAACACAATCCAGTTGATGACTGTGTGAAATTATTTAGGGTGGATTGAACAAGATTTGAGACCAGCCTTTACAATGACTCTATTGTTTATTCACTTGTAATACGTATGGGAAAATACAGTCTTCCTTGATAAGAATTACTATACAGAATTTTACCAGATTAATTGAATTCAACACAAGTGTCATTATTAGTTAAATGATTAAACTACTGATGTACAATGTCAATCACAATGTTAGTAAATGTAGCATTACAAAAACAAAATATCTCCTCACCAAAAAAAATATTGTGGGAGACAGCTACCAAAAAACATAATTTCATCAACTTGGTGGTCAGTAAAACTAACGCACAAAATATACTACTTTTAAAAAGAACAACCAGTTTGAGTTTACGTGTGCCAACAACGCCAATCATCAAGATGTATAGTTAAAAAAAACATCACCAATGCAAAATCAAAATGTTTATTGGGTTTTGATATAGTTCTCAAAATGAGTGGGTCTCACATATTATTGAGCATATAAATCAAAGTTTTAAAAACTAAATGGTGAAATAAATTAATGGAATGTTAAGCTAAGCTACAATAACTATTTTCAAGATAAAAAAGTCACAATTACTTTGGGGCATGTTCAAGATGAATAATACATTTTTTTACACTGCAATACCTGTTCTTATCAGAAATGCATGGTAGATGTAAGATTTTAAAAATGATTTAATATTTGATCCTAGTGAAATAGTTCCTAGATAAACCTTTAAATTTAGAGTCAGGGAAAAGTCAATACCAGTTTTTAACCACACATGAAATAAATGGGACTGTGTTAAATTTATTCTTTTGAATCTTCTAAAACTTTGTAAACTCAGTAGAGAAGAAATTTTGAATATAATCTAAATAAAACAATGAGACCTCACAAAGATGAAGTCATGTAATTTTTAGACATGCTATAGTGGGGCAGACTATAGCATGGACAGACAGAGACTCATGGAAATCAACTATTGTCCACAAAGTGTGTGAAGGAAACGGAGACTAAAACTGTGAATATGTAAATGGTTTTGTTTAGGATGTTGAAATTTATGCTATCTGCTTGGTGATCGGAGTAATTTCAGGTCTATATGGCTAATAGCACTGTGTCTGCAAGAAACAAATGTTAACAACAAATTAACAAATGTATTTTAGGAAATTATAAGCCCACTATTTCAAATTACTGCCAATGCTCTTTTTTGTTCAAATCAAACGAATTGACAAAATTGCAATTTGTTATAATAAAATATTTGTTTTGGAAAATGCAGACAATCAAAATTTTGCTGACACTATAATTCTTAATAATTATGGTATAAAATATGTGTCTTTTTGAGTATCGACAACATTTGAAAACTTAAGATGATTTTTAAAAAAACAAATAATACAGGTATTCAACAAACTGAAATAAATGGCACAATTTTCTTTCTTCTGATAAATTCAAATTGTGTCTTGTGAATTAAAATACTGTATTATGAGTCAAATAACTGTTAGCCTGTTCTATACTTTGCTAGTAGATCCAGGCCTTTGATCAGCCTTAAAAAGCACCTTCTTCTGAAAATGCTTGAATAGGAACTATTGAATAATGATTAACAACTAGACTGATGACATCATCACACAAGGAAGTTCTAAAAACTGTTTCATAATTTGTTTCCTCAATTCATTAATTTAAAGTAAAATATCAAAGGCTGTTGTTCCTATGTACACTAAATTCTGCCGTCCTCACTCAGAGCTGAATACAAATACAATTAAGAGATGAATGCAAGTAATTATACTGTTCACTTAAAAAACTGCAAACAACTGCAAGTTATGCAATGCTTCAAAAAAATGTTACACTTAGCATGTATTTGTGTGTAAATATAAAATAAAGTAGAGACCGGTTGCAATGGGAAGGTCTGTCTATCTTACCCTGACTGAAATATTATTTTAAAAGGTAAAAGTAAATGTTTATATATATATAAATTAAGCAGTGGTCCCAAAATTTCGTTTGCAAGAACTAATTCTTTAAACATAATTTTTTAGACAAAAAGGCTTAAACATAGTGTCCTTTAAATTATCTAATATGTGTCACGGTCAGTTATTACAGCATTAGAGGAAGACCTTCCAGATCCTGTTCAAGTAAGCAAGGTTGATATGATTTCCTCATTAAAAAATTAAGCTCACCTCCCCGGTACATTGAAAGAGATCTTAAAACTTCCTTATGGTTTACTTTATTAAAACTGAGACATTTTTTAATCATTCCCTTTAAACCGTTAATTTGCTGCTTTTTTGTATCCAATACCAAGAGTGCAGATACAACTTATTTTATGTGCCTCCATTTTAAGCACAAAACAGTCAATGAAAAGTCTAATAATATAAAGACTCATAAAATTTCAAACAAAAAGAGTTGTTGCACATATTGAAAGTTGTGAATTTAGTCATTTAATTAAAATTATATAACATAGAGAATGTTGAAAAGCAAGATGACAAGCACATAGATGTAATACATGCTCAGCTGGTCCTTATTTCAAAATTCTGACAAGGTGTATGCCAGCATTTAGTACATTTCATTTTTTGTTAAATAAATAATATTTTGCAACAATGGATTGCTAGTAAACACTCTACAGAAAAATGTTAAAAAAGATATTAGCAGTAACATTTACAAAATGTTTATAGGCACAAATAGAAATATGTCAGAACACTAACTGTTGGTTTATAAACATGAACATAAGTTGTCAACAGCACGTAACTGTGGTATATGTACAGTTTTACAAAATAATTTCAACAGCTTCACCTGCACATCGTTTTACCACTAAAAAAAAATACACAGAGGAACTAATTTTTAAAAATCCTTTCAACGCATCTCAAAAATAATTTTAAAAATAAATGTTCATGGCACTAACAAAAATGACTGCCACTCCAGCTCACAGCATATTCAATAATGTGCTCTAATCAATTTCATAATAATAAAGACTGTATAAAGAATTAGCAGAAGCATACTGGTAAACTGTTTCATTTTATAACCTTTATATCAGCAATGTGTCAACAAATTTCAAAGTAGCTCTTTATATTAATATTCCTTTCAATCTATTTGATTTATTAGATGAAAGATGAAATGGTGAACGATTGTTTTAATTTTCAAGTTAACTAAAACTTATGTCAAAGGTTTGCTGGGATCAGTAATTTTATCAGTTATGAATATATAAAATTTACAGCACATTAGGTTATAATTGGATTTGGTGAGATGACATGATTTAAGACAAGATCATAGATTTTTAAAACATGATCAGGTTAACAATCTCAATATGCACAGCAAGGTAAGCAGTTTCAACATCTGTCAATAAAGACTGCTACCTTTATATTGTGGGATTAAGTTTACGTTTATAAAAAAGGATGATTCAATACACAGAAAGAGCTGTTTGTTGCTTGTCTAGTGGACATGGATCAATGGTCACCTATCTCAAAGCAGATGCTGGAAGTGTTTACATTAAAGAAGCCAAGAGCAGCAAAGGATCACATGTTCATATATTTATGTCTGTCATTGTGACTCTAAGCCACCCTTGAAAGCTGAATTCAGTCACAAAAATAGCTGGCTAAGACTGTTTACCATAACACTGTAATTAGGGCAGGGGAAAATTGGTTTTTTGTCCTAAGAAATGTGAACTCAGGTTGTTATGTTCTTTTGACAAATATTAAAATGTTAAGTTATCACAGTAAAAACTATTCCTTGAATGTTAAGTTCTTACAGTATATACTATGTCTTGAATTCTAAGTTATTACAGTATATGTGCTATGTCTTGAGTCCTAAGTTATTACAGTATATGTGCTATGTCTTGAGTCCTAAGTTATTACAGTATATGTGCTATGTCTTGAGTCCTAAGTTATTACAGTATATGTGCTATGTCTTGAGTCCTAAGTTATTACAGTATATGTGCTATGTCTTGAGTCCTAAGTTATTACATTATATGTGCTATGTCTTGAGTCCTAAGTTATTACAGTATATGTGCTATGTCTTGAGTCCTAAGTTATTACAGTATATGTGCTATGTCTTGAGTCCTAAGTTATTACAGTATATGTGCTATGTCTTGAGTCCTAAGTTATTACAGTATATGTGCTATGTCTTGAGTCCTAAGTTATTACAGTATATGTGCTATGTCTTGAGTCCTAAGTTATTACAGTATATGTGCTATGTCTTGAGTCCTAAGTTATTACAGTATATGTGCTATGTCTTGAGTCCTAAGTTATTACAGTATATGTGCTATGTCTTGAGTCCTAAGTTATTACAGTATATGTGCTATGTCTTGAGTCCTAAGTTATTACAGTATATGTGCTATGTCTTTATGTATGCTATGTCTTTAATGGTAAGTTATCAATGTATCTACTAAGTATTCCCACACTCTTAAACAGTATCCTTATGTGACAAGAGAATTGACCCTTATTATCACACAAAGTTTAAGTTATTAAGAACTTCATCTTATTTACATCATTAGTAAGCCATATGTCAGTCAAAATTGTTAAAAAAATCTCATGAAAATATTTTTGCATCCTTTGATGTAGCGATAGAAAATTCTTTTTGGCGATCATTCTAATGTTACATTTTATTTACACCTTATTTAAACCCAAAATATTCTATAAATAGCTACTGATTCAAAAATGTCAATCATATCACAATTTTAAATGCAATTAAGCAAAGCTTTTTTTTTGGTTATGAAAAAGGCAGAAAGGTATTTACACGAAGAACCAGAAAACTGAAACTGAGTAGCTTCCCTTTGGTAAAAAAAAATGTATATGATAAAAAATCACAATCTTCACTTCATACTGAAAATAAAAAAAGTCTTCTAATAATTATTTTTAAAGCTATTTTCGAGCCAAAAGTTTAAACATGAATTTAAAAAATAAATAATAAAGTTGTGGAGTCAAACTAGTTCCCATTTCTATTTATATACCGTACTAACAATATTTTTCTACTGATTTTAGGATAATAACATTGCAAAACTTAATTAAATTTTAAAGAAAAATTTAGATGGGTCACAAATAATGTTATCTTAGTTTTACTAAGAATGTCTGTCTTTTCTATTTAAATTAACATGACATGGAGGGATCAGCAAACCTGAAACAGAATATTCCAGGTGAGTTAAATGTCACATTACCATGATATAATTTGGTCATTAATCTTAAGCAATAAAAAATTTTCCTATGTACATTATTTACTTCTAATCAATGAACAATTTTTTTATATTGCAAATGTAAAATACTTTCATGCTTGCATTAGTTTATACATTTTTTACTGGATTTACTTACATACTTATTACTACAGCTTTATTATCATCCAAGACAGGTATCTCCTGACTCTACAGCTTAAAAACTAGTGTAATAGTTTATCTCTTGTGCAATGGTCAACAACAGGGCTATTCATATTCTTCTTCTTTAATCTCATAATTAACATGTTTCAAACAAGTAATTCATGTTTTTAAATTATGACTGTAATATTTCTAATATATAGGTTCAATAAAGATTTCAACAACATTGATGATGCCTTGATTTCATATTGAGCAGGCAAGCTTTTCATGCCAAAAAAAAATATTGCATGATCTAAAGCTAATTCCTTTTGCAGGATCTAGATTTCACTAATCAATGCCGAATGTACTGGTTTCTTCGACTGCCATGACCAGCTTCTCAAACAGCATCTCAGAAGATGTGTAGGGTGGCAGATCAAGTCTGTTAAAGCAGGTGTGAGCCCTGAGAAAAAAAAATATCAGGGGAAATTCAGACATTGCTTTACTTGTAATATTTGGTCATTACAATGGATCTCAAACTAAGGTAATCAATGATTGCAGAGAAAATCCATATCAGCTGCAGAGGCAATCTAAAAGGAAAAGTTTTGATGTTTGAAAAATGTATAATTTTTTATTTTAAATTCTGATACATAAAACCCTCACACTCAAGTTGTCCATCTCCATCCAATGCTAAGAAAGGGATTTCTTAATGAGTTATTAAAATGAATAGTTTTTTAAGACCAAAATAAACATGAATGAGTTTGATTAAGAGATAATTGATATTTAGACTGAAATGAAAAAATAACATGTTAGGGGTGGTTCATAAAAGACATTTGCAACAAAAAAAAAAAAAAAGAGGGAGGGTGTTTCATTTAAAAAGCTGACATCTGCGAACATGCCAGCAAGTGGGGCGGTGGATGCCCTTTATGGCTGATCTTTTGCAAAATTATTCATGGAGGAAATCATTCTATATATTAGGTTGCTAGTTATCAACAAATGTAAATATGCCGAGTTTGAACTTTTAAAAATTATTAGAATTAGACTTTTTAAGACATTAAATGGATGCTGGGTGGCCGAGTGGTCTAAACTGACTCACTCCAAAAAGTGGTGGTCTGGAGTTCAATCCCTGCCAAAGCCAACATCCCAAGCACCCAGGGTGGATGGGACTCGTTAGCCTTAGAAGGCAACTCATCTAAGAGAAGGCAAACTCTGAATTCAAACCAGGAGCCAGGAGCAATAAATTGATCGTGGGCCCTCAAATATGGAGAAAAAAAAATATATAGTGACCTTTCACTCTTTATATTCGTTATTATACTAGTTCCTGAAATTTTATACTGTACTGTATAATTCCATAAGTGGACAAGAATTGTGGACAAGGATATGTTTCGCAGATGTCCTTTACAAACAAACCTTTAGAGCAGTGCTGTACAACCCAAGCTGATTTAAAATGGCGGCAGCTTGGGGAAATTTTTATGTGTCTAAAAAATAAAACATTCTATTTTCAAACCACTTTCATTAATTTTGTATTGTTTGGAAATTGCATGAGAGCTCAGGAGAAGTGGTAACATGGAAAATGAGGAGGTTACAAATGCTAAGGAATGGGGAGGCTAGCAGGTGGCAGTAATTTATGGTAAGTACATCAGCAGAGCAACCATTTGGGAACGTGGATGACATAAAATCTGGAACTATCTTCCTTTTCTTTCTCTTGCTTGTTGTGGGCCATCAGTATCAGATAAAATTACTGGCTGCATTGGGAAAGATGAAAAGGGAAACCAAAAGTAGCTTGATGTGTATTTGGTCATTGTAAAAATGTCAATGCCCCCACCAATGGAACCAAGTTAGATGAAATAGATAGATGAGCACCACAAGTTAACTACTGTGCTTTGTAGCATGATAATAATATGACTGGAAAAAGTCTTCAGGTCAGAATAATCGAGAAGGGAGCTGGGGTACTGAAGGTGTCACAATTGAATGAGTAAGGTTGGTAGTCTCAACTATCGGATAATAAAGGTGTCACCTAAAGTTGGTAGTCTTGAACTATTTATGGTACCATGCTATTTAAACAAGTAGTCTAGCCAGGCATGGCAGATTGTGTGTCCATCCTGTAATGTTGTGATTTTGGTATTCAGAGATCCAAGAATGAGATGTTCAATGAGTAGAAAGCAAAATACAAGCTGTGTTTGTTTGCAGTCAGGGATGAACTGTGAGAGACAGTAAGAGTCTTGAAAGTATTTTTTATAAATAAACATAGGAATGCATGGTCAAATAAATTATGGATGACGTGTGCTATGATGTGTGTTATGATGTGTGTTATGACGTGTGCTATGACGTGTGCTATGATGCGTGTTATGACGTGTGTTATGACATGTGTTATGACGTGTGCTATGTGTGTTTCTTCTGATGAAATTTGACCATGTTTTTGAAAGCACACTATATAAGTGAAGCTGAATTCTCTGTAATGACCAACATCAATTCCAAAATAAACCTAACGATTTGACTGGTAATCCATATCTGTGGCGCTACAGCCCTTGTAGGGCTACAGCCAGCCTCACCACACCCTTCACCTCAGACTTCACTGATGCTCTTCTTTTTTCATGCTTGCTTCTCAGCTGCTGTAGATCCCTCTCTACATCACCCATCCATCTAAGCCTAGGTCTGCCTTTGAGCAATTTTCCTCTGGGGTTTTGGTGGTGCACCCTCTTCACTCCTCTGTCATTTAGCATTCTTTCTAAATTTCTAGCCCAGCTGTTTGTATGACCACTGAACAGCCAAGAATATAAGGAGCATCTCAATATATCTCATTTGATTTCATCCTCTGGATAATATTTGGAAGCTGGGCTGTAGAAAGTGCATTAAAAGTTTATCTATCCCTTCTTTTTTTTTTTAACTCACCTTGGAAGACTTGTGACTTTTCCCCATTTCTCAATGCAAAACTTCCGAGGCCCATTACTGCCTCTCAAAGCAGAAAAACCTTCGTATGGAATACTGGATGAGCCAGTTACAAACTGGAAACAAGATTTGATAAAAGTTGACTTTTGTTAACTTGACTATTTTCTCAAGATGTCAATTTAAAAAAAAGGTAAATTTTAAATATCTTTTTTTTAAAAATCATGAAACATTCTTTTCTGTTACATTTTTAATTAACTCCCCTCCCCCCAAAAAATTTTATTTTGCCTTTTTTTTTCCCCCAGCAGTTGACAAACAATATCACTAAGCATAATCGTCTCAATTTGACCCTTTAAGGTGGGAACTGACTAATGATGAGCTCATGTAAACTCATAACTATTAAATAGTGCCATTCTAAAGATGTTTAAACAAACAGGTTTTATTCTCTTCTAACCTCAAGTGTGCCAAACTTAAAAAAAGATATAAAATACCTGTAACAGTCTGAGTTGGCGTTCGTTGTCAAATTTCTCAATGGCTTCCCAGAACCACTGGATCACAGGATGTTGGTCATGGTAGCCTGGGAGATGAAACAGCATATTTTATTTCCTCAGAGGATAGAAATATTTTATTTGATTGAAATTATTTTTAAACTGCCAAGCCCAAATGTGTCTCACAGCTACTCACTGGTGTTAAATTAAGATTTGAAATACATCAGCAAAACTTATCACACACTTAAAAATACTTTTTAATTCTTTGTTTCCAGTTTAATAATGACCTGATCTGTAATCTGTATTCCTTCGCCAGTCACCAATGTCTATCTCAACAGTGCCAGCAATCACCAGCTCCAGCTCACGAGCATCAAAAACTGAGACAAGACGGGCATCGAGCACCTGTAACAAAAAGTTAAAATCACTTAGATAGAAAGGGTCCTTTAAGAAAATGTATTATGAGTGTCAAGGGTCTAATTTCAATTAAATCTAACCACTAACTACAAATCATGAACAGAAAAATTCGGCAACATCAATTATTAGATATTTTTAATATTCAAATTCAAGACAACATGACAGAAGCCCAAACTTACCTCGTGAAAGCCTCTAATTAAACTCTCAGTCTGTTCTGTCACTCCTCTCTCAAGCCTCCATTTAACCATTTTTTCAATGTATTCTTTCTTATTTCTCTCTGTCACAATGATATTTTTACCATTCGGCTTCAGCTCCCTTTCAGTCACCTATAGATGTGGTTTGAGTAAAAAAAATAATGCAATAATTTCCAATCACAATTCAAGTTAATTTTCTGGATACATTAAAATTTAAACAAATAAATAAATTTATAAAAATGCAGTTAACTTGGCATAACACATGTTTAGAATTTTTAAAAGTTTATGACAAGGTGGTAAAGAATTACTATGGGGCCATGCATAGATTTCATCACATGGGGAGGGGGGGGGGGGGGGCAGCCCTCTATTTTGTGTTACAATTTTACTGGATGAGTTCATTTAGTGTGAGAAAAGTGTAAGATGTATGCAGAATGTGTTTCGCAAAATATGAATATTGTTCAGATTATTCGTTTTCATACAAAATTTGTGTGAACAGTCAATTTTTGGCTAATTAGTTATGAAAACAAGGTTACAAATTTCTTCAATACTTGAAAATAATTTATCTTCAGAAATTAATGTTACATCTAAGTTCTAATTAAAGTTTAAACATATAATTTATAATGGTTAACACAAGTGAAAATAAATACAATTTCTGCCCTGTAGTACCTGGCCAAAAACTTCTTCACTGACAGAAAATGTGAGATCTAGTTCCACTTCACTGATGTCATTGTCTTTGATCCACAGCAAGCTCTGGTGGAATTCCATGTCAAGGGACTCGACATCTTCAAGTGAAAGTGGGCTGCTGGTATTAAAATTATAATTCTAATTGAACTTAATTTAAAGAAAGAGTCATGAACAGATTTCTTGCAGCTGATTGATTTCAAGTTAAAATTAAATACCTTTAGAAGACTCAAATAATGTTACTCTTATATATGAAAATGTTTGAGGACATAACATAAGAAATTGAACCATGTTTTAATCTTATTTAAACTGGATAAAACTGAGGGAAGAAAGTAAGGGATTGATTTAAATAATATTATTTATGCATACACTCTGAGCAGAGCTTTATAAAATGGCCGAGTGAAGAAGGCATCAAGGAGATACTGGTGAACAAGAGCGAGTCCAAGAACACGACCAGAAAAACGAAACCTGAAACAGACGTACAATTTTTTTATTTAGATGGAGATTTTGTAAACATAATTTAAAGTCTTTAATTACAATCAGTACCAAGAAATCTAACATCAAATTTTAATTTCCTTAGTTTATACTATTTATTTTTCAATGTTTTTTTTCCCCAAAATTTTCTTAAACAGTTTAATTAAATTTAAGATAATTACCACTCATGAGCATTTTCTACAAAAGTTGACAAGGGGCTGACTTGAACAGTATAGGTGTCATTCGCTGAGTACTCAAACAGGCCATAATACGGGTTGAACAATTCGCGAGAAAGCAGAAAGAAAAATTCCCGAGAAGGCCCCCCATAATCAAGGCTGAAACAAAATAAAATACAACTGTATCTCTTTATATAAAAATGACCAACAACATATTCAGTGCTGTAAAAATAAATACATGCATTTTGAAGCTCAACAGATTTTGGTGCCATCAAGAGCCATACAACCATTTATAAATAAACATGGTTTCAAGGATGTAGCGGCAAATGAAGTATCTCGCTGCTTCTGTTGTATTGAGTAAATCTGAGGACACAATATTTATAATTTATGATCTCTTTTCCTGTTTTTGTGAACTCCCCTGTCATTTTTGTCATAGAGTGCAATATCTTAACTCTATTGGGATCCACACTAATAAAGGGCCTAGTAAGAGCCCTGGGCCCGTCATTTTAATAAATAAAACCATAACTGTTTATAACATATGAGGTTACACGCACCCTTCTTCTCCAGCAAATGTTATGTACAGCTTATTTTTCTGGAGCTCTTTCTTTGGTGTTGACATTATTTTATTAAATGCATCCTCCAAAACATGGTCTCTTCTTACAGTCAATCTGTTAAGAAAATTATTAAGAAGTTAATAAAATTGTGAGGTTGCACTGCTGGTATGGGCTGTAAGACACTCCAGCAGGTTTGCTTTAAATATTCAGCAATAATATATTATATTTTCTTGGGCATCATTTAAATTATTCATTTTTTAAACTATGATATCACAATGCCAAAAAAACATTTAATTTAGAGGGTTTAACCTTTCAGGAAAAAATTCAGCTTACTTTAATTTTCCTGGACCCTGACCATAACCCTTAGACTCTATTTTACGGTAGAAACTCCTCAATTTGGCCTGGAAGTCTCTCTTGTATGGAGCTGGAACCCTGCCTGGAATGCGAGGAACTGGAGAAAAAATATTAATGTCTAAGCTAAACATTTGTTTGAGTTTGATATAATTTTTAAAGGTGTAATATCTTGAAATAACACACCTTTATAATTAAATAAACACACACCTAGGCAATTAACTTGTTTAAATCACATTCATTGAACTGTAGATAATCTTTAGTAAGCCATGAAAGAAAATGATATGCCAGCTAAATTAAGTAAAATCTCTCTCTTAATTAATGACTCTCATCATATGTAATATCTACATCATGGCTCTGACATATAATACTGATTACAGTTTCAGCTTGAAATTTGGTGGTTCATTGAAATAAGTAATTAAAATTCTTGAAGGGCTATTAAAGATAAAAGATATTTCACAAACGGGCTGAAATGTTCACAGGCATCAAGACTTAGATTCAACCCTACCTGGTGAGCCTTGTGGTGACATAGGATTAGCTGCTTCTATTCTGTTGGCTATTGGCACATAAGACATAATCTCATTTTCAAACAAGCTGGTTTGGAGAAGAAAAAAAATCCTCATCTTCAGGAAGAAATCTTAAGATGCTGTATAACCCTTTTTTACCATTTACTTTAAAATTATAGGTGTAATAAGCTATAGAAAAATTAACAAAAATTGTGTTAAAATGTGGGTAATAATTTCTGACTCATATTTCATTAATTTAAACTAAACATATGCTTTTAACACAGCATAGGTGATACCCCGTAACTGTAAGAGGTCCATTCAATTAAAGTGCGACACATTTTAAAAACCAAGTCACATATCTTGAGTGCCAGCTATCATTTCTAGGTAATATTTTGGACATTTCTAGACATCAATAAAGATGACACAATCAAGTTCTTAACTGAAATAGCTATGTTGAAAATAAATACTTCAGAAGTCAGGATCATATTTAAATGTCAAGATAATGTGACATACCTTAATAAAAGTGTCAGATCTATGTCATTAGAGAATCTTTCCAGCATCTCAACACCTCGGGCTGCCACCTTGTTGACTTTTTCACGCAGACTGGAACTGGAGGCGTATTGTGGACACCTTTCACGCAACATCTCATCAACATTCGGCTGACGCAGAAAGAGTACAACCTTTTCATTGTAGGCTGGGGGAAGATTATTGTTGTTAGTCCTTATATCTTTGGAGTGTAAAAAAGAAATTGTCATGGTGTTATGCAGTCAATACAATCTTTCCTAAAGATTCCAGATTAAAAATAGACACGAACAATCTGTGTCAATATAACAATATATATTAAGCTTTAATAATAATTCCAATCGGTTTCTTATTGTTTGAAAATTGGTTGCACAAAAGCAGCCCACACGATGCAAGTTCAGCTATTTTGTAAGGGAATAATAACTCAACTTCTCCATTTAAGATTGTTTCTTTATTGGTTGATAACTAATTCATTAAATTATCTTCATAATTACCAGTTGGTATTGCAGGGGGTGGTGGAGGTGGCTGAAAGTATATAAACAAGATTAAGTTTTAGATAGCATCTCTTATATATATTACGCTTCTGGTATGACTGGTGGACTGCTTCCATTTCCAGCTTCCTAAAAATCTTGGCTGCTTCCTAATAAACGAATTTGGTATTGAGAGTATATTACAAATAATTCTATAGGCTTGAAAGAAAGTATGGTTTAATAATGAGTTCAAAAGCGTGTAAAATATAATTCCCGATAACTACGCTAAATGATATAAATATTTTTTTTAACAACGCAACTAAATTTGGTGCGTAATATTTTCTTTTCGGAAAATGAAATCATCTCAATTTAAGTATGGTGTAAAAAATATTTGAAAGTTTAAAAGTGGTTGGGGCATCAGAATATATTAATATAGTTCATGGGCGTGAAATAAAAAGTGTACAGTGACGTATCATGGGGGGAAGGGGTGTAGCAAAAATTGGGATTCTTAAACGTGCTTTACTTGAGTTAAGTAAATTATTACAGCTTATTGTGTGAACTAAATAACACAACTTACCCTAGGGGGAGGTGTCTGAAGAAAATGAGGATCAATCAGGGGAACATCAGTAGGAAGGCGAGGGTCCATGAAAGTAGTTGTACGCAGAACATGATCAATGAAGAAAGCCTGAGAAGTAAATATACCTTATTGAAGTTTAAATTATTAAATAATACATTTCCTTAGTTCAGATAATTTAACCCTTTGACCCCGCTTTATCGGTCTGCGCCTTAAAAATCCACACCCCGCCAGACCGATATTTCGATCTCCCATACCTTACCATAGATCGAAAGTCCATATGTAAAATGTGTTGTAAATACTGAGTTCAGGGTTCATATCGTGATTTGCGAAAGGTCACAGTAATGGCCACTCACATGAATGCAATTCTTTAGTTATGTTTTAGTAATGTTTTTCGATGTATAGAGGTGACGAAAATACAAAAATTGCTATTCTATATGACTCAAACTAGAGCAATTTTCTGATAATGTAAATAATTCAAAGGATTATTATCGTGTTTTGAAAAAGGATTGAAATAAAGCAAATGATAATGATAGTGATGATAGATTTACTTCTAGTGCCATCGATGTGTGATTTGGGAATAAAATAAACAACACAAGGTCTACCCCTGGTTCAAGCCAAGGCTTTTATGAAAAATCAAGGTCGTATAAATGACCTTTTATTATGCTATTTTACACCATTTCTAAGACAATTTTCTCCTTGTAAATTTTTTAATAATACTCATGTACTACTAAGTGTCAGTTTGTAGAAATTTTCCCCAGGAGCCCAGGGGCATGGGTATTTTAGTACCAGTAGCCAAGGGTTCAAAGGGTTAAGAAATTAGTTTTGTCTTTAATGATGAAAAAAAAAAAAAAGGGGGGGGGGGGGGGGGGGGGGTTTTAAGGAATGTGCTATACATGGATTTTACTGTACCAGTTGTCAAATATAGTTTGTACTTAAGTAAAAGAAACAAAACAATATTCCTTGCTGGCCAGACAAGTTAATTGTACCAAGAGGCTGAACAGTATTTCGAGTTATGGAACAGAAGTCTCCATACCTTACAGTGATAACCACCAGAGGAGCTTACACAAAATGACAGCGATTAAACTGACCTTTCCAGTTTTATCATATTTCATCTCCCATCTCCTGGGTAGCTCTTTGGATGTGTCACAGAACAAGTTTACAAAGGCAACCAAATCTCTGTTGTGCTGGTACCTAGAAATAAAACGGCACTAAATGACAAAACACGTTAAAGGCATATTTAACCTAACTTGAAGACTTCTGATAAATAGTATGAAACAACATTAAGAAACAAAATATCCTGACTTGAACAAAAAAAATTAGAATTATAATTTTTAATTTAATTTACACCAGCATTGCTGTTCACATTTGTGATGCTTTGTAAAATATTTTCCTCACCTTTCAAATGTCTGTGGGTCTCTTCTGATTTTCGTGATCATGTGTTTCAATTTGCTGGTTCGATTGTATTCAACCATTGCATTCTAAAATATAAAATTATTTTAAATAGTTTTCAGCAAAAACAAAACAAAAATTTTTTTTAAATAAGACTGAAAATATCTGACAAAATGGATATCTATGAAAAAATTATTGAACAATAATACTTTGCCCCAAATTTTTTTTAGACATGTTTAAACTGTAAATTTCACATCAACCAAAAATTCTACTAAAATATGCATTTATTAAAATGTACCTCATTAACTTGGAGCATGGGAAAAAAATCTGGTCTTGTGAGAAACTTGACAGCAGGAAACTTGTAAACACTTCTTTCAGATCTGTCTGAGGCAGGTTCAGAAGGACTAGCTAAACTAGGACTGTTATCGGGCACATTAGTGGCTCCTATGATGAAGTAATAATATATTGTACAAAATGTTAGTGAAGTTTCATCAAAATTTATGATTTACTCTTATGAAATGCTCACTATTAATATTTGAATTGCCTTTTTTTTTAAATTTAAAGTAAAACATTCTATTAATACCTTCAATATGGTGAATTAATGCATTTTAAGAGTTAACTATTTATGAAAATGAAATGGTAAAACAAACCTCCAATGATCCATGAAGTTGCTCATTCTTCTTACTTACTTACTTACGCCTTTTACCCCGCTTAGGCCATTCACAAGAATTTGCCATTCATCTCGGCCCTGTGCTTTCCTTTCCAAAATTGCCTTCAGGTTTATCCCATACTGTGTGTCTGTCTCTAGTTTGCGTCTACATGTATTCTTACGCTTTCCTCTCTTCCTTTTTCCCTGCAGATTCCATGTTAAGGATTGTCTGGTGATGTTATCTAAGTGTTATTGGAGAGTGTGCCCTATCCACCTCCATCTTTTCCTTATGATGTCTTCATCAATAGGCTCCTGGTATGTCACTTCCAGAAAGTCTTTGTTGGTGATGGTGTGTGGCCATTTGATGTTCAGGATCTTTCTAAGGCAAGTGTTTATGAAGGTCTGCACTCTCTGTGTAATGCTGGCTGTTGTTTTCCATGTTTCTGTCCCATAGAGTAGGACTGTTTGGACATTTGTGTTGAAGATTCTAACTTTGGTTTGCAGAGTCAGCTCCTTTGACTTGCATTTTTTTTTAGTAGCACATATGCTGAAGTAGTCTTCCCAATTCTAGCCCTGACCTCCGCTTCGGATCCACCATTTATGTCAATGGTTCTGCCTAAGTTTGTGAAGGCCTCCACTTCTTTGAGTGCATTTCTTGCGAGAGATATTTCTTCATAAGAACTGAATGATCCTGACTAGTTTTCCTGGCACTCAATGAAGTTTCCACAAGTTTTATCAGTCCTGGGTATCCTAGTCCATAAAAATTTATATTTAGAGGGAGTTCCATTCAATGGACTGTTCTACAATGATTCGTAGTGTTGAAAGTTGATCTGTGCATGATCTGTTTCGGTGGAAGCCAGCCTGTTGTAGCTGCGTGTCGAACTGGTCTTTTATTCCATTCCAAATAATTCTGTTAAAGACCTTTCCTGGTACAGACATCAATGTAATTCCTCTGTAATTTGCACAGTTGCTGAGATCCCCTTTCTTTGGTAACTTGATGAGGTATCCTTCTTTTGGAACTCTCTCTTCTTCCCATGTGTTTTCAAACAGAGGTTGCAGCATGTTGACTGTTGTATCTACATCCGCTCTCATCATCTCTGTTGTGATGTTATCTGGTCCAAATGCTTTCCCTAACACAAGCTGCTTAATGGCCAGGGCTATTTCTTCCTCACTGCTCATTCTTCACCAACTCAAAAAAACATAAACTTTCTCATAAGGATATTTCCAAAATTGATATTATATTTTTATCCATTCAAAGTCATTGGATGTCAACTCAGTTGAACTTTCTGTTTATCCTTCAGAGGAAAGCTTTTCAAATGTAAAAATGAAGTAAATTCCACTCACCACTGGCCAAATGATTTGAGTCACTTGAAGACACACTCTCTGTATCAGCTTGGTGATTTTGTTGTGTGATGGTGCGTCTAATGCTTTGATATCTGTATTTTAACCAACAAAACATTAATTAGCCAACAAAAAAAAGTGTCAATAAAGTTGACTATTTAAGACTCGCTGCTATTCTTCATGACAATATATTTGAGATAGATCAGCTTTGTTGAGCTTTTCCATAAAGTTGTGCAAGACTTTGAGGAATATTTTCTATCTATGGATTCCATAATATAATAATTTGTTTGAAATTATGTAATGAATTATTTAAAAAAAAAATAATTGATGAAATCACACACAACCCGACATGCATAAAAGGGTAAATAATTGATGAAATCACACACAACCCGACATGCATAAAAGGGTAAATAATTTATGAAATCACACACAACCCGACATGCATAAAAGGGTAAATAATTGATGAAATCACACACAGCCCGACATGCATAAAAGGGTAAATAATTGATGAAATGACACACAACCCGACATGTAGCATTATGAGAAGAAGAAAGTTTTTTCTGGAGATGTCAAATAATGAGATAATTTGGGATAACATTTGAAAAATTAGAATTGGTGTCTCAACACAAACACAGCATCACAAATATATAAATCACCTGCGGTCAAGTTGTTGTCGCTGCTCAGAGCTGAGTGTTGGTCGACGTTGTACGGATTGTTGGCCAGTCTGTGGACGCTGCCAGGTAGTTGTTCTGTTTACGTGGTCAATGTAGAAAATGCGGCCATGACTATCCACTCTTGCCTCCCAGCCTGATCAAAAAAGATTGCAGAAAAGTGGCATTATTGATCCCTAGAAAATGTAAGCATCTTAAAATATAAGTGTCATTATTATATTAGACAATAAAATGTCATTGATCCTACAAACCTGAGGGAAGAGCATCATCTCTATCATCTACTCTATGATATTTTATGGGTCTCTTTCGTGGGGGCTCACCACCATCAGCACCTGCATACAAAAATGAAACAGTAAGTAATAGTTGCTCATGTGGGAAAGCAGAAAATAACATTAATTCTCACTTTCAGTTTACACTTGCATCAGCAAAAAACATTTTAAGAAATTAAAAGAGAAAATAAATGTTTAACTGCTTAAATACAACAATCAGGATATAATAGTTGCATAGTGAAGTTGATTACAAACTTTAAAAAAGTAAAAGAGCAAAAACATCACATCATTATCACACACTATTATTTAAATGTACATTACACTATAAATAAACTTTAAACAGATAGACAATTGAACGATTTAACAAATGTGATCAATGTGTGCAAAGTGTAATAACTACTATCTCTGCCATCAAGTTGTACAGATGTAAAATGCAGAAAGTTAAAATAAACTTTAAAAATTATGTTCAAAATAACTCAATGACTGTTTTTAAAATGTACAAAAATGCCTTTTAAATGGGTCTTACAATCCTGCACTTCACAAACATAAAATTATTTAGGAGATTTTTAATCTAGTGGTATTTTGCTAAATGTCACTGTAAAAAAAAAAAAAGAAGCTTTTTTTACAGAGTTTTCAAACAAACTTGAAAAAAAAAAAAAAACAACTACAATGTCCATGAGTTAAATAAAACAATTTAATGAAGTGATAATGGTAAATACAATAAAAATATTTAAGATGTTTCCCTGTCATAGACTGCAAATGTATCAGTCATGGAGGTACATTAAGCATATGGTTAGTTCATCTTATCAGTCATAGAGGTTCATTAAGCATATGGTTAGTTCATCTTATCAGTCAAAGAGGTTCATTAAGCATATGGTTAATTCATCTTGACAAAATCATGGAAAAACTCTTCTGTTGAATAACTATACAGTTTTATGAAAAGTTTTTATTACCACAATTGGTAATCCAAGAGTCTATCATTCTTAAGCTGCAGAGCACATTATCTCACAATGAAGAACAATTGTCATGGTTTGTTAATATGTTTACAGTTAGCTGTGATCTTAATGTTGAGTTTGTCAATTGAAGTTACATCCACTTACAGTAAATTTTTCAAAGGTGACGGATGAATTTTACGATGGAAATGAAAAAGTAAATTAGCATTTTCTTGTATTTGACTTGGACTTTTTTTTACCTAAAATAATGTCTGTTCTTGACAGAACATAACTCAAGTGGATAATTCTGCAGTCGGCTGTCACTGTTACATTTAGCTAAAAAGAATATTTGAGACGATGTGGTTCAAAGAGCGACACTAATTGTAATTTGACATTCACAACATCCACAATAATAAATATGTTTCACAGAAATATGAAGATACTTCGATTCACACAAATTTCAATTCCTATTATACTCCATACTATAATATACTTTTACTTGAGAATATTAACAAAATCCTGGATACATGTCAATGGTTTCTGTTCACTCTCCACTATTATTTTTTCTCCTCTTTTTTAATCCCACACTCGGATTGGCCAGTCCTCACAAGTCCCAACCACATGTATATTATGCACAAGAATTATTAAGTTCATTACTTGTCTCCCATATGTGGTTCACATATTCATAATGATATCTGTGACAGTGGCTACAACTACCTGATCATGGATTTTGAAATCCTCAAACTGATTAGTCCCCAATGAGTGTGATTTACCTTAAAAATGAAGCTAACCATTTTCAAGCCGAGACTTTTTATACTCAAAATACCTTTTTTGTGAGATTCTGAAAATTGGTTACTAGTTTTGCACCACGTTGTAGTAATAAAAATGTGTGTCAGCTTACAAGGAAAGGAGAAAAACTTCTTAACTTACCCTGTATTCCTCCGTCATGTGATCTGTCTCTAGCAGCTGGAGTAAGGAAAGTTGTTGGCACTTGACTGCTGCTACTACTACTAATACTAGGACCAATAGCAGTATGACTGTCAACATTGTCGGCTGGCCTATGGCTGGATGCCCCTGCTGGGGGTGATGACCTGGGTTGTGGTAAGGGAGGAGACAGACGTTCACGAGCACTGGCTTCTTGACATTCGTTGAAAGATGGGGGAGATGACTGTTCATCTGGGCTGCCGGGTTTTGGCGTATTGGAGCTTTTTTTGCACTTCCGTGTCCATTGTTCCAGTTGTTGATTAATTTGTTGTCTATTTTGCTGACGCTCTTCTGAAGACAGTTGCCGCTGCCGTGGCTGCAATCGTGGCGGAACTAAAGCTTTGATTTGAGCAAGTCCATCTACACTTCTCCGTTTCTGACTCGCAACAGATGACTGTAAAGATCCAATAGCAGGGGGCTCACTGACTGTTGACAGAGCTATGCTGCCTCGAGAACCTGCAAGATCATCAATACCAGGCCGTGCAGGCCCATTATGACCGGCTGAGGCTGGAATGACTGTCTTGTCTGCCAATGGCACAAATGCCAGGTGAGCAGATGTGGCTGATGGATCCATCCTAGAAATCAGTGGGTTAGGTCGAGTTGTTCCGGGAACTAAAGTAGGGGATGGATGAGTGGCTGGAGATCTAGAAGAAGCAGTCGACGTAGAGCTCTGGGAAATTGGTGGTGATGGTGGTCCCCATGGAAACAACTCCTGCTCTCTCAGAGATCTTGAATCACCAATATGTGTAGGGTCAAATACATCTCCTGCTTCTCCCTCTCGACACTCATTAGGACTGTAAGTCCGAGGGGGGAGCGGTGGGGGAGCATCATGGATTTTCCTAACATGATCCGTGCCATGGGGTGAGCTGGCAGGTGGTACCTTTTTTACTGGTCTACCAGCCAGGGGCCGGGGGGGTAGAGGAGGAGCTGATGTTTTCTGAATTCTTGGAGGCAGAGGTGGAGCCACCACTCTGTATGTTCTGGGTGGCAATAGGGGAGCATCTGACTTGAGAAAATTGAGTCCAGGAGAGCCAGCTGAATGCACAGTCATGTCCAAGTCAGCACTGCTTATTGGCTCTATATCTGCACCACCAGTGGCTACCATTCCATTGTAAAGAAGAGGAATACTTTTAGATTGACCACTGTCAGATTGCACATTTTGAAATGACCCTGGCAGGTGACCAGCATGTGGTTCAGAGGTGTCCCCTGAAGGTGTACATATCTGGTCGTCTTGTTCAGCGGACTCACCTGAGGTCTCATTAGAACAAATCACAGACAGAGATGTCCCTGAGTCTAAGCTGTTTAAGTGGCTTTTAAGACAACATTGTGAACCACTATCAGTGTCTGGCAAACTGTCTTGGTTTTTTACTATGTCCGCCATTGCACCCTGTTCAGTTTCATCCAATGAACTCGTAGCACTACTATTGTCTGTTTGAGCTAAAATCAAACTAATAGGGATAGGTTCTTCATGTATACAAGACCTTGGTGATGGCACATCAAGACTATTCATAGCTGCCAGGCCTGGATCAGTATGCCTATGGCGAATGAGGGATGACTGTAGTGAAAGATCATCTACTCTTTGTAGAGGGCTGGGCAAAGAGGACTGACGGTGAAGGACACCATTGGCTTTATTTGAATCTGTGTCTAAACCTGATGGAGGAATACATTTGAGGAAATAAATATTTATATACTAGAAATAACTCGCATAACAATAGTGGCGGGAACTTCCAATCGACTAATGTTACTTGACAAAAAATTTCAATCAATTAATGCAATTTATAAAAATCCCAATTAGTGCTATATTTAATTTATTTCTCATTTATAAAAATAATACTTACATATTAAAGAATTTATGTATTACATATAGGCTGCAGCATATTTATTTTGATTTTTCAATTGATTCGATTTCCGTTATTAGTGTTTTTAAGAATCCCATTTAGAAATAGGACTTGTATCTTGCACGGCTATTGAACACAAATTACACATTTTTGGGGCATTGTATTATTGCGCTATTAAACAGAGCATTACAGCCATACACACATATGCATACGGAGAATCATAACTTGGGATGATAATCAATCCTATTTATTTGCTTTGAATGATAAGAGATCCCTCCTTTATTTCAGATATGATGACTGAATAAAAATATTTTAAATGGCTGCTAAAGTATAGCTCATTGCATAATGGCACAGAAATAAATTGATGTATCATTAACTTCTGATAGATGAATGTTCTAGTTTCTCCCAGATTTGAAAGCCAATCGACTCGTTCCTATTTGTTCTTAAATGCAATCCAAATTATGTTTTGAAACAAGCAAGGACATAAGACATAATATATGGGTCATTAATTAAAAATAGCACTTTCTTGTCAAGCCAATGCAGTAAACAAAAAAAAGCTTTATGATATATTACTCAACCTCTTTTATACTTACTCCGCAGCAAAAGGTGTAGATTGGCCTTGAATTCGATAGAACCACTGACATTATCAGAAGGACTTTTCCTCATGAGTTCTAGAGTAAACCTTGCTGCCCTATAGAAATGTGAGGTTACAAATTCTATAACTTATTTACTAACACCAGGTTATGTTATTTGTGAAAATAATAGTCTAGAAATTTACTCCAGACAAAAGGACATTATTTATTAACAAAACCTTATGAAATTTTATTATCAGATCATTTATTAGTATTTTCTTTTTAATTTACTTCTTTCATCAAAATATATTGATGTTGAATGACCCTAGTAGAAAATGCTGGGAACAGTGCATCTGATATATTATGATTACATTTATCAGGGATCAGTTACTAAATATACAGATTTTATTTACATAACATTTTAAGATTTAATTATAACTATTGCGAAATGCATACTCACTTTTGTTCTGCACTTATTCGATCCATAATAGTCTGTAAAGGGATTGTTATACGCCCCAGAAATCTGGACATTGTGGGTCTGCTCTTACTAAATTTGTGCTTGACTTCAATTTCCAGAAGATCTGACAGGAAGACTTCCAAGGAGAATTTCTGAGGATTCACATCATTGTTTTAAGTATACTTTGAAAAATTAACAGTAAGGATGAAAATAGAGATGCCGTTGTCATACTTTTTTTTCAAAACCTAAATCCTAATTTTTTTTTTAAATTAACAGTTGGTTTGTTTTGAAAAAAAATTAATTATATGAATTAACCATTTTTTTTCAACTTTGCTTCTCTTATTTCATGACATGTGTTGCACATAAATTTTTATTACCTAAGGACAATCAATAAACAAATATGTGTTAATTTTTAGACTGCTCTGGATAATAAAAAGTGGATAGTGAAAAAGATTGAAAGAAATATTTTCTTATCTAAATTATTTCCTTACCTGTGATTCCCAAGAAGGATTGGCTGTATTAGGAACAACAGCTGACCGTTGTTTCTGGTAGTGATGCTTTTCTACTCTATCCCTTGGATTGTGTGGCAAAACTTGTAGTTTTAAATAAGGGTCTGGATTAAAAAACATGCCCTTTTTCAGGTTGTTAGCATGCACATCTGAGGAATAGATAAGCAGAAATTGTATAAACAAAATTCTCCCAAGCCATTTTCATATATTAAATTATATATTTTCTAACTTCAGTAATTTTGAAAGAAAAAAAAGAAAATCTTTGCAGCATAAGTTCAATAACTCAACTTAAATACATTTTATATGTCACACAATTATTATTGTAATATTTAAACACTTACAAATATCTCCTTCATATGCATGCAATGTCTGTTATTTTTAAAAACCAGTTCAAAAGCACTAGGACTGAGCCCAGTACTGACCTGGAAACATAAAGTATATGCACACCAGGCATATACCAGCACTCAGCAAAATAATGGAACCAGGTCCAGGTACAAAAAGAAATATGCTATACTCTCATTTTCTATAGCTTGTTCCAACCAAAGGGGAGAAATGAAAAAGAAAACTGACTAGCGACTAATGTGAAACTAAAAATGTTAATTAATTAAACGGCAAGGCTCTTAAAGTAATAATGACCTAGTTGTGAATTTTTTACAATTATTTGTCTTTGTACTTTATATTATAACTAATATTTCATGCAAACGCTGACTGGCTGATAATATTGAGTAGCCAAAATTTGTGTGTCTGTATCAATATCTAGGTTGTGTTATAGAGTTCAATAATAGCAATGTTATTTAACACTCCTCTACAATGATGTAAATGTAACATTTATTGACAGTGACTGAGACTAGTTACACTCTGAACAACAGTACGGCTACATACAATTAAAAAAACTTTGATTCATTTGGTAGGTGTCTGCAGTTAATTTAATATAAATTTTATTTTTCACCCAATAAACTTAAAAGTTGGCAACCTCCAGGTGTGTGAATAGATACCAAAAAAAAAAATTGACCCACGAGCCACCTCTACAGGATCTTCCCACCCTTCTTAGCCCTTATTTCAGCTTCCCTCCAACCTGTTCGAAATGACAAAACCAACAACTTTTTATCTAAAAAAAAAAGCTCTGACCCACTACCCCTTCTCAACACAAGTTTCTCAATTTCAAGGTATAATTCTGGTTTTGAGTTGCCACAACTTGACAAATGTTATAAAGGGGTCACAGCACTAAAAAATTTGACAACCAATGGGTCAGAATTATATTATTAATAAGCTATTTGTGTATTGAAGCCTTCAACATCTATGCGTTCGTGATTGCTATTGGTTCTATTCATGCACTATTCATATTCTAGAAAATGAGAAGATGACTCTTTTTTTTAACACTCTGACCTGCCGGGTAATGACTCAAAATACCCGGACTGGGTGTAAAAAAGCTGCATCCAGTTCAGCCCTAACAAGCAATTATCCAATTACAGACTAGTGCATAGTTTTGTACAAGAGATTGTGAACTGATCTGTAAACCTTTTAAGAGCTTAACACCAATAAAATAAGAGATTCAGTTGAATATATTTTTTTAAAACCTTATTTGACTTGCCTTCTAGTGTTAAACGGAAATGTCCTTGGTCTACTGTAGTATCTCGTGCAGATGACAACTGTTTTGGTGACTAAAATGATAATATATTTAAAATAAACTTACTTCATAACTCAATGTGTTAAGTTAAATTAGGTTATAAAAAGTGCATTGTCCTGCATGACTCTGTTAATGAGGAACTACTCTGGATGGTTTAAATAGCAGAAACAGAGATTAATGATTTGTTTCTATCTCAAATATGTAATTTTGTGTAAGCAATAAATGAGCATTACTTTATTACCAACCTTTAGACTGCTGTCCACCAGTGATACTGTGATAACTGGGCTTGTAGCAAGTACGTCTTCTGTGGTACCACTGATATACTTAAAGCACACAACTGTTTTTACTGATCAATGGAAAATGAGCATAATCTTTTCACAATGTTGTTAACCAAATTCAGCATTTACATATTTATCATTTCCTTTTGACAAAATCAGTTTCCTTTTATCATGAACCATGATTACATTTTAGTTCTGAAAATAGTTTTGGAAGAATAGACAATTTAATTATAGTAATGAAATAATTTTATTATTTTACATATTAAGGATAAAAATGCTATAAATCTGGACAATAAATGCAATTTATAAACTTAAATATTTTTATAATGCAGATTTTGAAGAATTTCATGGAAGTTAAGTTTTTTAAAAATAATTGAAGTAAGAGAAATATTTGCAATTAAACATAAAATTCTAATAAAATGTAAGCTGTGATTTCCCAACATACGTTCAGAAAATAAGTGTTCTATTGCATCCAAATCCCATGTTATAGTCCCTCGTGCTCCTCCACTTGATCCTCTTGTTTTACAATCTAAAAACTTGGAGGTATTTGTTTCACCTTTAAGAGAAAATTGAAGCAGTTTTTTAAGTGGATGTCACCTAACCCGAACATATAGAAAAATGTAAAAAGTTTTTTATTTAGTAATGCACTATTTATAACATATTTATAATATATTTTATAAGAATTAACAGATATTTTTAAGTTGCAAGTGTTGTTTTTTTAACGGAGTATAGTTAACCTCACCAGAGTTAAAAAGTCCTATCCAGTCTTGAGCACCTACATCTTCCTTGATGTCCCACTCAACCTTAACACGAGCGTCGTGACTTCTTCCAGGACCTCTAAGTACAAATGCAGTTTTGTCTACAGACAAACTTGACCAGCTTTGCGGACTTAGCATATTCAGGTTGGAATCACTATTACTCCGTTCTAGGATAGAACTATGCTCATTCCTAAACAATGCAGCCGAAGCACCTCGAGGGAGGGACAGGTCATCAATTGAACTGTAATCAGCACTAGTCCTTTCCATTTTTGCCATTATGATTTGACATTTAACAAAGAATTACTCTGTAAGGCTTTAATTTATACTTGCAACTTGTTCAGATATTCAATCCCTTTCAGTCTCCAAACCTTAAACCTTTTCATCTGCAAATAAAAAAAACTTTAAAAAAATTATTTAAATTTAACATTTTAACAATCTGGCAATACATTTTTTAAAATTTGTATTTATCACAGAATTGAGTCAGCTGATCATAGTCTGTGGCCAGCTTATGGAGCAGAATAGTTAATAGAGATACTTCTGATAGATAGTAATAACTGTAAAATACTATAGATGTAGAATTGTTTACACAACTTTATAAATATATTAACTACAATTAATTCCATAAAAGGCAAGTGTTACAATTAACCAGGATTTGTACCTAGAGTTTTATCATTTTCATATTTGTAAGCTTTGTGCAATATTTGTAAAGTGTTCTTAGCACATTTATCTGAAGCAGATATTTTCCATCTGGTAGACATAATGCCATATTTCTAAATCTATGTATGGGTGAATGGTAAAAGTCTATAAATTTTATTGGGACAGAAAATATGTATCCAAGGTTATTTCAGCATAACATATATATACTAAATATTATATGGGGAAACATTACCATCATTCATTATGTGTTTCAACCAGGGCTTTGGGACAGGCAAATTTTTTTTTTCTCTGCTCCAATTACATTTTTTTTAGCCCTGGTTCCTTAAATAGAAGAGGATGGGAAGGAATGGGGCCTAGTTTAGATGATAAAGAGGCTTAATCACAACAGTGAGTTCTGGGAAAGTCTATGGGAGTGAGGGTGAGTGGGGCGACTGATGAAACATAGGGGCCTATAGTAGGAGAAGGTGAGATAGAAAGTAAAAGTTGATGGTAATGGGTCAAGTAGAGCTTGAGAGGAATGTGTTAGAGGAGGGAGAGGAGATAAGGAAGAGGGAGGAGAGCAGGTTAGAGTACAGTAATAGGAAAGAAAGTAAAGAAAGGTGAAAGGCAAGGGAAGGGAAAAAAGGCTATCAGATGATGGGAGAGGTTAAGGTTTGAGAAAGAAGGGTGGGGATAGATTTTGGGGAGAGTATAGGGAGGGTAGATATAATAGTAGACATTGAGCAGGAGAGAAGCAAACCCTGCTCCAATCTTCAGCTCCACTACAATGCCCTCACTGTAACTGTCTGGTCGATCAATAAATAAAAGCATGTGTACCTATCCAGACAAAATTTCCACCATGGCAAAAAAATGCACATGAAAAATATAAGCTAAGTTGGGTTTTCATTATTGTAAAATAACTTTGTGTATTGTTTTTCTTCATTTTTACCACAGTATGTAAATTTAGCCGCATACGTTTTAGCTGAGGGAAAGGAGCAAGTACCAGCTGAAATTACGCAAGGAAATGGGGTGACGGCAGGTCATTTACGCTTCTAGCCACATATCTAGTGAGATACAATAAAGAAGCTTTGTTCGTCATAAAATTTACGTATCAGCTGAAACTGAAATGATTTCATTAAATTTTAATGTTTTATTCATTTTAGCAGACATCTTTTGTTTTTTTACACTGAAATCATCTTCGTTGCCATGACCCGTGATGGCCATGGGAAACATCATGGCACAGATTGTGTAAATTTACCCCTTTTTTTTGTACACAGCAGCCATCTTTGTTTCCATGACATATCTCAGACTGTGGTCAAATGGTGAACTGCCTAACCATTGCTAATGTAATTCAGTGTTCTGATGAATTTATGAGATGCCTTGATCTTGAAATATTGCAAACAGTTAACAGCTCTAATTAATAAAAATATAGATATGATGAAATACATGTTAAAATGAAAACAAATGACAAAAAAAAAAAACAGTCAACTTAACAGCAATAATTAATTAACATTGAATGTGCCAACTACACTTAAACTTTTGCAAAATATGTTTGAATGCTTCAGTTTCAGATTAAATATCAAATTAAATATTTATATATTATATATGAATAATAATTGGTTGATTTTGAATTGTGTATCCGTGACGTCATTTGCGTGGATTCACTCCCCTTATTTTTTAAATATTTTTTTAAATAGGTACATTTTCATTAATATGACAGAGGCAAATTTTTGGCAAAATTTTTATTGGTTGATTAATTATAATTTTTAAAATTTCATTGGTTGGCCTATTAAATATGTTAATAAGCGCCGCCATTTTTTAAGATAATCTTAGAGGCTGACCACGCTGTGTTTCATTAATTTTTGGATATTCTTTTCGTTGGAACCTGAAATAAAGTGTGTAAAAGTGTATTCCATGAAAATGTAAGTTGGGTTTTCATTACTTCTTTATTTTATAATTAATTTTGGCCACTTTTCTTTGTTTTTTTTAAATTTTCCTACTTTTCAGGGTCAAAACCCAGCGCCACGTTAGGCTAAGGAGAGTGTCAAAACGCTGGTTCCGATAGGGTCAAAACCCTGTTAGGGAGAGGGTCAAAACCCTGTTAGGGAGAGGGTCAAAACCCTGTTAGGGAGAGGGTCCAAACCCTGTTAGGGAGAGGGTCAAAACCCTGTTAGGGAGAGGGTCAAAACCCTGTTAGGGAGAGGGTTAAAACCCTGTTAGGGAGAGGGTTAAAACCCTGTTAGGGAGAGGGTCAAAACCCTGTTAGGGAGGAATTTAGGGTTCAGGTTAGGGTGAGGGATAGATTTAGATCATTTTTTCATTTTTAAAAACTTTTTATTCGTAATTTTAGCAAAAACATGAGTTATTTTATTTTTCCACGGCTGCCATCTTGGTTGTCCAGACCAGTGAACACGTAAAAGTTCGCGGGTCGGGGCAACCAAGATGGCGGTCATGGTAAAAGACGCGGATACATCTCTCAAAATTTACCTAATAATTTAATAATAATATGAATATGATGCTTTGCCACTTGTGAGTTAATGTTAATACTTTCTTTATGAATGAACATCTCATTACTATAATTACTGTTAGTATTCAATGGATCATACTATTATACTATAACAATTCACTAATGCTAAGAGACGTTAACTCAGAGGTAAACTAATTATGCATTATTATTTATTAGCAGTAGTCACTAAAAAGTGCTAACCCTCCGTAAAACCATTAAGAGTCAAGATTGACGTCAACAATCAAAATGTAAAATTAGTTAGTTTAATTAGTATGGCCATGGCTAATTTAATTGGGTTCTTCGTTATTTATAAGAAGGTTCATATTGTAATATATATTAATTAGTTAAAACATACCTCAAAATGATATCCATCAGAAAGCACCTTCATTTTCACATTTATTTGGAGCTTCATCCGTTACATTCATATTATTATTCTCCTTCTCTTAGAAAGCTTCCTGTTTCTGTTGCCATTTTGTGGATGTGCATTATTCTGATTTGATCAATTATTATCGTTGATTTCTTTTTAATTTAATAATAAAATCGCACTTATAAAGACATTTTCAATCGTTACTTTAATCCTAGAAAAAGTGTCATAATTTTAATTTAATTTATTATATATTTAAAATCTTTATTGTTAATACAAACTTAGTAATAAAGACTTAAGTAATAATAACGATGTTCATACATTGACCAAAAATAAGAAACATTAATTAATTCTTTTTTTAAGTAAAGTACAGCTTTGCTAAAGTACAGGTACAGGGACAATAATAACGTGTAAGTGTAGGCCAGTAATATTTTTATTATTTGATTTTATATGACCGAAAATATAGTGTCAATATTCTTTCACCAACCCCTTACCCTCTTCAGTTAGCCACTCTATTATTTCACTCCCCATTCTCCTATAGTAATAGTATTGCAAACTCCTTCGACGTCGACGACACAAACATCTGCACCTCCCACACCACTTTATTTTCCTTAAGTGGGACGGTGGATGACATCATATGTGAATGATTATTAATTATGCAATGTGACGTAAGCGATGCTTGGTAAGAAAAAAACTTACTGTATTCATCAATGATCAACCATCAAATGGAAAGACGTAATGGCCCGTGGACGATAATGCCACACCATCTCCCACACCACTTATTATATTGTGGCCCCGCCCTGCCCCTTGGTCACTCAAGTGCCTCTGTATGGATAATTTATTGCTTCACACTGCTTAAAATATTGCATTTTTCATAGAAATAAATGCTGTTTTAAAGCGAAACATGACACTTTAATCTGTTAACTTAAATTGCAAACGTAGTTGTTTAATCGGATGCCCATCAAAATTCTTTCCGATTAAATAGATTTTTTTTAATTTAAAAAAAAACAATTAATTAATACAACACAGATAACTTTGGCGCTGTAATTTTAAGTTAGCATGTTTACAATTTTAGAAAAAAAAATTTTGGTTAAGTTATTGAAGTTTTAAAGAATAAGGCAATCATTATAATTACGTTTTAGAATCAATTTTTTAAAATGCAAATGAGTTATACATAGCCTACTCAGAAGAGAGATTATTTTTTATTGCATTTGTCCAGAAATAGTATACAACTACGGTATCGTAATTGATTAAGCAACATTTTGGTGCGGTAACATTTGCTGTACGTCTACAGTATCCTTTTTTTTTTTTCATATTTTTAAAATTTGTGAAAATTGCTCTGCAGGCCATGTCTGGCATGCGTGCAGTATGTTGCCGAGCCATGAATTAGCTAATTAGAGCTTTAATTGAGCTTTCTTGTGAGAACATGTCAATGATTTTATCAAAGACTAGGCCATCTCCGTACTAAACATTAAATTGCAGAGCTTCTTCGTGTTTTTTGTAGTTTAGGGGCCCAATTTGACAGCAAGATTATGCAATCCATAATTTCTTCATAAAACTGTTACCCATCGACATCAGAGTTTAGATAGAATTGTATGAATGTTTCAAACTTTTCAAACAACCACCCTATATTCAGTGGCGTAGCTAGGGGGTGTGGACTGCACCGGGTGACACCATTTTCGGGAAAGGGGGGGGGGTGACACCAAATTGAAAAATTACATAGTTAGAAAGCACACACTGCTTGGTCTAACGTAATTTCATAAAAGGATAATTGATCACACGTACATTTTCCACACATGTAACCAATCCAAATGATACGGTGAAGGATATTGATTTTGATCAAGTGATTGACAAGTTTGCAGCTTTGAAGGAAAGGAATTTTTTTAATAAAGTAAATTTAATGTAAACATAACTATTACTAAACGTTGTTACAGTTCTTAAATATATTTACCTCTTTACCTTCAATTAATTTGTGTTTTTCCCCTAAGAAAAGGAAACTCATATTTTTGCCAGTTCAAGAAAATCATTTTAATTATTAACATACAATCACTAAATAAAATTAGCGATAACTGCGCTAAATAAGATACTTTAAACTACTGCAAGTAAGCCTACGTTTGGTGCATATATTTTCGTTTGTTTTACGGCAATAATCTCAATTTAAATATTGTGATTGCGAACCTGGGGAGGGGGGAAGCACTAATTGGGATTCTTATAATGTGCGTTACTCGAGTTGATGTTTTGTCAAGTAACTTTAGTAGATAGAAGCGTCACGCATTGCGGTCGCAATTGTTTGGCGGCCTATATAAAACATGACGCTATTGTCACTTTGATTGGGGGGGGGAGCATAAATCGTGGGCGCCACAGGCTGCCGAGTGAAAATGGTAGGAGCTGTCTGGGGACGGGCCTTAGCCTTAGTCTGCGGTGTATTGCCAAATTCGTAAAAAAGGGTTCGCAGTTAGTATGTCCCCTTATGCCATATCGGTCACCGCCACAGTTAGTCAAATTTATTATTTTGAACTAACGGTTCGCACGAACCTGACCGAACCAGCTCCAAATCACCGCTGGCCTTAGTCCTTAGTATCACCTCCCCCAGAAAATCTTTGATCAATTAAAAACGCAGGGCGGCACTTTTCAAATTCTTTGGATAGCAGCAGCTGAATATTTAGGCTTACTTTTAAAATAAATTAAATTACCACATGAAATTTCAATATTAGATCTAATTAATTTATTAATTTAACAGTATGATCAGCGTGAGGCCCCTAGCCCTACTAGCCTAGATGCACTTTAGAAAATATGGCTAATTTGTTAAAATTTTAAAAATACATTTTCTTCTTCCATTTCTCGGATATTTTTATTGTTGTTGATCTCGACTTATGTAGAAAGGATTCACATTGAGTCCTATTAACAATAATTAGCTATTGTACGTTTCCAAAATATTGGACCAAAATGTTTTGGTATATATACAAAATTTGGAAAACGGATGACGGAAAAACAACAAATCGGCCTGGAAGGGCGGGAGTCTATTTGTGGTTTCGATGACATTAAAATATTAAACTAATATATAAATTACTTTACCATGGCGTATGAAGAATCACACATTATTACACAACGTCAGGGTGACGCTTTAACTTTTTTAAGAACCTGTAATGCTTTGGATCACCTAAAAAACTCAATATGTTGTCAGAAATGGTAGGCCTAGCTAAAAAATTAAATAATAATTACTATCCTATCTATTATAAGCCTATATGTCAGTATATTTATATACTATATATTATATATAAACTATGACTATTGTTATAGTTATAAATTATAAGCCTGTGAGTGTGACTGTTGTTTAAACAAGTTTTTCTTCTCTCACTGCTTGGTGATGGTGTCACTGAGTGGTTTGGAGCCAGGGAATGCATCCCTTACCCCCCCCCCCCCTCTGTTTTTGTTACAGTACAGACAGTGTCAGTGACAAATTAACTTGGTGACACCTACTGATACTGTTATAACTCCTTTCCCCCTGCCCCCACACAATGACACATTGATTTGGTGGGGATAACATGTAACAATTTCCAGAAGGTCTACTTAGATGTAGAAAATACTCTCTGATTATTTAATTTCTGGAGGATTTTAAATTCCTCTCTATAAAAAATTACAAAAATAATGACGGTCCAAAAGAAATAATTGTCTGCCCAGCCTGGTTGGTTTTTCCTGGCCAATTTGCAAAAAACAGCCCCCAGTTTGCAGGGGGGCGCTGTGAGCCAGGCTACCACATGACCGCTGATTAACAGCGGGGAGGCCTCGGTCTGGCTTTACAGTATTCCATTTCGCTGGATTGGGGTTGGGGACGCCGCTCTTCGTGAGTGGTCGGTCAAGAGCTTCGTGCTCAGTACTGCTTCTGCCAATTGAGCGATTGTTTGTCTGTGTGACTGGCAGACTTATCTTAAGACTTACCAGACAGGATTACAGGAGCTCTACTAGTTCTAGTAGAACTAGTATTATACTATTTTATTTGCTATGCTGCAAGTTAATTTATTTTTTAATTTTTGTGTCTGATTTTGTATTTTATATGAACTTAATTAGTATAATTAAATTGATCATTGTTAATATCACTTGCTTTTTTGGTATGTTTTTGCTTGTATATTGGTTTTTAGTCCTTTGTTTCTTATTGTTCAACTAATGAGCCAAATATTAAAACAGATTAAATTTTTAAAACCATGTAATGGTATGTAACACTATAAATTATTATAACAACTGATATAATTATAAGCTTAGTATGTTGTTATAAATAAAAAAGTAGGAAGTTGTAAAATTATCTTATAAATTATATGATGTCATTGGTCATTGATATCACATTATGTAGAGTATGATATGCCACAAACATCCAAATCAATCAATGCTGTTGGTGTATCACAGTCACAGCTCAAACTCACAATAGCCCTGCTCTATTTGTTTGAGTTTGGTGGTCTTTGTATTCATAATTTCATCTGCACTATGTCTACTATGACTATGCTGTCTGTGCATTCTCTTCTACTTCTAGACATATATGAACTATATTTGTCATATCCTTAAGGCCTATATACTTTACAAAATATCTAGTATTAACCACCCCATGTCCACTGCCACTACTGAGTTCTTGTACTATACAGAAAATATTTACTAACATTGGACAACTTTTATGCCCGCAATATATTTTGCAAGAGGAAGTTGCTGGGGTTAATTAATTAGCCAATAAATTACACTTTTAGTTGTGCTTATTTATTATTATTTTTTGATACTAATTAGTAATTTCAGTCAACTGATCCCCTGTAGGCAACATTGATTGGCTTATTCTAATTATATATTGATGGAAGTAGCTTTTAAGAAAAGAAACTACAAGAGAAGCGATAAAAATTTACTATGCCTATTCTAATTTTATCATCACATTCATGGGCACGCTTAAAAAGAAATCCTACTTGCAGCCTTTAATAAAGTGACTTTTAAAACAAGGATATTGAGACATCTTGGCAACATGCATAATTATTAGAACACACAGACTTTATACAGAATAAATCAGTATTAAGATTAGGCTTGTTTTTAGGTATTCATTTAATTTATACTTAAATTATTTTAAGCGAAACCTTGACCCTATTCCCTAACAATTTTCCCTAACCCTATTCTTTAACCCTAACAACTTTTAAAACATATTTTTTATAGCTTCAAATTTTGTGAGGAAATCTTTTCATTAGGACAGTGTGAACATCGGCTCTGTCGGTAATTATTTTTTATTTAAAATTTTAGTTACCACTACCTGTATGTAAACAAAAAATCCTGTGTCTAGTTACAGGTTAAAGATTTTTACTAAAAGTACCTTAAAAAATAGATATAAATGCCTTTAAATTATAAATGGTCTCATAATGTCATCTCTATTTTTGGTAAAATTAAAAAATTTAATATTAACAGTGCAGATTTATTTTTGTTCCTTTCTGACTATTTATTTGCATGTACAAGTATGAAATAGACCAATTGCAGAGATATTATTTTTTTTCTTTTTGAAATTTTAATTTTCCTATTTTCTATGGATAAACTTTAAATAGAGGGAGGTGTGGTGCAAAGAGACACAATAGAGTGAGGTATCTAGAGTGAGGTGTGATTGAAAAAAGACACTAGATTGAGGTGTGATGTAAAAAGACACTAGAGTGAGGTGTGATGCAGACACAATAGAGTGAGGTGTGATGTTAAGGGACACAATAGAGTGAGGTGTGATGTTAAGGGACACAATAGAGTGAGGTGTGATGTTAACAGAAACAATAGATTGAGGTGTGATTTAAAAGACACAAAGTTTTATCTTATTTATGTAAATTTGCTGTAATGTTTTAAACGATGTAAATTTTACATTACAAATTTTTTTTCTTCTGCAGTCTATGTGCCAATAAATGTCATGGGAAATCATGCCCAGTTTGTGCAATGCCATCACGTTTCACCCAAGTTAGTGTTGATAAACAACTCTCTCACATGGCAGCCCTTTGTATGCAGATGTCAAACCTATTAGATGGTAATTATAAGATATTGCCTTTTGAGATAGAGTTCATATATAATTATGAAACCTTTAAGTCATAGCAAATTATAAAAAGAAAATGTTAACAATTAATAACCTTCGAATAATTTAAATTGCTGAATATAAACTAACATTCAATCACTGTGAAATAAATAATAACTTTAATATTATCACAAATTTTAAGAACTACAATTAATTTACTGCAGCACGGTTTTGATTTCACAGTTCAAGCTTGAAAAATTAATGTACCAAAATATTCAGGGATACAAAAAAATCTAAGGAATAAGAAAAAAGGAAGAAATAAAGGGAAATAAACAAATTTATTCAGATTTTCGGTACCATATCTCCACATGGTATGAATCAAATACTCTCTTACTAATGTTTCTTAATTTCTCTGTATTTCTTATTTTTTCTTATTCCTTAGCTTTAACGTATCCCTAAATATTTTGGTCCGTTAAGATTCTGTACCTTATTTTTCACAGTACCA
Source organism: Omphiscola glabra (assembly GCA_964017045.1). Classification (NCBI taxonomy): domain Eukaryota; kingdom Metazoa; phylum Mollusca; class Gastropoda; family Lymnaeidae; genus Omphiscola; species Omphiscola glabra. The sequence continues at coordinate 13,523,023 of OZ024794.1, read as the reverse complement.
ATATTTATATTCTTTCACTTTCTGTGAGCCTACTTCCGGCAACAAAAGGAAATCTCTTAAGTTTTTTTTACTGTGCTCTGACACTTGTCATACTTCTTTTTGTCTTGTTTTCTGATGAAGGCTCTAAGCCAAAACGTCCAAATCTTTTGTCCTGTCTATGAATTCAAGTTTAGCATACCTTGTTCTTATATTTCATTTACACAACTTGAATGCAGTCTGTCAATTAGTAAAATTTAGCTGACAAATGTATAGAGTTGGTTATAACCCCAAGCAAGTGTCATAGGTTACTATCTGCCCAACATTGTGTTTAAGGCAGGCATTATTGCCAATTTTTGGAGGCGGGCACTAATGGCAGGAGAGGATTAATTTCTAGTTTTTGTCAGGATTTCTTCTTGACCCTTCTAAATTGGATGAATCATAATTTTATTTGGTGTAAATGAGATTTATTTCTTAATCCCTTAAACAATTTTCATTAGGAAAATGTTTGATAGGTGAGAAAACAGATTGTGTTGCAACACTAGAGCAGCTCCCAGCCCAGCAGGATAAAACAACAGAAAAAAACACTAGCCAGCAAAAAGAAGATAGTAATCAGAAAACCCAAGTTCCAAAGACTGTGATCATTACACCTGAAGCTCAGTCCAGGGCTAAGCATAAAAATGTTAAAAAGAAAGAATTAAATTCTGTAAAAGAAAAAAATGAACCAGCAAAAAAACGTGCAAGCAAGCAAAAAATGAGAACATATTCACATAAAACTGAGCCACAGACTTATACCCCTTCTTTACGCTGTGATAGAGCTGAAAAATCAGCAGCAGAATCACTGGGTGAAACATCAATGCTCGAAAATGACCTTGAATCTTCCTTTGCCTTTGAAAGCAAAGATCTGCTCAACACATCTGCCAGTATCAACAAGAGAAAGCGTAAATCATATCTGGCAAAGCGTAATGCAAAAGGAGAAACACCATTACAAGTAGCAACTATTAAGGTAGGTTACTTTGGCTGATGTATTATGCATTTCATCCCACAAAAATTGGGAATTACCATGAATAGAATCTTAAGAAACAAATATAAGTTTAGGTCAATTGCAGTGACTAGGATGATATTGGTTATTGTTAGTAATTCATATATATATATTTTTTTTTACAGTCTGATGCAGAAAGAGTGACAAAACTGTTGGAAGATGGAGCCAATCCTAATGTCAGAGACTACGCTGGCTGGACACCTTTGGTGAGTTGTATAAAATGCTTAGTTTTTGTCATATTAATGCTTAGGATGGCTGAAAACAAAACCTTCCTGTCTTTAAAAACCTTTTGTGACAAAACATTTTTCCTTTTAGGCTAAAATAAATAAATGTTTTTATTAAAATTAGTGAGAATTGGGATATTTTGCCAAATGAGACCAACTTTATGAATAGGAAATCTTTTCTAGCACGAAGCAGTGAACCATGGCAATGCTGAACTAGCTGAGCTGCTGATAAAACATGGGGCATCTGTGAATGCTCCAGGACTTAACAATGACACCCCACTTCATGATGCTGTTAGCAACCACCATATAGATTGTGTGAAACTGCTTGTTGCCAAAGGGGCAAACACCCAAGCGAGGTATTCAAATAGGCCATTTTTTACTTTTTTTTTAGTAAGGTGTCTATTTTTTTACGTTAGCATGATCGATATTAGCATTCACCATCGAGATCTTTTAACATAACTTATGCATTTAAATATATTTTAAAAAATATTGTTTTCATTGCAGAAATCTTCATGGCCGAACACCTATAGATATTGCTGTGACAGATGAAATAAGAAAAATTCTATTTGAAAACACCACACCCACAATTCCCTTTTCCATTAATGCAGAGGTTTGTGGTATTAAATTTAGTAGATTTCATCAAATAATTAAAACAAAAAAAAAAGTTATGTTTAAAAATCATGTCAAGAGCTTGGGTTAAAAAAAAGATTATCTTGTGAAAATATATCCAAATGAAATCATATGTGGAAAATATGTTCATATCCATGCAATCTTTATTTGCTGGAATTTCATGTAAATTACAAATGGTATTCAAACTTTTTCATTTCTAAAACTTACTTCAAATATTTTTATTGGCATTGAAAGCATGGCTATAACATCATCTTAAAGCATGGCTATAACATCATCTTAAAGCATGGTTATAACATCACCTTAAAGCATGGCTACAACATCATCTTAAAGAATGGCAATAACATCATCTTAAAGCATGGCTATAACATCATAAATGGTGGCTATAACATCATATTAAAGCCTGGCTATAACATCAAAGCATGGCTATAACATCATCTTAAAGCATGGTTATAACATCATCTTAGAGCATGGTTATAACTTCATCTTAAAGCATAAATATAACATCATCTTAAGGCATAGTAGTTATAACATCATCTTAAAGCATGGCTATCACATCATCTTAAAGCATGGCTATAACATCATCTTAAAGCATGGCTATAACATCACCTTAAAGCATTGCCATAACATCTTAAAGCATGGCTATAACATCATCTTAAAGCATGGCTATAACATCATCTTAAGGCATGGCTATAACATCACCTTAAAGCATTGCCATAACATCTTAAAGCATGGCTATAACATCATCTTAAGGCATTGCTATAACATCATCTTAAAGCATGGTTATAACATCATCTTAAAGCATGACTATAACATCATCTTAAAGCATGGTTATAACATCATCTTAAAGCATGGCTATAACATCACCTTAAAGCATTGCCATAACATCTTAAAGCATGGCTATAACATCATCTTAAGGCATTGCTATAACATCATCTTAAAGCATGACTATAACATCATCTTAAAGCATGGCTATAACATTATCTTAAAGCATGGCTATAACACCATCTTAAAGCATGATTATAACATCATCTCAAAGCATGGCTACAACATCATCTTAAAGCATGGCTATAACATCATCTTAAAGCATGGTTATAACATCTTAAAGCATGGCTATAACATCATCTTAAAGCATGTTTATAACATCTTAAAGCATGGCTTGAGGTTTTATGCTAAGTAGTTATATTGAGCAGTAATCAGGTCATCAAATGTCACCTTTCAATCTCTGTTTCAAATCCAAATCTGTTCCATCAAATCTGCTCACAGGTTAAAGAAGTTGAGAAATCTTTGTTTTTTATGGGAACTGCCTTGTCTAAAGACCAACAGTTATTGTTAAAAAAGTGTGCCACTCTTCTCCATGCTAAAATTGTTGAAAACTTTAGTCCCGAAGGTAGGTAGCTTTTTATGTTGATTAGCTGTCATCAGTGCTTTTTTTGCACATAGTGTAATCTAAATTTACAGTGCAGAGAATTTTCTTTTTTCCCCCCAATACAATAACTTACAGAACCAAATTTAACAATAAAAGCAAATCACTTTTAATTATTAATATTGATCTAACAGGATACAATTATTTTTTTTCCATTTCCATTACTTTTTTTTGTATATTGCCTAATTTACAGGTATCATTTTAAATGAATAATCTACAGATGATGTAGCAAGCTAAAGTATTGGTATCTTTATTAATTAGTTTACATTTAATGCTTGCTTTTGTAAATGTATACAGAAGTTTTTAAAAAAATTCTAGTTACACATCTGGTTACTGGAGTAAATGCTGAAGGAATGTGTCCCAGAACTCTTAAATATTTGCATGGTGTTTTGGCGGGGAAATGGATTGTAAGCACAGCTTGTAGGTGGATTTTTTAAAACCTATTTAACACTCATCATAAATTGTTCTTAAACTTAAGATGTAATTAATTTAAGCTGTTGCATTAAAAATTGCAACTGATAACACATTAAAAGTAGGTACTTTAAAAGGAAATTGCTTACACATTAAAAGAAGTTACTCTAAATGAAATTGATAACATATTTAAAGTAGGTACTCTAAATGAAATTTTTATAGTGAAATTAAATGACGTCTACCTAACTATATAGCAGCAGTTCTCAACCTGTGGGTCGCGACCCCTTTGAGGGTCGAATGACGGAAAACACATTTACTCTACAGTTATGAAGCATCAACGAAAATAATTTTGTACTCGGGGTCGCCATAACATGAGGAACTGTATTAAAGGGTCGCGGCAAAAGGGAGGTTGAGAACCACTGCTATATAGCATTCCCCTGCACGGAGGCAGGCTTCATCAGAGCAGAACTTTCAAAATTATATGTCATGTTTTTTAGATTTTCAGAAAGTTATAATATTTTTAAAAATTATGTAGTAAAATTATTTTCCCCTATTCATAACAGATTACAGATCGGTTCTATGTATTTTACTGTATTAAGCACACAAAAATATGTCAACAAATATAATATATTCTTTTATATGAGGGCTAGTAAGTTGCTTGGAAAACTGTAATTTGATCTCTGAAGACAAATTTGAAGTGCAAGGCTGCTGCTCAATGAAAAATTCTCTAGGACCACAGAAAGGCAGATTAAATAGGCTTCAGCAGGTAAGAAAGGCCATATTAATTTCTGTATCCATATTATCTTGAAATAGTTGTACAAGAAATTTGTCACATATCAAACAGTCATTAATGACATAACTATGGCTTTTTTTTTTAAAGGTTTTAAAATGTTTCTAAATCTCATTTATCCTGCTACGGCAACAAACAGAAAGAAAGTGATTTCACCTTAAATTTAAGGTTTAAAGGAAGGCAATTTGTTTTCTTTCAAACAGTTAAATTATTAAAAGATTTTAAAGAACTTGAAATATTATATTTTTAAACTTGAAAGTGTATATTTCCATTTAAATAACAGCATAGAAATTTTTATGGAGTAGATTAATACTCTTTGCTCTCTCTCTCTCTCTTTTTTTTTTTTTTTTTTTGAAGCTTCCTGGCTTGTTTGATGGCTGCCAGTTCTATTTTCATGGTAAATTCAATTCACCCACACCATCACGAGAGGAGCTAGTGAGCCTTGTAAGACTAGGAGGTGGAGTTCTCCTCACCCGAGAGCCTCGACTCTACAACCTTGATGATTACCCATATACCATCCCTTACCATGCCTCAGACAACAGCACTTTGGCAGATTGTGCGATTTTTGTTGTGTATGATGATCACTGTCCTAATCCACCATACACTGAAGCTCAAAGAATGTCATATCTCCCAGCCTCTTGGCTTTTAGACTCTGCTGCTGCATTTACCCTGTTGGATAAGTTTTTGTACTTAAAGCGTTGATGAAGCTTTTGCTAAACAACTGGTCATTTATATTTTACAGCAAGATTTAAGAAAGACTGGTTCTGTTGTATTAGTTTATAAAATTTTGCTTTAATGTGGCATATTTATGGTGAAATATTGTCAAATAAGGTTTGTCATATGTAAGACCGGAAAATGTCACATCGCATTATGCAATGTTACTATTTTTAGACAAGGTTTTTTGTAAAACATAGCCGCCAAAAATGAATTTCAGCATATTTATATATGGCAGTATCAATTTGTTTGTGAAATATTACATAAAATAAAGTTGTAAACAAGTTTTTGTCTAGGTTAAGGCCCACTATAACATGGAAGTACCAAACAGCTTTTGAGAGATTGGCCAAATGGAATACATGGATGTTTTATTAATATCTTTCTGCCGTTTATTAGCATTGGCCAAACTGAATGTTCTATTAATAGATTTCTGCCATTAAATGACAAACCCTATACTTTTAAATTAAACTCTTTAAACAATAAAGTATATATTGAATTACATTTGTTTATCCATTTATGGCTTGATTGGCCTTAAAAAAATTAGATTTTTTATTAAATTTCGTGGTGAAATTATGACAAAGATGTGTTGAGATTCTATAACCATTATCTTGCACACATACCGTATTTTACATACTATAAGAGGCACCTTAATTTTTAAGCAATTTAAAAAAAAAAATTTTTTTAACCATTTTTATATTAATTTTGAGTATAAGAATAAGACGCACCTTAATTTTGGAGGCAATTTTTCAAAGAAAAAAGTGCATCTTATAGTCCGTAAAATATGGTATATGTTTGTCAAAAGGCACCAGCCCCACATCCCATGTACATAAGTAATATATGTAAAGGTCTCATTTAATTTTTCAGAATGTTGGTGCCAGCACATAATTGTCAAATTATGTCTTTTTGCCTTTAAGACCATTACAGTACATATTTTATTTTTCCATTTAAATTAGAAAATTCCATTTCTGAAGTGTTCCCTTTGTATGTCATTAAAATTTGAATAATGTACAAGGCATGTAGTTAATTTTGTGTTATTTTAGAATATGTTTGATTAATCATGACCAAAAAAAAAAAATATTCTTTTCACATGAAGTTTGAGGTCATGAACAATGAAAGAAGCTATTCATTCTCAACTTGATATTTATATATCGGTAAATATTATTAAGTACAAATCAAAATTTAACATTTTCTTTTATAAAATAAAACATCCTAATATTATTCAGTAAGTCTTGTGAACATAATTTTAGTTAAAAACCAATTTAAATTTTTAAAGATGTCTTATTAAAATGAAAAAGGTATTCATCAATGCCAAAACTATGGCCGTTAAACAAAATAAAATAGGATTCCTGGCTGGAGCCCAATCCAAAAGGGGTTATTATAGTTATCCTTAAATTATGGGCTCAGTAAAAAATCACTATAAATTCAAAAATTCAAATCAAATGTTCAAATTTATCCCATTAAAATCAGATGGAATTTGCCATGGATGTTTAAATTTTTACAGCTTTTGTTGCTGGCACCGAAAGAACTTATTTTTTTTTACATTTTACAGCAGTGAGTATTATAGGTTGGATAATGAACTAACTTTATTTTAAAAGTTGCCCCACTTAAATTAGTTGAGAAATGCCAAAGATAAAATGTTTTAATGAAAATAAAATTGGGCACCTGACAAAGAAGTGGCGATTATATGTAGGCCTATAAATTCACTGGTATTTTTAAAGGGATTATAACCGGTATATTTAATAAGTTTGGTCTAGTTGTTTCAACTCATGTGAAATCTCACAATGTAAACAAAGCCTCTGTGTTTGCCTTTGGCCATTATATGGAAAATAAATTGTAGAACCTCCTACACTTATTTTGAACTACCCCGTTATCTAGAAACTTCAAAAATGTCTTTACTTTAAATCTGATTTCATAAAATTTGAGCAAAAATCACAGCTATGTGGAACAAATAGATTTTTATGGATAATTCTACTATTCTAGAAAAATATCCGGCCCGATGACTGGATGTTAATGTTATTAGTTTATAATCAAACTCTATTTTAATGTTACATGCAGGGTATGCTTACCAAGTGTGGCCTCCATTCATCACTTCTCAAAGAGCCCCATACTGTTACATACAGAGTATGCTTATCAAGTGTGGCCTCCATTCATCACCTCTCAAAGAGCCCCATACTGTTACAGAGTATGCTTGCCAAGTGTGGCCTCCATTCATCACTTCTCAAAGAGCCCCCATATTATCTAAGCCTACTGGTATTTATAAAGTGGTCAAAATTATAAGTTGTTCAGTTTTCATGTCATGAGAGAATATTTTTCTTATTACAACTTTTAGGATAAAAAGATTTTGACAAAACTTGCCAGAAACCATAGATGTAGGTCTGGAGGCTGGACTATGTCAAATTGGTTTTCTTGTTAATATATAGCCATTGGAAAAATTTACTATTTATATTTCACAAGATTTTAGCTTTTATACTATAAAAGTAAAAGAACAAGAGACAAAAAATAAATATATCATATTTGACAATTTATTTCCATTGTAACATCAAAAATTATTACTCCACAGGTTACAGTTTGGACAAGTCTAAATCATAGACTCTCACTGCACAATCACCACCACAGCTTGCCAGCTGTAACCAATTTGAACTTTCACCTCTATAGCCCAATCTGCCTAGATGTGATCGGAAAGTGAGTCGATTGACTGTCAAATGGTGGGCTTCACTGCAAAGAAAAACACTTTTTTAAAAACAATACATGTTTTAGTTTCATAAAATTATAATGGCAAATTAATAATTACAGAACTCTGCAAGTACTTAAAATGATAAATAAGATAATGGCTGTTATGAATAACAAAGGAAGAACGAAAAAATTCAACACAACAAATTGATTCAAGCAACTACACATTTGTGCTTACTGGTTCATCAATGTAGAAACTTCTGTCCATTCATTACTACTTGGTAGCCAAGTATAAATAAATATTTGACCATTGTCCATTCCAATGGCTATCAAGTACCTAAAGAGCATTTCAATGTAAAAAAAAAAAAAAAAGTTTTTTATGAAATGGGAAATTGTGAGACTCAGAGGACTTATAAAATTATTGAGCTAATTAGGGCGAATAGTTTTACACTTTGACAAATGAGTAAAAAAAATTATTTATATCTGTAACATTGCAAAAAAGTATTGTGTTAATATCTTAAATTCAGTAACTTTGTCTCCTCAAATATACAATTGACTCATAAGAAAATTAATCAATCAAATTTGTTAACTTTAAACTTAATAAAAGTATAGCTAAATATATTTTACAAAGTTAATCATAGTTTAAGAGTCCTTAAGAAAACCCACCTGTTATGTACAAAACATGGAGCAGCAGCTATAGCCGTAACTGAATCAGGTAATGTTAGTGATGACACTGGGACAGGGGAGGAAGTGTTACAGTTAATTGCCTCAGTTGACCATACCAGCACCTAGATATAAAGTCTCAGATTACTTATGTTGCAAACTTTAATTATGATTAGGTTAAAAACTTTTAACTAAAATTTTATGAAATACCCGATATATAAAATGGGATATTTACAATACTTTTGGTTATATAACTCAATAGGGTTGAAGATATTTAACCTAAACACTTGGAGAAGAGAATTGATCAAAATAACAACCTTTTTATCTCTTGAACCAGTAAAGAAAAACTTGTCATCTCTGGACCATGAACATGACCAGATGATCCTGGAGTGACACGCCTTTTTATCCACATGGGCTTTTAGCGTAAACATATCACCTGAGAAAAAAAACAAAAAAAAACTTTGCAAGCAAGAATCACAATAATTTTGTTTATATGTGGAAGAAAATTTCATTAGCACATTTTATTAGTGAGCACAGGCATAAATGATTCAATTTAAGACACTAACTTACAGATGTATAACATACAAAGTACATGGAGCCTGTCTTGTTATCTGTGGCATCCAAATGAGTATAATAAACAATTTTATGAATTTCCATGATCCAATTTAAATTTGTAAACAATACTTGGTTTTTATTATTATTTAAAATAATATTGAATTTAATAGATTTTTTGTTAAAAAAGAAAATCTAATGAACAAAAATTTTAACAAAATGACATAAACTCAAATAATCACTTCTTCAGACCAAGTGAGACATTTTCAAAAAGATGGAACTTTACTTCCTTGGTGGCTGCAGCTAAGGACTTCTTATTATTTTAACAAAATCTGAGATTTGTGGTTGATTTGTGCTTTGATGCTATGTTTCATGTATGTCAGGTACAGTACCGGTACATAATAATTAGAGGTACTCTGATACTCGCTCAGGGGACTGTCATGCAAAATGCTGTACAGGTTCAGTTGTGACAGTATTATCATGCATACAGACCTGTTTACCCTCAAACTCTTAAAATCGTACAATATCCTCATAAAATTATTCAATACATTATCTTAATGGTAAAAATAAACATACAGTATATATAATGTATACACTTCAAAATCGTACATTGTACGCCAAAATCGTAAGAGTAAACAGGTCTGTGCATATGAAGAGCATATTTGTTATTACAAAATAGACAATGGTTCAACTTTATTTTCCACCCTGCTTATTAGCAAACCCGAGTAGATTTCAAAACATAGATACATAAAATATAACCCACCAGCACCTGCTTTGCTGTATAAAGCCCAAGTTCTGTCCCTTGATACTGCCAGCAGCTGATCACCTTTATTGCTGAAAGCCATCTGTGTTACAGTAAGTGTGCACCCACTGAGGGAGGCAATGCTTTTCTTGGATGTCATGTCCCACAGTAGGATGTTGGCATTTTCAGCTTTTGCTGCCTTTAAAAAGGAATTAACATTAGATCATGTTAAATGAATATATAATGCTAATGAGACCTCAAGGAAATATTATATTGTTACAATATTGTGATATTAATAAATAAGTTTGATTATAAGGAAACAACTAATTGCTATCAGGTAATTTATATATTTTTTGTTCAAAAGTCAAATATTTTAATGCCTTCCATTTATGGCAATTATGGAACAAATGCACCTGACCTTGCATGCTGATGCCAGCATTTGACCATCTGGGCTTGCAGCAAGGGTGAAAATCTCATAGCCATGGCCATATAGCTTTGCCTCTTCAGGCCAAAGAGTATTTTGTAACAGTAAATCTTCACTGGGAGGACCTGGCATTGACAATGCATATAGATTTTAAAAATAAAGTAGAACATAGAGTGCGGGCACTGGAATGTCAGGTTAGCTTCGTTAATCTTTTCATTTACCTCATAGAGGGATGCAGAAGGGATATTCCTTTTGTAATTATGTATTGGTGCAAAGAAGCCAGGCAGTGATGTGTCCATTTACTTGTGGATTTGAGCTAACTAATTTTGTTAGAGAATGTATGAAATGGTTAACATGAAAAAAACTTTATGTTTATGTACGATATACGTCTACAAATGAAATGTCTTCATTACTCACTTTTAAGATCAATAGCATTAAAATAATTTTCTGGATATTGCCCTTGTTTTGTTGTTTGTTCTTGTTCTTTCTGACTTTCTTTGTCACCATCAATGTAAACAGCTTTATTAGATAAGCCAAGAGCTGGCACATTAGCACCTTCTGGTAATGACAGACATTCCTGCATAGACAGACGGTATAGTTATGAAGTAGTTAATTTGTTAAATAGTGTTCAATTCATGTGTAAAAGAAGATTGTGAATTTTGTTTGAACAGCTACAGTAAAACAGTTTGACATAAACAAATCTTACCTCACGACACAAACAAATCGTACCTCACGTCACAAACAAATCTTACCTCACGACACAAACAAATCTTACCTCACGACACAAACAAATCTTACCTCACGTCTTAACTCTTCAGATAAATCTTGTCCACAAATGTGACAAAAATTACTGATGAAGTTTCTAGGTGCTTTGAAAATACGAACAAGCTTTTCATCCGCCCCTGATGCAAAAGAGTATTTTCCCAACATAGCTAAACACTGGAGATCATAGCCATGAACTTGAGGTCTGGCAATTTCATACCATGTGGGCTGAAATATTTTATTTGAAATGTAAGACCCAATTTAGAATTGAAATAATTTCATATACCACAATAATCATAAAACCAGAAGTAATTAATCATAAACAGATTTAGCTGTGATGATGAGCATAATTGTTTAAAAGGAGTTGAAAACCAAAATGGTATATTTTTACGGTTTAATTTTAATAGGTTGTCCTGACAAGAGTAGGAAACTGGACACATGGTTTACTAATACAAATTTTCTAATTGGTGAATGCAACAGTGCTAACATTGACCTTTAGCTTGTCTCTTATCCATGTTGCATGCAGTCTAGTGGTCTGATCTACACTTGCACTCAGGAGAAAGTCACCCCCTCCTCCAGACCAAGCAATGTCAACAACTGAACCAAAATGACCTCCTCCTGTAACTTGAGGTTCCCATATTTTTGTGACCTGGAATTTAAAAAAAAAATTTGAAACAAAATAATAAACAGAAATGAAATGCATTGAACAAAATGTATATTGATTTGGTATCAATTTTTAACCCTCTTGAGATGGAGCCTTTTTGGACTGTCTGTGCTAAAAAGATGGAGACCTTTTCACAAGCCCTACACTTAATTTGCAAATTTTTTAATAAAAAATAAATTACTTTACAAATATAAAACTATATATTCTTGTAGGGAATTGAATAAACTAATATGATCTTTATGAATCAAACTGAAGTCTCAACATTTATGTTAATGAGATATCTTGATGTGCATAATTTATACATGCAATCATTTTTTTTAAAACTTAGAATAAAATTCTCTAACTGGCAGAATTTTGTTAAATTTTATGATTGTCAAAACCTAAATAAATCTTTACCCATATTTGAGTGAAAAATTGCATAAAATATTCCCCAAGGGCTGCTTATGCTTTTTGGCATATTTCAAGGTCACATTTTTTAAAGCGTTTATAGGGGTCACTCGGTACAACAAAAATAATTGATATTAAATGAACGAACACAGTAAACTATCAATGGAAGCCACCATTAAAATGGCAAGATGAGCAAGAAATGCGAGAAGCAATCTGATTAGCTGATACAAAGACCAGTCAGCCAATCTTAATGCTTTTATTACTGGGCCGATGAATCTGCCTTTTGTCTCTTTCACCATAACACTCTGGGCTGATAGCTCGGCCCGGCCGTCTCAAGAGGGTTAAAAATATAAATGTACAAGATGGCACTTAATCAATTACATCTGGATATTGTGAAAGCCAGACTCCAAACTAATGTCTTGGGATATATTAAAATTAATAATTTCATTAGACAGTTTAGAAGATGAAATATAGCATCAATAATTTTAGGAGCAACTGCTGCAGAATTAATAAGAAAGATAGAAATCATTCTTGAAGCTTTTAAAATGATTTTTCCTCACCTTAACATGATAAATATAAATAAACACAGTGAAACTGTGTAGCTCCATCTCTCAATGTGCAAAGCTGTTTGTCAACATAAAGACAACTTACCTCATTAAAATACCACTGGTTGAAAGCACCTTGATAGCCATGAGCTAAAATGGACTTGCCACAAGGACTGAACAGACCACCAAAGAACCCCAGGGTGTTTCCTCCAACATCACCAACACGAACCTGTTGGACATACCAAGGAATAACCAGCTGGGAATGTTTAATAGCCTAGATATCATAAAATACATCTTCATCATCAAGTTATCAAAAAGAAATGTCCACAAACCTTTCAACATAAGCTCCCCGAAGTGCTCACCTGTTCTAACCACATCTGTGAGTCTTCATCGAAAGACCAAAGTATCATTGTTTTATCCATCGATGCTGACAGCAATTTCATTGGCTGATGTCGACTGCCATTCCCTGCATGGTAATGTTTATGTTATAACACTATTTTAACTGAAACAATTAGCAAAATATATTTTAAGCTGGTATACAGCTAAATTTAGAGCGTAGCAGATTGAAATTTGAACAATAATGACTATGTCCTTTTTTAAATATTAAAAAAAAAAATTATACCACCATTATATAAATTGTTTACCTCGAATAACAGATGGTTGCCACTTCACACTGTAGACCCAGTTCTCATGACCAGATAGAACAGATTCTAAAGTCAGTGCAAAATATAGTTCTTGGTCTGAAAAAACACAATACCAAACTTAGAAGTTACAAGTCTACATGTCCAACAGATTCATGACTGACACAAATGCTCCTGGAAAATTAAATTACATTTGCACATATTCTATTTCCATTCATCAGTAGCACACCATTAATCAAATCCAACATAATTAATACAAAAACATCTTAAACATCTTAACTCCTAGGCAATATACATCTTGAGAATATTTTTCATATGTCAATGGGATCTTACAGTAAATTTTCTTAAAATTATAAGTCATAAATACCTGAGCCTGAGAATGAAAGAATTGTTTCTTTAACTGCAATGCTCTCATTTGTCTGCAGTTCTGATATGGCCTTGACATTATTTGAATCGGATAAGTTGTTCTTTCTCACAAACTTCCAGATTCTGATGAGATGATCTTGTGCGCAGCTTGCAAGAAGAATGTCTCCATTGTCTAAAGTAAAAAAATAAAACAAGAAAGGCTATTGAAAGATCTTTAATTATTAGTTCATTTTCATTTAAACAATTTTAATTATTAGTTCATTTTCATTTAAACAATTTTAATTATTAGTTCATTTTCATTTAAACAATTTTAATTATTAGTTCATTTTCATTTAAACAATTTTAATTATTAGTTCATTTTCATTTAAACAATTTTAATTATTAGTTCATTTTCATTTAAACAATTTTAATTATTAGTTCATTTTCATTTAAACAATTTTAATTATTAGTTCATTTTCATTTAAACAATTTTAATTATTAGTTCATTTTCATTTAAACAATTTTAATTATTAGTTCATTTTCATTTAAACAATTTTAATTATTAGTTCATTTTCATTTAAACAATTTTAATTATTAGTTCATTTTCAGTTAAACAATTTTAATTATTAGTTCATTTTCATTTAAACAATTTTAATTATTAGTTCATTTTCATTTAAACAATTTTAATTATTAGTTCATTTTCATTTAAACAATTTTAATTATTAGTTCATTTTCATTTAAACAATTTTAATTATTAGTTCATTTTCATTTAAACAATTTTTATTATTAGTTCATTTTCATTTAAACAATTTTAATTATTAGTTCATTTTCATTTAAACAATTTTAATTATTAGTTCATTTTCATTTAAACAATTTTTATTATTAGTTCATTTTCATTTAAACAATTTTAATTATTAGTTCATTTTCATTTAAACAATTTTAATTATTAGTTCATTTTCATTTAAACAATTTTTATTATTAGTTCATTTTCATTTAAACAATTTTAATTATTAGTTCATTTTCATTTAAACAATTTTAATTATTAGTTCATTTTCATTTAAACAATTTTTATTATTAGTTCATTTTCATTTAAACAATTTTAATTATTAGTTCATTTTCATTTAAACAATTTTTATTATTAGTTCATTTTCATTTAAACAATTTTAATTATTAGTTCATTTTCATTTAAACAATTTTAATTATTAGTTCATTTTCATTTAAACAATTTTAATTATTAGTTCATTTTCATTTAAACAATTTTAATTATTAGTTCATTTTCAGTTAAACAATTTTAATTATTAGTTCATTTTCATTTAAACAATTTTAATTATTAGTTCATTTTCATTTAAACAATTTTAATTATTAGTTCATTTTCATTTAAACAATTTTAATTATTAGTTCATTTTCATTTAAACAATTTTAATTATTAGTTCATTTTCATTTAAACAATTTTTATTATTAGTTCATTTTCATTTAAACAATTTTAATTATTAGTTCATTTTCATTTAAACAATTTTAATTATTAGTTCATTTTCATTTAAACAATTTTTATTATTAGTTCATTTTCATTTAAACAATTTTAATTATTAGTTCATTTTCATTTAAACAATTTTAATTATTAGTTCATTTTCATTTAAACAATTTTTATTATTAGTTCATTTTCATTTAAACAATTTTAATTATTAGTTCATTTTCATTTAAACAATTTTAATTATTAGTTCATTTTCATTTAAACAATTTTTATTATTAGTTCATTTTCATTTAAACAATTTTAATTATTAGTTCATTTTCATTTAAACAATTTTTATTATTAGTTCATTTTCATTTAAACAATTTTAATTATTAGTTCATTTTCATTTAAACAATTTTTATTATTAGTTCATTTTCATTTAAACAATTTTAATTATTAGTTCATTTTCATTTAAACAATTTTAATTATTAGTTCATTTTCATTTAAACAATTTTTATTATTAGTTCATTTTCATTTAAACAATTTTAATTATTAGTTCATTTTCATTTAAACAATTTTTATTATTAGTTCATTTTCATTTAAACAATTTTTATTATTAGTTCATTTTCATTTAAACAATTTTTATTATTAGTTCATTTTCATTTAAACAATTTTAATTATTAGTTCATTTTCATTTAAACAATTTTTATTATTTATGTTACATTTATAATTTCTGGTGCATTTTAAACTGAAAGTATTGTAAGTTACTTTCTGACCATAATAATTTACCCTTCCTCAAATAATATGTTTATTTCTCATTATTAGTCAGCTTTGAATATATTACCATCAGATGTGAGATGTAAATCTCTAACCCAGTCTTCATGTCCTGATAGAACAGTTACTCTGATAAACTGAAGCAAAGATATATAAAATAAATAAATAATTCTTTAAAAAAAAAAAAAAAAAAAAAGCATATTTTAATAATAAGACAAGATAAGGTTTTTTTATTGATCCAAATTAATGGAAATGTTTTTTTAATTATATTGTACACATTTATTTTCAGCCCATGCATTCTTACAAAGACAAACATTCTTAAAACGAGAACAATTTAAATATTAAATACAAGACATCTGAAGCATTTCTCAGTGCTACAATCAGTGACAATATTCGCTTTAAGAATGATTCTTTAGATTCAGTAATGTTCTTAGATTTACTTTATATTTTCTTTATGTTAGGCACTTCAAAGATTTATGGCATGCTATGAACGGGGATTCAAATAGATTTCTTAACCCTGCTTTCATTTATTAAATTAAGGTCAAATGTTTAATTTAATGCCCAGCTTGGACATGTACATTTCAGTTGCATGAAGTATAAAAAAATAAAATAATAATAGCAAATCATCAGTAATACCTGGTGGTCCAAGCCTCTCATGTAGAGGTTAATGTTGTGGTCATCGCAGCCACACACGATTATAGGTACTAGAAACAATAAAATTGTTTAAGGAATAAGGGATAATAAATGAAGGACTGCATCCAAGCTGTGTGAAAGAAATAGTGCAAAAAGGTATGTTGAAGCTTGGAATGAAACGACAGGACAATGAAAGGAGAATATTTTTTCAAGAGACAAGACAAAACAAGAGGCAACAAAGAAATAGAATTAAAAATCGAGTTTAAGGTTGGATCTACATTTTTGTTTGGACAAAGTTTGAAAGCATCATTATTTCTAGTACTCTCTTACTAGCGATCCTCAATTTCCTTATATAAAATATAAGAAAAGAAAAGGTATTTTATATATTTTTGTTGGTTACAATCAAAATTTCACATTATGATACCTCAATTCTTTTAGTTACTGCAATCTTTTGGATAGTACACGTTTCAGTTTTGGACAACGAAACATCTGTCAATAATATAGCACTTTTGTTTCTACCATTTCTCTCCAACATGGCAAACGCCAGACACTTTTGAAATGGTTTCTATTTCAAGCTTCAACATACCTTATTACCTACAAATTAACAACAAAAATACAATGCTTTATATGACCTTTTTTGAAATTGTCACTATTACACAAATTTTTTATTTTATTCAAATGAATTTGGTGTAACATGGTTGCTCATTAGATACAAAACTACTTTTTCAGAAAAAAAATTATCAGCAGAAAAAATGAGTGGGTTAAAAAGAATGTAAAACAAAGAAGGCAAGAAACAAAACAGTTACCATTTGTTCCTGGTATTATGAATGTTGAGAGTGACAATGCAAAGCCTGTACCAAACTTTAATACTTGCTCTTCTTTGGCATCTGAGGAAGAATTTCGC
Source organism: Omphiscola glabra (assembly GCA_964017045.1). Taxonomy (NCBI): domain Eukaryota; kingdom Metazoa; phylum Mollusca; class Gastropoda; family Lymnaeidae; genus Omphiscola; species Omphiscola glabra. Next base: position 13,505,657 of record OZ024794.1, on the reverse strand, counting down.
TGTTGAGTTAGTCAAGTGGGTTGCTTACCATAAGAAGTTAGATAATATGTTTTAGAGGTAATTTGCCATGAGGTAAGCCATGAGCCTACTTTTTACTTTCCCCTTTTGTATATAAAATTTCAATAATTAAAAAAAAATATTGATTTTTCCATGCTAGAACCAGAATGTTTTCTTGAATTTTATTACCCCAAATTCTTTCCAAAACTAACTGTGCAGTCACAACCACTGAATTTGTTCAGTTCAAATAAAAATATTTGTGCTCATAATAATAATAAGAAATGATTACCAGAGTTATATCTACTCCAGATCCGTACTGTGGAGTCAGTGGAGGCAGATACAATGAGTGTTTCTCCAGCAGTAGAGCTCAGCTGGCCATCTTTAGGAATATAAAGTGCCGACACGCAGGTCACAGAGCCCTCATGCCCTTTAAGGGTGCACACAGGCTGATTTAGTTTCTATTACATCAAACATCAATTAAAAAAAAGTAGTCAATAAAAGTAACAATGTAAAATGTAAAAAATAATTCACTTGATGATGAAGAGTGAAAAAGTGTTAGAACTGCTTACACTATAACTGAGTTAACCCAATTTTTACCTTATATTCTCTTAAAGGATTTGAAATATTTAATGTCATTTTTAAAAAAAAAAAAACTGCAAACACACTATTCACTTGACATCACCATTCCATAATTTTTATTTACCGCTTCTGAATCATAAGTCCAAATATTTATGGTGCTATCAGTGGAGCCAGAAACCAATTCAGATTCTCCTGTAAAAAAAAAAATTAACAAAATAATGCAGGTTTAGCCAGTGAAAAGTTATCTACCTAAAAAAAAAATTAATCACTTTTTCAGGTGTACGTGCGAGGAAAAGACATTTTGAATTAACATAATTTCTTTAATTCAGACAGCTAAAATACTTTTGCACCAAATTCAGTAAAGATTAGAAGTGGACAAATTGGAAATGTGTCACAAAAAAAACAACACACCTTCAGTTCCGTTTTTAATCCAAGTTACACAATTAACTCTGTCTGTGTGCCCAGTGTATGTCCTAATAATGCCCCCAGTGATGGAAAATCCCTGAAAAAATAAAATGCATATGTCTGTTGAATAATATTTATATCTTTAGAAATTCTTATTCTTTTTTAAAAATACTTAGTTACATCCTCATATAAACACAAAATACTGACTTGATAGAAGGAAATGAGCGAAATAAAGTATGGGAGAACCTGAAAAGAAGGATGCAGCAAAACAACGAACGTTTCAGCAAGGAGGCTTCTTCCGCCAACCAACAACAGTAAAAACAATGTCAAATAAAAATAAACACTTAGCTGCAATGTAGTATCCGAGAGGACAGCAAGAGGAATGTGACAGAGCATAAGTAGATGAGAGATTAAATACAGGCCAAAATGGGATGGAGGAGGGAAAGTAAGTCAACTTTGTAACTGGTTATAACAGGGAGGGTCGGAGAAAAGGTTTAAAAAGTGAATGAGAATATGAAAGTCATGCTATGTAGTGTCAAGGTTCTGAAAGTCTGGATCAGTTTGTTTTTCAAATTCACCCAGTTTGGTGTGTTTGTTTAGTACAAGACATAATGGCAGTGATAGCAATATCATCTGAACCCTTGTGGTCACTTTTGAGATGGGACAATGCTTATCTTGCGCAATATTATGGAGGTGTTCAGTCATCTATCAGAAAGGCGTCATCCAGTCTCACCTAGACGCCATCTGGCCGAGGATGCATACAATGGCATAGACAAGATTGCAGCTAATACAAAGAAAACCGTCCCTTATCTGAAGGGAAGGGAGTGTGTTGAGACTTGATGACAAAAGATTAGGGTTGCAATGGCTGCATCCACATGGATTGGTCCCAAAGTAATAGGGGGCAGCATGGATGCGACTTCACACAAGGAGGTCTCACAGATTTTTATCACGTCTAAATACACTGAGAGGCAGGAAATAGATAATGTTGTGGGTGTCAAGGTTGTGAGGAGAAAAGAACATTTTTTAAGGAAAACATGTTTGGCTATGAGATTGTGAGGATGATATGTGAAAACAAGTTTGGCTATGAGATTGTGAGGATGATATGTGAAAACAAGTTTGGTCCTGTTGCAATTTGGAAAAAAACCTGAAGGCATCAGCACAAGTAATATTTTTAACCCTTTGAAGGGCTGATGAAAGTCATGTCTCCAGGTAGGACCTACATCAGAAACAGTCAATCAATTCAAGTCCAAAAATTGTCAGACTGGCAAAGTCGATGAAGACAAAGTAGTTGAGAAATGGGAATAGAGTCTTTACAAGTTTATGGTGGGAAGGGAGAGTAGATTAAATAGCTGTGGCTGTCTGTAGGTTTACAATAGGCAGAGATGAGTAGGCTGTCTTTGTGAAGGGTGACCGTAATGTCCAATGACTTGATAGAAAAAAACATTAAACCAAAAACTGCCATAAAGATTATAAATAACATTATGTATTATGAACTTCTGTGACACTATATTGGTGTTTCTGCCAGATCTGGTTAATCCAAGAGTTTTGAAGATGTTTAAACTCTTTAAAAATTATAGACATAATTATTTGTAGAAACTGCCAAATAACCACAGTGTCATCCACGACCACATTCAAAACAAATGAGTAATAGAAAACTATATCCATATTAAGTATAACTAATTCACTCTGCCTAGGTGGGGCGAGTAGACCCCTAATAATAATTGGGGTTTCCAAAGGCTCAGCGCAACAATCTTCACAGTGCCTGTTTCCAGTCTGAATAATATTTATTTAAATGTTTAATTTTTTTTACTGAAGTGGCTAAGGCTACATTCCTCCTAAGTTATGCTTAGGCTTATGTGAGCAAGGAAGCATTGCATTCTACTCATCCTGTATTATGCTTTGGGTGCTTCTTGTCCTACCACTTGACTAAATAATTTCATCATCATCATCATCAGGTCCCGTAGTCCTTCGACCGTTGGGGCGCCACAGATGACATGTACACTATTCTTCTCCATTCCTCTCGGTCTTCTGCCCTACACATAGCATCGCCTAGCTTTGATCCCATCCATTCTTTGATATTATCTTCCCATCTTTTTCTTTGTCTTCCTCTTCTTCTTCCTCCTCTTGTAGTGCCCTGCAAGATCTCTTTGGCGAGCCCTTGTTTTCTGGTCACGTGGCCATACCACTCAAGTTTGCGCTTTTTAACAGACGTCAGGAGGTCATCGTATTGCCCAATTGCTTGACGAATCCTTTATTTTATTTCCTCATTGGTGATATGGTCTCTACAGCGATGCCAAGAATGCCTCTGTAACATCTCATCTCCAGCGTCTTTATTTTCCTTTCAAGTTCTGCTGTTAATGTCCAGGACTCACAGGCATATAAGAAAATGGAGAGGATTAATGAGCGCATCAGCCTGATTTTGGTGCTGAGGGCTATATTTTTGTCGTTCCATATTTTCTTGAGCCTCTTTAGTGCTGTTGTGGTCTGCGCAATCCTGGCCATCAATTCGGGCTTGGAGCCTTGTTCCGAAACTATTGCTCTGAGGTACTTGAAGCTGCCAACTGTCTCTAATCTTTCCTCACCGACCTTTATTTCAGTGGTGATGCCATTAGTGCTAATCGTCATCATTTTTGTCTTTTCTGCACTGATTTGCATGCCAAAGGAGGATGAAGTCTTGTCGAGACTCTTTACTAGGTTGGCTAGCTCTTCCTCGCTTCCAGCCAGTCCGTCTATGTCATCCGCAAAACGTAGGTTGGTGATTGTTCTGCCACCAATGCTGACTGTCCCTACATGCGTTTCTAATGCATCTGACATAATTCTCTCTAAGAAGATGTTGAACAGGGTGGGGGAGAGCAAGCACCCTTGTCGTACTCCAACCGTGGTCTTGAACCATTCTCCAATGTTATTGTTGATGAAGACTGCACTGGTGGCCTTATCATAGAGGCTTTTTATCATTCTGGTTAAGTTTGTGTTGATGTTCTAGTGCCTCATGGTGGCCCATAAAGCAGCATGCCAAACCCTGTCGAATGCCTTCTTGAAATCTACAAAGACTTGGTATAGGTTTTGTTGGTGTTGAGCATATTTCTCACATAGTATCTGGAGGTTTAGGATCTGCTCAGTAGTGCCACGGCCTTGCCTAAAGCCCGCCTGTTCTTCAGCAATGATTCTGTCGGCATATGGTCTTAGTCGGTTCAGTATGACCTTGAGCATGACCTTGCTTGGGTGGCTTATTAGGCTAATGGTGCGATAGTTTTGGCATAGCAGTAGGTTACCTTTCTTGGGGAGGGTGATGATGAGAGATTGGGTCCATGATTTGGGCCATTCCCCTGTCAGCCATATTTTGTTACAAATATTGGTTAGGGCAATAATTTAGTAATAAGTTAAATAAGTAATTTAATAAGGAATGGTTTTTAATATGTGTCTATTCAACAATGTGCACAACTGTACATTATATAGCATGTCAAAGTGCCAAACACCGAGGTTGTGGAATGTGCCACTAATTTGTATGTACTCCACTCTCAGTGTGATATGCTTTTGCTGGCTCATCTGTACAGAGCTTTGTTGCAAATCTTTATGGATAGAAATACAATGATGAATCAAAGAAATGAATGAAATTTTCCATTCAGCTGCCTCAGCGACAGTCTTTTATCTTTTGTCTCTAAATAGTAGATGCTAAGCCTTAAACGATGGCATTCTGTGTTAGTATTGTCTCCTCCCAAGGAGTGGCAGCTCTCTCAAAAAGTCTTTGACCAATTTTTGTTTTAGTCACTTTTATATTTTCTAATACTTATATGTCTCATTTAACAGAGTTATCCCATAATAATTCAAGGAAAAAAAGGTCAATAACAGCAATACGTGCCATGAGGTGAGTCTGTGTAAGATTCTCTCCCTTTTTTTTTATCTTGGTGTTGTTACTCGAGTTAACTATTCCTTAATATGACGATGAAATGTTTTAAATTAAAATTTCATTGATTGGTTAATTATAAGATTAATATTTAAATCTTCCAGCATTTTGGAAATGGGTGATTTTCTGACAACTTTTGGATTTTATTTTTGGCGGAACCTGAAATATAAAGTGTGTAAAAGTGTATTCTTTGTAACTGTAAGTTAGGTTTTCATTACTTTAAAATTATTTTGTATTGTTTTTCTTAATTTTTACAGTTTTAATTACAGTTACAGTGTAATGTAGTCACTCAAGCCACACACTTGTTTTAGGTGAGGGAAACAGCATGTACCGGCTGAAAATACGTCAGGGAAGGGGCGACTGCAGGTCATTGACAGTTCTTGCCAAATATGTAGATGGATCAATAAAGTAGCTTTAAGGCCTACGACCCCAATGGAATTTTTTTTATTTGTACGGCGGAAAAAAACTTTCATTAACATTTTTGTCCTATTATCGTTACTCTTGGTTACATGTTTTTTTTTTTACACAGCCACCACCTTGGCTGCCTTTAGAAACGTCATGGCGCAGATAGTGTAAATTTACCCCCCAAAAAATCATAACTTTCTTTACTAAGAAGACAACCATAAATTTGTTATTTGTTTGACGCTTTTTTTTCTCTTCAAAATCAAGCACCCTAACTAGGTCTTAAGTCTTACTACTATTAGTCCTTACAGTCAGCGGCTGATTTTGGGCAGCGTATCCGTGATGTCATTTGCGTGGATTCACTCCCCTTATTTTTTTTATTAGAGTTACATTTTCATTAATATGACGGAGGCAAATTTTGGGCAAATTTTTATTGGTTAATTAATTATAATTTTTAAAATTTCATTGGTTGGCCTATTAAATATCTTAATAAGCGCCGCCATTTTTTAAGATAATCTTAGAGGGTGAGCACGCTGTGTTTCATTAATTTTTGGATATTCTTTTCGTTAGAACCTGAAATAAAGTGTGTAAAAGTGTATTCCATGAAAATGTAAGTTGGGTTTTCATTACTTCTTTATTTTATAATTAATTTGGCCATTTTTCTTTGTTTTTTTTAAATTTTCCTACTTTTCAGGGTCAAAACCCAGCGCCACGTTAGGCTAAGGAGAGTGTCAAAACGCTGGTTCCGATAGGGTCAAAACCCTGTTAGGGAGAGGGTCAAAACCCTGTTAGGGAGAGGGTCAAAACCCTGTTAGGGAGAGGGTTAAAACCCTGTTAGGGAGAGGGTCAAAACCCTGTTAGGGAGAGGGTCAAAACCCTGTTAGGGAGAGGGTCAAAACTCTGTTAGGGAGAGGGTCAAAACCCTGTTAGGGAGAGGGTCAAAACCCTGTTAGGGAGGAATTTAGGGTTCAGGTTAGGGTGAGGGATAGATTTAGATCATTTTTTCATTTTTAAAAACTTTTTATTCGTAATTTTAGCAAAAACATGAGTTATTTTATTTTTCCACGGCCGCCATCTTGGTTGTCCCGACCCGTGAACACGTAAAAGTTCACGGGTCAGGGCAACCAAGATGGCGGCCATGGTAAAAGACGCGGATATCTTTCTCAAGATTTACCCAGTCAGCTATTATTTCAATTTCATTTTGAAAAATTGGTAAATGTGGAGAGATGGGACCGCTCACCCTAACCTGAACCCTAATTCAATCCCGCAAATGACGTCATGACCCTATCTTTACACATTAGCCGAAAATTTTTTCTAGTACCTGTTATTGTTACGTTACATGTAACTAACTGTAACATACGTAATACTACGTCCTACTCAGAGGTGCCAATACCATTTACCAAAATTATATTTTACAAAATACCTCTGGCTGGTAAATTGCAATAGCATTACTGTAAGCAAAACAAATTAATCCATTCCTTCCCCAGTCTGCGCTGAATGGACATCTGTTACACCCGGCACTGGTATAACAAATACTTAAAGGTGCCATCAGAATTCAGCTTCAACAAGACTGAAGATAAAGGGTTTCCCTATTTACCGAGATAAAAACATATTCATATACTTTTCCAGATATGGGAACGTTTGGTATTTGTGAACATATTGTTTAATTTCCACTTAAAATTAAAATATGTGAACGTTTAGAAATCTTTGCCCGTCTTAATAAATGCCAATGAAAATTTAATTTTATTAATTCGGCTTAATATTATTGTTATAAATTGATAATATTGTTATGATACAACGGCCCCGGCGGTAAATGTAGCCTAAGATCAATGGATTTGTTACGTTTTTCATGACGGTAAAGTCAAGTATCACAGTCGGCACTATGGTAGCTGTACATTCTCTCATAGCAATCAAGATATGACTAATGCCCATAAATTTCATAGTGCTAAAATGAAGTGTCGTCCACGGATTAGCGACCACTGCTCAAACAACCCAGAATAAACACAGGATACACTTGCTAAAGGCAAAGTGTCAACCGATTATATCATTGACTCCTTTAGAAGATGTTGTGTACGATTCTACAATGCCCGCCTGAGTATGGGAAAATGAAGCCTAAAAATAATGACTGGTACGAGGCGCACTGGAATGTGATGGAGCCCGTAACTGAGAGGAAGAGAAGAGACCTACTTGCCAATAGGGATGCACCTTGCGCTCGAACACTACAGGCTCTCCGAACTGCAAAAAAAAAAAAAAAATATATATCCCAGCAGACTGCCCGCCACTATGCCAACACTAACTGGCTGGACCTTTGCAACTGTGTACAATTGGCTTCCGACTACGGGGCTGCAAGGAGTATGCATGAGGGCATCAAGAGGGTATTATGTCCATACGCTTCAAACATAACACCCCTCAAGTCCAAGACAGGTCAAATTATCGAGAACCCAAACGATCAACTTAATCGTTGGGTAGAGCATTATCTTGAACTATACGCAGCAATGAAATGTAGTCACGAGGTTGCTCTAAATAATATTCCCCCGTCTTGTCAAAATTGGAAGAACTAGATGTTGCGCCAACTTTGCAGGAGCTCGAAAGGGCAATTGATTACCTTGATGATGGGAAGGCACCAGGGATTGACGGCATTCCCACGGAAGTTCTCAAAAAGGGAAAAACTACACTACTTAAGCCCTTACATGAGCTCCACTGTCTGTGTTGGGAAGCAGGTCGCATTCCCCAGGACATGAGAGACGCCAACATCGTAACATTGTACAAAAATAAAGGGGACCGAAGTGATTGTAATAACTAACGAGGAATTAATTTCTCTCCTTGGCTTAGTTGGAAAGACGTTTGCCCATGTTGCCCTTAAACGATTGCAGAGTCTGGCTTACCGCATCTACCCAGAGTCCCAGTGTGGTTTCCGGAGTGGGCGATCAACTATAGACATGATATTCTCGTTACGCCAAATGCAGGAGAAGTGTGAACAGCATATGCCTCTTTATATTGCTTTCATAGATCTGATAAAGGCACTCGAATTGGTAAGTAGGAGAGACCTGTTCAGTATCTTGCATAGAATTGGTTGTCCCCCATGACTGCTAACAATCATACAGTCATTTCACAAAAACATGCACAGCACAGTAAGCTTCAATGGTACGGTCTCTGAGGCATTCTCAGTCAGCAGCGGAGTAAAACAGGGTTGTGTACTGGCACTAACGCCCTTATCAATTTTCTTCTCAGTGCTCCTTCAATGTGCCTTCAAGAGCTGTGACGATGGAGTGTACATCCATACAGATCTGATGGTAGGCTGTTCAATATCGCCTGCCTTCGTGCAAAGACCACGGTAAAAAAGGTAACAATTCGTGAACTGCTGTTCGCTGACGATGCTGCCTTAATATCACACACAGAAGAATGTCTTGAACGACTAGTTAATCGTCTATCACACGCTTGTAAAGAGTTTGGACTGTCAATTAGCCTACAGAAAACAAATGTCATGGTTAAAAAGCAGCGTCCCCTCCAATCATATCTATTTAGGGCCATAATATGTCGGTTGTTGCACATTTCACATACATTGGATCCAATATTTCTAGTTCTCTCTCCTTTGACGAAGAGGTAAACATCAGGATCGCAAAAGCAGCAGCAACTATGGCTAAACCGAATAAGCGGGTGTGGAATAATCTCAATCTAACTGATAAAACAAAACTAAGTGTATATCAGGCATGTGTGTTTAGTACGCTCCTATATGACAGTAAAGTGTGGACCACATACACCAGTCATGAGCGGAAACTCAAAGATGTCTGCGTCGCATTTTACGCATTCGATTGCAGGAAAAGGTGCCTAACACAGAGGTCTTGAAACGTTCTAAAATGTGTAGCATGTTCTTCGCTCTTAGCAAGAGGTGCCTTCACTGGTTAGGCCATGTAGGGAGAATGGAGGAAGGCCCTATTCCAAAGAAGCTGATGTATGGAGAGCTTGCAGAAGTGATTCGACTTATTGGACGGCCATGCTGGAGATTTATGGACGTTTGCAAAAGAAACGTTTTTTCAAGACCTCTTTGAAATCAAAGAATGGGAGATAATTCTGAGCAACGTTCCAGCTGGCGAACAACAGTGTATGAAAGAGTAAAAAATGCAGAAGATGCGCGAAACGAAGCCCATGCAACAAAAAGAACAATACGAAGGTCAAATCTAACCAGGAGTCAAGATTCTCCTGCGTGAAATGCAGTCGAGATTGCCATTCCAGGTTTAGCCCAGTGAGACATTCGTTTAAGTGTACATAGCTACTCCATCGTCTCGCGAAGACGGAAAGAGGCCATATATAAAGTCAAAGTAAACGCAGCCTTTAGTGTGTCCTGTTTACCGATGCCATAAACGTAGACACTTGTGACTATTTTTAAACTGCTACAAATGCAATATGGCTGCTGTAAACAAAATATATCCAAAGAAACAAATCACCAAAAGAAAAAGTACCCGTTAGAATTTCAAATCACGAATATGATCATTTAATGCATTTTGCATAGTAGTTACATACGAGTTAGGCCTGCGCAATATCTGGGTAAATCACGCATAATTATGAAAATAGTAGATAAAGATAGGTGAAAACTTTGAAAGCACAAAACAGGATATTCCATTGTCAATCATCGGAGTCAATGGCGATGGACTTCGGGTGGACGTATAGTGAAGAAGCCTACGACATCAGCAGAAAAAACAATAAACAAAATAGAATAATATTAAATTATGTTTACATCTTATAATTCTCCGTTGTGAACGAGTGTATAGAGTGAGTAACTAGGATTAGTCTAAGTCTAAGGCACTCTGTCTAAATTATGATGGTAATATGAATATCTTTTATAAAAAAAAGAAATTTTCTTGTTTCTCTTTCTCAAGCAAAGATGACCATGGCGATAATAGGCTATAAATATGTAAAGTCAGCCATGAGTACGCAGGTGACTTGCAAGTCCTATTTGTGCCTCAAAAGATTTTAATGTAGGTCACATGCTGTTTTGGCTTCTTGTTGGATTACAATTGATTCTACTTTTCACTTCCTGTGCGCTTTCTTTGATTGTGAACAGTGCATTTACTTTCTGAGGATGTGCTCCTCCAGTGAGTCTGCTTCACCAGCTTGTATGATCCATAGCAAGTTTTCCTCTGTATTAAGGACTTTGTCCTGCCACCTTATGCCAAGATTACGTAGACAGTGTAGACAGGGATGGTTTTTTCGTCTAGCATGTCTGCTGTGCATGGTCCAGGGATCATAAGCTAGCATATAGGAGAGATGTTAATATGATTGCCCCATATACTTTCAGCTTAGTGACAAGACAGAGACCCCTTCACTTTGAGACACTCCTGCGGAGCCTTCCTAATGTAACATTTTCTTTGGTAATTGGGTTGTTGATCTCATCATCTATTTTCTGACCTGGAGGGGGTGCTGCCCAAAAATGTGAATTTTTGCAATGCTTGGTGATATTGTCCCTTCACTGGTATGTTAGGTTCTTTTTAAGCTTTTCCTCAGGCTGGCTGGTGCAAGATCTCTGTTTTTTTTCTAATTGATGGTGAGGCTGTAGTTGTTTCAGGCCTTAGCAAAGCGATCAAGTATTTGCTGCATTTTCAGTTCCAAACTTGCATTTAGGGTGCAATCATCAACAAATAAGAGGTCTTGAATAAATGTTTTTTAAATTTTCATAACGGCTTGCAGTCTCCTAAGATTAAATAGCCCTCCATCTCTCTCGTATCTTATAGGAATGCAATCAATATTGTCCAGAAAACCATCAGTCAGCATTGATGAGAACACCATGTTAAAAAGTGTTGGGGCTAGAACACAACCTTGTTTTAAATAAATCTTTTATAGATGCATTCACATATACTATCTTAACTATAAGATACACAATATAAGTCATTAGATTAATGAATTTAATGGGAGGGGTGATTTGGATTTTGGCTGGCAGGTTAGGGCATATAAAAACATCAGTAGTCACCACATTTGTTTAATTTATAGTGTTGCAGCAGTTTATTTAGTCAACAGTTTTGATTTAAATTGTACATATTTTAATCGTAGAGACATTGTCATCCATCTCAAGTTTGAAGTATAACTTCATTTACTTCTTTTATAATTTAATTGTTTCTTTGAAGTTAGTGAAGGTTCTCCTACTCCCCAAGATAAAACCTTTGCATTTGAAATCAGATGCATTTCTGTTGTGCTACAGGGCTAACCAAGAAATCTTTTAAGAAAACACTAAAGCCTACCTTTCATGTATTTTATAACTTATAACATTGTAAGTATATAAAAAGAATTTCATTCCGATTAACTTTGTTTTTCAGTTGGGAATTACACCATTCAAAATGGCGCTTGTACATTGGAGGATATTTGAACTACCAAAACGTTTGAAAGTATTGGTTTGTGAATACTTCAGATCATTTCGCATCATCTATATGTCCTTGTTCTACAATCAGTTTACCAGCTGGAATACAGCAATTGATACTGCCTTTGAACCTATGTTTTGGCTTGTTGACAATACAACACGCTTCATGGGACCGGTAATTATATTAGATATATTAATTTTCAAGTATGATATCTATTTAAAACAGAACAGCATTTATTTGGCTTAAACATAAGTTAAAAAGAAGTAATTTAATTAAAACCTAAACCATGTCAGTATTTTTAAGGAAAGTTTTACAAAAGGTTGTTTTTGCTTCTTTGTCCTCTTTGATATCATCTAGTTTGAATAATCGTGCAATGAAAAATAACACTGAATGTTTACATGAGAACTTACAATTGTTTTATTATTATGTTTTAGGGGGAAATGGATTTTGATATAAAGTTTAAAATAAATTTATTAGCTTTTCCAAACTTGCTATGAATGCTTAATTTATTATAGAAATTTAATTCTAACAGCTTGGATATAGTAAAGATTATCTAGATTTGGGGGAAAATAATGCACCAGATTATATCATTAATCATTTCCTTTCTTAAAAGTAAATTAACTGAAAATTATTTAGCATTGGCAGGGAAAACTGCAGACATCTTAAAATAGATTTGTATGCTATTTGTTTGTATTTCAGATCATGGTGACACTTGTGGTTCTTCTGACAACTTTAGTAGTCATGGTCTTCTACGTTTGTATTTTCCCCCACATTGTTTATCAAAGAGATTTATTTTGGACAGGCTTCCACTTTTTTTTCGCCCACTGGCTGCTTGTGAACATTATATTCAATTATGTGATGGCCGCATTCACTAAACCTGGCCATCCTTCACAGGTAACTAATTAGGATAGAGCAATGTGCAGGAATGCATCACATTTATTTTAAAATGTTTAGAACATATTGGTATAGATGAAATCTATTTTACTGACCTGGATAGGGTGCTGCCCAAAATGTGAATTTTTCAAAAATTCTTAATATGTTGCTTTTTACTATCTGTGAAGCCTTTACTAAATCATTGCTGGACTTAAAAAAAAAAAAAGAACTGAGTGCCAAACACTATGAATTCATATGAAAGATTTTGCAAAGTGTGTGAACCAATAGCAGAGAGCTATTGTTCTTTAATTTCAAGGTATTTAAGGGCATTTTGTAAAGTTTTGCTTGTTATAACTATAACCTGTATCAAGTTATAAAAATTATTTTATTTTCAGAATGTGTCTGAAGTGGTATCTATATGCAAGAAATGCATTGCTCCTAAACCACCCCGTACACATCACTGTACAATATGTGCTACATGTGTGCTGAAAATGGATCACCATTGCCGTATCTTTTACTCAGTGATTCCTTTTATATGAATGACATTTTTTGTTAATTTGAGCACTCTTTTAAAAACTCTACTTATGTGAAGCGGAAATAATTCAATGGTGACACTTTTGGATTTAATTAGTTAAAACACGAACACTTTAAATCATAAGCTGACAAAATTCTTGCATCCCTTGTAAAAATAACTTTTTTTTACAAGCTCATTGATGTCTTTGTTTGACCTGGATTTGAACTCCACTTCTTTATAAGTAACTATCCTCTCTTTGATGCTCACAAACGTATTTATACGCTGGTAATCTTTATTTCAAAAGTGCTTCACCACTACTTTTTGTAAATATTGAAATATGAATACACATATTCATTTAGTTAACATTATTATAGCATTTTTTAACCTTAACCTCAAGCCAGCTTGGCTGAATAACTGCGTTGGCTTTTACAACCACCGCTATTTTTTGCAGTTTGTGTTCTATATGTGGTTTGGTACAGTGTATGCAAGTATAGCTGGCTATGATGTCTTTAAGCAACATTTTTTTGGAAACAAGGTTATTGTGAGCCTTAAAAATAGAAGTATTACATTTTTAAAAAAAATTGATACATTTATTTGGGCCAACTACATTTTTATTTTATTTGGATTGTAATAGATAAGGAACCATTATTTTCAATGTTTTTAAGGCTTATAAGATCATATGTCTTTCAAAGTTAAAATGCATAAACTTGATGCCTTTTTCTAAAGCCAAATAAATTAGATATTAATTAAGACCTTACTGACATTATTTTTTTTTCTTTGTAGGAGCTGATAGTACCAGCATTTTTCTTTCCTATCAATATGGCATATCACATGTGGAATAATCCAAACAAAGTAAGTCAATTGGGATTCTACTTTTTCAATGTGTGGAATTACTGCTAAAAAAAGATGTCAACTTTCAATTCAAAGAAAAATGTAATTAGTTTATGAAATGTTTATTATTATTAGCGCTAATTGGTTTATGACACTAACCTTTTTTTACAACAAAAACCCCCCAACAAATAATAGCATCATATATTATAGTGTGAAGAGCTGTAACTGCATTTTTAGACACTTTAGTTACATTTCTTTTGGTGCTTTAGTTATTAAATTATTTTATTCCGCTTTACGCTGTGATGTTAATGTATTTTTGTTCAAGTTTACTCAGGTGGAAAGAATGGGGAATGAGTCAGTGCATACAGACACAGAGATTGGCATGAATGAAAATGAAGGGGAGATAAAGGCGACACTGGAAGGTCAGTTTCTACACAGTGCTGTAATCTTACAATTTCTTCTATGCGCTGGTGTGGCTGTGGCCTTGGGCTTACTGGGTGTGTGGCACGCGCGGCTCATCTCCACGGGACAAACCAGCATTGAGCAGCATATCAACAACAAAGAAAGGGCCAGATTGAAGAAGAAAAACTTGGTATGTTGATTTTTTAAAAAAAAAGGCATTTTTTGGTATTAAAATTACTCACAACTAAATAGTTGAGGTAACCTTTTTTTTTAAGGATTTTAGGAATAAGATCATGTATTATATCAAGTTAACAATCATGGAGAACATAATATATATATACTCCATGATGTCAATGAACTGAATTAAGACATTTTAATTATTTGGAATTTGAACAAATTCAACCAACTGTTTATAGATATTAACTTGAGAAATCATCATACAAAAAGAGTGGGTTTTAATTATTTTTTTAAAAAGTGAAACAAATTTTTAAAGCTTTATTTTAGGTCAAAAATCTATTTATAGAATGAAGTTTATTTAATAGGGACAGAGTGGTGTCCTGCTGATCAGCTGCTTCAGTTACTCATGATATTTAATGTTATTTAAAGTTGTAAAGAATTCAACATGTCTATGTAATTAGGTTGCTTTTTTTAAAAATTGAGGATACAAAATATATGTTAAAATAAGAAAAGAATAATTAAATGGTATTTCTTTTTTTTTCTTTTTTATGAAACAGAAATTTAGAAATCCTTATAACTTTGGCTTTGTGAAAAACTGGAAATTATTTTTGGGTCTAGGAAAAGGGAGGTGAGTGTCTAAAAATGTTTTGATATGGTTAACTTCCTTACTTAAAAGGGAGGCGTAATACTTAGTCAGCTGGAAATAATGCTTAACGCTATTACCAGCCGATAAATGGTTCACTATGGATAGAAATTTATAACAAAAAGAAATAAAGCGAAATTGTGGCCTGCATTGAATCTATAATTTTCTTTAATTTTAACAGACAATCTTATGATAGCACTTTTATTATACATAGTCAGTTTTCGATAACTTTCAACGTTATTCCCAGATGATAAATGGTTTACCACCCCTAGCAGTTACTATTCCCAGCCGACTGTGAAACAGTTATGTTTTTGTGTAAGTGTGAATCAAAGGTAGCAGTTATTATTCCCAGCTGATTGTGAAACAGTTATGTTTTTGTGTAAGTGTGAATCCAAGGAATTCGTGTCAATAAAAGTTACTCTATTATTTTGGTGTGGACATAAGAAATAATGAGAACTTAAGCCAGTCCTATAGATGTCACTTTATATCTTAACTTTGTCATTTCTTAAATTAACTCTGTCACTTCATATATTAACTCATGTCACTTCATGCATTAACTCATGTCACTTCATATATTAACTCTGTCACTTCATATATTAACTGTGTCACTTCATATATAAATTCCCTTCACTTCATATATTAACTCTGTCACTTCATATATTAACTATGTCACTTCATTTATTTACTCTTGTCAGTTCATATATTAACTCCTGTCACTTCATATTAACTCTGTCAGTTCATATGTTAACTCTATAACTTCATATCCTAATTATAACTTCATGTCTAAACTCTATTACTTCATATCCTAACTCTATGACTTCATATTCTAACTCTATCACTTCATGTCTTAACTCTATCACTTCATATCTGAGCTCTATCACTTCATATCTTCTCTCTGCCCCTTCATGTCTTAAATTGATCACTTCATATCTTAACTTAGTTATGTAGATCTGAATTTGGGAATAGCAAAAGTAGAAAGTCACAGAGTGTCAAATGTCAATTTAAAACTTATCTAAATTACATTTTCTTGACTAGAGAATATCCTCTTCATGAGTAGTTTTTTTAAAAAAGCAAATTTTCCTTGTTATTCCATGTTGAATGAATATAAATATTTATGAACTGTCAAAATAAATAATAATGTCTGTACCATTCACTCATGATTCCTTCCTACCCAGGACTTTCATCTGGCATGTTCTTCTGCCATCTCGGCATGATCCTATTGGTGACGGCATCACATGGGAAACGGCAACATTTAAGTTGGATCGTAGCTCAGTCTTAGACTTGTTGTGACATAAATCCAAACAAGAATAATTCAGTGTAATAATAAAAAAAAAAAAATTCAAATGACTCACAAAGTAAATTTTAAAACTACTCATGCCATACCAATGATTTATGTTTACAAAGCCCTGTGCTTGATGAATAGTGAACCAATTATTCATTTATCAAAGCTGTTCAGCCAATAATGACTTATTGATGATACTCATGCTAACTATTAACTGAATTTTCTACTTATATAAACTTTAACAATTTTTTACATCTTTTTTGTTCTTTGAAGTATACAATGCAATAGAACAAGGATGGGCAAACTTTTTGTGCGGAGGGCCACATTGACAAAGGTAAAGCTATTTGGGGGCCACATGTATATTTTGTTCAATTTTTAAATATCGATAAACATTTCTCTATATTAAAATCGGTAATTTCGCATTTTAGCATTACACGACAAAGGTCAAGGACTGTTTAAAAAATAGAAAATTCGAAAGAAATTTGATCAAAAATGATTTAAAAATCATAACGGTGCATGTAATTCTGTAAAATTCAACAAAATAACTTAAAAAACAGGAATTTTTTAAATTTCTAAATGCCTTGGAGGGCCGCATAATATCAGTTGCCAGGTCGCATGTGGCCCGCGGGCCATAGTTTGCCCACCCCTGCAATAGAATCATCTTGGGTTAATGACATTGATAATTTATTAGAATTCTTTGTCTGTCAAATGGAAGTGTTACATAAATGTGTCCAGATTTATATTTAACATGAATTTATGCATTCAGAAAATCTTTTACCTTTGTGTAAGTGTAAGTAAATATTGTTCATACATTAAAAGTCTCCAGTATTTAATTTTGAAAAATGGAAAAATTTCATGATTCCATATTTCAAATTTGGACGGTGCAATGAAATATACTAATACTCATTTGAATGTGACTGAATCATTTTCATTGAGCTATAGTAAAACCTGGTGGTGTAGCTAGAATTTGTGATGTGATTTTTTAAATTTGCCACCTCTGAGCAATGAAAATGATAAAGCTTACAATCTACACATAAAAATTGGCTATATAAAGTATATGAAGTGGACAAAGAAATGCCACCCCAGGCAGACCGGCCCCTCTACCCCTCATCATCCTATGCCCCTGATCATCCTATGCCCCTCATCATCCTATGCCCCTGATCATCCTATGCCCCTCTCCATCCTATGCCCCTGATCATCCTATGCCCCTGATCATCCTATGCCCCTGATCATCCTATGCCCTCATCATCCTATGCCCCTCATCATCCTATGCCCCTCACCCTCCTATGCCCCTCATCATCCTATGCCCCTCATCATCCTATGCCCGTCATCATCCTATGCCCCTCATCATCCTATGCCCCTCAACATCATATGCCCCACATCATCCTATGCCCCTCATCATCCTATGCCCCTCACCCTCTTATGCCCTCATCATCCTATGACCCTCATCATCCTACGCCCCTCATCATCCTATGCCCCTCATCATCCTATGCCCCTCATAATCCTATGCCCCTCACCATCCTATGCTCCTTTATCCTATGCCCCTCATCATCATATGCCCCTCATCATCCTATGCCCCTCACCCTCCTATGCCCCTCATCATCCAATGCTCCTCATCATCCTATGCCCCTCATCATCCTATGCCCCTCACCATCCTATGCTCCTTTATCCTATGCCCCTCATCATCATATGCCCCTCATCATCCTATGCCCCTCACCCTCCTATGCCCCTCATCATCCAATGCCCCTCATCATCCTATGCCCCTCACCCTCCTATGCCCCTCATCATCCAATGCTCCTCATCATCATATGCCCCTCATCATCCCATGCCCCTCACCCTCCTATGCCCCTCATCATCCTATGCCCCTCACCCTCCTATGCCCCTCATCATCCTATGCCCCTCACCATCCTATGCCCCTCACCATCCTATGTTCCTCATCATCCTATGCCCCTTATCCTTCTATGCCTGTGAATAAAGCCTGAATAAGCAGCGTTTTAATATGTAGATAATAATATAGTCATCAAAATAGTAAGGATTTCTAATTCAAGATTCAGGTTTTCAAATACTAATTTACACATCAATGTTAGGATACATAAACATGGCAATAGTGTGCCATTTTCTTGACCAAAGAAAAAGTCCATTTATGACCCATTGTATAGGGTGCAACTATGATAAAGCCATTTATGACCTATCTTTTAGGGTGAAACTATGATAGAATAAATTTTAAAATATTAAATAAGTTAAAATATTGATTTTACACGTGTAATTTAATAAATGTATTGTTTAACTTTTATTTATATAATGTAAAACAAATTTCAGGTTATGAAGTTTTAAATTCTAATTTACTGTAAGAGCTGTTCTTAGGCTAATGCCACCTTTTATGTCAATGTTTTTCCCAACAAATTCATTCTGTTTTGGTGTTGTTTGATGCCTTACTGTCACTGAGATTAAAGGACATTCAATGTTTCAATTGTCAGTGTTAACTATGGATCAGTCATTGTGTCAGATGGTGGGCAGCTAGAACTATGGATCTGTCATTATGTGGTGCACTCTGGTCATGCTGATTGATGTCAGATGGTGGGCAGACAACTTTGTTCTTTTTGATAATTTAAGTGTTCAAAGTAATGTGTCTAAGAGTTGTTAGAGACATGTGTTAATATCCTTTTGAAGAGTGACGAAGTAGGGATATATAATAAATATTTTATGTGGAAGAGTGGTGGGTAAGGAGATTAAATAAATATGTTATGTGGAAGAGTGGTGTGTAAGGAGATAAAATAAATATGTTATGTGGAAGAGTGGTGGGTAAGGAGATTAAATAAATATGTTATGTGGAAGAGTGGTGGGTAAGGAGATTAAATAAATATGTTATGTGGAAGAGTGGTGGGTAAGGAGATTAAATAAATATGTAGTGTTGTATGAGCTTAAAGGCATCATGGGTTATATTGATAATGCTTTATGATATTTAAATCAACAGATGTGTGTGTTATTCGTAAAACTCATTAACTGCACTGGGCGATGTGTAGAATATAAATAACATCAACAGACCAACTTTTTATACTTGACACAATTAGTCCTGGCAATAGGTTTTAAAACGACTTCCAGAAATGCCAGGCCCCGTATCTACTGGGTTTTCTTTTCGGGTTGTCCATACAGGACGTCCAGAAATGCCAGGCCCCGTATCTACTGGGTTTTCTTTTCGGGTTGTCCATACAGGACGTCCAGAAATGCCAGGCCCCATATCTGCTGGGCCTTTCTTTTCGGGTTGTCCATAAAGGGCATCCAGAAATGCCAGGCTCCGTATCTGATGGGCCTTTCTTTTCGGGTTGTCCATAAAGGACGTCCAGAAAGGCCAGGCTCCGTATCTGCTGGGCCTTTCTTTTCTGGTTGTCCATAAAGGACATCCAGAAATGCCAGGCTCCGTATCTACTGGGCCTTTCTTTTCGGGTTGTCCATAAAGGACGTCCAGAAAGGCCAGGCTCCGTATCTGATAAGCCTTTCTTCTCGGGTTGTCCATAAAGGACGTCCAGAAAGGACAGGCTCCGTATCTGATGGGCCTTACTTTTCGGGTTGTCCATAAAGGACGTCCAGAAATGCCAGGCTCCGTATCTACTGGGCCTTTCTTTTCCGGTTGTCCATGCAGGACGTCCAGAAATGCCAGGCTCGGTATCTGCTGGACCTTCTTTTCGGGTTGTCCATACAGGATCTGTATGAAGCCTTGTCACAGCTTTCAAATTACTATTTGATCAAATTCCCCCAAAAATATTCATGGCATCCTGCTCTGGCTGATGGCATCCAACTGTGCCTGATGACAGCCGGCTCTATCAGATGGTATCATGCTTTTTCTGATGGTATCCCGCTCTGTCTGATAACAACCCGCTCTGTCTGATAAAAACCCGCTCTGTCTGTTGGCATCCTGCTCTGTCTGATGACAACCCGCTCTTTGTGATGGCATCCCGCTCTGTCTCATGGCATCCTGCTCTGTCTCATAGCATCCTGCTCTGTCTGATGGCATCCTACTCTGTCTGATGGCATCCCACTTGTCTGATGACATCCAACTGTGTCTGGTGACATCCGGCGCCGTCTGATGGCATCCTGCTCTGTCTGATGACAACCCGCTCTTTGTGATGGCATCCCGCTCTGTCTCATGGCATCCTGCTCTGTCTCATAGCATCCTGCTCTGTCTGATAGCATCCCACTTGTCTGATGGCATCCAGCTGTGTCTGGTGACATCTGGCTCTGTCTGATGGCAGCATGCTCTGTCTGATGACAACCCGCTCTGTGTGATGGCATCCCACTCTGTCTCATGGCATCCTGCTCAGTCTGATGGCAGCATGCTCTGTCTAATGACAACCCGCTCTGTGTGATGGCATCCCGCTCTGTCTCATGGCATCCTGCTCAGTCAGTTGGCATCCGTCAGATGGCATCCCGCTTGTCTAATGGCATCCCGCTTGTCTGATGGCATGCCGCTCTGTCTCATGGCATCCTGCTCAGTCTGATGGCAGCATGCTCTGTCTGATGACAACCCGCTCTGTGTGATGGCATCCCGCTCTGTCTCATGGCATCCTGCTCAGTCTGATGGCATCCCGCTTGTCTGATGGCATCCCGCTTGTCTGGTGGCACCCCGCTCTGTCTCATGGCATCCTGCTCAGTCTGATGGCAGCATGCTCTGTCTGATGACAACCCGCTCTGTGTGATGGCATCCCGCTCTGTCTCATGGCATCCTGCTCAGTCTGATGGCATCCGTCTGATGGCATCCCGCTTTTCCAATGGCATCCCGATAGTCTGATGGCATCCCGCTTGTCTGATGGCATCCCGCTTGTCTGGTGGCATCCTTCTCTTGTATTTTAACTAGATATGTTATGAAACTATTTTCCATTTACAGTCACCAGGGTTGTCAACCGTCCTTAAATTAACAGTCAGTCAAAATATAACGTAAAAGGACATTTCCGTCAATATCCATAAGAACTTTAGGATGTCCGAAAAATTATTTTTTATGTTACTTAAAACTTGAAACCATTTATACCCATAAGGACAAGAAAACATGCTAAGCATATTCACCAATGAGCAACGCTTAAAATAGGCCCATGCCTTATTGTCAAATGATACAAGTGGATAAGCCATAGAAATGGAAACATACTTATTTGATATTTGACTTAGTACAGAGAGTAATATTAACATAATTGAATGGTACGGATATTTGACTTGATGTTTAGCTTGATAACATCGAGAAACATAACTTTAAATATATGTCCGTAAATTGCATTTCTATTGAATTTTGCACCTCTGGGTGTCACCCGCCTGTTGAGGCTTCAGCCCCCACCCCAAACGGCGCCCACTGTGAAGAACAACTGCCGTTGCCCCAAATGCCGCCCCTCCGTTTAAAGAAAAAAAGTGCTGCCTAGTGTGGACCACTTTTTCACCCCCCCCCCCCAAGCCTTTTCTTTTCCTACGCATCTGTCCCAGAGACTGTTATAATAACTCCTATAATCTACTACTGGTCACCATGTGGGTGGGTGGGGGGCGCGGTGGGGGGGGGGGGGTTGGTGGTGGCATACGCGTCGCAATGGTTTATAAATTTAACAAATTGAGGGACGAAGGTTGGGGCAAGGGCTTACCGATCATTGTATTATGTATGTCCCCATAAGGGAGATGCTCATTGTATGTCCCCATAAGGGAGATGCT
Organism: Omphiscola glabra; assembly: GCA_964017045.1. Lineage (NCBI taxonomy): Eukaryota > Metazoa > Mollusca > Gastropoda > Lymnaeidae > Omphiscola > Omphiscola glabra. The sequence goes on along the minus strand of OZ024794.1, from coordinate 13,483,616 downwards.
CATTGTATGTCCCCATAAGGGAGATGCTCATTGTATGTCCCCATAAGGGAGATGCTCATTGTATGTCCCCATAAGGGAGATGCTCATTGTATGTCCCCATAAGGGAGATGCTCATTGTATGTCCCCATAAGGGAGATGCTCATTGTATGTCCCCATAAGGGAGATGCTCATTGTATGTCCCCATAAGGGAGATGCTCATTGTATGTCCCCATAAGGGAGATGCTCATTGTATGTCCCCATAAGGGAGATGCTCATTGTATGTCCCCATAAGGGAGATGCTCATTGTATGTCCCCATAAGGGAGATGCTCATTGTATGTCCCCATAAGGGAGATGCTCATTGTATGTCCCCATAATGGAGATGCTCATTGTATGTCCCCATAAGGGAGATGCTCATTGTATGTCCCCATAAGGGAGATGCTCATTGTATGTCCCCATAAGGGAGATGCTCATTGTATGTCCCCATAAGGGAGATGCTCATTGTATGTCCCCATAAGGGAGATGCTCATTGTATGTCCCCATAAGGGAGATGCTCATTGTATGTCCCCATAAGGGAGATGCTCATTGTATGTACCCATAAGGGAGATGCTCATTGTATGTCCCCATAAGGGAGATGCTCATTGTATGTCCCCATAAGGGAGATGCTCATTGTATGTCCCCATAAGGGAGATGCTCATTGTATGTCCCCATAAGGGAGATGCTCATTGTATGTACCCATAAGGGAGATGCCCAAAAAGGATGGATGCAACAAAGTGGAAGCAGGAGAGCCTAATATATTAATTTTTTTGCGTAATACATGAATGGCCCCTAATATAAATAATTCGATTTAAAAAGTCAACCAGAGGAAAAAACTAGAAATATTTACATTGGTTGTTAAATAGCAGGCAAATATATTTTTCCATGGCTGATCTATTTGCGAAATTTCGAAAATTACTAAGAATCTAGGAACAATTTCATGAGGGACTTCAGTAAGGTAAGGCGTACGGATAGAGTGAATGAGGGGGGTAATGCGTACTGATAGTCTGATAGAGTGAATTGCTGATGTGAAGGCTGACACGAACTTCTTCTGCGTGTGTGACTACGTTGTCTAGGGTAGGATAGTTTAAACACACTATCACTGTACTAGAGTACATAAACACACTGTCACTGTACACCAGTACACAAGAGTACATACACGCTTGACACAAAGTTCTTTGCAGTTATTAAGGATGAGCTTTTATTTGACCATCTTCTACTCTAACAAGTTCTCCCATTAGTAATGTGGGTTCTTCTAACAAGTTCTCCCATTAGTAATGTGGGTTCTTCTAACAAGTTCTCCCATTAGTAATGTGGGTTCTTCTAACAAGTTCTCCCATTAGTAATGTGGGTTCCTCTAACAAGTTCTCCCATTAGTAATGTGGGTTCTTCTAACAAGTTCTCCCATTAGTAATGTGGGTTCTTCTAACAAGTTCTCCCATTAGTAATGTGGGTTCTTCTAACAAGTTCTCCCATTAGTAATGTGGGTTCTTCTAACAAGTTCTCCCATTAGTAATGTGGGTTCTTCTAACAAGTTCTCCCATTAGTAATGTGGGTTCCTCTAACAAGTTCTCCCATTAGTAATGTGGGTTCTTCTAACAAGTTCTCCCATTAGTAATGTGGGTTCTTCTAACAAGTTCTCCCATTAGTAATGTGGGTTCTTCTAACAAGTTCTCCCATTAGTAATGTGGGTTCTTCTAACAAGTTCTCCCATTAGTAATGTGGGTTCTTCTAACAAGTTCTCCCATTAGTAATGTGGGTTCTTCTAACAAGTTCTCCCATTAGTAATGTGGGTTCCTCTAACAAGTTCTCCCATTAGTAATGTGGGTTCTTCTAACAAGTTCTCCCATTAGTAATGTGGGTTCTTCTAACAAGTTCTCCCATTAGTAATGTGGGTTCTTCTAACAAGTTCTCCCATTAGTAATGTGGGTTCTTCTAACAAGTTCTCCCATTAGTAATGTGGGTTCTTCTAACAAGTTCTCCCATTAGTAATGTGGGTTCTTCTAACAAGTTCTCCCATTAGTAATGTGGGTTCTTCTAACAAGTTCTCCCATTAGTAATGTGGGTTCTTCTAACAAGTTCTCCCATTAGTAATGTGGGTTCTTCTAACAAGTTCTCCCATTAGTAATGTGGGTTCTTCTAACAAGTTCTCCCATTAGTAATGTGGGTTCTTCTAACAAGTTCTCCCATTAGTAATGTGGGTTCTTCTAACAAGTTCTCCCATTAGTAATGTGGGTTCTTCTAACAAGTTCTCCCATTAGTAATGTGGGTTCTTCTAACAAGTTCTCCCATTAGTAATGTGGGTTCTTCTAACAAGTTCTCCCATTAGTAATGTGGGTTCTTCTAACAAGTTCTCCCATTAGTAATGTGGGTTCTTCTAACAAGTTCTCCCATTAGTAATGTGGGTTCTTCTAACAAGTTCTCCCATTAGTAATGTGGGTTCTTCTAACAAGTTCTCCCATTAGTAATGTGGGTTCTTCTAACAAGTTCTCCCATTAGTAATGTGGGTTCTTCTAACAAGTTCTCCCATTAGTAATGTGGGTTCTTCTAACAAGTTCTCCCATTAGTAATGTGGGTTCTTCTAACAAGTTCTCCCATTAGTAATGTGGGTTCTTCTAACAAGTTCTCCCATTAGTAATGTGGGTTCTTCTAACAAGTTCTCCCATTAGTAATGTGGGTTCTTCTAACAAGTTCTCCCATTAGTAATGTGGGTTCTTCTAACAAGTTCTCCCAAAGAACCACACATACAACAGGGATCACAACACTACTATTTACTACAACTTAACAATAACGCTGGTCCACTGATGCGGTCAGCGTCCTACCCGCTTGCTCTCCCCTGCTCTACTGACCAACTGCCCACCTGCACACTACTTACTATTAAAAAAGGTAATAATGGGGGAGACTGCAATCAGGTTCGCACAATAGGAAATTAGTAAAACACAGTAAGGTTAAACCTGATAAAAGGAACGCAACAAAACAACGAACGTGTCGGCAGGAAGCCTTCATCAGCGAACAAACAAAAAAAAAACGAATAAAATAAAAAAGGTATCAAAAAATTATAATGTAGCACTTAGCATGGAAGTAGTGTCCAAGAGGGCAGCAAAAGATTTGTGACGGAATTGTGAAGATCCTATTGCCGGTATATTAGCGGACTCCCCCCCCCCCCTGCCTTTTGTATCCCTACGCTTATAGTCCGATATGCATTCAAGCAAACACAGACTCTCAGGGATTCTTACACCTTGACAAAGGCGTACTGATAGAATGGAGAAATAAAAAGGGGGGGGGGTAAGGCGTACTTATAGAGTGAAGGGGGTAAGGCGTACTTATATAGTGAATGGGGAGTAAGGCGTACATATAGACTATAGAGTGAATGGGGGGAGGGGTAATGCGTACGTAAAGAGTGAAAGGGGGAGGGGTAATGCGTACTAATAGAGTGAATTGGGGGGGGGTAAGGCGTACGTAAAGAGTGAAAAGGGGGGAGGCGTAATAATAGAATGAATGGGGGGTAAGGCGTACGTAAAGAGTGAAAAGGGGGGAGGCGTAATAATAGAATGAATGGGGGGTAAGGCGTACGTAAAGAGTGAAAAGGGGGGAGGCGTAATAATAGAGGGAATGGTGGGGGGGGGGTAAGGCGTACTTATATATTGGATTGGACCTATGCACAAGACGTTAAATCGCCATAGAAAATAAGTTCAACATTTGACCAAATTGTTGTAGCCCATCAACCACCATACAACTTTATTAGCACTGGTCTATAACAGTAAACATATCTCCTTGTACTAGTTCTTAAAAGTCCAGGCAAAATACTTTACAAAACTTGTATAGTTATCTCTAGCCCAATTTTAATTTGAGTGTATCCCACTTTGTGTATATGTTACCGCTACTTTGATTGACGCATGACTACATTAGAACTAGTAGGCCTACTATTACTAAAGGACTTCACGCGGAGGCTTAAGAAAAGAAGGCTAACCGAACTCGTGTAGCGCCCCCTGTTTATGAACAAACCTTTGTGGTGAAAAGTGCATTGCTTTGACCTTTATAGGGTGTTTCCGGGTTAGTAAATAGTTGAAACTGCCCCGCCCGGACCCAAATCAACATTTACTAACAGCAAAGTGTATTGACAAGGTGTACAGCCTTTATAAAACCACGTTGACACAAAGTGTGTCCCTCCAACACACACACACACACACACATACACACACACACGCACGCCCACACACGCACACACACACAAACACACACACAAACTCACATTATTTGTTTCATGTTAAAAATAAACCCAAAAGTACCGACTTTGGCAGTCGCCCCCTCCGCACCCAGGGGTGTCATATAATTTTTTTTTCAAGAGGGGGGGGCATAACCAAAACTTGGTCGGCTTGTTAAGTTGTTTATTACTGAAGGCGCCGCAGTAAATAGCAACTTAAATAAAACCTGCAAAATCAAATTGGGGGGGGGGCAAATGCCTCACCCTTGCCCCACCCAAAAGACGTCCCTGTCCGCAGCCTTTAGGTTCGCCACTGCGTTGATAGACCTAAATGGGTGTGCTGGTTGTTGGTTGTGTGAGACTTACTTTATTTGACCTATGACCTGATTTCATATGTTATCATTGGAATTCATCAGAAGCGTCGGAAGGGAGGTGTGAAGGGGTTGTTCCGCCCCTGATGACACACATTTTCTTGATGTGAAGGCGTGGCGTTCAGCCAACTGGAGAGTTTTTTTGTTTTTTTTCCGTAGGATGTGTGCGGGTCAAATCTTGGCTCGCCCCTGGAGGCACTAACCCTGGCTACGCCACTGTATAGTTCATGTAGGCATGCAACGCTAACACAACATCTTGGATAGTTGTTCATAACTTTTGTTTGTACGCAACAACAAAGATGCGTACACCTTCAGTCGACTAATTTAAAGGGATCTTGTTTTTCAAGAATTGTTTGTTGGTTGAGGTGTGTTCACTAAAACTAAGGGTGGTAGTGGTAGCGCCATTTTTCTCTCATATTAGACCTTCAATTTGTCGGCCTGGTTGAAATGTAAAATATATGTGTGCGGAAAAAAAGAATTAACAAGAAATATATTTTGTTAAAAGTTGACGGTCCTAAAATAATCACAGGTATTTGACTGTCCTACAATAGTCACAGGTATTTGAACGTCCTAAAATAGTCACAGGTATTTGAACGTCCTAAAATAGTCACAGGTATTTGACTGTCCTAAAATAGTCACAGGTATTTGAACGTCCTAAAATAGTCACAGGTATTTGACTGTCCTAAAATAATCACAGGTTTTCGAACGTCCAAAAACAGTCACAGGAAGATTGAAAGTTATGCCCCCCCCCCCCCCACGCTACGGATGCCTCCCTCCTCCCGGATAATAACCCACATGCCAACTCCAAGGTCACCCGAATCCTTACTATATGTTGTAATTCATTAAGACTTAATTAAAAAAAAAACAAAACAGACCGTGTTAGTAGTTCGTGAAATGTAGATTTCATTAGATTTGTTCTTATTTTTAAGACCACGAAATATTAACCCTAACACTAACCATAACATTAACCCTAACCCTAACAAATAGTTTTAAAAGTTAAATTATTAATAAGAACTTTAAAGAGAAAATGTATTCCACCCCCCCTCCTCTTTTTTTTTCCTTTTCTCTATGTCCCCACTCCCACAAATATTTTGTTTCCTTCTTTTTAACGCAAACTCTAACTTAAATATAATCTCCGAATTTTAAAATTGTAACTTGAATTGAAGGAAATGACTAAGTCTTAAGCCGGAATTGGTTACACGAAACAATCTCAGCCCCCATAACATACGTGAGGGAGGGAGGGGCCATTGAATTAGGCGGGCAAGGAGCCTTGATTATATTACATTATAAAGCCAAGATTAATCAAGCTCAGTCGGGGCAAGGGGAAGTGGAAGTGGAAGTGGAAGTGAACAAAATGAAAGGGTTGTTTTCAATGATACTTTCTTCCCATGCCAGGTTATTGACGGTACAGCAAACTCTACAAGGAGTATTTACTTAAAGGTTGCTATGACCTTAATCCTTTTGTTATGTTATATATATATACAGAGAGAGAGAGAGAGGGGGAGAGGGGGAGAGAGAGAGAGGGGGAGAGAGGGAGAGAGGGAGAGAGAGAGGGAGAGAGAGAGGGAGAGAGGGAGAGAGAGGGAGAGAGAGAGAGGGAGAGAGAGGGAGAGAGAGAGGGAGAGAGAGGGAGAGAGAGAGGGAGAGAGAGAGGGAGAGAGAGGGAGGGGGCGAGGGAGAGAGAGGGGGAGAGAGAGAGGGAGAGAGGGAGAGAGAGAGGGAGAGAGAGAGAGGGAGAGAGAGAGGGAGAGAGAGAGAGGGAGAGAGAGATATCGATACTGCAGGTAATAGTTATAGTGAAATACCCGCGCTTATACGACTATCTGAATGGGTCAGACCCTTTCTTAAAATCAAGCGTTGAGACGTCCCAGCTCTCAGGGTAAACAACTATAGAAACAAACGTTAGGTGAGATTTAGTAGCCCCCGCATTCATTCAAACTATTCACGTTATTGGCCCAAAGGTGGCGAGACGCATTCAGAAACATGTGAGACACGCCCTTACCTATGGCCAACGTACGTCTTCGGCCTTTCACAAGAGACGTGAAGCACGGTGTACACAAGTACAAGAGACGCCGAATGATTAAATGTGATACTTTGATCGGATACGGCAATGGTAGCACTAGCACAACAGACAGAATAGATAGAACAGTAACTGCTACCTAGCTGTGTTCTGCTTGTCAAACGATGTGTTTGTAATGGAGTAAGTCGCACTTCAAATTAATGTGTCAATATCTATTTCGGTTACCAGGAGCAGGCGAGAATTCGATTCCCACGCTGCATGGTTAACAAACAACAACCCCAGCTGATGTTGATATGTATGTAAAAAATCACATTCTGGAGTGAAAATAACTTTTGATAATGTTGAAGTTTTCGGGCCGCTGTTGGTGAGTAGAATACAACTAAACAAATATCGCTGAGGCCGCTGTTGGTGAGTCGAATACAACTAAACAAATATCGCTGAGGCCGCTGTTGGTGAGTCGAATGCAACTAAACAACTATCGCTGAGGCCGCTGTTGGTGAGTCGAATACAACTAAACAACTATGCAACGTGTAACATGATCGCTGTGTGGATTAGCATTGCAAGTCAAAATTAAGAAAACAAGGTAAGCAAATATTGCAATTATAGGAATTTTGCAGTTAAAATTCTGAAGTGCTGGGAAAGTGGGGGGGGGGGGGGCGCAAACATTTCTTCAACCACCCATAGTCAATTTCTTACTGTGTTCAAACATCTCAAACTATTATTTCACCAATCAATTTCTTACTGTGTTCAAACATCTCAAACTATTATTTCACCAATCAATTTCTTACTGTGTTCTAACATCCCAGTTATTTCATCCTAATGAAAAGTTATATGTTGTAATTCATTAAGACTTTTTAAAAAAAACAGACCGTGTTACTAGTTCGTGATTTCATAAGATTTGTTCTTATTTTTAAGACCACCTAATCATAACCCTAACACTAACCATAACATTAACCCTAATCCTATCAAATAGTTCTGATCGGAGAAATTTGAGCAACTTCGTGTCAGTGTTAAATTTAAGTGGTACTTGACACCAATGACACTATATCCTAACTGCCACCTGTAAATCTTTTTTTAAAAAGTGTTGGTGGGGGGGGGGCGCACGAAATTGTAACGATGTTTTATGAACGTGTCTAAATTTGTGACGAAAGGCGGAGGGGTAAATAATAGTCCACAGCGTGACGTAATTTATGGATGACCACTAGAGGAACTGGTGTCCCGCGCCACGTGGGATTTGTCTTTCTATTGTGACCGATCGACATAATGTCACACACATTTTATTTTCTGGGAACTTTGACAATATTGAACCGGAGTCGGAGAAATTTTTACCTAACTGACTCCGGCCAAAATAAGTTTGTTTTTAATCTGCACGTTGATCTCAGGTAATCGCCAAGATGGCGAATAGATGGGCCCCCAACAGTCAAGACAACAGGCCGGCCCAGAAGGAGCATGACAAGAAGGCACGGAATGGACGCTATCAGACCAATCACGGAGATGACCAAGTTGTGGCGCCACCTGGTGAGTACACAGCACACAAATAAAGTAAATGTGTATCCGAATGGATCATTGCACGAGTGGTATAAACAGCATGTGACGTCACACAATGAAGACATCTTGCTGTAGTATATTGTGACCTAGCGTGTGGGGTGAGGTGGAGAGAGAAATCCTAATGATGGAAGATAGATTAAGCCCGAATTGGCATATGTCCTCCCACACAATATACATCTATTATAGTTGATGTCATTGATGCTTTATTTATTTATTATTTATTAAGTACATGTCATTGCTGTGGTATGATCATCACAGATGCACGTATGTGTATCTACAATATAACGACGTAGATGGTGTGTCCGTCGCCTGCATAGATATCTGTTAGTGAACGTATTAGGCGTAGAGATTATTTGTGTAGCTGTTTCTATGTAGTTTGTATTGGTTACGTTTTTGGGTGTGAGATGCTCCAATTTGAACGAGTCAAAATGCTGAAAGCAAATAAGGAAAATCAAACGCTATTGTAGCATGATATTCTAGAGAGAAAGAGTAAATAATATGCATCCCGGCAGCAACAAATGCTCCCACTACCAGAGAAGAAATCGCTGCCGTTATTCCCAGGTGCAGATGGTGGCATCCGAAAGACGCAATTTTACAAAATATATCCATTCTGAGTAGACTCTTTTATCCAATGTGCTACCCATTACTTTTCTCATATGGGGATTTAGAGTGGATCACATGGAAATGTTTCCATACAATGGTACTCGTACTATTTAGTGACATTCGTCATGTAAACTTTAACCGGTTCCTCAGCGCACCCAAGGGTACATGAAATTGTAAAATTCTGATTGTCATATGACCCTTGTGTTGCATTAAATCCAAACGCACCGTGTACGGAAAACGGCAAATACGCAAAGGAATTCCCAAAAGATTTATGTGCCAAGACCCACAGCAAATTCAATACATTGTTACCCAAAATAACAGAGCCGAGATGATGGTAACTTTGTTGAACTTAGGGGAAACAAAGTGGATAACAGATGGGTGGCGCCATACACCACATGGAGTAAATGCAGTTGACACACTATAAAAAGAGCTCTTAGCCGAAAATCCAAAAGCTCTTTCAAAAAATCATTTGGATGTGCGGTTTTTCTTTTCGGTGTTGAATTTAGACACGTGATCCCCGTTTTTCCACGTGATCCCCTTTTTTCCACAGGATCCCCGTTTTTCCACATGGCAGCAGAACCGAAATATTTTCTTCATTCATGAAGAATAGTAAGTGTGGGGAAAATATGTAGGTCCTATAGCTAGACCAAAGCGCGCGTGCAGGTGAGGACAATGTCCGACCAGAACACCCTTTTCTGCGAGTCAAGGTAAAAGTCTTTGGAACTGAAAAAACAAGGCAGCTTAAAGAAAGACCACAGAGTTTACACAAAGAAGTGTTCGCCCGATAATGACACTTCATATCCAGCCGTGTCTTATCAATATGTGCCAATAAAAATATGCCCGCCACCCGGGCGTTGAACGGATACTTCAGCTAGTATTAATGTAGCTTCCCGACTAGATTTGAATCTTTGTGTGTGTGTGCATATATATAAATATATCATTTGTAACTTTCAAGGATATTAACGTGCTGTGCTGTAAGTTAATAGTTTTTATTTCTGTATATAATTTTTAATTTTTATATAAACTTAATGCTATAATTAAATTGAATATCGTTAAGACCACTTGCTTTGGTATCCTTTTTTTTTTTGTTTGCTTGTTTTCAGTTCTTTGTTAACATTGTTCAACACACGAGACAAATCTCAAAACTGATTAAATTTGCAAAACATTATAACGGTGCTGAACAATTGAACAATACGATCAAGAATAAATAAATCGTAATTATAATAATTAGCGCACACATTTTGTTCAAACTCATGTCGTCTATAGCAGCGGTTCTCAACCTGCAGGGTTGATCGACCCTTTCACAGGGGTCGCCCTAAGACCATCGGAAAACTCATATACCATACAGTTATGAAGAAGCAACGAAAATAATTTTGTGGTTGGGGGTCGCCACAACATGAGAAAATATGTTAAAGGATCGCGGCATTAGAAAGGTTGAGAACCACTGGTGTATAGTGATCGCTCCACCCCCAAACTTGTTGCACATGTGTCACATTTTCATCATCTCATGTCTCATCCTCTCATGTCTCATCCTCTCATGTCTCATCATCTCATGTCTCATCATCTCATGTCATATACAAAAAAACAATAAAAAAGATTGCGATTGCCATATCGTAATATACATCTTCTATTCCATCGTACCAACAGGTTTCTACATGAATCCAGCATACAACGCCTACGATGGCCATACCATGGGTTCCACTTTCAGAAAGTCTCCTTACCTGTATTTCGATCCCAACTCACGGCCACCAGCCAAGTCAAGGAGGCAATGGGAGAGTGAGTGAATCAAGCTGGGTTGGCTGGGAGGGCTGGAATGTCTGGGTTGGCTGGGCTTTCAACATATAAAATAAAAAGTTACGAACTAATATTCTCAATATCCACAATCTTTATGGACAAACCATTTGTTTACGTAAACGTTAAAAAAAAAAACCGATCAGAAACTATGACACAGAAATAAAATATTCAAATCTCCGCATTGCTATGGTCAAAGGACCGTGTACCGTACTATGTCTCTACCATCAGTCCTTCAACTGGTCACAAAATATCACTCGTGCTGATGCCTTCAAGTCTCGCCCGAGTGACAATAGTGACAGTACCAAACATATTCTCACATGTCATCCTCACAACCCTTAAAAACCGTACGATTCTCCTCGCCGACCCTGACACCCACAACACTTTCTAAGTCGCCACCTCTCTTTGTTTTCAGAAGAGATATAAATCTACGCGATATCCTTATGTGGGGCCACATCCACGCTATCCCCTCCCACGTTGGAACTAAGCTTTGTTGACAGAACCGTTGTGTTATTAGCCCTTTGTCATCCAGACTCAACACTTATGGGTAGCTTTCAGATTAGGGACGGTTTGTACCCGCTGGCATATTGCTTATCTGGGGGAGGCTGAACAGCGCCTTTCGGACAGATGTATTAAGCACCTTTATAATTTTACGCAAGATAAACAGTGTCTGTCTCCAAATACTTTAATAAGAGCGACCACAAGGTGGTGAGGATCTGGTCATTACTGCAACTGTGTCTTGTACTAACACTCAAAATAGGGTAAACTCAGAGAACAAGCTGATTCAGGCGTTTGTGTCATTGATACCACATGGCATTAATGTCACGGTCTCCTTCACTTATTAAATCTTTTCTCCGCCCTACTTGTTACAATCGCCGTGGATTTATTTTTCTTCTCTTTTATTCCCAGTTGCCTACATTAATTCTGTTACCTACTAATGGTTAATTACGTTCCTCTTGTCGAATAGACTACTTCATTACAGATTGCTGTTAATTTTATTTTAAATTGTTTTAATGCTGTTAGTTCGCTAAAGAAGGCTTCTTGCCAGAAGATTCGCTTTTTTGTTGCGTCCTATTTTTAGCTATACTAAAAACATTCATTGCCCATACATTGTTTCACTTATTCCATTCAGCTTATTAATTAGATTTCCAATCATTCATACTGTCCATAGTCTTATGTAATGTTAGGAAATTCAGTAGACAAAGAATATTTTGAAAACGGTCCAAGAATAGTTCTAACCCTCTAAAAATATACTGTAATACAGCAATTACAATTCCATAAAGAAACACTGAAATCAACACAATAGAACTCAGTTATAGAAATGATTCACTGCGGCATTGACTTCACCAAGACTTGGCTCGTCTGTATTTATATTTGTGTAAGAACAAGCATTTCATTTAAATTTTCACAGAACTCCAAAGAAGAAAGACAAGAAAAGATACCAAACGAAGAACTGTTATTATTGTTGGGATTCTAGCGATTATTTTGATCATCATGTTAGCCATTGCACTCGCCATTGGGCTCAGTTTGGGATGTGAGTCCATAAGTTTAACAAGGCCTACTGGTATTTATTTAATGTACACCGCCGTTATTATAAGTTTAAACGCCATTATAATTGTACGCTAGACTTTGTATTTTTCACCACTATATTTCATAAGGGTTAGACGGTTAGAGATTACAGTGGTTTTGTTATTAAATAATCCATTTATACTTGTGAGCCTAAGGGGCAGTGGTTCTTAATTCTCACCCTTGCAAGGTCTCCGCCATTGATTTATCTCTAGGCTGATGTAAAACAACTTAAAATAGGAATTCTTTTCACATATAAATTAGGTTATCATCAATAATTAGAAGAGATATTTAATAAAATCTTTGAGGGCTGAAGCATTTATTTTTCAGAATTTGGGTCTTGGGTGGTCCTCTGTCTGGGACTTTTGTTGGTCCTCTGTCTGGGACTTTGGGTGGTCCTCTGTCTGGGACTTTGGGTGGTCCTCTGTCTGGGACTTTGGGTGGTCCTCTGTCTGGGACAGGTGGTAATCCTCTGTCTGGGACTTTGGTGGTCCTCTGTCTGGGACTTTGGGTGGTCTTCTGTCTGGGACTTTAGTGGTCCTCTGTCTGGGACTTGGTTGGTCCTCTGTCTGGGACTTTGGTGGTCCTCTGTCTGGGACTTTGGTGGTTCTCTGTCTGGGACTTTGGTGGTCCTCTGTCTAGGACTTTGGGTGGTCCTCTGTCTGGGGCTTTGGTGGTCCTCTGTCTTGGACTTTGGTGGTCCTCTGTCTGGGACTTTGGTTGTCCTCTGTCTGGGACTTTGGTGGTCCTCTGTCTGGGATTTTGGTGGTCCTCTGTCTGGGACTTTGGTGGTCCTCTGTCTGGGACTGTGGGGTTTTCAAGGAATTTTTAGATAATGCTCTATAGCAGTAGCCAATGGCAGATTCAAAAGGGGGTGGGTAGCGGAGGGGTGAGATTAGGCACATAATTTCTTCCCATCTGAAAGCAAACAAACAGAAACTTTTTTCAATTTTAAAATTCAACTTACAATTGATTTGAGCAAAGAATATTTCTTCCCAAATATGCATGTAAGCATATGAATGATTTTGTTGCTTATAAACAAACTGTTCAATTAAGAGAAGGGCTGAGTAGAAAAAGTACTTCAGTTACAATTTTTCAAAAATGAGTTAAGACAGGGATTATATTTAATTACTTCCCCTGAATCATTCCTGTAAATATCATTCATGAAAAATGTCCACAAGTGTTTGATACAGAGTTACCTCGAGCAGATTTTAAGATATTTAAATGAGAATTGAAAAACTTTAAACTCATTTTTCTCAAAACTGCAAAAATACACTTAAGTACTTTTTCTACTTGGCCACTCGACATTCTCATCATTTTTAGTAACAGAAGACAAGAGTCGAGCTGTGTCATCCAGGTTAGAAAATGAAGGAATCAGCAGAGGTAAGTTACCATAAGTTGGTATCAACTGTCTTTATGAGCTTTATAAAAGTTGATTTGCCATGACATCATGCCATTTTAGTATTTTAAGATGTATTGATACATTAAAATATAAAATTGCAGTTCCTGATGTCATGATGAGTGCCATCGTTGAAGACATCGTGTGGGAGTCAGCCATGAAAAATGTTAACTCCACTGCATTCAAGTCTGCTGCCAATAACATAGAGCAGAGTGTAAGTCATTCTAAAAATGTCATTTTAAATTATGTTTAATTTGTCACATCAAGACATACATCTTTGTACTTGGAGTTACTTACAGTTGATGGAGAAAAAACACATCACAATTAATCCTTATGCTTAGTAATGAACACTACAGATTTAACCAAATAGATTTTAAAATGTATTTTTTTATTTCTAATATATTTTATATCCTGGATATTATAATGAATTCGAAAAAAATGTGTCACTTTAGAAATTTAATGAAAGTAAATGAAGTGTGAATGTTCATAATTTTTTCATTTAGTTCAAATCATTTACGCCTGTTTATAGAACTTAACTCATAAAGATTATATTTCAAATTTATTTTAAAACACCATCTGGATTTGACTAAACATGTTTTTTATCAGCTAGATGCATATTATCATAAAACTCCAATGACAGACATCTATGAATATGCAGTTGTTACAGATCTGTGGTGAGTCTGGCATGGGGGAAACATCCTGTGAATCTTGATGAAATAGTATTTAACCAAATTTAAGCCGTCAAATTTAGGACTTCACCTCTCATAACAATAGTGAACAATGAAGACATATCTATTTTATTTTGAATACTAAACATTTTGACTATTAAGTTGATATCTGCCTTAAGCTGTGATGGGGAACAGCTCATAGTTCTTTAAGTATTTTAGAAAAAAAACAAACTGTTATATCAATTTTATTGAACTATTTTTAATTTCTCTTCTCCCTCAGGCAAGGCAGTGTTGGTTGTAATGCAAGACTCTACTTGAAAGCACCGTCCAATAACACAGCAGAAGCCATAAAGACATTATACAACAATGTCAAAAATGGTGCCAATCTTCAGCAGTTTTCATTGCTACTTCAGCAAGGTCAGCAGAAATATGGGGAAAATATGAGTGCGAACAGTTGGGGACAGTTGTGGACAAGTGTGAAATTCAAATTTGATACATTCCAGATTTTTGTGCCGTCAACAACCACAAAAACAACTTTGTCCATTACTTCCAGCATGACGACATCAACAATGATAACATTATCATCTGGTAAACCTACTACAACATTTGTTGCCCCTGTCACAACGGCAGCTACAGAGAAATCAAGCACATCAACATTAGTTTCCGATTTAACAAGTGCATCAATAATTTCTACATCTACAGCAAGGACGTCAGAAGAAACTGTAATCTCAAACACAACTGTCACAAACAGCACAGGGGAAATAACCACATCGATTAGCTCAGGGGAAACTACTACAATGTCAAGCTCCTCTGAGAAAACAATTACAGTGTCAGATAGTCCAGCATTGTCCACAACCAAGCCAAATGTTCCAGAAGAAACAACTGCAGTATCAGATATTGGAAGTGAGACAACTAAATCAGATATAACAGTTGTAAATTCAACAGTACAAAGTACAGCTACAGTTTCAGAAGAGACATGGCAAACAGCAACCGAAAACTCATCTGATGTGATAGAAACAACAACTAAAGGTTTTGAAGGTAAGAAATTTATATTAGTCTTGCTTTATCAAATGAATCCTGGACTTTACCAGAAAAATCAGAAGAAACCTGGCTAACACAACAAGAATTATGTGCACACTGCTAACAGACTAATTTATTATTATTTTTGTGGCCTTTTCTTTCTATTCACTAATAAGTAAAATTTCCATTGAATCTGTTATTGATGTGCACATTTTTTCTTATCCTTTAAAGTTTTTTTTTGGGTGGGGCATGTACCATACTGGGTGTATGTCAGCACTATTTTATCCAGAAACATGTGATTTGAAGTCCCCCATAACAAGATGAGCGGAGTCTTAGTTTCTTGTTTCAACGTCATGAATTATATTCAATATTCTATCATTAAATCCTCATTTATTGACGCCTTTTAACATCTTTTTTAGAGCTAACCACAGTGATAGAAGAAAGAGAGTTATGGGTCTGGTACAACCATCAGTGGAATCCAGTCTGCAAGCAGAACTTGCCTGTATCTGTTGGAGACCTTGTCTGCAGGATGAATGGATATTTACATGGCTTACTTTATGATGGGTAAACATGCATTCATTAAACTATTTTCGTGATTCACCAAATGGGATATTATTTAAAGTAAGCCTTTATATATACAATTTTGTTTAACTTTATTGTGCCTTTCATTGAAAAATAATATTGATATTAGGATTTCAGCTATTTAACGGACACTTTTAGGAATAAAAAAAGTACACTGTGCCAATGCAGTAATTAATTTGTATGTTACACAGATAAAATAAACATTAATTTGGCTTATATTGAATGGATATGATAAAACTGAACCAAACAGAAAGAACAGAGACTATGATGAAAATCCCATTAAAGTAGTGCAAGCCTATTTTTTTAAAACTTTTTAATATTATCTGATTTTAAAAATACACATTAAAGTTATAAAAAAGGAAGTATTTTTATTACTGAGTCTGTGTCTTATTCCGCGGTATATGGTTTAATGAATTTTTTTTTTCATAAATGGGAATTATTTCATTTATTTTATTAAACAACAACAGGTAAAAAAATTTTATCATTGACCTTATTTTTTAAATTTTGCTTATTTATCTGTTACTAATTATCATTTGGTCATTTGAACAAATAATAATGAACATTTTCCAGGAGATACCTAAGAGATGCCTTAAACTTTGTAAACTTATCATGTGAAAGCAATGCAACAAGTCTAGGGCAATGCTCTCAGGACTTTATTCTGGTCAACAGAGGAAGTTGTTATGCAACTAATATTCATTGTTTCAACACTGGTAAGTGACTCATTTTTGTCTTTTAAACTGTTTTTTTAAATTGCAGTTCCCTTCATATAATTGTTAGCTTGCTCAAATACACTTGAGCTCTATTCCTGACTGATCCATATGACATCTCAGTGATACATATTATTGTCATCAGTGGCAATGGATGAATTTAACCTATTTTGTGCCGATGGAATACTGACAGTGGCAAATCCAAGGAAGGGGGGATTGGTAATATATGTAAAATATTATACTTACTTATGCTAACACGGAGCAGGCTAATGTTCTATATAAATGAAATTATGTCCTAAAAAAACTATCCAAGTAAACAATAATAACTAACCTTGGATGAGCAAAGATAGAAGGGAGGCCATAAACAAGGGAGGCCATTACCAAGGGAGGCCATACTCAAACAAAATATTTTTTTTTAAAGAATAGCAAGAATTAGCAAAAGCTAAAAAAAAAAACATTGAAGGAAAAGAAATATGACGTCATAAAACAATACAGAAAGAAAAGAAAACTTAATCCTTAAAACAACTCCAAAGCCTGCTGCGCCGGTCTAAAACAAATAACAGGTTATGTATCTAAGAGAGACTACTTGTGTATTGAGAATTTCAAAAAAATTATTAATGACTTAAATAACTTTTATTGTCTTTTTGACAGTCTTTGAAATGTGCATAGTGGCAAGATGAATTCCTTTAATGATACTAGTATTACAAAGGATTATCCATTATTGTTCACTGAACATGATTTGATGTCTTTATTTAAGGATTTAGGCCCAGACAAATTAAGTTAACAGCTTGTTAAACTCTGCTCAGAACAGCACTCCTACATTTTTTTGTTACATATTTCATCAATCTTATGAAACTCATACCATACCAAAGGTATGGAAAACTTCAGAAATTATGCAAATTGCAATAAAAATAAAGTCACGTGCAGTAATGACTTACGTCTTAGCGCACTTACCTCTATTGTGCCACAGTGGTCCGTTTTAGGCCCGGTTCTATTTACAATGTATACCAGGCCACTGCTCCTTTTGCGAGAGAGGCATGCTGTGGAGAGCCAGTCTTTCGCGGATGACACGCAGCTATACATTCATACCCATCCCTCTCTTGTCAATTCCTCTGTCCGGACTTTGCAGGAGAGAATTGCTGATGTCAAGTCATGGATGACACTCAGCAAGTTGAAACTTAACGATAACAAAACGGAAGTACTTCTTATTCATGTTTGCAAATCATCCTCTAACTCAGCTCTCCCCACCTCATTTCAAGTAGGTAACTCAGACATACAGTTTACATCGTCCACTAGGAATCTTGGTTATTTTCTGTTTCACAACTTGTCTCTTGATAATCATATCCCACATTTGTCGCTCTGCATACACGACCATCTGTCAGATCAGCTCAATCCACCACTACCTCACAGCTAGTGCAACAAAAACCCTAGTCTGTGCTCTTGTTCTCTCTCGTCTTGACTATTGCAACTCTCTTCTGTCAGGTTCACCAAAACACTTCTTAGAAAAACTACAAAAGGTTCACAACTCAGCTGCTAGGCTAGTTTTAAAGGCAAAAAAAACGTGATCACGTCACACCACTACTCCATTCACTTCTTGGCTACCTGTACAAGCACGGATTGACTATAAACTCTCTGTTCTCTGCCACAACTTTTTCTTGAATTCCTGCCCGTCCTATCTAACCGAACTTCTCTCTGTCTATTCACCCCTCCGACAGCTTCGCTCCTCCGCAGACGGGCGTATTCTTTCTGTCCCCAAGACTCGCACAAAAACATACGGTGAAAGATCTTTCTCTTACTGTGCCCCCAAACAATGGAATTCTCTTCCACTACACATCCGCAATATATCAACTATCACAGCCTTCAAAACTGCACTCAAAACACATCTCTTTAAACTCTACTACCCCGACTGATTCCCCACATCTGACCGATAAACGCTGCTGCTGGCCGCCGTCCATGGCTTGTCATGTAAAAGTTCTGGTGTGGATGAGGTGAATATGCATTAATTTTTGTTTTGTCTCTATACATCTGTTCTTTATTATATATATGTATTTTATGTTATTGTCACGATTATGTCTCTTTTTCTTATATTTTTATGTACAGCGCGGTGAGCCTAGCCCTAGGCTGGGGTACCACGCTATATAAGACAACAACAAATGATAATAATAATATTGTAATGAAATGTTTTGAGAAACTTATCTTCAAATAAATTTTAAATAAAGTACAGCAAAAACTAAACCCCCATCAATTTGCTTATAAATCTGCCAGTAGAACAGAGGATGCCATCTTACTATTATTTGAAAGACTTTATTGTCACTTAGACAGCCCTAAAAATATGCTAGTGTGCTTTTTCTAGACTTATCATCAGCATTTAACACTATCCAACCACACCTCATAATTAAAAAAGCATTCTTCTTTAAGTTTTAATTCAAATGATCGAGCGTGGATACTGAACTTTAAAAAAAATCGCACACATTGTGTCTTGATGTTACCATCCAAAGAGAGGTCTGCTGGAACGAACACATTAACAATGTGTGCAACCAGGCAAACAACACCCTAGGGTTCCTAAGTCAAAATCTAAGGAAAAGCAACTCCAGCGTTTAAGTAAAAGCCTATAAAGCATTTGTCCTGCCGCTTTTAGATTACGCATCTTCAGGCTGGGACCCATTCACCCAGAAGAGCATCGACAGGTTTGAGGTGGTCCAGTAACTGGGCACCACACTTTGCATTGAACCGCTACAGTAGTGGTCGCCAAATCGCAACTTGTGAGCTGCATGCAGCTCTTTCTTTAGCGACCTGAGTGCGGCTAGGTCCTTTGGGCAAAAATCGGTTTTGACTCTAAAAAACATTAGTCTTGACAGGTTCTTGAAAAGAAATTTGGCTCTCAAAATAAATTTAATCGTCCTGCTGCTGATTTAAGGCTCTTATGACTAATCAGTTTGTTGACCACTGCGCTACAGGAACACCTCAAGTGTTTGCAGCATCCTGGAAACACACGGCTGGTCACAATTGCAAGAACAGCGACGATTATCCATGATGTTCAAGATAAAAATGGGCTGGTCCACTGCTCCAGCATTAAACAGAAACTCTTCCCCTAGATAGTGATGAGGCCATGACAGGCAGTTCCAGCTCATAACAACGTTGGCTAAATATCTGAATTGGGAAGCTTATACTGCAACCTAGTTACAAGTTTTGTCAGTTGGTGCGATGAAAATTTTCTTCAGTTGAATGTCTAAAAAACCTAAAGAAATGGTTGTTTATTTCCAGAGGGGGGTGGGTGGGGGTGGAATCACCCAATTGCAGATATCACACTATATAATCAAAGTATAGAACAAGTAGAGACGTATAATTACCTAGGTTTCACCATACAGAACAATTAGCGACATATAAGTACCTAGGTGTCACCATATAGAACAAGTAGAGACATGCGTTTCTAGGTGGCTGGAAATTTAGTTTTCACATAGTTAACAAAAATATAAAAAATTAATGAATACATAAAAATCCTTTAATTTCTAACACTTGGTTTCAGGGCCAGAATATCAACTTGCTGGTGGTGATGGTCTCACGTATGGCTATGTCAAAGTCAAATGGGTAAGTACTTGCTTCCTTAATGCTTTTTTAAAGTTTTGGCAATTTAATTGTTCAGTATTGTTAATTTATACTTAATTTTAACATTTTGTGATGCTTTTGTTTTTTTAAAACTGATTCCCATTTTATTCCTTACATTCAATTTAAAAAAAACAACAAAAAACAAAAAAGTGAGGCTTAAGTCATGCGATATTATACCAGTAAACAAGAATGTTCAAATATTATACCAGTAAACAAGAATGTTCAAAATATTTTGTTGAAGTTCAAGTATTCATTTGAAAAGGCAGCATTCACATAGAAGTGTCAAAATGCAGTCAACCTTCAGTTGTGAGGCTTTATATTTCAATCCTGCTGAACTGTATTAATAATATTTGCAGGTAGTTACTTGTATTGAATAGTAGATTACAGAGACATCATAATTTTGTAACAATCTTGAATTATCATTTTATTTGCTGTTACCTTAAATTAATACAAATGACAGATGACTTGTTAACATTCATGATTTCTGATTAGATTAAGGTTTATAAGTCTCTATGTCACCAAAAAATTCATCATTCAATTTCTTGTTGGATACAAAATAATTTCAGGATGACAAAGAGGCCTTTATGTGTCCTAAATCAGAATACACCAACACTGTAGCTTCCACTCTGTGCTATGAGATTAACAGAAAGTCTTACAAGGGAATAGTTTTGACGTCTAATACCCAGTTAAGGTCTCCAACTAATCCTGACTTGTGGCTTATTGATGCACTTTGTTATCAAACAAATGGAAAAACATCATTTTTGGACTGTGTTCAGTCCGGGTGGCAGTTCGTGGGAAATGCTTCTTATATATACGACACTTCTGCCACAGTTACAGATCCTTCATTACCAGCACTTACAAATATATTGGCTCCGTACAATTGTTTGAAAGCTATTTATTGCTATTCTAAACCAGGTAAAAAAAATTCTTCAAAGCTTTTTAATATTTATATATTTCTGCTTCAAATTGGACTCTAATCAATTAAAAAGAGAAATAACATTTTTCAATGTATCATAAAATTTTCATTTTAATTAAAAAAAGAGTATACTTTTATGAACATTATGAAAAGAGCAGGCCAGAGAGTATTATGTAGTACTGTTAAGACAATATCTGGCAAGTCTTAAAAGTACATTTATTTAAAGTAGTAATTATTTGTAATAGTTTTAAAGTAAACTTTAATGATACCTACATTTTTATTAAACATTAATTCAAATAAATGCTATAAGAAGTGAATATTTTCAATAAGATAATTTTTTTAATGTTTCTCTATCAGTTGGACTTCACTCGGGACCACTCAGCAGCTTTGGCATTTTATATGACACTCATGTTTCTTACCTAAGAGTCTTTTGTCAAGACACTTTTACAATAAATGAGACAAATGTAGTTTGCAAAATGTTTGGTTTTGCCGGTCCTGCTAAAACTTTGAGCTATAACCCATTCCCATGGACAGGTAAATTAAAGTTCAATAAAATGTTTACATTAAAAAAAAAAGAGAGAAATGGAAAAGTAAGAGATAAACATGAAAATGAATATTGAAAATTGTTTGACTTATTCTATGAATATAGTAGCTATATCATATAGCTAATACAAAAAATGCAACAAATACCTAAAATCTTTAATTCAATTTTAACTTCATTATGTTATACAATGTTAAGTATTTTTCACAATTTTTTCATTTTATACAGAATAAGAGATTATTTATAATATATAACTTAGGAAAGGCTGTGTATCTTATAATGTATATTTAACCAGTATTTAGGACTTATGCTGATTACCATTATACCTGCAATGGTACTGAACTTACAATTGAGGATTGTCTTTTGACAAATGTGAGTTACATAAGTTCATCTCAGTGTAGTGGACCTGCTGTTGTCAGATGTAATGATGAGTCCATCTTAGAAAATGGTAAGCCATCTTAATACTAGTTGGGAAGCTAGATTTCTTCTATATTCTTGCTTCATTTGAATATAGAAAATATAGCTTTACTATCTATATTTCACCTTTGTGAAAAATGTTATAGAATCCAGCCTAGCTTTATGTTATAGATACATAT
This sequence comes from Omphiscola glabra, assembly GCA_964017045.1. Taxonomy (NCBI): domain Eukaryota; kingdom Metazoa; phylum Mollusca; class Gastropoda; family Lymnaeidae; genus Omphiscola; species Omphiscola glabra. Next base: position 13,461,465 of record OZ024794.1, on the reverse strand, counting down.
AGAGGTTAATATCCATTACAGATAATATTTGCTAAGGAAAAACAGTTAGAAGTATTTGTAATTCAGATAACATTTATCACATCAATATATTTTTGTCTCCAGATTTTACTGTTAAATTAGCTGAAGATGGCCACACAGTTTTTGTTGCTTATCAGAACCAATGGGGAACAATTTGTGACCCTGATGATAAAGCCTATCCAATGCAAACAGTTGCTAAGGTAGTGTGTAGACAATTAGGCTTCACAAATGGAACCACAAGACAATTTCACACTAAGGCAAACGAGTGGCCTCATATTATCACCAGAGTAACTTGCCCTGATAATGTCGAAGTGCTGGCGAATTGCAGCTTTGATTTACTTAATGATAATAGCTGTGTTGAGAGATATGCCCTAGAGGTATATTGCTACACTGAGAACCAATGTGAGTTAAAAGGCAAAATTTTTAAAATTGGTTAATTAAGGGAGAAGAGGAAGTGTTTTTTTGGTGCATGGATAATTTTTAATGTAACCTACGCTAATTTATCTTCATACACAAAAATCATATCAACAAATGCTGATGATTTTTTATAACATTTAAATAATATTTTAAATTGATCCATTTAATGCATTAAGAATATCATTTAATCCTATATAATTTACAAATACAATCTCTACCTTTCAGTGGCAAAAGTAGAACTTGAAAATGATAGTGGTTTTAATAGAGGTATGGTAAAAGTTACATACAATGGAGAAGAAGGATACCTTTGTTATTCTGGGACTGGAGGTGTGCCAGAAACTGTCCTGTGTCGCAACTTTGGATTCAAAAGTGGAGAAAGAGATTTACATTCATCCGTAAGTTATTTGCCTGTGACCAAACAATTGCAAAAAGATTTTAAAAACTCAATTTTGTAGAAATTCCTAACTGAATTCATTCACAACATCAAAATAACTCTCTGAAAAGAAATGGTTTGATTTCAAATAGATTAGCTCACAAAATCCGAATACAATTATTTATGCATATTTTTACAATAGCCTATATTTTAAAAAAAGCTCCTTTATAATAAATCTTAAAAAACACTACACAAGAAATATAAAATAAACACCTTTTTAAAATTTAAAAGATCTATTTTAATTCTTAGAATATATCATAATTTTTTCTATATTTTATTTTTCATTTCAAATTATAAGTTAAATTCAAATAAGTTTGTTTTTATTGCAGTCAAGTAATTCAGAATTGTCAATGATTTGGACTACAAATTTTACAAAAGACTGCAATAATTTAGACAATGTCATAGCTCTTTGCCAGTCTTCTCCCTGGGTAAATTATTCATTTACAGAATCACCCATATTCTGCCATGATGGCCTTGTCTATGTACATTGTTATGGAAATGGTAAGTTTTCATTATTCAACAATTATAATTTTAATCTTGTATTCTTGAGCATCTATGATGTCTATTGAGATTTTGCTAAGATATATTTAAAATGACTATTATACTTATACTATATGGTTCAAACACACCACATTACTTTTAGGATTTGTTTCTCATTAGGTAGCTCATTAATCTTAATTTTTTTTCCTGCCTGTCATGATTACACTGGTAATGAGGGGGAGAGACTGCAATAAGTAGAAGGAAATAACCATAAAAAAGTATGGGAAAATCTGGTACCTTGAAACCACATGGCATGAATGACATGTTCTCCTTCACTTGTTAAACTTTTTTATCCACCCCTCCTTGTTACCACCAATCGTAGTGAACTTACTTTTCCTTTCTTCTATCCCCTTTTGTCTATATAAACTCTCTACCTACTTATATTCCATCACATTCCTCTTGCTGTCTTGGATAATTCATTGCACCTAAGTTTATTTTTAATTTAATATAGTTTTTACTGTTGTTCATTGTTTTTACTGAAGAAGGCTTCTTGCTGACATGTTCATTGTTTTTATCAGGTTTTCCCATACTTTTTTCACTTACTTCTTTCCTGATTTCCTTGCTGATCAATTTTGCTCTCAGCGTATGTTTAGAAGGAATTTATAAAATTTATTATAAACACAATGCTTAATTAAATGCATTACATTTTGTGTGATTAAACTATTTCTGTTACATGCTTGTCTAATTCTAATTTTTATGACAGATAAAATGTTAGATTAAATACATTTAAAGAATATTTACTTAAATATTGCTTTCTTTGCAGTGAGGCTGTCATCAGGTTTACAAAATAGAACTGGTGCGGTTTTGTTTTATGATACTGAAAGCTATTTTGGAATATGCCATGAGGATCTGACCCAGACTGCTACTGATGCAGTGTGTCGTGAGCTTTTTGGATCCACTGCCTTCCAAGGTGCTATACTACCTCCAGGGACTTATAGATATCCTCAGGTGTGCATTAATATTCTGTTAAAAATTCTAAAATATAATGTTCAATTAAATATTACAGTTTTAAATTTAGATACATTTTCTTCTAAGTAACTTATTAGGTCTTCAACTGACATACTGTTTGGGAAATAAAATAATGTGATTCCATAGCAGATATAAATAAAATATATTAATTTTTGTTCTGCAGGATGTATTAAGAAATGCTCAGTTTTCTTGCCAAAGTGACTCAACTAATGCATCTGAATGCATTAATCTTGGAGATGATAATGACAATTGTAAAGATGCTTCAGTTTTCTGTTATGATGGTGAATACCCTAAAGGTATGTCACATTACTTCCTGAACTTTAATTATACATCTCACTAATTTATTATTTAGGTTACAAAATATTGCTCATCCACAATATGAGAGATTTATATTTTACTATTTAACAATGTATTTTTAGATGAAACACTGGGGAATCCATTATTTAATTATTATAATTTTTTTTTTCCAGAGCCATAATCTATGCAGATTAAAAAGCTTTTGGGTCAGAAACAGGCTGTTACAGTAGCAATTAAAAGAGAGATTTATTATCAGTATGATAGTAGTTGGTGATGGGGAAAGTTTTTTTGTATAATAGATGATAAATATGAGTTTAAAGAAATTGTATGTCAATATTTTCAAAAGTATTGTTAATTGATTTGTTCTTTTCTAGTTTAATTTTTTAAAATTAATTAACCCAGATCAGATTCCATCTGTTGCAAGGGAATGGAAATTAAGAGAGGATGGGATAGTCCTTGTGAAAGCATATGACACATGGGGAACTGTTTGCAGCAGTCATTGGACTAATGTTGAAGCTACTATTCTGTGTAAAACTTGTGACAGTAACAACACACTTGGCTATGTCACTGAAGTTTACAGAACCTTTTCTGAACCTATCTGGATAGGGGGTGTCAAGTGTCAGGACAATGCTACAAATATCAACGAATGCACAAAATATCTTTATGAACATGGTGATTCTATTTGCCCAAATAATCGAATAGCCAAGGTCTACTGTTTCAAAGACAATGAGGATAGTGAGTAAAAATTATTTTTCTTTAAAAATTATCCAATTCTTTATTTGAGATAAAGTCAAATTAGTGGTTGCAAAAGGGGGCCTGTGTCAACCCATCGAGTTTATTACCACTTCTCAGGGGGGATGAGAGGTAGAAATAAATTTGGATGATGGATTTCTTTTTTCTCACTGATCCCCCTGAGTACAGACATCCTTTGCTCTCACTAATTTGAAGTTATCGCTCTAACATTATTCAGCTATATTATACATCATTTTAAAGATCATATATATTTAAAGCTGATGCTTTTGCACACAAAAACTACACAGAAAAATATGTTAAACCTGGAAAAAGCTCATACCCTATGAGCCAATGATCAATCTAATTGACTATTAAAAAAACATTGAAAAGTTAATTTAGTACAGCCAAAAATAATTTCATGTTGCTTGATTCCTTTAATTATTTTGTTAAAATTTTAAGTTATACAAATTTTATTATTACAATTCCAAAACCTGTCATAAAGTAGATTTCATATCAAAAGTTTCAGTGGAGATCGCAGTATATATTTTGCATCATGGTAGTAACACATCTGTTAAATAGAATATCAACTAAATTATTCATGAGGAAAATAAGAAGTTACACAATTTTGAAAAGAAATTAGGAGCATTTTTTGTTTCGTTTTAATCAAATGATTCATTAAAATATGTGCTGAATTTAACTTTTCTTTATGTTCAGTAATAGTATAAATTTGATCAAATTACCTTTCTTATTCAATTTGTATCATATTTTTGTTTTCAGTCCCCAAATTAGCATTAGTTGATGTTGTAGAAACCCAACTATATCACAGCGGCTACATTAGTGTGTCCAGGAACAAGCAAAATGGCTACTTTTGTCCACTTGCATCTGGTGATACTGCCAAATGGCACCTAACTGAATATGAAGCATATTATCTTTGTAGGCATTATAACTACATTGACGGAAAGGTTTGCTATTAATGAGCTTTTTTTTTTTTAAATCATGAGATATTTCACATGCAGTATTGCAGATTCATTTTAAAATTATGTTGTACAAACAATTGGGAACTTTCTATGAGCATTTTTATTTCTGAATAGAAAACATAAAAAGAAGTAAAGTTTAAAGTCTGTAGAGCATTAATGGACAGTAAAGCAAAATAAATAAATACTAAGTACTAATCCTTCTAAATCTAAATTAAAACTTTGTAAATTGGAATTGTAGTCCTCATCCCAATCCAACAGCCAGTCAAAATTGGTGGATTCTAAGACATTCTTTAAATGGTATTAAAATTTCTTGACAAAAGACTAAATATCATAAAAATGTATGCAACACCCGGAGTTTCTTATATCATTTGTCTCTCTAATTTTATCCATGTCCACAAATATGATTACAAAAAATAATCCATTACATCTTTTTTATAATTGTGTTCAAGTTGTAAGAAAAATGTCAAAATAAATTCACATAATTTTATAGGCGTCATGCTTCTGATTATAAATTTATATTTTTAAAACAAAGCCATCATTTTATCAACAGTTTTCAAGAATACCAGCAGTGATGTATTCATTAAATGCCACATGGAATTTGAATTTTTACTGTGAATGGGATGAATTTTTGCTAGGAAAATGCAACTTCCATGGAACTTTAATTAGTGGAATTCATTATGAAAGGGAATGGGACCTATCAACTTTAAAGTCAACCAACATTTCCACTGAGGGCTTATGTAATGAGACTTTACCCAGGTTATTATGTTATACATCCAAAGGTAATTTTATAAGCTCTGTCATAACTAGAAAACATCTTTTTTGTCATCTTTGTTGATAATATAACCGTCATTTGAATATTATATTTCTTCATTTATTGAGGCAGATGGGTGTTGCCTTTGCATTAAAAAATTGTTTACAAAGAACAGCAAACAAAACAAAAACAACATATTTTATAATAGTACATTTTGCCATTAAAAACTTTAATTGTAAATGGTTTAAGAATTCGGTTCCTGCACTTTTGACATTAGGTGCCTGAGACATTCCTGGATGTTTTACAAAACTGAAACGAAAACTCAGTTTAGAACAACTTAATTACAATGAATTACCGATACAATGAAATTTCTAGTGTGGTGACTTTTTTTCAGTTATTTTTTTTTAGTCATTTAGATAAACAGAAATAATTTTGACCAAGTGGATTAATATGTATAGCTTACAAAAATGATTGCTTAAATTATATGTTGGTAAAACTATAAATAGCTTTGATATAGTCTACTTTAATTATATCTTTTACCTACAAGTCAGATTAGAAGATCCTGAACTACCAGAAGGATTTCTATTGATTTTTAAGGAAGATTCTGGATTCTGGTATGGTCTTTGTGCAGACACCTTCAATGTTACAATGGCAACGAAATTCTGCATTGAGGCTGGTTATAAATCAGGGAATTATGTACCTGTGCCAACATCTCATTCTGATTGGCCGGCCGGCTTTAAAGAGGTCAACTGTGTGAATCCAGGGACAAAGTTTCAGGATTGTAATTTTATCTATTCTCCCTATTCTTGTGATAAAATTGTCTACATCACCTGTTCTGACATATTCAAAGGTAAAAAAAAAACACATTACTGTAAAAAAAAAATGTGTAGAAGTTTAATGTAAATTTTATAGAGGACTATTATATAATTTTTTACATTTAGAAAACAGTATTATTTAATTTACAGTAATAATCTTAGAGACTGGTGTCTCAATCAACCTTTACTTTTTATTCCCCATTGAATCACTTTAAAACATCATGAGACAAATCAACAATCCACTCAATCTGATTGATGTAATTTAAAATATGTTTCTGGGTTCACAGGATTAAAAATGGCTGGTGGATTCTGTGAAAGTTAAAATGTATTCATGTTGTGTAAAATATTGTCATTTCTGACAAGGCATTTCCTGCAGTGCTATCAAATGCTTGTACTGATGAAAACAATGTCGTGCAATAAATATATTCACATAAATTAATTTAGGCAAGTTAGTTTGCATTATTTTTGCCATTAATTCATTTGAATCAAATTATAATTACTCCAATATTTTTTCAGTTGGACTGGCTGACCCTTCTGATAATGGTGGTTATTTGATCATCCAAGATGACACACATAACTGGTCTACCGTTTGCTCTAATGGAACGGAAAATCTTACTGATGAAATTTGCAAGAAGGTCAACTACCAATGTGGAGCAGCGGCATCTGTACCTGCCTATCAAACATCCATCAAACCAGGGTTCTCTTGTCAAGCTGTTGGGGAAACTTGTGAGCTCAAACCTTCAAGTCTTGACTGTGAAAGTATCACTTACTTGACTTGTTCTAATAACTGTACTGACTTGGAAAATGTTGACGAATTGGGCTCAATTTAATTTACAATTTTTAAGATATAATTTTTGCTAAATGTAGAATCTGTTCAGCTCATTACAAATCTCCAGGATTCCCATTAAATTGAATATAGCATAAGTTGAGGTTCTTGTTACCAGTGATTTGAATTCACTCCCTAGAGTTTTTTTACTACACCCTTTGTGGGCCCCCAGGGGCCTGTTGATCCAAGTATGAGAGACTAAAATTATTTAAACGCATAAAACTATTTCATATTTTTCTATCTTATAACTTTGTGGGCAGCTTATTGGTGTCATATAGGGTATTTATTTGAATGGTGGATGACTAAGACAGGTTGTCAACCTCAGAGATTAAAGACATTGTAATAGGCATGGAAAACCATGCAATATGTCCTCGCCCATTCGTTCATTTATCACTGTTTATAGTGGTCTCATTCTATTTTGCCATTGCCTAATGTTTACAAGTTAATAATATTTCTTAAAAATGAAAACAATTATATAAATAATTGAAATTGAATGCTTCTTCCAGGACACATTAGTGAGCCAACGCCATTTGAAGAAATGCTTATTACTTAGTACCGGTATGTCTTTACATTATTTATTTATTTATATTTATTTGTACCAAATTTCATTGTACAATCAAAGCAATCAATTAACACATTATTAAATCAAAATTAAAACAGTAAAATAATCATATAGCTATATTTTATTTTTTAAGGATCAAAGTTATATATATATATATATATATTGGAAAAAAAAAAAGAATGCTTGTATTCAAGAAATTTTTTAAGGAAATATATATAACACATATAGAACACTTAATCACCAACACACTGCAAACATTGAAAAGAAAGGAATGAAGCTCTTCAAGGTAAAATTGAGTATTTAAAAAAAGTTAATAATGTTAGCAAACATCTCAGGACAGCTATTTTTTGCTTTATTCTTATCCATGATGTTGATAAACATGTTTATTACCAATGCTCAAACTCTATATAGTGGATGGTTCAAATAAAATAAAATATGAAACAAACATGTATCACCTAACTCCTCTATTGAGTTTTATAAAATGAGAAAACTTTTTATCTGTCACCAAATATGACTGGAAGTGCAAACCATACACAAAAATAGAAACATGAAAAGTCTAAATTGTTTTGTTGTTATTGTTTCTTAGCTTACTTCTAATTCATAATATACATTCTTTCTCTCTTTTTTCTCCACTTTCTCTCTTTCTTTTTCTCAATTAGAAACAAAATAAATTTAGAAATACAAACAAATCTAACTTAAATTTATTTTTTTTAAAAATCAAACCCTTATTGAACTTATTGTTAAATTTAGAGAAAAAAATAATTTAACTTTGTTCCCAAACTGGAAGTCAGGTGCATGCTGTTAATGGAGAGAACTAATGAGATGCACACTTACCTTAGGACATTTTCGTACACTGATGAAATTCCTAAAATTTAAACATTTTATAATTAAAGACAATAGATATTGTTTATCATAATTAAAAATCACAGCACTAATAGCATTTTAAAGTGGGTGCATATACCTCTGAATATAGGTCATAAAATTCTAACAAAATGATATAAAAAATGTATGTAATAATTTTGGCAGGGTGCAAGCATATGTTTGTTAGCAGGGGCACACAGTGGGATCTTACATCATAGGCCAGAATTTTGGACATAATTGCCCAGGGATTAATATTTCTATAAATGATTTTTTTGTGTGTGTCTAATTCTTGTAACATAAAATCTTAATTTCTGTATAGACTCATTTTTAAACTGTCTTTTTTATACAAATATTAAGATATCCTTTTTTTTTAAATCGGGAATTTTACTGCCTAACATTACTAACAATACTAACATTGTGAAAAGAAGTAAAAAGAAAATATTTCTATAAAAATCCGTTTGAGTGTACAAAATAATAATACATATCTTTGGGCCACTAATAAAAAAAATAATAATCTTGCAGTTTTGACTAGCCAATAAAACAAATGTAAAGAAGAAATACTTTGACTAAGTTAATTCAACTAGCAGAGAGTAACAGGTAGAATAATATTGAACATAAAATGAACAAATATTAAAATAAGAAAGGACATTGGTAAGAGATAAATGTAACAATAAAATGTATGAAATAAGGCACTATTATTAGCTTGACACCTACAGTTGCATATTTTCAAAGAGATCCATGAATTCACAAAGAAAATGTGACCAAAAAAGTTGTAATTCTTTTTTTTTTTTTTTTGGGGGGGGGGGGGGGCTTGCCATATCATAAACAGATTTACCAACTACCAATCACTGCAATCGTATTTCTTATTAAAATAGAGGACACACCTTCAATTCATTGAGACAAAGTTTATATAACACAAGTCTTTGTCCTCATTTACTTCAAAGTCTTCATTTAAAACAAAAACACAACTGCTGAAATATGAGGGAACAAAGGCTAATTTCACAGTTGTTCAATATCTTGCAAGTTCAGTGAAATATGAGGGAACAAAGGCTAATTTCACAGTTGTTCAATATCTTGCAAGTTCAGTGAAATATGAGGGAACAAAGGCTAATTTCACAGTTGTTCAATATCTTGCAAGTTCAGTGAAATATGAGGGAACAAAGGCTAATTTCACAGTTGTTCAATATCTTGCAAGTTCAGTGAAATATGAGGGAACAAAGGCTAATTTCACAGTTGTTCAATATCTTGCAAGTTCAGTGAAATATGAGGGAACAAAGGCTAATTTCACAGTTGTTCAATATCTTGCAAGTTCAGTGAAAACAAATGGCTGTCTGTACAGGAATAAGTGTGGTGGCTTTTTGGGCATTATTTGTTTGTTCCAAGATCGAAATCCTAAAAGAAAGACTGCACTTTTTACTGCAGTGTACATATTCTGGCCATTGAAAAAAAAAAAAACTTTTAAAACAAAACAAACTGCCTATAATTAATAACAATACATTGAAGAGTAAGTAAATAAAAATACCATTGCAAAGTTGTTGAAGAATTATGAAAACAAATGCAGTTTGATCGGCAGTAACATTACAATAACTTTCACCTCCTAGTGATTGCTATTTTATTTGTTAACATAATGCACAACACATTATTTATATTACTTGTGGAAAATGTAGTGAGTAAAAACTATTGATTAGCTTCTATCAGCAGTTACTTTAGCTTTAGTTGTCCCTGAACCCAGCTGATAACAATGGTGTTGGTATAATCTTCTGCTTCAACAATCGTTAGATATTTACAAGAAAAGGTTTAAATTTCATATAGTGACAAAGAAAAGGATAAGAGAACATTAAATTAACTATATTATAGTAGCAACTAGTTCAAAATTTTTTTTTTTTTATTAACAGACAATGAACTTTCAGCAAGCATAAAATGTATAATATATTTAAGTAAAAATTGTAGATAAATTTTAATGTTAAACAAATTTTTATTAAAAATGACAATGAATAAAACAATTTATTTTGTTAATGAAACTTAATGTTGGAGATTTTGAAGAAGTTGCCAGTGAAGCAGTATAAGGAGTAAAACAGTGACTATTTTCATAGTTACTAAGCTTGAGTTCATGAACAGATTCTGCCAAAGAGGAGTGAGATTTTTTAGTAACTTGCAATGAGAAAATTAAAGTAGATTTTATCCCCCCCCCCCAAAAAAAAAAAAGAGTTGCACAATCTAGCTCTGAAAAGCCCACAGTCACGCACTTGAATGTTACATGGACAAAAACTTGAAAGAATAATAATTGGTAAAATCTATTGTGATAGTGCAAGATGTCTTTACACAAGAGGACTCTCTGACAATAGGTCAACTAATAGCAATGATACTATGTCAGCATAAGATTACATCAATTAACCAAGAGGTCAACTAATAGCAATGATACTATGTCAGCATAAGATTACTTCAATTAACCAAGAGGTCAACTAATAGCAATGATACTATGTCAGCATAAGATTACTTCAATTAACCAAGAGGTCAACTAATAGCAATGATACTATGTCAGCATAAGATTACATCAATTAACCAAGAGGTCAACTAATAGCAATGATACTATGTCAGCATAAGATTACATCAATTAACCAAGAGGTCAACTAATAGCAATGATACTATGTCAGCATAAGATTACATCAATTAACCAAGAGGTCAACTAATAGCAATGATACTATGTCAGCATAAGATTACTTCAATTAACCAAGAGGTCAACTAATAGCAATGATACTATGTCAGCATAAGATTACATCAATTAACCAAGAGGTCAACTAATAGCAATGATACTATGTCAGCATAAGATTACATCAATTAACCAAGAGGTCAACTAATAGCAATGATACTATGTCACCATAAGATTACATCAATTAACCAAGAGGTCAACTAATAGCAATGATACTATGTCAGCATAAGATTACTTCAATTAACCAAGAGATATTATTCCATTCCTTTTTCAAAAGCATAATTTTACCAATTTAAAAAAAAAAGAAAACATGGAGCTATAAAAAAAATATTGTAAGCAAGTGAAACAGATATCTTTAAAATCAAAATGTCAATATATACATTTGTGTACAGCACATCTATACAATTACAATACATCAAAATATCACTTCCCGCACAGCTCTTCGATCCAATTACATTGAACTAAAAAACACAGGCAAACATTGGTTTTCAAATGAAATAATGTATATTTATTTATAATTGCCTAGTTGTCCAGCAACTTGACCTAATGTTAAAAAATGTATAACACTGATCTATTTTGGATCAAAATAGTATTATTATTAGAAAGCTGCATATGATAGCTTCAAATCTAAAAAAATTAAATCATGAATTAAACTGTGAGCTTAGAAATCTCTCTAAAACTGCTTATAAATCTCTCTAAAACTGATATCATTTATCATATTAGTTCCCATGTAAGCTGAAAATTGTAGAATTATACACATTTTAGATGTCATACACTACATATCTGCATTAATTTTTTTTTTTTTTTTTTTTACTGTTTTACTATTATAACTGCTGGAGCAATGGAGCTTTATTTCCCCTATTTGAGTTTTTTTTTTTCTTCATTAAAAGCAGCTCACCAAACAAAGAAAGTCCATGGGAGTTTTAGGAATCAGATTAGCAAATAATAACGTCATCGTACTCAGGGAAAAACCCAGTTTAAAGTTATCATTGAAATTAATTTATAAATAAATTATAACTTAGTCATCCACCTTCCTTGTGAAAATACCCAACAATTATTTGATCGCTCTGTGTGAGTTTGAAACAATATTGTATTTTTTTCAATAATATATTCTTTACAAAGAAAAATTGCCTGAAGTGCTCAGCAAAATTATGCATCTTACACATGTGTCTGAACTGAATTAAGAAAATGATGAGATCAAATGGGAACAACTGGTAAAGGTAAAAGGAATAAATGAGTTTGTTTAATCAGGCTTTACCCAGGTTATTTCTACATGGCATTGATATTATGGTCAGGTGATGCTTTATTTGCCAAACATCTTTAGCCACTATAGATTTAGAATAGAAATAATACCAGTTTAATTACAACATAATGTGTTTTTTTTGCAAAAGCAACAAACACAAATTGAAAAAGGGGTGGGGGTGGGGTGGGTGGGGGTGTTGTGAAGTTTGAAAAAAGTTTAAGAGTGAACCTAAAATAATGTGTTCAAAAAGGTACAGTAAACATAAATTGTCAAAATATTGCCTACATGCCAGAAGATATGGGGGATTCATGCATAGCTTGAACTGTACATTGTTCAAGCAAGTCATTGTGATTTTAAGAGTATGGTGCATCAAGTAGCATAACAACTCACATATAGGTCAGAGATTTTTACCAAAAATTTCAATATAAATCAGGGGTGTGACCTATCCACTTGACACCAATTTCACATTATGTTATTCAGTGTGGAGTAGTCATTTATTCAAAAAGTCTGAGGATCCTTTTCTCCCTTGCTCTACGGGGGGAATTGTTTCTGTTTGACAGTTGCTTTTCAGTGTTATGGAAAAATTTGTGTAATATCTGTGTCAGAACTCTTTAGTTATGTTTAAGCTACAAAAATGGCAGTGTAAATTTCAAACTAAGCGTGACCTATATGCGGTTCAACCGCAAATACCAACTTTGACAACCCCAAACTAAGTGTGCAACCTATACCCGAGTACATACAGTACTTTCTATTTTCAAACAGCATAAATTTGAACTATTACAACAAAAACTACAAAAAAAAAAAAAAAAAACAACAACAAAAAAACCCAATAAATTATAACTGACTCATGACAATATGTATAAACATATGAGAACATTTAGAAAGTAATTGTTTTGAGAAAAATTTATGATTTTTTTGTAATAAGTTTTGTGAACTTCTTTGCAACTATATTCACTTTCATGCGACTTGTATGAAGTGTTTTCTTTAAGTCATAAGTGAGGCACACAATTTCTCTCATGTTGCTGTTATGTTTATTAACATTTTTAAAATCATGGATGACATATAAACCTTCAACAGACCTTAACAAAACTGTAAAGCACTCCACAATGGGCTTGAAATAAATCTGAGAGTATTATTGACATTCAATGTGCTGCCTGCCAAGAAATGTACAGAATGATCAAGTTCATAGAATGAGATAACTACAGTATACATACAATGAGCATATGGATCAATTGATTTTAAAATTATTAGTGGTTAAAATTCAAACGGATTAGAATTGCTGAGGGAATAGCCAAGGCTTATCAAACAGTTATCTCAATCCCTGGGACAATTCAATGACATTCAGGATCAGAGGTTAGAAAATGTGGAGTTGAAATGCAGCAATGAGACCCAGGACTTAAGAAAAGCAATAATAGTGAGAAAACGTAAAGACAAACATTATTTTAATTTCAAAAACAAAAAAATTATGTGGAATAATCTTTTAAAATTATTTTCATTGTTTTCAGTTTGAAATTCTAGTGCTTCATTTTCTGATCAATAATTTCTGAGGGAGACAGAGCTATATGTATTCTCACTAAACAATTCGACATTTATATTCTCATGCCTCATTGTGTTCTTTCAATGGCTCGGGCATTTACTTTGATCAGTGAGACTGTTCCATTTTGTCCTGCAGGTAGGTTAGCTTTTAAATGAAATGGGAAACACACTTGAAGTTTTGAAAATTATGAACAAGTACGTCATTTTGTCAATCTAAATATTGACATACTATCAAGTAACGAATGCCAAGTATCAAATGTTGAATCCAGAGACCTATCAGATAGCCTGAAACTGTAATGGAGAGTATAACTGAATGATATTATAGCTACCCATGCGACCAAACGGACGTTTAAAAAAAAAATCATTGCATTGAGTGATACTTCAATTAATACTGTAATAAAAATCAAATCACATGGATTTTAAACTTACAGACTGCTGACCCCACTTTAGAAGCAGCACTGGCATATATCAAATGTTTCAACAAGCTGGAGGCTATGGATCATCACATTTTAAGTGTCAATGAATCTGGATTTAATTATTAGCCCTTTGGCTTGACACACACACATGCAGATAGCCTTCTTTTTATTGATATAAGGGACTCATCAAATATCTCATGTAAAATTAACATGTGGCACTAAACTGAAATGTATCATTTTTTAAAATTAGTACACCAGTTTTAAAATATATGATAGGATGAGACCATGACCTCAAAAAGTTGAGTTAAAACAGTTTGTATTCAGGCCAAAAAAAATAATTACAAATTACACACATGTGATGCTATTTATTAGGTTTAAGTGAAAACTTCCATCTCTAAATATTATTGAAATGCTGATAATTTAATGTCCAACAATTACTAATTGCAGGAAAAAGCCTAGGATTTTTAAATTATTAATTTTTTTTTTTAAATTTAAAAACACCATTGTATTTTTTAAAGTGGTGTAACAAATGTTTGCTTCAAGTGCACCTCAGCATTAACTTCCTGGCACTTGACTTGCCTAAAACCTAACCATAGCCACATAATAAAACATTTAACATTAGAAAATATGCGCAAAAATGTTCTTATTCAATAGTTTTGGCCACCATTACAATGCTCAGCAATAATGGGAAATAAAAATTAAATCCCAAACACTTGGCCCACGCAAAAGCATTGAGCAGCACTCCCAGAAACAGTAATGTATGATTCAGGAAGAATAATTGTGATTGTCAACGATACACCTGACATCAACACTGTGAGCAATTAATATTTTGACAAAGCTTTTTCTCTCTCCTGCAAACATCAAATAACAAATGCAGGTGTTCAGGGAATGGAAACAAAGAAAAGTAGAAGCTATCTATTTTAAAAACAAATGACAGATAAAGAATAAGTGGCATTAAAGTAAAGAAAGAAGATGATGTATGTTCATGTATTTGAAATGTTGATCCTTATGAGAATGCTCTGCTATTTAGAATCAGAAGTTTATAGTAGAGTTCACCTTTCCATTCTTCTCAGTGATTACTGGGTGTTGGGGTTTACTGCTTAAGTAAACAGTACAATGTCTTCAGTAATAATGTGTTCTTCAGTCCATTATCTCATTGCTTCCACAACAAAAAGATTAAACTTTTAAATAATAAATTGATTTAGATAAAGTTTTAAATACACAAAAATTAAATTTGTTTCTTTTCTTATGGATGAATATTATTTCTGTGTAAAACAGAAATTGAATTTACAATAAAATATTTTACTGATTGATTATAATAATTAAGCCTAATCTTTTTTTTCTTCAGGTCCTGTGGGAAAAATCAAATTATACAATATTTATAGTATGCCTATAGCATTTCTTTATGTTACTAAAACATGTAAAAAAATAAATAAAATAAAATATAAAATAAAATAATATTTGACAAATCTAGTGATGGAATCACACTACATAATGGAAAACAAGGTTCTTATTCAATATGAATAAGATGACTACAACAAGTTATAAAATATGGGTAAGATAAAAAATATGTTAAGCACTCATTTTTGTGCTTCTGTTATTTCCTCATTTCAGCAAATTTGTCCGTGATGGCCCATATCAGCAATATTAAATATTTTCTTAGATTATCCCTAATCATTTAAAAAAAACTATTTAGGTGCACTAGACTGCATGAATTTTTTTACACTCTGTTTGCATGTTGTGGTGATGACTGTCGATGTTCAATCTCTTCATCCAGATTTTTCATGAGAATCTCGTTAAACTGTTGAAATATCTGAGTAAGACCTTCTTTGTTGTTTATTGAACAGCCTCTTACAAGACACTGCCGATTGCCGATTTCTGTTTCTACTTCCAGGAACCTCGACAACTAAAACAAAGAAATAAACAATTCCACTGATAATATTTAGCTAAAATAACAGTTGACTGTGATATCTATAACTATAATAATTAATAACTGACATTAAAAAATACTTTAAAAAGTATTCTAAATTCCTTTGTTTTGAGGATTTTTTAAATTAGTATTAAATGTGTTTTAGTATTGCTATTAATTGGGGCTTAAGTGAGATATTTATTTCCATTCTTACTCTCTACTTAAAGAGTAAAATGAAGGAGCAATTTAAATTGTAAATGTATTTTGCAATTCACTAGAATTAAAATAAAAATTTATGAAAAAGTTTTGACTGACTGTAAAAAACAAACACATGCTTTATAACTCTTAAGTATCAAAATGAAACACAATTTCAATAATAAAAAACTCAATTTTTGAAATTTCTTCTTTCAAAATAAAGGTAGCTCAAAAAAGGTGTGATCAACTTTGGAACATACCAAATAAGCACTGATGTACATTTTTTAGCTCTTTGTTGATGTTTAATAATTATTAAGTTCCCGATTACCTTGAAAATTTAGTGGTATTCTTTTTATTCAAATTAAACTTTATTTTGTATAGTGCAGTTAAATCTATTTTTAGCTTACTTCTTCTGGACTCCTGGCTCCTTCAACATCCTGGAAAGTGGCTAAAATTAAAAGGGGCAAACTCTTGAGCTGTTGATGTTTTACGGCATTGTGCATTTCTTGTTTGGCTATTTGAAGAGATTCTTCTGATGAATGGCTGTCTATGACAAATATAATGCCTTGGAAAACTTGATAGTATCTCTCCCAGTATGGACGAACTTTATCCCCTCCTGAAAGTCATCAGCCAAAAGTGGATAACATTTATTGTTACTTTTGTTTTTACTCAATAGATTTTAAATAAATAAAACTTAAGCAACTGTACTCCAAACAAACCGCAATTTTATTTTTCAAATCGAATCAAAGGTATTGTATAGTCCTGACAAAAAAAAATTTCATTTATTTTAAAAAGTAAATAAATAAGCCACACTTACCACCAAGTTCTTTTACATCCAAAATACAATCGTCAAACAAAATTGCTTTGATACTAAAGCCTGAGGAAAAAATGGAACTAGATTTTTAAAACAAAAATATGAAGGAAAAGAATAATTTTTTAAAACCCATTTTATATATTATCTACTGCAATGGACTACGATTAGTCGATTGTTTTGTCACGTGATACGTGTAAAAACAAGTAATACTTCCGGTAGGCTGTCTGCAACACACTAGTCGCTCACAAATTTTTCTTCAAACAACTTTCTTCCTTTAATCATAACTGAATTATAATTATTGTCACATTTATGAATGTCATTTTAAAAAAACACGTGTATTCAAGAATATTTTGAAAAGTAAAATTTTAATTAACACTGGGGAAGCGCTGATGGAGACAAACATTTTGCTTTAGAATTAATGATAATGGCAATGGCTGATCAGCTGTTTATCTGTTGTTATGTGTTGTTATGTGTAGCAGAAAGCCTACTAATGGCTGGTACGTATCACGTGACAAAACAAGGAAGTGACTAATCGTAGTCCATTAACATGAATAATTTCAAATATCTCTTTATCTGAAAAGTGAACTGTCCAGAATGGGGATTGAACCAACACATTTTCTATTAATACCATGACACCCTAACTAGCTGAGTTAACTAGCCATTACATCAAGTTGATATAACTTTATATTGATAATGATATTAAATGATTTAACTCTAAAATTAATTTACTTCCTAAACTGAACAGGTTGGTTTTTTTTGTTTTTTTACTAAAACCTTTGAAATGTTAAAATTTGGAATAAAAGAATACTTAATCTAAAACTTAGTAAACCAGTAAATTTGATAAAAGTAATAGGTCAATTTAAGCAATCAGCTTTGAGTTTCTGTGAAGGATGCTCTTCCTTTAGGTTATTCTTGGATTGTTACTAGAGTTAACTTTGATTTTTTTAAAATTATTAATTCATTGATGGAAAGTTTTAAATTAATATTTCATTGGGTGGTTACTGATAATATTTAAAACAAGGCTGGCATTTTGGAATGGGTACTGATTTTTTTAAAACAAATTTTAGATTTTATTTGTTGTGGAACCCGCCATCTTTTTATTCTTATTTACTATTTTCTCATTACATTACAGTGTGTAGTAACTATAGTACATGAACACTTGGTTTTAGAGGGCAAGTAAGGCATTGGGTTGTAGATTTTAGGTTTGAAGATTTAAACTTACATTGGGGGAACTAAATTTAGGGCTGAATTCACCCTCAAGTTAGGGATTGGGCCTCAATTTACAATGGAATTTAAGCCTGAGTTAGTGTATTGACTTAACATTCAGGTTACATAGAATTTTAGATTTTTCTTTTAAAAATAAAATAAAATTTGCATGTTTATTTCTAATTTAAACACTTTTTAGCAGATGTGTTTTGCAATCCCTTTTTTAAAGACACAACCGCTACCTTGCTTACAGTGACATTTCTACCACAATGGCAACAAAGATTGCTGACGTGGAAAAAAAAGTAATGCAAAAACACTGTTATTGAGTGGTGCGGATTGCATAAATCTACCAATAATTCAATATACCTATGGTAGGCTCAATTTTGTGAAGATCATCACCACTAAGAGTTGCTAAAACTGAACTTTTCCCAGCATTTTCAAGACCAATACACAAGACTGTAAAGTTTGGTCTTGTAGGAGAAGGTCCTTTGCAACATAATCTTCTATACAACTGAAAAGATAAGTTATAGACATTAGTGTAAGCATAGGATAATTAATTTCTATTGAAAATTAAATATATAATGACTTCTAAGCATCTGCTGCTACACAATGTATACTAGACAAGAGTACCTTAATTAGAATTTTGTCATTTTATTAACATGACATCATGTCATTTTAAGATAGAAAGTTCTTTTGGTGATATCTTGATATAACATTGAATGTTATATAAGGGCCCTAATACAGACAACATAAGTTCTCAAACACTATACATTTTATAACAGAGCTAATAATTCAAAAAATTGTTGTGTCAGATCTAAAAAGCCTACTATATTTATATCAAGAATATAGGCTTGGCATCTTTAAAATGATCAATTTACTTGATCATTATCATCAAGTTAAAGGGAGTTGAATCAAGTAAAGTTTGAATTGTTTACTGTAACAACAAATATACTGTTATTGCATCTGGAATCCAAGGCCAAGACATATTAAAATGTTGCTTACAAACAGACACTGATTGACGGTTCACTCAGTTTTAACTGCCACCAACAACCTAAAGCCTAAGCCTAAAGGAGTAGCTTAACTAACTTAAGATTTGAGTTAGGGCTACCAACTATTTATTCAGCCTGCCTATCTTTAGTGACTGAAGAGATTGGTGTCTGTAGAATTGACTATTCTAAAATAATCTAAATTTCATTACTTTGATTTTCATTAAATTTATTAATAATTAGGCATAATGACTAATATAAAACTATGACTTCGTCATTTTTTAACATATTCATTATATTTACTGAGTAAATTAACAAGATTTTGACATCAATCTCATAAATTTCTAAAACCGGTAATTTAAAATAGTTGCCCTAGTCCCTTGGTCTAACTCATATTTAATCGCATTTAAATTAAGCATAGGCCATAGGCCTTTACTTTTTTGATAGAAGTATTTGTTATTCATATGGATTTTATTAGGATTACTGTACTGGCCTGCTACTTCTCAGTCTCATCAATAAAGCTGCTGCATGCATCAAAGTCAAAGACACCACAAAATAACAAACTCCTAGTCCTGGGTCTTAGGAAGTTTGAATAAGTTGTAATATATACTTAATGACTAGGCTCTTACTATAAATTAGGTATACTAAGTTTTACTCTAATATATATATAACAATGAGCTAGGCTGACTGTAACACCAAAGAAACGAAAAGATTTAAATACGTTGAGATTCTTAAAAACAATCATAGTTATTTTCTATTATTTTACGGAAATAGAATAAATGTAAATGCGCAAAAAATATTATATATTTGCTTAACTTTTATAAATTACAGAAACATTTAAATTAAGAACTATTTTAAGCATTTTATCTGAATTTAAAAGTTATGAAAAAAAAAATTATGATCTAAAATTTACATTGTAATCACATTTATCGAGAAAACTCAAACATCTGTTATTTTTAGAGCGTTTTTAGTGGGTTAGTATTGCAAAAGAAAAAGAAAATTAATTAGATCTAAACAAATTCGCAAATGACATCATAGCACGATTGCCTATTTTAGCCAAAGCTCTAAGTTTCTTTGATTTAATAACCACGCGTGAAAGAACTGATAATATATTTTCCCCTTCTTCAAAGTAAAATAAATAAATAGTATAGTCAGTATAGTAGAAAACAAAGGCAATAGCTTGGTTAAATTTTTAATGAAGATATTAGTAATTATCAGTATATCAATTTCTGTTAATATAAAATATTTAAAATGGTTGTAAATTTAATATTAAGTTTCAAAATTTTTAGAGAAATTAATTTTTTGTTTAGGTAGGGGACGGGGCAAGAAAAAATGTAGCGTATGCCCAACAATAAACAATTTAAAAACACATGACATCTTAAGTATTTCTCTAGCGTAGAAATCAGCCGTCAATGAACTCCTTCACTGAAAATAATTATTTAAATAGTGATCATTTTGATTTGGTAATTTAAGGTCGTGTTTACAGAAAAAATTATTGAGTTTAGGGGCGCAAAAATGGGTAGGGTAGGCGTATCAGTATAATATATAGCAGATAAATATTTCTGAAAACATTTAATGTAAGAAATGTAAACATCATTACAGAGATACTTTTTTAAAATACGGAATTGTGATGAGTTTTCGCAATGCAATAGCAGGTGGAAATTATCGCTAAGTGCCTGCCATTATTAAATCATTAATCATTATTATCTCGTTAACATTGGGTGATATTTTCTAGTAATGCAATATCAAAATAGTCTTGAATATTACAAAACAAGTTAGTCAGGTAAGTGCCTTGGCCTTGAATTGATCTGCTATATTTTACTTTTTATTTTTAAATTTAAAAGACTAATCTTAAATAAGCAGATCCTAACAACGTTAATAAAGTTAATGATTTTTCATTTTTTTATAGTTTAGAATATCCAGATAAGAGTATTATTCATAACAATAAAATGCAAAAGCCATTATTCAATATAGCAAAAGAGTTGCTTGACTTTTTAAGAATGTAGGGTAATTAAATTACATATTTACTAATAATACTAATATTAATTATTACTAGTAATAGTATTACTAACCGCGTAAAAACCGACTCGACACAGCGCGAATAAAATTCTGAAGCTTTCACACATTCTAACTGCTATATTTATTTCCAGTTCATATCATAATCATTTTATGATTTCTTCTGTGATTCAATTCATTTAAACCATCGTCCTATACGAAAGTAAATATTAGTGTTTATTTTTAACATTTAATTACTAACTCTTGACTAACATGGGACAGACTTAAAATTTCTTCCTCTTCCGGAAACACTTATCGTCCAAATATGACGTCACATTGATTTTTGTACGGTTCCATTATCAAGATGATAGCTTTGTATATTAGAAACAATTTCATCGTGCGCGGTTTTTAATAAACAGTTACCTGTTTTAAAAAATAATGATGAATTACTATAATTAAGCTTTACAGCTTGGGCAAATGTGAGTTTGACATATTAATTGATAGGTCTACAGATCAGTGGTTCTCAAACTTTTTTCATGGACTTTTCATTTTAATGAAATTAATCATTAATGATATGGGCTCACCCTGAGTCCTGAGCCCACCCAGGGTTTCTTTCAGGCATACCTCCGGGGGGGGGGGGGGCAAGTGCCTCCCGGAGCAAGTCAAGTGCCCCCCCCCCGGGGGAAAATGTGTAAGAAAAAGTAATTTAAAAAAAAACAACTCTAAATTTAATTTTTATACCATTTTTAAAAGTTGTTGAAATGTGTGCCTTTCATCTATTACAATTATTGGAACAAATAAAATTAAAATATCGCTTTGTTCGATATATATTGATGATCTATATCGTTCAAGTTAATCTTGTTACAGGCTCGCAGAAATCGATTATAAATATCGTATTGTTTTGAAAATTGGCTGCTCCTGATCATTAGCTAAAATCTTACTTTTCTTATTCGCAGATATCGGTATCTTTTATTTAATTACATTTTGCAGCTGCACAAGTTGAAAGACTTTTTAATAATACTGTATTAAACTACCTTTACATCGATATAAATGTCTATAAATTGAATATAGTTCTTACTAAGTAATAAACATGTGCAATCTGTTTTTAAATATATTGTATAATAGCATCAGGCTTTAAAAAATCATTTTTAGGCTAAAATTTAGCAAACATTTTAATGTAGTAGATTCCATAGATGTATACTGACTTAGATAAAATGAAAATTAAAAAATAATAATAATAATTTTAAAACAAAAAATTTGGATCTACTGGTTGCATACAAATGGTGAACATTTCATCAATAATTATTAAATGGAGTGCGTTTCTAATTTTTTAACACAGTTTCGGGAACGGAGTAAGATGATTTTTTTTAAAAAAATAGTCTTTATTTATTAAATCCCCAATGACTTTTCTCTGTTAATATAATAATAATAAACAATCTTCCCCAGCTGTTTGAACTATTAAAAAAATATTTTAAGTCGATAATCCAGTAGAAAGAATATATATATTTAAACAACGAATTAAAAAAAAAATCGAGTATTTCGATTATCTTGTAAATGCGATTTTTAGTAGTAAAAAAAATATAGGGAATTGGTAAAAAAAATTGTATAATATCGAAGAGGCAAGTTGTAATGATCTGAAGCAAATTATAGTAGTCTAAAAATCTTAATTAACATTTCAATCAACTGAGTATTGAGAATTTAAACTTTAATTTTATACGAAAAAGAAATCACACATTAATAAATATATGATGTCTTTTGTAAACAGTTCATGACTTCTGAACAATTATGACGGTTACATATAATTTATAAATAAATACGAATTTTTAAAACCCATAAAGATGTATTCTATTGCCTTTTGTACAGAAAAGCGTTTTTTTTTTTGTTTTTTTTTTTTACTTTGGTAAAACTTGGAAATATTTAGAAATAAACGTTTGTTTTTGGTTTTTCTTTTTCGTTCAAAATGTAAAACTATTTTAGCATTTCTTTTTTGTGATGGATACCTTTTTTGGAAGGAATTCTTTTTTTTTTTAAATTTTAAAAATATTTTGTAGTAAATTCATTATTTTTATGTAGTTGACCCCAAAAATATTTTAAAATAATAACTTTAAAAATACATTACTTTTCAATTTTAATTTTTTTTTTTTGCATAACACACGTCGCTTGACTTTTTATGGCACCCGTGCTACTTTTCGGTTTTGTACTTTTCGGCTAGCACCAATAGCAGTAAAAGTTGATAATTTAATGCAAATACAGCCCAACTTTAAGCCCCTAAAATATACGAGGCCCCATGAAACTATACGTGTTGCAGACCTCACACGATGGCTCTTAGGTCAAATGACACATAAAAACTTAAGTAGCATCTCTCCCGTTCCTCTCCAGTTAAGTGTATAATAATGCGAAACTAAATTTAACTACGGTATGCAAAAAAAAAAAAAATGCATTTGAATTTATCAAAAAATGTCCGGGGCCTATAAAGTTTTAAGGGGCGAGTCTAAGCTAAGGAGTATCTCTCGATAAAAAAAATACCCTAAGGACTCCCAACTGGACTGAATTTATTTAATATTGAGCTGGTGGAAGAGTTAGTGATGTCATGTCATTATGGTTATTTCTAGCGCTTTCCACCCAAATGTCTGAAATGTTTACATCAGTGGCGCTTCATCCCATTTAGGGCCCTGGCCTGCTTCACAACATTCTTCCATTGGCATCGACCCATCGCTTTACACCTCCATGTGCAAACCCCAACCTTTGTAAGCCCTTCTCTACATCGTCAATCCATCTCAGTCTTGGTCGACCGGTGAGCCGTCTGCCCCTAGGTTTCTGCCCGTAGATCGTTTTTGTTGCTCCAGAATCCGGCATCCTTTCAATGTGTCATGCCCAGGGCAGTCTGCCTTTTTTTTATATTGTTGTGACTATGGATGGGTATTTGTACAATTGATATAGCTCTTGGTTTGTACGGATTCCCAAAACAAAATTGTCTATCATCGGGTCATATATTTAGCAGGGTCTCTGCTTTTCTGGTAGGAACCAAGTCTCACTTGCGTAAGTTACTACTGGTCTTGTGATAGTGGTGTATACTGCCTTCTTTGTTCCCTTAGCGAGGTTTTTGCTTTGAAGTAGCTTTTGTAAATTGAAATAAGAACGGTTGCATGCTGTTATTCTTTCTTGCACCTCCGATTGTATTTCCTCTTGCTTATTTATAGTCACCCCTAGATATTTGAAAGTAGCTACCCTCTCAAAGGCTTAGATGTTCATATTGATGAAGTCATCAGTGCGTATTTCCTGACATTATCATAAATATTGCCTTCGCTTTATTTAAATCAAGACCAACTTTGACCATCACATCTTCAAGTTCCCTGAAAGTTTTAATTACATCATCAATGCTGTTTCTACCAAGTAGCGCTATATCGTCTGTGTAGGCCAGGTATTGCAGTGGCTGGCTTTATAAAGTTCCTTATGGTTGTTCTGTACCACCTCTCAGGTGTTCACACGTATGTTTCTAATGCTTTTTTCTAAAGTGATGTTGAAAATGATACACGGATTTCCTTGTCTGAGGCCCAGATTGATTGGGAACTCCCTCAAGTACTCCCTCTGTACTTTGATTCTACTTTTGTAGTTATCCATCGTCATATGTATGAGTCGGGTAAGTTTCTTAAGGACTCCAAGTTCCAGCACAGCATCGTTCATGTATTTCCTGTCTATGCTATCATAACCTGATTTGTAGTCCAGATATAGTTGGTGTATGTTGATGTATTCTTAGCATTTTTCTACGAGACATCTAACAGTAAATATATGAACGTTTGAAATGCCCCTTCACACATTGTCTTAAAGATACATTGAATACAGTGCATGATACCCTCACTAGGTAACTCTTGTTACCAGTGAAATATCCGCATCAACACCAGGCACAGAAACAGTGCAAATCCCATCTACAATCATAGGAGCCATAATGATCAATAAATTGATCGTGGGCCCTTAATAGACAGAAAAAGAAGAAGAAATTTAGTTTGTGTCTGGCACTGGTCGCCAACACGCCTCCCCCGACGCTTGAAAAATTATTTCCCCCCGATCAAATGAAAGTCTTATCAAAACATTCGAATCATGTATACTCCAAAATGCACCTTTTGATTGTTAAACAATCACACATTTTCTGCTGCCCTACTTCCCGATAAAAATTACTTGCCATGACAGCCAAATTTGGTGCTGATATATACTGCCCAGCGGTGTGCCTAGTGTTAGCGCCACCCTATGTGGGTTAACTTTTTTGCTACGCTACCTTTCTCGATAGAAACTCTGCAGATGTCCGTAAAATCCCGCCGCTCTATCTAAAGAAAAAATGACAACTGGGAAGACCAAATGTTCACCCCCCACACTGCTACGTCACTGACGTAAGTCTTTGATGACAGGGGACAAGATTCATTTTTACACCCCCCCCCTTTCCCTCCCCCCCCCCCCGCTACACTCTGAAACCTATTATTTTCATCCATTAACACTATGCCAATTAGATGCCCCCGCTAGTCTGGCGCCCGGGGACATATGTCCCATCTGCCACCCCTTAGCTACGCCTCTGGCCACTGAAAAACTGGCACTGCCCCCCCCCCCCCGAACGTCAAAAGTGCCCCCTCGGGGGAAAATTTCTGAAAGAAACACTGGTCGTAAATGAAGGATGTGACATAAGACAAAGCTCCATTAATCTCTTTCTTGTTTTGGCCGTTTTTTTTAGATTCAACTCCAAGAGGTTTTCTAATGCTAATTTGAAGATGCCTAGCAGGTGGACAACAAAGGGATTTGTACTTTCAGTACGGCCTGACTATCGTGTGTTAGACAGGCCGCGAAGAAAAACAACCAATACACTTCTGCAAGATATCCCAACGCTGTAGACTAGAAGTAATTATAAACGAGCTGTAAACAGTTTGGACAATTCCAAAGCATTTTATGGCTTCAAAAATGCACTCTGAGGCATTATTTCCACACAAATTTAGTGTGTGATATCCACATAAAGAAAATAAAGGTGTTTCATATTGCTTAAATACTTGTGTACTTTTATATTTCATATCCCTGTTCGCGACAATCTAACAGTGGACTATCGTGTTCTTACAGTGTTTCTATTATCATCGGTGCTATTTCATATCCTGTTTTGTGACTTGTGTCAACTAAATGTAAAAATCTTTCTACAATTTCATGAAGGTGGCATATGGTATTACATAACGCAAAAGAAATATTTTTTTCAGGCGTTTACCAAAGAATAGTACAACATCAATGATTCGCGTCATAATGTTGTACCACTTGACATATTCCGTTTCAAATATGCCTCTTAAAGAATGTAAATGCCCTTTCTAGATGACATGCGCATGCGCATAGACTTAGAGGCGCTAATGCTGCAAAGGGAAAGCAAAATAATGCTTGTTTAACTTCACTCCAGACAAGCCTATGTCGATTATCTTTTTCACAATATAAACTTCGAAATTTTTAAGTACTTTCGGAAAATAAAACCTGATTATCTATATATCTTTGGTGAATGTTTCAGGAAAGCCAGTAGGCCCTATGACCTTTAATAAAAAGGCTGTTCATACCAAACAAGGCTGCAGTGCGGTTTTGCTATACACACAAATTATAGATTATCTATGAAGTAGGACTATAAATATTAAATACTGTTTTTCTTTGTAAACATTTTTTTTTGTAAATTGTGTTATTTTTTCCCCACCCTTCATGGGCCCTTTTTGAGCTCCATGGGCCCATCGACAATGTACCAACTGCACCCTCTCTCTTACTACACTTAGTGCCTGGATAAGAATATATTACACTGAGTAATTCAAACAAGCATAGAATACTACCAATATCATTCTTTGACAGCACAAATGGTATTTCTTGGATTATTAATTAAACGTGCAGGCGGTTTATCCCACCGAGTCTGAAGCGGCGAGACTCAGTCTGACTTCTAAAATTACCTCGGCTTTTTTTATACAAAAAAAAATTTGGAATACATATTTAAGAATAAATATTAAGTACTAGAAATGTTCAAATGGCGTCAAATCTCCGTCCTACTCAATTGGGATAAACTTTATGGTATTAAATATAATTATAATAATTATGCGCATCTCAATTAAGACGCACATCTTCTGTCGATAAGTTTATAAAAAAAACTTGCACTCAGCTGTTTACTGTTTATATTCGATGTCTCACCCTCTTCCAATCTTTCTGGGACCTGGAGAACAGCTGTCTGAAACTGAAAGGATACAATACAGTCATGTCATTGGATTTAATAAAATGATGTTTTACATTTGACAAGGCAAAAGCTATACGGCATGAATCATTTTCGTACCCATCCATTTCATCCAAGTCCAATTTCAAGATTAACGAGCCTTACCCGGTACCGTAACTTGTAACTAAGTAATTGTAACCTTTCCCTTACGAAAATATTATTTATTAATAAATAATTACCCAACCCCATTGTTAATGTTAATTTTAATTTTAGACTCTCAAAAAGAGAGTTGTTACACCCTAAATCATTGAAATGTGCTAGCCTAATACACGTCAAAACATATGAAATAAAAAGAAGAGAAATACGTAGTAGACGTAATAAATTAGTTAGATTTAGATCTGTATTGAGAAGCATTCAATACTAATCATCTAATGACTAATACTTCAATAGCTGCAATAAGTAGATGAAAAGAAAATGGTGCATAGACTATAGATGTCAGTTCATCAGAAACACTTCTAAAGTTTAGTCTAAAAAAGGGAGTCCATGAATTTGAGAAGAAGTGATGGGATACAAATACAGCCAAAACTAGAATGACATCATTTAATAATGGCCCCATGCCATAAACTATCAAGTACCACTCAGTATGACGTATCAATCAGATGGGCTGGGGCATCCATTATTTACTGATTTTTTACTACTCTCCCCTTCTTAAGGATCCTCCCTCCGCCAAGAAATTTTGTCAAGTGACCCCCCCCCCCCAATGAAAAACCCATTTATATATATATTGTATATATATATATAAATAATTCTATAATTGATGCACTACTAGGAAGTCTACAAGATTCTAAGCACATGCATATCAATTTTCAGCTTCCTCAGAGACATTTTCCAAACTATATCATTAACCTGGTGATTTTGGGTTTTGCATCTTTAGTACTAATCAATCTAACATTGCAACTAGTGTCCTGATGAAATCAAACTACAAAACACATTGACATTATTGTATAATGTCAATTAACCTTTTTGACTGTATGATGTTACTCTCTTTACATGTCCCTAATTCTCAGACTAGGATAAGCTTGTTCTGTGAACATAATTTATCCAGACTTTCCATGTCACTCAACCCTTGTCCTTGTTCCATACCTGCAACTTTATTGCAACTTCACAAATTTATAATAAAAATAAAGAATCATTTATTGTGCTCACATTCATTATGCTTAAATTTCAGATTCCTGAAATGTCCTCCCAAGCTCTGTCACAGGATTGGCTGAATACTTTTATATCAAGTTACAGCCTTTTCACTGATGAAGATAAAAACTTTGTTCTTGATTCAATAATCGCTGCATCTGGGGTGAGTTTAGAATCTGGGACAGTGATGGGAATTTTACCATCCAAGCCAAGAGTTCAAATTTTTGTGTCCCTGTGCAAAGTTACATTATGCCCCACTTGTTGATCTGGGCTCTATTTAGAATTAGAATATACTTAATAATATCTTGTGACATTGAAATGAAAAC
Organism: Omphiscola glabra; assembly: GCA_964017045.1. NCBI lineage: Eukaryota > Metazoa > Mollusca > Gastropoda > Lymnaeidae > Omphiscola > Omphiscola glabra. Next base: position 13,432,544 of record OZ024794.1, on the reverse strand, counting down.
AATACTAACACACAACATCATTCAACTAGATAATCCTTAGAAACTGCTCTTACATTGTAGTACTACAAAATGTAAATGTAAGCAATAAAGAGGCAATGTTAAAAGGAATACATTTCTGTTTCAGGTGAATTGAGATCCATATACACTTCATTTAAATTTAATGCAAAGAACTTGAAAGTAATTAAATATTATTTTCTATCTTCAGCCCAACCAGCTTTTCATGTTGAGCACTAAACTCAAAGATTTAGTCTTCAGAGATTTCATCAGCTTCCTACCTCCTGAGATTGCATTTCAAATTCTTCATTACATTGATGGCAAACAGTTACTTGTTTGCTGTCAGGTAAATAAAATTATGGACATTTTCCTAACTCTGTGAAGTCCTGTGTTTTTTGTTTTTTAATGGTAATCTTAGCCATAAACAGAGTAGTTAACTAATACCCATCACATTATATATTTAATTTTTCGGAAATGAATGGAGATTCATATTATATGCAATTTGCTTAGAAATGATTCTGTTTTTTTCTTTATTTTCGCCTCCAATCATGATTTATCTGTAAAAATAGGTTTACAATATAGAGTAAGAAGGAGGAAAAAAACTATTGAAGAAATAGTTTAAAATTAATTGGTCTTTAATTTCTTAACTAAATCAAAAATAAATATTAAAAAAAAGTTAGCTTTCCACTAAGGTGAAAATGCCAGATTTCTCTATAGCTGGACTGCACAGAATTAAACTTGTTAAATTTTAATATGTTACCATAGCCCTCATGAATATTTTAATATTATGTTTTGTAATATGAGCCTATAAGACACAAAATTTAAATAAATATTTAAGTTAAACAATGTTCTGTAAATATCAGATCAATAAAGACATACTATTAATTTTGAAAACATTTAAAAATCAAAATGATTGATGTTAAAATCTTTAATATTATGAGCAGGTCTGCAAATCTTGGAATGAGAGAATCAACAATTCACAAAAGCTTTGGAGGAGCCTGGCTGAAAATGAAGGAGCAGTTGTAGCAGATAAAACTAATGATCTTGAAACATTGTCAGAACCAGAGAAAAGATACTATACATTTGACACAAGCCAATGTTACAAGAGACTTTATATGCACACTTTATCTGTTCTGAAAGGTTTAAGTACAGGCAATTCAATCAGAATTAATGAAAACTACATTGAAAAAGGATCCTGGAGAATTACGTCAGTAAAATATTTGTTTGGAAATATTGTAACAGGTAAATACAATATAATGGAAATTTATATCAATAATTGAAATGACTAATTCATACTTATGTGAGATGCAGAGAAGTCTTAATTTCCTTTTTTGTCTTAGGTTGTGATGATCATACGGTACAAGTCTGGTCTGTTCCTGGTGGATTATCTCGTATAATGGTCTCAACACACTCTGTTTCCTGCCTCACAATGACAGACACGCATCTGTTTACTGCATCCTTTAATTCAAATGCAGAGTCGTGGGATCTTGCTACTGGATACCATTGTCAGACTTTTTGTGGTCACACATCAGCTGTCATTGCTATTGATGTGACCCCAGACAAGTGCTACTTATTGACGGGTTCTGTGGATAAAACTGCTAAGCTATGGCATCTGAACAACGAATCGTCCCTTCTAGTCAAAACATTCAATCTTCATGCAGACTGGGTTTTTCATGTGAAGTTTTTACCCAATTTTAATGATGACCTTCATTTTCTGACCTGCGACTCATTACTTGTCAACATCCAGCTGGTCACTGTAAATGGAGATATCAAAGCCTCATATCATATACATCTTTTTGAGACCTGTTCAAGATTTACATCATTTTATCACTCAAAACATGATCCTCACCAACTTTACATTTGTCAATGGACTGAAGAGAAAAAATCATCGCAGTTATCCTGCTACTATATCAGACCTAAATTAAGTGTTGCTGAGAAAGATTTCCACTTTCAAATACCTTTAAGCTCCTTGAAAGCTTACCTACTCGGAGCTGGTCAAAAGTTTGCTGTGATAATGTGCTCTATTTCTAGAAAAGACTTCCATGTTGTTGACATAATTCGTAGATCTGTAGTAGCAACCATAACCACACCAGATTTTTGTATGTGAGTAAAAAATAATTTAAAAAAGAAAAACTAGCAAATTTTCAAATTGTAATAAAAAATTAAGTTATATTTTAAAAATTGTTTAAATTTACTTCTTTATATTAGTCAATCATCCATTATGTTACATCACGTCAGGCTTATTCATTAGTGCTAAGTTGTTTATATGTTTTCAGCACAAAACCTTTTAAATATATGATTGCATAAGTAATGTTAATATTAACAGTCTGTTTAATTTATTGAAAAAAAGATTATAACATAAATTAAAAGAATTCTTACAGACACTATAATATTATACTGTAATCTTATAATATAATTCACGGGTCGATCTTGTCCGCCCCTCTCTCATTGGGCCAGTGGTGCATTCTAATTTGAAAAAGAACCCTCAAAGTCTGTGCACCTAGAATTATTATTATAGATTATGCACCTCTTCCCGTATCCTACAGATGCAATGTGGTTGTGCTGCCCTTGATAGTTTCAGTACAATTTTGGTTCAGATTTACATGAGTGGTAAAAAAATGTTTTATTAGTACGGTATTTTTAGACCACAGCTCATTCATTCATTTACCACTTCTTAGAAGACTTAAGCAAGCTAATAAGCTGCTTTAAGCTTATTTTCATCTAATATTGAACTGCTTGTGAGATGCACACAGAGGTTTCAAGCAATGATGCAATTTGGTAACTTACAAAATAAAGTGTATGTTCTAGATATCCTGTTGAAAACAACTGAAAATTATATACAGGATAATCAAATCACCAAGTTCCAAAACTATGAACATATTACCACAGTCATAATACTTAGCGTGTGTGCAAGAATAGGTTTGAACTAGCCATTACAAACTGATACCTATTTCCAATTGAGAAAAGTTTAGAATGTGTCATTGTCATTCTCAGTAGATCAGCAGCATGGCTGCCTTCTTCAATCTTACTTGGCTTTGAAATGTTTGTTATATGTACGGGGGTATTTCAGAATAGATAATGAAGAACCCACCTAATTGATTTCTTGGGACGTTAAGCTGAACTTATAACAAATGAACATTTGAATTATATAATAATGTCTTCATTAATGAAAATTCTTAAATTTTTATTATTAACATACTTAAACCTGAATCTTATCAGGAGTGTTTATATTTAGGAAAATCAGACCTTGATACTACCAAGATAAATGTTGTCAAATTGTAATCATTTTCAGAAGAATTTAATAATTCTTTTTTTTAAATTAAAATTTTAAAATAATTATTATTTTGGTGTTTATTTTTTCCTATTAGGTTGACTCGAAATGGCTCTTCCGTCACATTGTGTAACACAAGCTGGTTGGATGGCTTAAACTTTGCTGAAATTAATGAACAAACTCCTGTGTTTGCCGCCAGTGTGGGAAGAAACACTGTAATTTTGGGCACATGGACAAAGTGTGTTGGCAGTTTAACAGAAAGGATTAAGGAAGAGGAGGCATATTAACTTGTTTATCAAATGATATCAATTTTAGCAGTTAGCTTTTATATAAAGAAGAGAGCTGTGTAGAGTACAAAATAACCATCCTTCCACTGAGATTGATCCATGGCTTTAAATCCATAGTTTAAAAAGCCCAATATGTTTAATAAAATTTGCTCAGAGTTATTTTATATTTATCAAGAATTAAGTTAAAAATACTTTAAGGAATATTGTTCCCATTAAATCATAAAGTTAAATTACATAACAATTAAGTTTGTATTTATTTATTTTTAGAATAATATTTAGACAATTTTAATTTATCAACTAATATTCAGATTAAAAGACTTTATTTTTCAAAAAAATATATCAGAATTTGATGAAATGCCCTTGACAATAAAAGTTTGAAATAAATGGTACAAATATATGATGTGAAGTGCCTCTTGCATTCATTATTTTCATCAATGATCTCCAACATTCAATAAAGGATGTTGTCGTCTGTTTCATCTTTTACTGGATTCTTAGGCAAAGAAAAGATCTCAGGAAACTTGAGTACAGCTTTAGTAATGTTAATGCCATACAGCTCAGTCCATGATAGCAGTGAGTCCTTATTTTTATCAACAGCATTGAAAAACTGTAATGTTTGAATTAAACAAAGTTTTGAATTAGTCAATTAGTTATTTAAGATAATTTTCAAAGGTATTTTTTTTCTCCTTTTGTTTAAGTAAGATGATGCGGTCAAAACTCTTTCCAGTTGCAGATGTATATAAAAACTAGAGTTCTCCGAGACCAATGAAGACACAATAGGCATTGTTAAATTTGTTGATAACAAATCTGGAAGCAATATAAACCAATTGTTTTATTCTAAACTTAATGTAACAGATTTTTGCTTTTTAGCATATTTTACCTGCATTTTTCTCTCCTTTGTGCCTTTTAATGAGGACAGAACATGTTGTTTTGTAAAGAACTCCTTGATTTCACGTTCTACACCCAGACGATAAAACAACTGGATTCTGTAAAACAATAAACTTATTATTTAGGTCATTAAATTGCAAAAAGAAAATGAATAATTCAAACAAAAAATGTAAAAATAATATAATCAACTGCCATTCCTGGCCATCTTTCCCCATTTTCCCATTTACTATTGTATTTTAAAGACATAAAGGAATGTGTTCTTATTCCTATAAAATACTCTGTAAAGAAATGAAGTTAAAAAAAGATAAATTGATAGGCAGGATTAACAGAAAGATTGACAAAGATAAGGAATATATTAAAACCATTTTTGGTGATTTTAATGAGATGAAATATCTATTTCTCAATATCACATTTTTGTCACAGTGTTCTGTCAACTCAAAGCATCATAATTTCTTTTCACTCTTTGTTTTACACTCCCTAAATTGGACATCCATGCCCATGATACCCATGTTACATCAAGTGTAACGGTATATAAAATGTATTTTAGTTTTTTTTAAACCTGGAGAATTCTTTGGCACCAACAAATCCAAAGGTTGAGATTGGTTCTAATTGTTTGTAATTGTTTTGTAGTTTAGAGCAGTTAGAAACATCAAACCAGTAAAGTGGTGAAAACCAAATGTTTATTGCCATATGACGCTTGCCATAGGAGGTAACTTGATGATACCACCTGGAGAGTATAAACAAATATACATTTAACTTAATTACTAAAACTAAAAAATGAAAATTGCCCATCTGCCCATCCCTAAAGATCCAGCTCCTATGAATAACAAAAGAATGTGCATACTTTAAACAAATAGAAAAAAAAAACCTTTTAAAAGGACCATATAAAAAATGCAAGAATTAGACTTGGGGTTAGAATAATTAGTTCTCATCACATCATGTCATTAACAATAGCCGTTTGGACATGAAATGTGGCCTAACAATAAAAGGAAGTGCAATCATTAATTATAAGGGACAAGTCCAAATACAATATTTTTTTATAAACAATTTTGAAAAACATGTTACTATTTATGCTTAATTAGAGCATTAGCTAAAATTTATATTGTGGTATTAAATTGAACTTTTTGCCTGTTTAATTCATCAATATTATTTATCAGCATTTGGCCTGAATTTTAACCCTTTCAAATCTCATTCTATCTCTAGCTCTTTGATTTTAGACTTTCAATTTTAGCATTTAAAAAAAGAAATGGAACTTTGAGACTGCAATATTTATTATGCACTGCTCATGTAATAATAATTAATATGTCATATTTATCACAACTCACCTTTCAGGTATATAAAGGCAGTCACCCTTTGTCATTTGAACCTTATAGAAAGGTGTGTCATAAATGCTTGGAAACTTTTCAAAGTCCACTTTATCCACATCCATTAGACTGTATGCCTCATTGTAATTGAAACCGGTGGCTTCAACACTTTTCTTATAAATCTGTAGAGAATTAATAAAAGAAAAAGTTTACATTATTTACCTTTGTGGTTGAATTGGTGTTTTTAAGGATTTTGTTTGTGTGTGCTTGCTGCCACAGTTTGAAGTGTGCTTGCTGCCACAGTTTGAAGTGTGCTTGCTGCCACAGTTTGAAGTGTGCTTGCTGCCACAGTTTGAAGTGTGCTTGCTGCCACAGTTTGAAATAAAACAGATTCATGTGTTTGCCTGGCGCAATATCTTTTCAAATATCAAATCACCTGCACGAATAAAATTACCATTAGAATCACACTACTCACTTGGATATATGAATGACACCAAGGGGAGTTAATGACTTTTTGCGATTTATTTATGATACAATAATAATTTTAATCATACGGTTATTAAAAAAGCAAATAAAAAAAAGAAACGAAAGTAGAATCGTATTTTCCAGCTTTCATCATTTATATTAATTTCATCAATAATAATATGCTCAATTCAACTGCATTTTTCAATTTATGATGCAGGGGAAGTTTTTCATGTGTGTAGCCTAACTGACTAACTGCCTTGACATCATTGTACTTACCGTATCTATTAGAATGAAATCTTTTTGACCATCAACCAGACAGAGAAAATTATCTGAAACATCGAAATGGAGGACAGACTTGGTTTCCCCACTGCCTAGCCATAAGGAACCGAAACTTAAAACTTGCTGGAAACCTCCACAGTGTAAACTTTCTGGGATAAAAATCAATTCTGGGTAGACAAGAAAAACAACGCATTACTTATTTTAGGAAATTAGTAGAACACAGTAAGGTTAACCCTGATAAAAGGAACGCAACAAAACAACGAACGTGTCGGCAGGAAGCCTTCATCAGCGAACAAACACAAAATTACTTATTTTAGCTCTTGACCAAAATACAAGAGTAAAATTTCCATTGGTGGGGCTAATAATTCTGGAGAAAAACCTTTTAAATATAGAGCTACCCAGTGTTTCTTTCAGGCATCTCGGGGGGGGGGGGGGGGGGAAATCAACTGCCACCAGAGGAAAAATCTGTGCAACAATAAAAAGGAATGTTAATTTTTCGTCAAGCCGATGCGATATAAGTATAAATAATCCGTTTTTAAACGTTTATCGGTTTTTACAATGCATTATCAACTTTTCCGCACAACACGGTCAGATGACATATTAGATCATTATGGTAGATGACGTCTATTGTTAGAACCATCAAAGTTATCCTCAGTTTGATAGCTCGGTTTGGTACCAGCGCTTGTGCAGCGCGATGTAGTTCCCAGCGCCTGGTTTATTATTGAGCCACTGCTATGAGTGCCATCTGTCCCAACACAAACGTGTTCACACAGCCCATATAGCAGACTACACGAATGTGATTTCTGATGCCAATCAACAGTCGTCAATTTTTAAAACGACCCCCCTCCCTCACTTCCCATCCCCCTCCCTCACTTCTCACCCCCACCACCTATGTTTCAGTCTCCATTGTTTATTCGCATCAGCTCACCGACCAAGCGTGTGGGATATTAAACAGACACGCGAAGCGATTAGCCTCAGTGGCGTAGCTAGGGTTTGTGTCACCCGATGCGGTAACTCATGGTGTCACCCCCGCCCCCACCTCTTTCCCGACCGCATCACTTTCAATTGATAATATAAGTAGATCAGAAAGCCTTGACTGTCCCATGGTGGATCGTAAATAGTTCTTGATAAAGCTTAGGTTTGAAAAGCCCCGCTCACATGAAGCCACAGACACACAGATCGTAAGAAACAATAGAAGGGTTAACGAGAGTTTTGGAAGAGATTCTAGGAAGGCCCATTCAGGTATGCATTTCAAAACATCAAATACTAACCACTCCATGACTTTGTGAAATTCAATATCAGCTGCCTTTATGTGTCTTCTATGCCTTGGTATTTCTTTTACAAGTTCATCTTCTGATAACTCATCTTAGAAAGAGGTTAAATTTGGAACGGACACCAATAACTCTTCTTCAATGGCTGATAGTAGACTCTTTCGTTGAACAGCCCCAAACATAATATCTGCCACTTCCTTGATCGCTGATGATCTGATCGGGCGTTCAGAATGAAAGCGACCAATAAGCTCCAGCATCTCCCTACTGTTTTCTTCTAACAGAGAGTCCAGCATCTATTGATTGTTCTCATGTCATTCTCTTCTTAAACCCCAATCTTCTCTCTGTCGAAATTCCATATCGGTCTTATTTTAAACGGGTCTTTTCAATAGCATGTTCCACCAAGTGACAGCGCTTCTCGTACAGAAAAAATCTCAAGGCCTCTAGGTTGGCCTAGATTTTACTTTGTCAAGGGTAAAGCCATTAGCCTGCAGACAATGCTGTATAAGATTAGCTTTCTCAAGCAGATAAGCTCAAAGGTAAAGGCAGCAGATAAACGTGAAATCACAGATATCGTGTAAAAATACCTCGTGTTGTACTTCTTGTATCCAAATTTTCAAGTGGTTCACGCAAAGCTTCAGTTGCCGCCACACTTACATCAAACTTATCGTTCACTGTTTTAACAGCAGCACGACGAGTACTCGAACGTTTTGTTGACAGCCATTTCATCAACATCCTAGTGTGTTGAATAAGAACACCCCATCGATGAATGGATGCAGCAAGGGCGGAAAACGTTCTCTCAAGAGTATAGACAAATTAATGTAATACAAAAGAGAGTTGACTACACAAGTTAAGCGAATGGCCCACTCTTCCATTAAAATCACTTTCTAATTATTTCTTTTCAGAATTGCCTGAACAACTCCATGGATCCAGACATTGTGGCAACATTATCGTAACCTTGAGCTCTGCACATCATTATGTCTAGTCCATCACATTTTAGATTTGTAAGAATGTCAGAACTGAGGTCATCAGCTTTTTCCCCTTAAAGGGACAAATCCAAGAAACACATCTCTCTCTTCAACTTCCCCATAGTAGATTTTAAAAAGATCTCATCACTCCAGACACCTGCTGAGTGTGTGATGTATCAGGTGTACTGTCAGTGTGTGATATATCAGGTGTACTGCCAGTGTGTGATATATCAGGTGTACTGCTAGTGTGTGATATATCAGGTGTACTCCCAGTGTGTGATATATCAGGTGTACTGTCGAAAATAATTCCAAAATACCTCGCAGCCTTTATATCCATGATAATAATCTCCTTCACATGATGTGCACGGACATTAATCAATTTATTTTGGGTTTCTGGTGAAATGTAGGTTGCTGATGCTTTTATTGTAGATGCACTCCTCTTTAGTCTCATTATGTGCTCTGCTAGCACTGGGTCATATTTAGATAACATCTCAACCATTTCAAGAAAGTTTCACCTATTCAATGAAGATTCAATTTCGTTGTGGCCAGGAAATGCCAGACTTTGCTTTGCAAGAATTAATGTGAGATCCAACAACTTGTACAGGATATCCCTCCACTTTTTCTTCGCCCTGTCTGGAAATTTTACATTCCAGAGAGAAACATCTGATAAAACACGCAGTTTTTCTCATTAACCATCACATTCACAGCATCTTGGTTGGAATCAACATTATCGTCACCAATTTCCGTTGTCAAACCATCCACATCAATCTCTTCCATTTTCTGTACTATTTGCTGTTCTATAGAATGCATGCTGCTGGTATGTGACGAATCAGTATCAATGGTAAGCCGAGGAACGTCTTTTGGTGATCCCTGGTCATTTGGTTTCTGGACATAGCGAAGCATGGGTCCTGGTAGTGATTTTAATTTTAGTGAGCTAGTCACATCTTTTTTAAATTTCTTTGTGCTTTTTGGCTGCTGGCACCCACTAGGACATTTAGATCTGTGCACGCCGTGTGGCTTGATAGAATAATCTTGAACAATAAAAATGCTTTAATTGTATCGAGCTATGGCAGTTGAAAAACAATAGAGCATTATACAAAAATACAACACACAAATGAGTGGCAGGTAAAACACAGCAGTCGAAATATGACACTCGTGCTCAAACGTAAAGGGGCGGTGCTAGTGACGAATAGGCGGAAATATTAACTGAGTATTTCTGGGTTTCGATATATTTGATTTCAAAAACCTTGTTTTTAAAAGTGAAGTGTACATAAATTTTAATTAATTATTTTTAAAAAAATTAGAAAATGATTTTAAATATTCTTATTAACACTATAAATGGGTGAAAAGTCATTTTAAACAGTGCTTTCTGACCTAATTATAGGGTCACCTCATTTCTGACGCATTAATATTTAACTTTTAATACAGAACGCATTGTGATTGGTTACATGTGTGGAAGTTTCTGTGTGATTTGTTATCCTTTTATGAAAATTGGTTGGACCGAGCAGTGTGTGGTCTGTACATATGCAATTTTTCAATTTGGTGTCACCCTCTGAGATGGTAACACCCGGTGCGGTCCGCACCCCTCAAGCTACGCCACTGATTAGCCTATAATAACTTTTTAATACTTCTATTCTATACTGCATATTGTTTTTAAATAAATATTAATATTAAAAAAATTCAATTACTAAATAATATATTATGATGAATTAGTTCCAATAATGTTTTGTAATGATCAACAACAGGTTATTTTTTTTAAAAAGCAAAACTATGGAATTTTAGCGCCTAGCCCCTTTATGTGAATGTTTAAGTTTAAATCAATTAATGTTCAATAGAAAACGTTCTTATTGTGTAGACCAGGGGATGATCATTTAGACTAGTTATTTACCGGAGTATGATCATTTTGTTATATATCAGAGAAAAATCATTTTGTTAAAGACCAGAGTAGGATCATTTTGTTATACACCAGAGTATTATCATTTTGTTATATACCAGAGAAGGATCATTTTGTTGGAGAACGTACCGTTAGATATCTTATTATTGTTGTTATGCGAAAAAAAACAAGCACGAAGAGAAACTTTGTGTGGTAAGATGTGTATTTTAAGAGTTAGAACATGTACATCCAGGTGTAACAACACTAGAATGTGGATACTTATCACCCTGTTGATCCACAACTGCACAGTCAAAGATGGAGTTTGCCATGCGTGTTAAATGTCCAGTTATACACGGGTTGGGGGAGATAGTTAAGATGGTATGAGTGAGTTTTTAAAAAAAAAACTGTTAATGTTAAAAGTCCAACCAGGCAAGTTTGAGAATGTGAAAGTAAAGGGAACCGCAAATTGATCGGTGGGTGGGCAATAAAGACATGGGGGGCAAATTTTAATTAAATTAATAATAATTATGACTTTACCCTTAAATGCTTAGATTGGACCAAACAAATGTATCACTTTATGGGATATCAACTGCAATTGGGGTGGTTGTATAAAAAGGACAGACTCATCGTATACTGTTACTTTAGATTTGTATTAAAAAAACAGATTAGCGTTGTGAAACCAAAAGTTGTGCTATTTTTAGGTATGGTGAATGGTGATATTCGCTGGTCAACACTAAATAATGATGATGCACAATCAAATTGATTTAAAAGAAGAATACGTATTATCATATTAGTCATATGCACCTTGAAAATAAGAAATGAGAAAAAAAAACAGAAAGTGCATAAATTTACATGTATGTGTATTAACCAGAGCAATTATGAAACAAAACAAATATTTCTTTGTGAACTTTCTGGTTAATGATTCCATCCAAGATTAATTTTATCTTCTTGCTTTGAAATTGAATATGATAGGGCAGAATTTACACACTTTTCGGGCACACGCAAGCCTCTCTTTCGTAGCAAACATGACAACACGACGACAGCGCACTGTTTATGACAACACACCTGTCAAGGTCATGAAATCAGAGTTTGTGTGTTTTGATTTTGGTGACAATATGACTTGTGAACGAATGTGAAAAATTTTCATATCACGTGTACATGAGATGTTGAGGGGATAAAAGGGGAGGCACCTTCTTGAAAAAAAAAAAAAGGCGGGTGGGCTGTTTTACGTTCACGGACGTGAGAGTGAACTATCTTGGGAGAGCGAGAGATAACTTGGTTTTTGAGAGGTCTTGTGAGATTTTTTTTCTCTCAAAATGAATTGACTGATTTGTAGCGGATTTGTTGATTGCAAGCCTAGGAATCTTTACTTCTTTTGCATCGGAAATATTCTTGTACATTTGATACTATGTCAAAGGAATAATATGAATTATTCAACATATGGAATAAAGTCTTGTAGTGTACTTTGGACAGTGTTGCCTTTTCTTATCAGAGAGAGAGAGAGAGAGACAGTTGTTGTGAAGTGGAATAAAATAGACCAGATGAAGGAATTGACATAATCAGAAGACCTTAGACAACCAAATATTCTGATATGATCCAGAATGTTTGAGAACGCCGACAGCACACTGTTTATGACAATAAGACGACAGCACACTGTTTATGACAATAAGACGACAGCACACTGTTTATGACAATAAGACGACAGCACACTGTTTATGACAATACGACGACAGCACACTGTTTATGACAATAGGACGACAGCACACTGTTTCATCTTGATTTTAAAAAAAACATAAACATCGCGGTAGCAGAGCGACCAGCGCAGCAAAATGTCTACGTCACATCCTGTGTACAGTGATCGACGTGATTTGATGCCATCTCGGCATGTTATGTTTAATTTCAAAGTTCGCTTTTCGCAGGTACGACTTAAATATATTTAAATAATCTAGTTTGTATAATGGTGACAACATCATAATGAAGAGAACAATAGACTTTATAGACTCTTATTTTAGTATCACGTTAGCAGGATCTAGTTAAAAAAAAAAAAAAAAAGACGATCTCAATCAACATCAAATCAGCCAACTGATATTGAAACTGTCACAAATGAATGGGCAGGACCGTCTGCTATAAAATCATCTAGAAAAGTAGAACGACATTACAATAAATTTGAATAAACATTGGGAACAGAAATATCACTGGCTGGTATACTGTGAAGAAAAAGAGGCGCATTTTGTGGACTATGCCAAAATTACATGAAAAAGGATGCCGGAGTTTTGCAAAAAAACTGGTGTGGTGTTCATAACTGTTCCATTAAAATTTGGTACATTTACGTCATTCCAAAAACGCGTTGTGCCTTGTAAGCCTTGTTGAGAAAGAAAGGACAGATAGAGAAGCATGAAGCACACGGTGAGTGCTCAAATGGAAACCCTCAGAATTAAAGCTATGAATGATGAAGAAACCAATACATGCTCAAATAACTCAACAGCATGTGGGAGAAATAGAATTAAATAGAAAAAGCTTTGAAACTTTTACGAGGCTTGTCCTTTTTGGTAAAAGAGGAAGTAGCCCATACAACGTAACTAAATAATATGAGAGTTTGTTTGAAAATTTTCTTGATAACTTGAGTGAGGATTTTAAAACTTGAGTGATAGATCCAAATACAGCAGCAAGGACACGTCATCTGAACTACAGGTTTGTGTGGGTGAAGTTTTGAAAGATGGGTTGAAAAAAACATTGAAAAACAAGAAATTCTCCATTTTGACAGATGAAATTACTTCATTAAGAAATGAAATGGAGTTTCGACTGATTTTCAGAGTTATGAAGGATAATTTACCCACGGAAAAGTTATTAGCGATTTAAAAAATTCCTAATGGAAAGGCAGAAACTATGGCGGATGCTATTGACAAGGAGCTAAAGGCTCTTTTTTAAATTATGAGAACATTATTGCTTTTAAATTTGATGGTGTTTCCAATATGGCTGAGAATGTTGGAATGAGGAAAAAGCTTTCAGAAAAGGCAAACCGAGAGATTCTCTATATCCACTGTAGAGCTCACATCTCGTCCCATGCAGCAGCTTCCTGCAGAAGTAAACATGAAAAGGTCAAACGGTTTTCCACGTTTACAAGGACATTAAAAACTGTTTAGCAAGTCACCTCAAAAGCAAATATTCTGCATGAAATTCAAGCAGTGATAAATGATCAAAATCCCACAATGTATTGAAGTGAGATGGTTGTCTCATAGAATAGTAAATGAAATCTTTAGAAGCATAAAAGCAATTTTGATGGCATATGAACACATACTTAAAGAAGGGGAAAACCTTGCATCATTGGCAGGAGGAATCTTGCTGGAATCACAGATGAAAGTTTCATCATCACCTGCCATATGACGAATGGCCTTCTCAGTGCACTCTCTTTCCTCACATCACCTGCCATGTGATGAATGACCTTCTCAGTGCACTCTCTTACCTCAGCATTGCTTTGCAGAGGAAGGATTTCAGTCTGTCCAAAGTCATCCCCCTAATTACCACAACTAAATTGCACCTTAGAGACATGGCAAAGCAGTGTGAAAAGATAGATAGGTGCACAATAATGGAGATTAGATCTGAAGTGAATTTATTTTCGATAATGAATATAGAAAGAGGACCTTCACGGGAATGAAGGAGTACTGTAAATTTGTAATCCTAGAAGTTGACGACAGATTCAATGACATTGGCAAAAATCTTGGAAACTGATGTGGGTTACTTTGAGTTACAAAAACTCTCTGAAATCCTTCTTGCCTGTAACTGTAACAACAGGTTCAGTAGAAAGATCCTTCAGTACAATGAACAGAATACTAAGCAAGGCCAGTAATAGAATGCAATCAGAAACATGGAGGGTCCTGAGATTCCAACCGATGAATTTATTGAGAGATGAGTAGATTTATATTAAGAACTCTTTAAAATATATCAAACTTCTTAAAGTTAAAGCTTTTTGCTACTCAATGTAAATTTTATTTGTACTTTTTCAGCTTTATAGTTTTACAAGCTTCCTTGTTGCTCTATTGAATCAAGGAATAATGAATGTGTTTATGTGATCTGAACACTTGTTCTTGTAGTTTGTAGTTTTCATAGATAGTCAATTTAATTCATTATTATTATTATGATTGGACACAAGTCCAATACATCCCCATCTGTCAGAAAATCAAACTATCCCTCCTAAGTCAAGACTGGTGAAGATACAAGATGGCTCATTTTGTGTTAGCAAAATTAAAAAACTTTAACCCAAAAATTATCCCAGTTAAACTTTTTAAATTGAATTTAATCATGATGTTTTTGGAATTGTTTTTTTACCTTAATTTGCTTAAACTTAAATGATATATGAAAATGATATATAATGTACATACAATCAAAACACATTCCATATGTTCAACAAAAGTAATTTGAAGCCAATAAATAAAATTATTTTCTACCAATTATAAAAACATTGTTTCCTTTAACTTGGTGTATAAAAGTTGCATATGCCCTCCCCCCCCAACTCCCAAAATGCCCCTGGAACAAATTATCTGACATAAACACTGTTGGCGTAGTTCTGGTTAGTTCCGCCCTAGGTGGGTCTAGAGTCTAGATGATTGATGCCATCCTTCCACAACAAAAAGTCTGCAGTTGGTCGAAAATACCACCCTCCATAAGAAGTAAAAAGTACCATCCAGGAAGAACCACCACTCCCATAACGCCATCATTAGCTCTTCCCACCCACACATCTGAAGTGCTGTCCCCCCCCCCCCAACATCTAAAAAATACCCCCTCCCCCAATATATTGTTGGAAAGAAACACTGTCTGTGATGGTGTTTGGCTACTTGATGTTCAGTGTCGTTCTAAGGCAAGTGTTTATGAAGGTCTGTACTTTCTGCGTAATGCTCGCTGTTGTTCTCCAAGTTTTGGCTCCATAGAGTAAGACTTTTTTGACATTTGTGTTGAAAATTATGACTTTGGTCAGCTCCCTTGACTCTCATATTTTCTTTAGTAGCACAAATGCTGTCCTAGCCTTTGCTGGCTTTACAATTCTAGCCCTGACATCCGCTTCGGATCCACCATTTATATCAATGATGCTGCCTAAGTATGTGAAGGCCTCCACTTCTTCCACTGCATTTCCTGCCAGAGAGATATGCTCTTGGTTGGCTGAGTTTACCTTCATGATCCTTGTCTTGCTTTTATTAATAAAAGCAATAGTAATCGGTGCCCTCGATTTCTGCCCCACATCCCGATGAAAATGATCGCTAATTTTGGTGACGTAGCTAGTATTAGTGCCCCAGTGAGCGGCCACATATTTTGCAACTCTCCCTTTCGAAACGAACTCTGCATTTGTACGAAAATGCTGCAACTCCATATTAAAAAACGTGACACCTGGGTGAACACCACCCTCCTCCTTCCTCCGCCACTGGCAGGGGCGTAGCTACAGCGTTTGGTGTCAGAGGACATGATTTATTTTTTAGGCGTCCCCCCCCAAATCAACTCTGAAATTAATTATTTTTAACCATTAAATGCCATCAAAGTCCATTTTCGTGGCCCCGCTAGTTTGGCGCCCGGGACGTACGTCTCATCTGCCACCCCTTAGCTCTGCCCACAGGCACTCCCCCCCCCCCAAAATCTGAAAATTCCCCCCCCCCCCCTCTTTAATGTCTAAATGAAACACTGGAGCTACTTTATAGTAAATTATAGAACGCTATACAAGATTTTCATGGTACTTATAGATAAAGTCTATAGCTTCTAATACTTTAAAATTAACATCAATATTTAAATAACCTCCCAGGCTAGTGATGGTATTGATCCTTTCTGTCAAGTAGACATCTTCAGTGGTATACTTGTTTAGAAACTGGCTGATCGAGATCTCTTCCTTTCGCGGAGGTCGAATTTCTTTCTTATCTAGTTCAACTGAGATCATGACATCACCATATGTGTGTCTGGAAATATATCAAATATTTCAGACACTTTTAGTTTAGTGTGATGCCGTGGTCATACCTTA
Source organism: Omphiscola glabra (assembly GCA_964017045.1). Classification (NCBI taxonomy): domain Eukaryota; kingdom Metazoa; phylum Mollusca; class Gastropoda; family Lymnaeidae; genus Omphiscola; species Omphiscola glabra. The sequence continues at coordinate 13,415,952 of OZ024794.1, read as the reverse complement.
AAGTCAGTATTCTTATCAAGCATCAGAGAAAAATTGTTTTGGTAATTGAGATCGGTCTCTAGGGTACCGGTACTTTAAAAGCTGTAAATACGGTAGTGGGCGGTCGTTGACCTTGGTCTTTAATTCCCACTACAAACTCTTCTTTAGGCCTTAAATTAAATTATTTACTTTGGTAGGCTAAAAAACAAATGCCCGTAAACATGCCAAGCATTTAAAAAAATACAATATTGGCTTTCATTTTCTAAGATGAAGCTGTACTGAAACCGAAGTTAAAATGTGAAAACTATATCATTAAGGATTTATCTAATTAAAAAGAAATATATTAATATAATATATTTTACATTACAGATTTCTTTCACCTACTATTTCAGGAAAAAAAAACAAGAGAAAATATTACGCACGGAACGCACTTGCGATATTAAAAAAAAAAAAAATCTCATAATTTAACGCAGTTAAATGGAACTTTATTTCGTAAAACCAGTGGCATCATATTTCCTTCATATCCGCCTTGAATAACTGACTTTTGGGGGTTGGTGTTGGGGCTGAAATTTTGATAGAAAGTGTTGTCATCGACACAATTTCATCTCGATAGGTTAACGGGAAGTGGGTCAAATAGCCGTCAGAAGATTTAGCCTACCAGAGCCACACTAAGAAGCGAAGTTAATATAAAGGATTTAATTTCTGGCAGTAGACACTTCTCAAGATGCGAATTGAGACGGTTTAGAAGTATCTTGCCTGAAACGGAAAGCACATATTGGCCACGGTAGTTGTCACATGAGTGACGGTTTCGTTTACGTTTGTACAAGTGGACAATAATTGACGTCCTTAAAGTGGATTAAACGTATATTTACAACCCTTTAACTTCAACGTTTCTTTTTAAAATATAAAAATGACAATTTCGTTAAAACTAACATATTTTCATTTTATTTTTGAAAAGACATTCGAATGTGATTTAGTCTAGAGGGACCCGGGTTCGCATAGCCGCTATTCGCACCCGGGTCCCTTGAGACTAAATCCCATTTGGATGTCATTTGTGGTAGTTTATTTTAGTTAAACTGAAGAAGTAAGTTTACAAACGTATAGACCATTCAACTATCTTTCATTTGATACTCCATTTTGTCTTACAAACCCAACAATAATATTTTAAATAGTTTTTTTTAATCCCAACCTCTCACTTCTGATACCCGGGTGCGAATACTCGCGGCCATCTGAAAAACTTCATCTACCAAATTTTCGTAACACCAGATTTGAAAAGCGATGAATCTGTTTCAGAAGCTGAAGGAATATTGGCGTTTCACGCTATCGAGCACCCTCACAGTTATAAATAAATGACAAATGGACTGCAGCGGTCGCTTATTTAATTATAATTATATATTAAAAACCATTTTCATTTACCTGATTCTGATATTGTACGCAAAAATCAGTCAGTATAATTTATAATGGTAATGTAATGTTAACTGAACAGGCACACCACATTAATACAAGTTTATAATTTGAACTATTTACAATAAAAACAATATTTTATGTAATCTACGTCTACGGTACCGGGTAGTTTAACTTTAATTTTATTTGTACACTTAACTACATTGGCGTAGCCCTAGGGTTGGTAACCGGATTTTATGAAAATTTTGAGTATCCTCTTTGTAATCTGACGATCTATGATAACCGTACCATGCCTGTAATAAACACTTATAGCAAGCAATATAAAATAATATAAAAAATACCTAATTTAAGTTAACAACGGGAAATAAAGCTGTTGCTCAAAATAAGGAGCAGACTATTTTCAAGAATTTTATTAAATGTTATAAAAATTGACAGTTTAGTTTGATTTTTCAAAACAGATTATACATTTGCTCAATTGTTGTACACATTATTCTCCGGGGAGGGGGGTGGGGGCGCACGACTTTAAACCCCCCCACCCCACCCCCTGGAAGAAACAGTTGTCAAGTAAGAAGAAGGGAAGTTGCCACCGCCACTGTTTTGCGGGAGATTTCAAGTTTTAAAATACTTGTTAAAGTTTAGTTGAATGGATAATAGTACGGTACAAGAGATTAATACAAGTCATATATATATATATGAAAACACCTGTACTTGATTTTTGTCAAAACTTGCCTCAAGAACTCATCAGTCCATTCCGTCAGTCCTGGATGTTGAACAGCTTTCAACGCAGATTTCATCCATAATGGTCTCCTAGCCTTATCAAAATTTAAAACCGTCTCAATTCGCATCTTGAGAAGTGTCTACTGCCAGAAATTAAATCCTTTATATTAACTTCGCTTCTTAGTGTGGCTCTGGCTGGCTAAATCTTCTGACGGCTATTTGACCCACTTCCCGTTAACCTATCGAGATGAAATTGTGTCGATGACAACACTTTCTATCAAATTTTCAGCCCCAACACCAACCCCCAAAAGTGAGCTATTCAAGGCGGATATGAAGGAAATATGATGCCACTGGTTTTACGAAATAAAGTTCAATTTAACTGCGTTAAATTATGAGATTTGTTTTTGTCAAAACTTGCCTCAAGAACTCATCAGTCCATTCCGTCAGTCCTGGATGTTGAACAGCTTTCAACGCAGATTTCATCCATAACGGTCTCCTAGCCTTAACAAAATTTTCATAAAAAACGGCAGGATGGACAAATGTTTCAACAATTGTCACTTCTTGTGTTGGTCTTGTGTGAGAACCGAAATTTTTCAAATGCCCCTGCTTTGGTATTTGGTTAATTGAAGAAATGTGAAGCATGCAAACCAAGAAAATATGAGCATTTTTTACAAGACTTCTGTAAGGCTCCATGGTTTTCAAATGGTTAAAGATTTCCTTCAGCTTAGTTTTTAAAAAAGAATATCATCTTGGATTACAATTCCTTTAGAAAAGGAAAAGAAAAATAGGTCAAAGTTAACAATCAAGAATGAACAGATAAAGTAAATGTAAATAAACAAAAATCCTTGGTAAAATGCTGATGGGCGGCATCCATGATATGCGAGAGAATGAAACCGATAACAAAAAAAAAATCTACTTTGCATACAAGCAATAAGAAGGTAATTCTTTAATTGTAACCTCTGTGTGAGTAAAATTGTGAAGTATTTTAATATTTAAAATCTTTCTATATTGTATTCATATTATATTTAACACAACTATGTAGAGAATAAATCATCATAATTTTGATCAACTTTACTGAATTAATTGATGAATATGTATTTGTAATGATTGAAATTTATTAAAATAATTTATTAGGCCTATACATTTTTATTAACAAAGTTTAAAAAAAATACAATAACAGTTAATAACATACCTGTGATTTTAATAAATGTCTGTTTTTTCCCAATATGAATGCAATCTCAAATGAACATACTAGAAACATGTAATATGCTCTTCTAGGTCTAGATAAGGCAATAATTGATTTTGAACATAGAGTTTCCAATGAGATAAGGTCATCATTCACAGAAGCCTTCTAAACAAGCTGTGCAACCATGAGCTTTTTAAAATATGATGACAGGTACTCTAAATTACTTAGGGGTTGCAATCCGGGATCCCGACTCTCGAAAATACACTATACCGGACCATAATCGATGCTCGAAAAAAAACGGGATTGGAATTTATGAAAACCGGGATTTTCGAAATTCCCGGGATTTCATTTTCAAAAAATATGTGTCGCTTTTCTTAGTTTCCATGTCGTAGTTAAAGCAAGACATAGCTATAATTTATGTCATGTGCAAAGTGCGAACCCCTCACACCATGTGTATCAAGTTTATAGAGAGCCGACCGACGGGCTAAATATGTGTACTGTTCATTAGTCAAGAATCATGACGTTGTGATTAGTTTTCTTTTTACATTATACGTGTGTATTGCGTGCAAGTGGAGACGTGAGTCATGGCGTGAAGGTACAGGATTGGTAAGTAAATGTTTTTATATTATTGCCAAATAAGTAATTGGTATAGTAGAGTGAAGATCAATAAACGTTGCACTCGAATCACGGGGTAAACTTTAAATAACAAAATTGTTTGATTGCTTGATTTCCTTTAATTATGCCAAAGTACCTACATGTTTAAAACTCTGAGTAAATTCGTATTTTGAAAATAAAATACCTTAAGTAAGCTTAAGACATAGAAAAATTATGCTACTTCTATTTTGTGATAACAATATTAACAATTCACATTCACCTCATAATTGATTTTTCGAGCTATTTTGTCCAGGCTGAATGACCCAGCTTGTCTGTACCGTACCTAGCCAAACATTTACATGACTGAATGTCCCAGTTTGTCTGTACCGTACTTAGCCAAACATTTACATGACTGAATGTCCCAGTTTATCTGTACCGTACGTAGTCAAACATTTACATGACTGAATGTCCCAGTTTGTCTGTACGGACCATACTTAGCCAAACATTTAGGTTACATGACTGAATGTCCCAATTTGTCTGTACCGTTCTTAGCCAAATAATTTTATGAAAATTTAAACTTTATTTTTTTTAAAAAGTTGTACACGCCAAACCAAATCGATTTAATAAATAAATTTAATAAATAAATTTGTGTTAAAAATTTAGATTCCCTTCATGTTGATAAAAATAAATGGGGGACACTGAATAAAATAAACCATAATATGAAAAGCATATGAAACTATCGGAAAGAAAGACATCAGTTCGGTATTGTGAAGACTGAGCGGAAGTTCTCGTCATCTGGTTACCTTTGTTACCATTTGCGCTCAAAATAAAGTGAGCAAATATTAGTATTAGCCACATTGTCATTTTTACGATCTCATTATTTGATTTTGACCAAAGATTAAAACTACACAAATTATTTTAATATTTGATAATGTCTGAAGTTAGACTTTTGTGTTAGTGTTAAAAACTTATTTAAAATCAAAATGCTCTTTCTGAACTCTTTCTCTTGTATTGTGTTTATTCCATTAATAAATCATCACCTTCTAATCTCGACACAAAATTCTCTAAATATTGACAATATCGAATATACCGGTTTTGGTAAAAGGGACCTGTTTTGCGACACCCTAAATTTACTATATGGAGATCTTAGTGCTAAAAGAACTTAAGTCTTAAGTCACAAAATGCACATTTTGAGATAATCAAGTTCAAATATAGTAATATACTTTTCGTCTATAAAATATGACTATTTTCATTTTTTGTCTTGTTTAATTCAGGGCCTAATGCAAATTTTAATGTGTTCAAATTTCTGCAGTACACTTGGCTAAACTGGGTAAGAAAAGATCACAGTTTAGATTGATTTTGACAAAAATGTGACTTAAGTACTTTTAGCACTAAGGTCTTCATATTCAAATTCGTACACAGGACAAACCTACTTAAAATAGGGATTTGATTTTTGTATGGCATCCTTCCATCTTCACGAGACGATGGAGTAGCTATATTGTAGTCCTACACTTCGACGAGTGGCTCACTAGGCCAATCCTGGAATGACAATCTCATCTACATTTCACGCAGGAGAATGATGATTCCTGGTTAATTTTGGCCTTCCGTGCTGTTATTTTTCTTGCAAGGGCTTCGTTCCGCACATCTTCTGCCTTTTTCACTCCTTCAAACACTGCCGCTCGCCAGCTGGAACGTTGTTCGGCAATGATCTCCCATTTGTTGACTTCAATGTTCGCTTCCTTCATGCTCTTTTTGCAAACGTCCATATATCTCAGGCGAGGCCGTCCAATAAGTCTTGTCCCTTCTGCCAACTCTCCATACAACAGCATCTTTGGAATACGGCCTTCCTCCATTCTCCTTACATGGCCTAACCAGCGAAGGCGCTTCTTGCTAAGAGCGGAGAATATGCTACAAATTTTGGAACGTTCCAAGACCTCTGTGTTAGTCACCTTGTCCTGCAATCGGATGCGTAGAATGCGACGCAGACATCGTTGATGGAAGCTGTTGAGTTTCCGCTCGAGACTGGTATATGTGGTCCACACTTCACTGCCATATAGGAGCGTACTAAGCACGCATGCCTGATAGACACTTAGCTTTGTTTTTTCAGTTAGATTGAGATTATTTCACACCCGCTTATTCAGTTTAGCCACAGTTGCTGCTGCTTTTACGATCCTGATGTTTATCTCTTCATCAATGGAGAGAGAACTAGAAATTTTGGATCCAAGGTATGTGAAATGCTCAACAACCGACAGATTATGGCCCTCAATAGTTATAATTGGAGGGGACGGCGCTTCTTGCATCATGACATGAGTTTTCTGTAGACTAATTAACAATCCAAACTCTTTACAAGCGTGTGATAGACGGTTAACTAGCCGCTGAAGACCTTCTTCTGTGTGAGATGTTAAGGCGGCATCGTCAGCGAACAGTAGTTCACGAATTAGTACACTTTTTACTTTAGTCTTTGCACGAAAGCGAGCGATATTGAAAAGCCTACCATCAGATCTGGTATGTATGTACACTCCTTCACAATCCTTGAAAGCAAATTGAAGGAGCATCGAGAAGAAAATGGAGAAGAGAGTTGGTGCCAGTACACAACCCTGTTTTACTCCGCTGCTGACTAGGAATGCCTCAGAGACAGCGCCATTGAATGTGACTGTGCAGTGCATGTTTTTGTGAAAGGATTGTATGATTGTGAGCAGTCGTGGGGGACAACCTATTCTTTGTAAGATACTGAACAGGCCATTCCGACTTACCAAGTCGAATGCCTTTGTCAGATCTATGAAAGCGATATAAAGAGGCATATGCTGTTCACGACACTTCTCCTGCATTTGGCGTAAAGAGAATATCATGTCTATAGTTGAGCGCCCACTCCGGAAGTCACACTGGAACTCTGAACAGATGCGGTTAGCCAGACTCTGCAATCGTTTTAAGGCAACACGGGCAAAGGTCTTTCCAACTAAACCAAGGAGAGAAATTCCTCGGTAGTTATTACAATCACTTCGGTCCCCTTTTATTTTTGTACAATGTTACGATGTTAGCGTCTTTCATGTCCTGGGGATTGATTTTTAAGGTGGCATTTAATATGCGTCATCAAAATGCAGCGATCGTTGTGACAATTTTCTTTTGTGGAGCAAGTGACAAAAACAATTTAAAATTTGTTTTTAATGCAATAAATAGAATCTAAATTTAATCATTTTGGTTGCTTCCATTACAAAATCTGCAATACCAACATCAATTAATTTTCTGTTCTTTGTATTTGAGATTTAATTAAACTTTGAAAAATCATGGATTTATGGTTGTGCAACCTCTTCAAACACATGTGGTTGTGCAACCTCTACAAACACGTGTGGTTGTGCAACCTCTACAAACACATGTGGTTGTGCAACCTCTACAAACACGTGTGGTTGTGCAACCTCTACAAACACTTGTGGTTGTGCAACCTCTACAAACACGTGTGGTTGTGCAACCTCTACAAACACGTGCAAAGGTCTTTCCAACTAAACCAAGGAGAGAAATTCCTCGGTAGTTATTACAATCACTTCGGTCCCCTTTTATTTTTGTACAATGTTACGATGTTAGCGTCTTTCATGTCCTGGGGATTGATTTTTAAGGTGGCATTTAATATGCGTCATCAAAATGCAGCGATCGTTGTGACAATTTTCTTTTGTGGAGCAAGTGACAAAAACAATTTAAAATTTGTTTTTAATGCAATAAATAGAATCTAAATTTAATCATTTTGGTTGCTTCCATTACAAAATCTGCAATACCAACATCAATTAATTTTCTGTTCTTTGTATTTGAGATTTAATTAAACTTTGAAAAATCATGGATTTATGGTTGTGCAACCTCTACAAACACGTGTGGTTGTGCAACCTCTACAAACACGTGTGGTTGTGCAACCTCTACAAACACGTGTGGTTGTGCAACCTCTACAAACACCTGTGGTTGTGCAACCTCTACAAACACGTGTGGTTGTGCAACCTCTACAAACACGTGTGGTTGTGCAACCTCTACAAACACATGTGATTGTCCCTTTTAATGAATGAACTTTAATTGTCCTCCTTTAAAGTGAATAAATTAGAAACTTTACTTAATAAGGTAAAATTTAAATAAAATTAATTCAGCATCTTGGTTAACAATGTGATTAATGACCTGAACTGGTCATAACATTGGAAAGTTGTGTGTGAGGAGTTAGAATGTTATAATGAATGAATGCAAATGCATTTTGTGAGACAAGATTATCAGGTAGCTATAATTTTAGCCTGAGTTTCAATAACATTTTGTAATATTATAATTTATATAACATTAAACTGACAAACTAAAGCAGATATTTGTAGCATGAAAATAAATTTATTTGGAATGCAAAGCCATAACCAAATATGTACAATTATTGAACAAATGCAAAATCTACATTTAATATTGTAACAAAGTAATTGAAAAGCAATAAGTTCATATAACCTGTTAATATGATTCTTTTGGTGTTTCTACAAAATTATTTGAACTTCCTGATATAAAGAACTTGTCACATTCACGATCATTCAACAATCCTGATATGATTTTGTAGTTTATGACATCAAAACTCTGTTTTAGGTTTTAATCTATGCTTGCTTTGATTCTCATTAAGCTCAGAGGAAGACTTGGGAATATTCTCATTGATTTCCCCATCATCCGATTTCTGGACCATATTTACTGGTGTGTCATCATTTGGTGTTATTGATGAGTCAAACATAGGGTCATCAGGAAGGGGTTGGGATGCTCTGCCCGGGTGATCAGCCATCACATCTCCATCAACTATGATGGGCTCATGAGTGTTATCATCACCAGTTTCGGCATTGAAATTTAGAGTTGAGGTAATGAGATCGTACAGAATGTTTTCTTCTGCATTAACTTCAACTGGGTTCCCAGGCAGTTTAAAAATGTCAGGGAAGTTTAGAATAGCTTTATCAATGTTAAACCCGTAGAGCTCACTCCAGGATAACACTGAATCTTTGTACTTATCAATGGCATCAAAAAACTGAAAATAAAATAAAATATGAATCCAGTGGCAATAAAAAGGGGGGGGGGGGTGCGGGCAGGACAGTAAAGAGCGCAAACACTAAGCTGGCACTTCGGACTAGGCATAATCATAAACAAAATGTGCAATAGTAGGCCTTTCTGTGGAATCATGATTTTTAAAATAATTTTCCTCTCTTGCTTTGCTAAAATTCAAGAATTGACATGAAAATTGACATGTCAATTAAAACTTAAATTTCTTTTAAGTTGAAATCAGCCATAGTGTGTGGATCCCTGACTTTACCATACTATATATGAGCAAAGCAAATAAGAAATGGACTCTTTGAGAGTTCTCAGGGTCTTGGCGTAGAATCGTAAGACATCTCAAAATCGTACATTGTACGCTAAAATTGTAAGAATAAAACAGATCTGTTGTTATAACACTATATCTACATTGCCTATTAAGTAAAAACAAATCTACCCCCCCCCCCCCCCCCCAATGAAATATAAAAATATAAACACTGTAAAATGTCATGTTGGAATTACTACAGCTAGCATTAGGAAACAAGGAATTATGTTAAATTCCATCGCTATAGTATACAGAGATCAGTGTAACAGAAAGTCTCAAATTCAGATTTTAAACAAGCCATTTTCATTAAATAGTTGTGGGCTAACCATTTATGAATAAAGAAAACATGCCAGGATGACAGCACATCGCAAGGGTGAATATTCATGAATTTTTCTTGTTGGTATGGTATAGGGGTTGGGGGAGGGGATGGTGATGGCACCCTGTCCTTGTATTTAACTTAGATCCACAAAAATCGATTTTTTGAGTGTGTTGTTTTACAGAAATGAGACAACACCTCCCACTTCAAAATGACCCATATTTAATTTATTTTAAAAGTTCCATGGCACAAAAAAAACGTTTATATTTATAATTATGTATTTCAGGGCCAACTATATCTAAGATGGTTATATTACTTACCTGTGCTCTTCTTTTTTCTGTGCTGCCTTCCAAAGTAGACACTAAATAATGTTTTGTAAATAACTGATTTGTATCCAGCTGATCCAGTAAAGTAGATCTGTTAAAAGAAAATCCTTCTATTTAATGTCTAATTTATGTTTTTGTTTATAAAAGATAATTATTTAAGTGGGATTTGAATATTTTGGGCAAGGTTGGGGAAAAATGTTCATTCAAGGATACTACTTCAAAATGTTTAAAATATAATATAAATAAATTGACAATTGCAGCGATCGTTTTTGAAATATAATTTTTAGACAAAGTAATTGACATAATTTATAATCAAATTTAAGCACTGTGCACCAAGCAACATTTTTACATTAAAATATTTGCTTTATAGTTAAATACCTGTAGAACTCGTTGGGAGAAGTAAAGCCGAACGTTGAAATAGGCTCCAATGGTTTGTAATAGTCTTGATCAGTAGAACAATTTGAAGAATCGAACCAATGAAGATGATTGAACCAGATATTTATGGCCATGTGCCGTTTGCCACCAGAGTTTACTTGATGATACCATCTAAAGAGTGAAAATGAAGGTATTACAAGAGAGCATCTCCACTTATTGATAGAAATGTTATGAGAGTGGACGAAAACAGCAAAAAAAGAAAAAGATAACTACTGGTACTTAAATTGAGAACATATATGAAACTAAAGTTCATGAGTCAGTGTTGAACCCCAATACTAGTAATCAAGTCATGGAATATGTTTAAGCTTACATATAAACTTAAAATTTACAATGAGAATAAAAGTTTGGCCAAACTTAGGACAGGACTGAAAATGTCCACACACCTTTTAGGTATGAAGATGCAGTCTCCTTTGACCAGTTTAACATGATAGAATTCAATATCTTGTAATCTTGGAAATTTATTGAAGTCCACTTCATCCACATCCACCAAGCTATATCCACCACTGCTGACAAATCCATCAGCTTCAACACTGTCCTTGAAACTCTAAAAGTAGTAAATGAAAATGATTATTTTGTAGTCATTCACATCTCTAGTGTGGTATAGTATGAAAGTATTTAATGGAAGGGTGGAAAGAGCCAATAAAGTTGATGAAAAGGTCGAGTTCACCCCTCATCATTGTGATTACACCAAACCATCAATATATTGTTTGTTAAATTCAGGAACGCTTCCTAGATATTTTTGTTCAACCATGAAAAGACAAGCATAAATTGAGGCTTAGAACAAGCTCAGCCAGTCAAACAAGGGCATAGTATATATAAGTGGGTACAGAAGGATGAGGTTGACGTTCGAGTAATATGTTAGAGCCTGTAAGATCGTCTGCAACAGTAAGTGCTGCTAGGGAGAAATATCCAGGGACTGAAAAGTTAACATGTGGATGATACAGCTCCGTCTAATATTTATTGTGTCCATGTTATCCGCCTACGGGTCTCCATCTCTTGGTTTGAATTCAGAGTTTGCCTTCTCTTAGATGAATTCCTGTCCAAGGTTATTGAGCCCCATCCACCTGGGGTGCTGGGGATGTTTTTGATTGTCTAGGCTTTGGTGGGGATTGAACTCCAGACCACAATCTATTTGGATTGACTCAGTTTAGACCACTCGGCCATTCAGTATCCTAGGTTTACCGAAGTCACTATCAAAGATGCTGAAAGCAGATGCAGATTTAGGTAGTGTAGCATCTGCTATTAACTCTTCAATAGTTTTCTTAACAATATCATATCATTGTTTTTTTTAAAATGGGTCACTGATTCTCCGTTGATAGAATTGGTTATCCACTGTCTGTATGCCTCTTTTTATGCCACACTACACTTTAACAGTGTCATTCTGGCTCCATTGTTTTCAAAGTGCCCTCAACTCTTTTTTTGTTGAGAGGTTAGAGTGGCAAAGTGGAGGTAGATGTAGTTTCCAGATATCATGTTCAGTTTTGCTCATATAAAGGTCCAAGGCTTTTGCATTGTTTTAAAAGAGGTGTCCTTGGGTCATTGGAGATTGGAAGGTCGGGTGCGGGAGGGGGTCATATACAACCAAATTGTTACCTGTAATTGCTCCTTTGCATATCATTTTAAATATTGACTTTAGATTATCAAGTTTTTTTTCTTAGCTGTAGTAAAGGAATTTATAATTTATACATATCACAGTTGAGCTGGTGGATGATTACTCTAATAAGGTTAAATAACAGCAGATTCTGGGAAGTCATAGACGAAATACAATCTTTAAGTGTATGACTGGAAACAATGAGGTTAGAGATGAAACGTTTATGGATAGTAGTGAGATTGTTCATGTGTTAACATCCTTGTTTTCTCTACAGAGATAATTTACGTCTATTATATTTATGTTTGTCCCTAGAGTTATTAGAAACCACTGCAGGTTTAAAATGACTATTGAAACCTTTTGGTATAATGTGTAGACAAATGCAATTTTGAATAAAATTAAGATTTACAGATATCTGTTATTTAGCTCCTTACAATTATTTGATAATTTGGGTGGAGATGAACTGAAGATTGCCAAGATAAAGGATCAAAGTTGGTCAAGACTTGTTTTGTTGGAAGACAAAGTGAGAGGGCAAAAAGCAAGTACAAAACATTATCAAGTAGGAAAGACACTGGTACAGTGTACGTGTATATAATGATGATGCAAGTAGAAAAAGTAAAAGTGAGGATAGAAGAAAGAAAACGAAAGAGGAAAAATAAAAAAAAATGTCTTAAGATAAAATCTAATTTAAATGTGGGGGAAATGGTCATTTTGATGAGAAATAATAATCAATAAAATAATTAGAGACATAAAATAACAGTTGCTTTTATAAGCATCTCTTCAACCCTAGCTATGGTGCTCAGAGAGAAGATTTTTCCAGTCATCATCTCTTGGTCAACATTATTGTGATACCAAGTCGTGCCCTTATAGAGCTCATCACAGCACATTCATTTCTATCATTTTAAAAAGGTTTAGTATAACTATAAATCTATGATTTAAAACTGAAAAGGGCAAAACAGACGGGCTTGACTTGATGCGAGGATGCCATACAGCAGACTGCCTAATTCACTAATTTATGGTGAACCATCCGGATGGAAATGATCGAATGTTGGCCAGAAAAAAATAATATTCAGAGATATCCTAAGACTGTCACTCATATCCATGGACATAGACCTGAGGTAATGGGAAACTTTAAATTGCACAAGCTGACGAGACAGACTCACTGTTGGAGCATAATCTTTATGTAAGCTAGTGCATTACGTCTCACTTAACAAACTCAGGAAGGTGAGAAGGGTAGCGTTTATTTACACAAGAAAACCAAAAACCCAACCAGCCAATTAGTGCGGCTAGTCCTGCAGCTTATACCTTGAAATGGAACACTGTCGTCTTGACATTTCAATAGCAACTAAAATAATCATTTGAAAACCGGGGAGTCCACTTTATACAAAACAAAAACATACATTCACACTGACAAAACAAACTTAGAAAGGCCACTGGCCTACATTTAGAGTAAACATAACAATCATGTACAAAGAAAGCACAAGCAAGGAAAAGAAGAATTTCAACCAATACCACAAAGACCCCCAAACACGTGTGTTCTACACATAGGCAAGCTTTCCAGGCACATATAGTACTCACAAGTGACCTATGTACTCACAATCAAATATATCATTATTCATATTCACAAGCAAAAGATGAATAAAATTAAATTAAATGTATGGTATTTAACAGATGTTATCAATCATTTTCTCGATTTCTTACTTACAGTCTAAGGACAGTGTGTATGTATTTATATTGGTACGGAATAGTTAAGCTATCACATATAAATGTTTATCTTAAGTTATATCCCTGTTTGACAGAATTTCTCAGAGCTGAAATTTAGTACTGCTACACAGTTTAGTCTCAACGTAACTTTGCAAACCGTTCTAATTAGGTAGAGATCCTCGGTTTAAATGTTTTGTTTTTACATATGTTAAAATCAGAACACAAAAAAAGGATAGTAGGCGTATAACTTCTTATTGACCACAGTTCAGTTATGGTTGATAAAAATTTCCTCCTTTTCAGCTTAAAAAAAAACAAAAAGTTTGAACTTATTAAACGGTTTTCTTTTTAAAATGTTCTCATTCTAAATAATGTTGATTTTTAATTTGTATAATCTTTTCATACAATATGTAGAACACTACTATTAGCCTTCATTATTTGCTTATCTAAAAATTATCGTTTTCAGAATTGAAGAAGACTTTAACCAGGACCAACCTTATCTATAAGAATTATATCTTTGTGGCCATCCATAAGACAGAGTAAATTGTCTAGATCATCATAGTGGAGTACTGACTTGGTTTCCCCACTGCCTAGCCATAGCACACCTTCTGTAATTGATCGCTGGAATCAATATTCCCTTCATTGTTTGGGAACCAATATTCAAGTTTCAAGTCTATACATTTCAAAATATATTTTAAGCTGAAACTGAAACCCAAACTTTGAAATTCAAATTCATTTGCTTATAAAAATTTTTGTTTTCAGAACTGAAGAAGACTTTAACCAGGACCAACCTTATCTATAAGAATTATATCTTTGTGGCCATCCATAAGACAGAGTAAATTGTCTAGATCATCATAGTGGAGTACTGACTTGGTTTCCCCACTGCCTAGCCACAGCACACCTTCTGTAATTGATCGCTGGAACCCTCCGCAATGAAGACATTGTGGTACTAAAATTAGGTCTTAAAAGAGAAAAAAGATCAGGAATGATTTGGATTATATTGCCAACTCACTTAATAAAAAAACAAATACAACACAATTTATTGGAAGTAAGAAAAAGCAAAATTATTTTAAAAACTTTTTCAAGATAGTTATTCTTTTAGAAATGTCTGAATGTTGCGCCCCTTGGTGTTGTTCACTCTACATGAAATAAACTAAGCTTTAAAATTAATTAATTATGACATAACTATTAAAGGAAAAATTGTGATACATTTTAGATCTTTATGCAACATTTAGGTACCTTTCATTTTTGATGGGCCAATAATTGTATGTATCATGTAAATATCTTCAGTGACATAAACATTAAGAAACTCTTTTAAAGAGATGCTTGTGACTGTCTTTGATCTATCTTCTTTCTTTGATAATTCAACAAACAATGTCAAATCACCATATTTTTTCCTGAGAGATAATTTTTTATTTTAGTTACAATACATGAATCATTTAAAGTAAAGTGCATTTTTTTTTTTTACGGGGTATTTTCAGAAAATATCCTGAGGGTCCAAGTGTTACAAAAAAAAAAAAAAAATACAAAAAAACTTCTTATTTTCTACAATATATGCCATCCTTTAAACTGAAATAAGTGAAATAAAACAATAACATTGCTTATTAGTGGTCATGGTCAGTTATGTCAACATTAACACTTTTCTTTTATTCATCGTTATGTTTATCTTATTGTGATTTTTAATTAATGTGTATACATTATTATTATTATACATACTATAAATACATGACAATAATAACTGAATAATATAGTTTATAGCTTTAATATAAAGTGTGGAAACTTGCCTTAAAAACTCATCAGTCCATTCTGTTAGTCCCGGATGGTTAACACTTTCAAGTGCAGATTTCATCCATAATGGCTTACTGACTTTAACAAAATGAGCATGGAAAACAGATGGATTGGAAAATTTTCCAATCATTGTAACACCTCGCCCCTGCCTGTGGGATCCAAACTTTTTAAACTGACTCTCTGTACCTGCATTATTAGATGAAATTTGCAACAGACATAGCAATACTGTAAATGTTATTGAGGAACAATCCATTGTCTTCATTTAAATGTTTTTATTAGTATTGTAACTGTGTAGATTCAAAGTACTGGTATCAATCACAGAACCATGAACAATCTATAGGTGGAATAAATAAACACAAAAATATTAACATAAATTCTAATATAAAAATAGATTTATTTGTTTACATTTACATATGTTTATGCAAAATTAAAATATTTCAACAAAAATACTGAAGCTAAAACTAAATATATTTTTTTTTTGTATTAGCTAGGATTTTTAATTGCTCAAGCTGGCAGACTCACTCTTCAGAGAGTAAACATAACCCTCACGCACAAGGAAAGCACACAGCAAGGAAAAGCAGAATTGCCCCCAATTCCACTAGGACCCCAAAACATGTGTGTCCTACATACGGCAAGCTTTCTAGGCTCATGTAGGATTGGCAAGCGATCTGCATACTTACAATCGAATATAGCCTTGCCTTTCTTTGCATGCAAAGGACAAACAACAACAGCCAGAACTAAGGCAACAGTTAGCCCTAACTTTTATCTTGAACTAATTTGTCCTAAGTAAAGTTTATAATTATGTTAAGTGAATTAGGCCTACCGTATACCTACAGCCTATCGAATTATATTCTATCCAACTATAACTATTATCATAGTATCAGAGCAAATGATTACAAAATTTAGTTGGATTATGGGTAGGCTTAACATTTTATAATTGCCTTGCACAATTTTTACTTCTGATTGTAACAAGAGAACAAAATTAACATTAGACATGATAAGTTTCCTTTTAAAATTAAAAAGGATTATTTCATTTCATTGCCATATGACTTTAGGGATTTAAAAAAAAATAGATTTGAAATTGAATTTTAAACTTGATTGTAAATTTAAATTCAGTATTAATTACAGAGTGGTTATTCACAGTTGGCTGGGAATAATAATTGCTAGCGGTAATAAACTATATATTGGCTGGGAATAATGCTGAGCGTTATACACAGGACACATTAGGCTGGGAATAAAATTAATGCCTACAGCATGCTTATAAAAATTACAATAAATAATATTAAATTGATAGGCAATCAATTCATACAAAAGCCAGGCCCTAATTCAAAACTTTAGTAAAATGCACCGAATGAGCAGTTACTTTGTCAGTTTAATAATGTTTTACCAAGAACACTGTCAAATATGATAACTGTCACTCAACAGCTTCAAGTATTGTCAGAAAACATGTTCTTTGTGGAAAGCACTCAAGTAGCTTGGAAACAGCCATGGCGTGTTCCACCTTGTTGAACTTGAAACCAATTGCCAACATCATAATAGTTATAATTTACAATGGTCTGGTATCCCAACTTTCAATGCTTTTGAAAAGTATGACATACCGGTACCGTAATAGAATTTCATCACTATTTTCTGTGTGCTAAGCCCATAGTAGCAAAAAATGAGCCTATGCATACACTACATGTTGCAATGCATGGATGGCGTTTCCATCAGGTGACTCAGCACGTCAAACTAAAGTTAAATTACTAAAGACATGGACGTTGACAGTTTTTAGATGGTGTTCAGGAAGCCAGGCTAACATGCTGTCATACAGTGCCTTGGCTGTCATGCAGTGCCTTGGCTGTCATGCAGTGCCTTCGCAGTGTGTTGTAATGCATGGATGGCATTTCCATCAGGTGACTCAGCACGTCAAACTAAAGTTAAAGTACTAAAGACATGGACGTTGACAGTTTTTAGATGGTGTTCAGGAAGCCAGGCTAACATGCTGTCATACAGTGCCTTCACTGTCATACATTGCCTTCAACAGTGCCTTCGCTGTCATACAGTGCCTTCGCTGTCATACAGTGCCTTCACTGTCATACAGTGCCTTCCCAGTGTGTTGTAAGCTTGCAGAGCCCTCCTTTTAAAAATTGTGAAATCTATTAATATATAAAATCTTTTCTATATTGTAGTCATGTATTTAACACAACTATATGTAGAGAATAAATCATAATTTTGATCAACTTCACTGAATTAATTGATGCATAAGTATTTTTAATTATTGTAATTTATCCAATAATTAATTATAAAATTTTATTACATAAAAAAAAAAATACAGTAAAATACCTGAAAATGCGTTTTTCAAATACGAATTAAATCTCAATTGAACGTACTAGATAAATGTATATGCTCTCCTAGCCAAGGCAATAACTGATTTTCAACATGAGATAAGCTCATCATTCACGGCAGCCTTCTAAACAAGCTGTGCAAAAATTAGCTTTTTAAAATATGAAGACAGGCAATTTAATTCACTATATTCAAATTTGTACACAGGACAAACCTACTTAAAATAGGGATTGATTTTTTATGTGTCATTTAATATGTGTCATCAAAATGCAGGGATGGTTGTCACAATTTTCTTTTGTGGAGCAAGTGATAAAAACAATTTAAAATTTGTTTTTAATGCAACTAACAGAATCTGAATTTCATCATTTTGGTTTCTTCCATAACAAAATCTGCAATACCAAGATCAATTAATGTTCTGTTCTTTGAGATTTAATTAAACTTTGAAAAATCATGGATTTATGGTTGCGCTACCTCTACAGACACCTGTGGTTGTCCCTTTTTAATGAATGAACTTTAATTTTCCTTCTTTAGAGTGAGTAAATTAGAAACTTTATTTAATATGGTTAAATTTAAATAAAAAATCCAGCTGCTTGGTTAACAATGTGATTTATGACGTGAACTAGTCATAAAATTGGAGAGTTGTGTGTGAGGAATTAGAATGTTATAATAAATGAATGCTGCTATAAATATTTACAACTCACTATTTTGAAAGGATTTTTGAAACTGCAAATGGCATTTTGTGAGACAAGATTATCAGGTAGCTATAATTTTAGCATGAGTTTCAATCATATTTTTTAATAATGTTAGAATAAAACCATAATTTATATAACATTAAACTGACAATCTACTGCAGATATTTGTAGCATGAAAATAAATTTATTTGGAATGCAAAGCCATAACGAATGTACAATAATTGAACAAATGCAAAATCTACACTTAATATTGTAACAAAATAATTAAAAACTTTGTGTAAAGACTACTTAAGAAAGCCCAGTAAATGAGCACACTACAAGTAAACACTGCTTACAAACATTTAGTTTTGACATATGGCACTCTGAAAAATACAAAATTTGCTTTCAAGCAAGCAAAACTTAAAAGAGATTCTATCTGTTGTACACAAAGATCACAATTTAGCTATTCACTTTCATAAATTGATTTGGCCATTTCATTAGATTGGCAACATCGCTTCCCCAACATATGCCAGTTTATGGATGCAGCAACGTACCGAACCAGAACTGCTTATGAACAGTGATCATATATTCAAATTAAGATAACAATTTTTAATATAGGTTCATCAAAATTAAGCAATACTCATGTAATGAAGCCATGGAAATATTTATAATTTAATAAATGCAAAAGTTAAGCAATAAGTTCATATAACCTGTTAATATGATTCTTTTGGTGTTTCTACAAAATTATTTGAACTGATTGAATGAAAATTTGCTGATATAAAGACCTTGTCACATTCATGATCATTCAACAATCCTGATATGATTTTGTAGTTTATGACATCATAACTCTGTTTTAGGTTTTAATCTATGCTTGCTTTGATTCTCATTAAGCTCAGAGGAAGACTTGGGAATATTCTCATTGATTTCCCCATCATCCGATTTCTGGACCATATTTACTGGTGTGTCATCATTTGGTGTTATTGATAAGTCAAACATAGGGTCATCAGGAAGGGGTTGGGATGCTCTGCCCGGGTGATCAGCCATCACATCTCCATCAACTATGATGGGCTCATGAGTGTTATCATCACCAGTTTCGGCATTGAAATTTAGAGTTGAGGTAATGAGATCGTACAGAATGTTTTCTTCTGCATTAACTTCAACTGGGTTCCCAGGCAGTTTAAAAATGTCAGGGAAGTTTAGAATAGCTTTATCAATGTTGAACCCGTAGAGCTCACTCCAGGATAACACTGAATCTTTGTACTTATCAATGGCATCAAAAAACTGAAAATAAAATAAAATATGAATCCAGTGGCAATCATAATGGCCAGGACAGCAAACAGCGCAAACACTAAGCTGGCACTTCGGACTAGGCATAATCATAAACAAAATGTGCAATACTAGGCCTTTCTGTGGAATCATGATTTTTAAAATAATTTTCCTCTCTTTCTTTGCTAAAATTCAAGTATTGACATGAAATTGAGTCAATCAAAACAGTGACCACAATTTGTCATAATTTGTTTATTTTCTTTTGGCTGTTACATGCCCATTTAAGAAAAAAAAAAAGATGTTATCTGTGCACAGAAAAACATAATTAACAGTTCTTCTCTTAAAATGGTTAAATCTCATCTGTTATTAACTGATTTAGATCATGCCATTTCAGCATTGCATAACTGTAGAACAGTGATTTATAAACTGTTCATTTTGGTGACACACATTTGAGACATGCATCAGTTTGCGACACAGAAAGTCAGTTTCACCAGTAAAACAGGGGTTGAACTAACCCATATTAAGCCATATGGTCAAAAACAAATAGTTTTATTACAAAATGTATTACAATTATAATATAAAATTTGAAAATTTTTATTTATAAATACTAAAATTAAAATACAAGCAAAAGTTAAAAAATTATGTTTTATGAATAAACTCATATAAAACTAGTAATTGCACTAAGCCACTGACATCTGTCGATTTATGCAATGTCAGCTGCTTATTATTGAAAAAATATCCTTCAATTGCAGTTTATCAGACATTTCTTGAGGACATTTACAATACTGTTAATTTTCAAAGGGATATTTAAGAAATTCTTTCTCAAATTCAGGCAGAGACATAGTTCAAACAATAGCACAACAAGATTCTTTTAAGGTGGTTTCAGCCATAGTGTGTGGATCCCTGACTTTAGCATACTATATATGAGCTAAACAAATTTAAAATTGATTCTTGAGATGGTTATATTACTTACCTGTGCTCTTCTTTTTTCTGTGCTGCCTTCCAAAGTAGACACTAAATAATGTTTTGTAAATAACTGATTTGTATCCAGCTGATCCAGTAAAGTAGATCTGTTAAAAGAAAATCCTTCTATTTAATGTCTAAATTATGTTTTTGTTTATAAAAGATAATTATTTAAGTGGGAGTTGAATATTTTGGGCAAGGTTGGGGAAAAATGTTCAGTCAAGGATACTACTTCAAAAGGTTTAAAATATAATATAAATAAATTGACAATTGCAGCGATTGTTTTTGAAAAATACTTTTTGGACAATGTCATTGACATAATTTATAATCAAATTTAATTACTGTCCACCTAAATTTTTTTTATAATTTCTGAATCTATCAAAAAATCATCACAACATTTTTACACTAAAATATTTGTTTAAAGTTAAATACCTGTAGAACTCGTTGGGAGAAGTAAAGCCGAACGTTGAAATAGGCTCCAATGGTTTGTAATAGTCTTGATCAGTAGAACAATTTGAAGAATCGAACCAATGCAGATGATTGAACCAGATATTTATGGCCATGTGCCGTTTGCCACCAGAATTTACTTGATGATACCATCTAAAGAGTGAAAATGAAGACATTACAAGAGAGCATCTCCACTTATTGATAGAAATGTTATGAGAGTGGACGAAAACAGCAAAAAAGAAAAAGGTAACTACTGGTACTTAAATTGAAAACATTATGAAACTAAAGTTCATGAGTCATTGTTGAAACCCAATACTAGTAATCAAGTCATGGAATATGTTTCAGCTTCAATAGAAACTTTAAATTTACAATGAGAATAAAAGTTAGGCCAAATTTAGGACAGGACTGAAAATGTCCACACACCTTCTAGGTATGAAGATGCAGTCTCCTTTGACCAGTTTAACATGATAGAATTCAATATCTTGTAATCTTGGAAATTTATTGAAGTCCACTTCATCCACATCCACCAAGCTATATCCACCACTGCTGACAAATCCATCAGCTTCAACACTGTCCTTGAAACTCTAAAAGTAGTGAAGTAGTGAAGAAAAATGATTATTTTGTAGTCATTCACCTCTCTAGTGTGGTATAGTAAATTCAGCAAATTGTTTTTTTTTGCAAGCTTTCGTCCAGAGAATAACACTATCAGTAAGTCACCTCTACTAAACTAAACATTTTAAGTTTGAGGAATTCAGATACCAAAGAACTATATTTAATGGAAGGGTGCATAAATTGAGGCTTAGAGCAAGCTCAGCAAGTCAAAGAAGGGCAAAGTATAAGTAGGTATAGAAGGGTGAGGCTGACCTTCGAGGAATATGTTATAGCCTGAAAGATCATCCGCATGTGTCAAGTAGGAAAGACACTGGTACAGTGTACGTTTATATAATGATGATGTAAGTAGAAAATGTAAAAGTGAGGACAGAAGAAAAAAATGAAAGCAGAAAAATACACAGAAAAGCTTTAAGATAAAATCTAAGTTAAATGTGGGGGAAATGGTCATTTTGAAGAGCATGTAAATAATAATAATAACCAAAATAATTAGAGACACAAAATGACAGTTGCTTTAATTAGCATCTCTACTACCTTAGCTATGGTGCTCAGAGAGAAGATTTTTCTAGTCAACATCTCTTGGTCAACACTATTGTGATACCAAGTCGTGCCCTTATCGATCTCATCACAGCACATTCATTTCTATCATTTTAAAAAGGTTTTAGTATAACTATAAATCTATGATTTAAAACTGAAAAGGGTAAACCAGACGGGCCTAAACAACTAATTTATGGTGAACCATCTAGATGTAATTGCTCGACTGGTGGGCAGAAAAAATAACATTTAGAGACTGTAACAGAAATCCATGTACATTGACCTCAGCTCATGGTAAACTTTGGATTGCACAAGCTTATGAGGTAGCCTCACTGTTGAAGCACAATCTTTAGAGTAAACATGAAGCTCATGCACAAAGAAAGCACAAGCAAAGAAAAGCAGAACAGCATACAATACCACAAGACACCTAAACACTTGTGTCCTACATGCCGTCAAGCTTTCCAGGCACATATAGGACTCACAAGCCACCTATGTACTCACAATTAATATATCATTGTTCATCTTCACAAAAAAAGATAATAACATACTTTTAAATTGATGATATTAACAGATGTTATCATTTTCTCTATTTCTTACTAAGAGTCTATGGGCAATGTGTATGTATTTATTTTGGTAAAGAATAGTTTATTTATCATATATAACTGCTTAAATCCTTGTTTGGCAGAATTTTGCAGCGCTGAAATTTCGTACTGCTACACAGCTTAGTCTCAATATAACTTTGCAAACCGTTCTAATTAGGTAGAGATCCTCGATTTAAATGTTTTGTTTTTACACATGTACCGGTAGCTAAATTTTCAAATCTGAACTGGAAAAAAAATATTATAGTGGCGTATGACTTCTTTTTGATCACGATTCAGTAATGGTTGATACAAATTCCTTGCTTTTCTGCTTAATAAATACACAAATTTTGATCTTATTAAATAGTTTTCTTTTTAAAATGTTCTCATTCTACATCAGTTGATTTCGAATTTTTATAATCTTTTCATACAATGTGTAAGTAGTACTCAATTAGCCTTCATTGTTTGGGAACCAATATTCAAGTTTCAAGTCTATACATTTCAAAATATATTTTAAGCTGAAACTGAAACCCAAACTTTGAAATTCAAATTCATTTGCTTATAAAAATTTTTGTTTTCAGAACTGAAGAAGACTTTAACCAGGACCAACCTTATCTATAAGAATTATATCTTTGTGGCCATCCATAAGACAGAGTAAATTGTCTAGATCATCATAGTGGAGTACTGACTTGGTTTCCCCACTGCCTAGCCATAGCACACCTTCTGTAATTGATCGCTGGAACCCTCCGCAATGAAGACATTGTGGTACTAAAATTAGGTCTTAAAAGAGAAAAAAGATCAAGAATGATTTGGATTATATTGCCAACTCACTTAATAAAAAAACAAATACAACACAATTTATTGGAAGTAAGAAAAAGCAAAATTATTTTAAAAACTTTTTCAAGATAGTTATTCTTTTAGAAATATCTGATTTTTACACCCCTTGGTGTTGATCACTCTACATGAAATAAACTAAGCTTTAAAATCGGTTAATTATGATATAATTACTAAAAAAAATTGGGTCATATTTTAGATCTTTATGTAAAATCAAGGTACCTTTCATTTTTGCGACACCATTAATTGTCTGTACCATGTAAACATCATCAGTGTCATATACATTAAGAAACTCTTTTAAGGAGATGCTTGTGGCTCTCTTTGATCTATCTTCTTTCTTTGATAATTCAACCTTCACTGTCAAATCACCATATTTTTTCCTGAGAGATAATTTTTTCTTTTAGTTATATGAACAATTTAAATTAAAGTGCATACAATTTTGAGCAATTTTGTCTTTTAGTTACATGAACCATTTAAATTACAGTGCATGTAATTTCAAGTAATGAAGGGAAATGGATCAATTTCTAATATAATTAATTATAAAAAAATATTTTAAAACATTTTAAAAATGTCCTTTATTAAAAAATAAAAAAGATGGATTAAATTCCATATTCTTCTCTATAATTAAGGATCGAGCTTTTAAATAAAGTGAGATTAAGTAGTTTTGTAAATTAAATATACTAGGGTTTAACCGGGGGCAGATTTTTCCCCCTGGGTCTGGGTATTTTGAGAAAATACCTGGCGGGTCCAAGTGCTACAAAAAAAATATTTAATTTCTCATTTTCTACAATATACGCCAGCCTTTAAATTTTAAACAATAGGCCTATGGACAGTCCTATACCATACTCACGGCTCTTTATTGATTAATATAATAGTCCCCTCCCCAAAATAAACTTTTTTATCTGAGTTCACATGTCACATATAACAGCCTTTTTTTTCACTCATTATTATTAATATAAAACATGTTGAGTTGGGAGGAGGGTGGTTTCAAAAATATATATAAAAGAATTGTGGATAATATCGAGTGATTGTTTAAGGGAGAGAAATAAAATAATGACATTGCTTAATAGTAGTCATGGTCAGCTATGTCAACATTAACCCTTTTCTTTTATTCTTGTTATGTTTATCTATTTTTATTTTTAATAAATGTGTATATTATATAATAGCTTGTACGGACATTATATTTAAATAGCTCATATTAGAAAAAAAACAACTACATGGCCCCGGTCCAAAATTTTTTTATTTTTTGTAAAATGAATGGGTTTTGATATCCATGGGTATACTTTTGTAAATGTACTTACGTTTTGTTAACGTCATTGATTTTCTTAAGAGGTAAAAGGAGAATATAGCATCTATTTTTTACAACTGTAATATCATTGGATTTAAAGAAATTGTCATCCACATAAAATTGTACACACCCTATTTCCTAACCCCCATATATATGTGCCAAAGAAGGTTAATTATTTGTCAAATTCATTCTGAGACATAAAGTGTGCTGCCTTGCGTAAATGAAACTATCGTATTACATCTTCCCCCTCCCCAAAACAGAGTTTTAAAGAAATTAATAAAATCTTAATACTTAATAATAATTAATACTTACGCAAACACAATTTTTTGCATTTCAAATGCTTTGTTCTTATTTGGATGAGTGATAAGTGCATTAGTGAATTCTATTTGGATATGTAGTTTCGCTGCACTGATTGCATTAAACGGCATTTTCGTATTAAAAGTATATTTAAAGGGTAAGTTTTTTACTACTTAATAAATTTCATAAAAGTATATTTTCTGAAAGAATAAAAGTAAAAACTTATTAAATGTTAAAAATAAAACGCTAAAGTTGTATTTAATTTTATAAAATTTTAGCAATTTAAAAAGCAATCTATTATATTTATTAATTTTACTTTCAGGAAGGGGGAAATACATTATCAATTTTATTACACGCGGTTATTAAGTGAGAGAACTTTTTGCATTGAATAAATTGGAAATTTGCGCAATGACACCATTTGCATGATTATTTAGAACAAATTAGTTTTAATTGTATTACGCAATATTAAGAACATTCTAAAAAACGCAATAAAAACAACGGATGTTTTGGTTTTCCCGATAAATGTGATTACAGTGTAATTCTTTGATCACAATTTTTTTAAATTAATTTTCATAACTTTCAAACACAAATAAAATAGTTCCTTAGTTGTTACTCCAAATTTATTTGTAATTTATATTATTAATATTTAAAATTTTATTAAAATTAAAGCGAATATATAATATATTTTGCGCATTACCATTTATTCGAATTTCCATAAAATAATAGAAAATAACTATGATTGTTTTTACAAATGGGAACGTATTTAAATCGTATCGGTTCTTGGGAGTTATGGTCAGCATAGATCATATGTATTACTACATCATTGCTATTCAAAATCACAACACGTTTACAAAGCTATATCCGATTCTAAAATATGTCACAAAATTCAAGCTTATTTCTAAAAACAACAAAAGTACTCTCTACACTAAACATGCAAATTGCTGTCTATTGGCATTTGTTCAAGGGCGGTTGTGTTGATAGCTCTTTTTGAAATTATTTTGATAAAGTTTATTTAAGAAAACAAAACGAATTTAAGGACATCGGCCCAAGCGAAATATTGTAAAATGTTGTTCTAATATAGAAACATTTGCGGGAGTGCGCATATCAATTCACCAAAGTTTTATCGCAATTGGATGAATGGTATAGGAATGCATACGATAATTATATATATAATGTAAGAGTGGAAAACGAATTAAGCCCCCGGCCACAAACGGAATATTGTACAATTGTTGTATTACTTCAGAAACCTACTTATTAAATCACAAAATTCAAAACAAAGAAACATCTTACTAAAGTTGTATCGCATTATGAATGGTATAGGAGCGCATACGGATATTATTTTTTACAAAGCTCATATAAGGAAAAAAAAACATTTTGGGGCCAACGGCCAAAAACGATTATTTTAAAAGTGTTGTAATTACTTCAGAAACCTACTTATATGTCACACACACAATTTAATGTCGCTATTTGTATTTGATTAAAAATCTATCCATCCATGCATTAGCTCTGTTTGAAATTTTATTTGTATAGCTCATATAGGAAAAATAGAACATAGGGCCCCTGGCTCAAAACGGAATATTTATTAACGGTTGTAATAATTCAAAAAACTTTGCGGGCGTGGGAAAAAAATCTGACTAAAGTTTTATCGCATTTAGATGAATGGTATAGGAGCGCATACCGAAATTATTTTTTACAAAACTCATATAAGAAAAAAAAAGATTTTGTGGCCAACGGCCGAAAACGGAATATTTTAAAAGTGTTGTAATGACTCATTAAAATGCACGAGCTTATGGACAACCACTTAACAAAGTTTTGTCGCAATCGCCTGAATGGTGTAGGAGAGCATAGGGTTTCAAATTATATTTATATAGCTTATATAAGAAAAAACCAACATGGGCCCCCTGGCTCAAAACGGAATATTTTAAAACAGTTGTAATAGTTTAGAAAGCTTTGTGGGCGTGCTCACCAAAGTTTTAGCGTATGCGGATGAATGGTGTAGGAGCACAGACGAAAATTATTTTTTACAAAGCTCGTATAAGAAAAAAAAACAAATTAAGGGCCAACAGCAAAAAACTGAACATTTTATAAGTGTTGTAATGACACAGTTAAATGCCCAGATAGGTGGCCAACAACTAATTAAAATTTTGGCGCAATCGCATGAATGGTGTGGGAGCGCATATGAGACATACATACATACATTCATTTTTATATATATAGATAAATACATGGCAATAATAACTGAATAATATAGTTTATAGCTTTAAATATAAAGTGTGGAAACTTGCCTTAAAAATTCATCATTCCATTCTGTTAGTCCCGGATGGTTAACACTTTCAAGTGCAGATTTCATCCATATTGGCTTACTGACTTTAACAAAATGAGCATAGAAAACAGATGGATTGGAAAATTTGCCAATCACTGTAACACCTCGCCCCTGCCTGTGGGATCCCAACTTTTTAAACTGACTCTCTGTACCTGCATTATTAGATGAAATTTGCAACAGACATAGCAATACTGTAAATGTTATTGAGGAACAATCCATTGTCTTCATTTAAATGTTTATGTTTGTATTGTTACTGTGTAGATTCAAAATACTGGTATCAATCACAGAACCATGAACAATCTATAGGTGGAATAAAGAAACACAAAAATATTAAAATAAATTCTAACATAAAACTAAAACTAGATTTAAAAAAATTTTTTTATACATGCCTATGCCAAGTTAAAATATTTCAAAAAAATTACTGAAGCAAGATAAAAAAAATATTTGTATTAGCTAGGATTTTTAATCTGAACCAAGTGAATTCAAACAAATATTTTAGACTGAAAGGGGCAAGAGCCAATGGCACCTGGGTCATATTCTCAATGATGCTACAAATGTTGCTTGTAACAAAACCATACAAATTTAAAAAATAAAAAAAAATAAACATATCACTCTTTTCTCAGCCAACATTGCACAATAAGGATAAGACATAAAATTGTTGTATTCATCCACACGCCATTACAAAAATTTAGGAAAAAAAAGACAAGCGAGATGGTCAGGACATGTCGCAAGAATGACAGACTGCAAATTTCCTAGAGAATTAATGTTCTGTGAAAATTCTAGAAAAAAAACCCTGAGGATGGGGCCGAAAAAAACCTTCAAATACTGTCTAAAAGCAACACTCAAATCCATGGACATCGAACTAAATTCATGCGGAATGATTGCTTTGGATTGCACAAGGAGGCAGACTCACTCTTCAGAGAGTAAACATAACCCTCACGCACAAGGAAAGCTCACAGCAAAGAAAAACAGAATTGCCTCCAATTCCACTAGAACCCCAAAACATGTGTGTCCTACATGCTGCAAGCTTTCTAGGCTCAAATAGGATTGGCAAACGATCTGCATACTTACAATCGAATATAGCCTTGGCTATTTGTGCATGCAAAGGACAAACAACAACAGCCAGAACTAAGGCAACAGTTAGCCCTAACTTAAATTTAAGAACTTACTTTTCTTATATGAGTTAGCCTACATAGAGAAATTATGTCTAACTACTAAACATAAGACAATATACAATTTTATCTTGAGGTAATTTGTCCTAAGTAAAATTTATACTTATACGTTAAGTGAATTAGGCCTACCGTATACCTACAGCCTACCGAATTATATTATATCCAACTATAACTATTATCATTGTATCAGAGCAAATGATTACAAAATTTAGGTGGATTATGGGTAGGCCTAACATTTTATAATTGTCTTGCACAATTTTTACTTCTAAATGTACCAAGAGAACAAAATTAACATTAGACATGATAAGTTCCTTTTTAAAATTAAAAAGGATTATTTCATTGCATTGCCATATGACTTTAGGGATTTAAAAAAAATTAGATTTGAAGTTGAATTTTAAATTCAGTATTAATTACAGAGTGGTTATTCACAGTTGGCTGGGAATAATAATTGCTAGCTGTAATAAACTATATATTGGCTGGGAATAAAATTGATGCCTACAGCATGCTTATAAAAATTACAATAAATAATATTAAATTGATAGGCAATCATACAAAAGCCAGGCCCTAATTCAAAACTCTAGTAAAATGCATGGAATGAGCAGTTACTTTGTCAGTTCAATAATGTTTTACCAAGAACACTGTCAAATATGATAACTGTCACTCAACAGCTTCAAGTATTGTCAGAAAACATGTTCTTTGTGGAAAGCACTCAAGTAGCTTGGAAACAGCCATGGAGTGTTCCACCTTGTTGAACTTGAAATAGTTGAAACCAATTGCCAACATCATAAAAGTTATAATTTACAATGGTCTGGTATCCCAACTTTCAATGCTTTCGAAGAGTATGACAAACTTGCATCACTTTGTAAACCCAATAGAATATCATTATGACGATTATTCTGTGTGCTAAGCCCACAGTTGCAAAAAATGAGCATGGCAGCATGTTGCAATGCACGGACGGTATTTCCATCAGATGACTCAGCGCTTCAGACTTAAGACGTTGACAGTTTTTAGATGGTGTTCAGCAAGCCAGACTAACCTAAGCATGCTGTCATACAGTGCCTTCTCAGTGTGTTGCAGAATGTTCCCGCAAAACATTATCAGGGGCGTCTGGTACTTTCTAACTTTAAGTACTGTAGTGTATACTATTTATTTGACATTTGGGGCCAGTGTTTGGGAAGATTTCCAATTGATAAATTCACCTCATTAGTCCTAAATAATAGTAATTAATTAAACATTTTGCAGCCACATGGTGTCCATACTCATACTGTACAGTCATAATTATGATAATAATTGACATATAGTATAGTAGGCTAATGCAAAGAGATTGCGACAAGACATCATTTACATGTTTTGTGACATTTGTGTTTTGGATTCACCCCCTTTGTTCTTGTTACCAGAGTTAAACTTTCTTTAATATGACAATGGAATGGTTTTAATTACAATTTCATTGATTGGGTAAGTAATACATTTTAATTTTTCCCCCATATTAGAAAATGGATTTGATATAGATCTAGTATTTTATTAATTTTCTGCAACTTTTGGATATTTTTGGTGGAACCTGAAATAATTTTTTGTGAAAAAGTGTATTCTATGAAACTGTAAGGTGGGTTTTTGAAATTTTATAATAATTTTTTTTATTGTTTTTCTTCCTTTCTATATTTCTCTTTCGTCAGTGTATGTAACTGCAGTCGCACACATGGTTTAGGCAATAAGTATAAGGCTAGGTTTAGGGTTTGGTTTAGATTTAGGGTTCAGGTTAAAGGTTAGGTTTAGTCAGTGATAATTTTAGGTTTCAGTTTAGGTTTAGTTTTAGGGTTCAACCAGTTTAAAATAGTTTTAGGGTTTAAAATTTTAGCAGACGTCATTTCTGTTACATGGCAGCCATGTATGGTCAAGGGTCGTGGCAACCACAACGGTGGCCATGGGATACATTATGATTAAATGATTATGATGGCACAATCTCTTTGCATTTACAGACATTTATTTCATGAATTTAATGAATGCTTCAACCATGATTGAATTGATTGCCATGAACTTCTTCCTACTTCATGGTAAAGAATTAAATTTTATGTTAAAACTAAAGATAAGTTATCACTAGATAACTGAACTGGAATAACCTCATGGCCATGAATCTATGATGTATGAAAATTCAAGGAATAAAAAATGTAAAATGCAAGCATTCATGAATCATTTCATGATTATTTAAATTAAAACAAAAATGATTTGAATATCACAAGGCACAAGTATCAGACTCAGAGGTATGTTACAAATAAAAATAAACGATTAAACTAAGGCAACTAAGGTAGTATGGCTACTGTAAAAGATTTACTCAAGTTACAAATACTGCCATTCTTTATTGACTTCAGGTGAAGTTAATAAATGCATAGCACGTTTTCTGTATTGCCTTTCACTTTTCAAGTTTGGTAAATAGCAAAGGGACAGTACTCTCAAGAACGCCGATGGAGAGGGTGTAGAAACGTTTTACTGGCAACTGGGCCTTGTATCGATTTTCACACAGGCTGCGGACATAACGCAAGAAGAAATAAACCCAAAATATCATCAAATAAAATAATGTGATGGATGAAATATAACTCTTTTTACATGCTGGAAACTATGCAGTCTTTATTTCCATCCAATTTTAAAATAAAACATTTATGTTAAAGTCATTGATTAAAAAAAATTTAACGCTTGATTTTCTTGTGTAGTAATTTTAGCTTATTTATCCAGCTACCAACACTACAACAGAGTTCAGAGAAATTACAGGCTTCGCCATTACCCTATAGTTCACATTAGAATTTAGAAACAAGGGCAAGGGTAAGAATTATTTTTCAAATTAACAAATGAGCTACGCAATTGTGATATGTTTACCAAACAAATTATTATTTATAATTTGTGTTTCATTTCGTATTGTTCAATTTGGCATTTTAAACTAAAAGTCATGCACAAGAATGCAAGATTAAAATAAAAAAGTTTTTTTGACTTGCCACTATCTATACTCTACGCGACAGTGGTCCAGTGTTGGCAACTCATTTGTTTTTAATAATTGTCATTTAACACATCTAGATATTCCAGATATGCATCTAGGCTATCTAAACTTAATTAATAAAAAAATAATATATACAAAATTCAAGTGAGTCATATAACTGAGAACCAGTGTCAGTGTATAGGTATAGACATAGTATCAGTATAGTGTATGATGTAAATGTTAATAAGCAGTAATTTTGAGTTTGACTGTGCAGAAATGGTATAACCTCTGAGTGGGTCCAATTGAAAAATATGGTTAAGACTTGGACTTTATTCAGGTTTTAAACATATAAGAAATATATACCGATATATACTGGCACTGGGTAAGGAAAACCTGAGTGAGGACAATACAAAATAGTGGATGTTTCGGCCAAGAAGCATTCAACAACAGAAATAAAGAGACATACAACTTAGCTTGGAAAGATATATAGACATAAAATGGTAGACATTTAATTCAATTACGGAAGTGTCCCATGAAATCAAAGAATTTGTGTGTGAGATTTAATTCTTTTTATTATGTTTAATCTTTTATGTCATTTACGTTCTGTTAATCTCATACGCATATTCTGCTAGAGTAGATGTGATGCAATGAGAACATGTACAGCACAGTGTGCTTAAACAGTGCAAAATCGGAGACCATCCGAGTCAGCATCAGTGTAGCGCAGTTGTTCTTGCATTAACCCTCTCTGTCATCTTTTTGTCCTTGCTCCTCTTCAAGACAAAAAAATATTATCCACATATTTTTATTGCATGAAAAATAAGCTGGGAACCACCTGTACAAATTTTGAAAATTTATAAGTTTCTATTTGCAATAAAAAGACTATTTTACACATATCACATATCCCATTTAACCCTTCTTGGTTGAAGGGATCTAGTCCTAGAATGTTAGAGTTGGGGGCATTGGGCAGAGGCGTAACTGGGTTTTTGGCGCCCTTGGCTAATTTATTTTTTAAATAATAAAAATTTAAAAATTAGAGATGTAGCGGCGCCCTTTTGAACTGGCGCAGGCCGGCACCCTTGGCAACTGCCCCAATGCCAAGCCGTTGTTACGACTCTGGCATTGGGGGGTAGTGAACTTAAAAGGTGGCTAAAGGCGTCAAAGCTAGGAGGTTCACAAGATAAGAAGAATCATATGCTTGATATGCTTCAATGATTGGCAATACTTTTCATCATTTATCAGTGTGTAAGGAAAGTGGGCTGGATGTTTAATAAATGTATGATGTCACTGGGAGGTGGTGCAGATGATGTTGACTTTTGTTGTGGTGAATTATTGATGATGAAGTCTGAATTGAAGAAAAATGTATGATGTCATGTATAAATGAATTGAATGACTCTTAATTAGCTATTTTAAACATAGTGATTTCTATATTTTCTCTTTCCAAAATGTAACCAACTTCAATTTTATTTGCTATGACCTCTGCTTACTAGGTTAAATTTGATAACACAAAACATAAAAAAAGCTTATATAGCAAGCACTAAATAGTAATGTTTAACATTCTAAATCTTGTGGTAAATGTGTATAAAGATATAAAAGGTGGCTGAGAATTTCGTTGTTTTAAATAAATAGTGCATATAATCTACTATTTTAAATGTATCAACTTGGTTAACATTTAAATTATGCAATTTTTCAATATTTTCTTTGTTATATTATATATAATTTTGACACTTTTAATACTCATTTCTGAGGAAAACTAATTTTTCATGATATTTAAATTAATATTAATTTCACTTTTAAAGCAATCATCTTAATAAAAATGACATTAAAATTCCATTTTGAAGTTTTAAAAAATTTCTGATATATATTCTTTTTAGATAATAGGTGAATTCTTTGAAATTCCTTGCTACTCTAGACCTACAGAAGCTTTTTAATTTTATAAGTGCTTTGACTTTGAGTATAGGCCAGTGCAGTTTTTACAGTACCTTATTATGATGCATAACTTACAAACTGCTCCTTGTATTTTTGTTTTACTTCTTCATCATCAAATACTTTTTCATTTTCAATTAATAACATACTTTTTTTTGTTTTTACAGGTCAGCTGATTTAATATACAGTTCAGAAAACATTAGTTTTTCTTGGTATTACCTTTTTAAATGGGAGAATATTCAGTGCAATGAACTGTTAAATGTTTCACAATAATTTGACTAAATAATTGCTACAGAAAATACCACTGTAACAGAGGACACATTACCAATAGGAGATAGCCAGCAGGAAAATAGTGTTTTTAAAAAATGAGTTCAGTAATTGAAAGGAATTTGGAACTCAGTCCAGCGTTAGAGTCTGGTCTTAGCAACCCATCTCTAAATGGAACTAGTTTGGAAATTGCTGACTGTTCCCTTAAATCTGGATTACCAGAGCCAGTTAAAGAAAAAAATATTATTCAGGAAAAATTATTTTCTTTTGAAAACAGCTCCATTTCTAGTGAAGTAAATATAATTGAAGAATATAGTCATACTGATAAGTCTACGAATGAACTTTCCTTGCAAGAGGTGAATTCTTTAACAGTTATTCAAGATAATGATGAGGGACACAATGCGTTTGAAGGAGATGTCCCAGAAACTAATTCTAATGTTAGATGTTCACTGAAAGGAGACGAGATCTCTTCTGGTCAAAAATGTGAAATCTCTCCTGGTCAAATATCATCTGAAGATAATCAAGCCTCTATTGCAAGCAACCATCTGTCTGACTGTTGCCCTCCTGCTTGTGATGAAACCTTACATCAAAAGTCAAGTGAGCAGAGTTCACCAAAGACAGATAAAACATTAATTTCAAATTCTCCCGCATTGTGCGTCCCAGATGGCCAACTAATCTCATCTAATTTGCCTGATGATTTAGCTAATACTACCAGTGGCTTGCCTGCTTCGTCCATTGATGAGACTGTTATGACTGACTTGCCTGATTCATCCAGTACTCAGTCAAGCAGTACTACAGAATTTCTTGGAGTATCTGTTGGTCATGCAGATCTTGTGAATGAGGTCCTTCCGCATATATCTGATGAACATTATAGCAGTAACAATAACAACCTTCCACACAAAAAACTGTGTTCTAATACCTCAGAACCTTCAACAGAAAGTCATTTACCAGAACCCAGCAATGGCTTTCCTGATGTCTCAGACTTTCAGCCGCTTATTTTAGATGTTCAGGGATCCTATAATGAAAATTTACTGGGTTGTCCTACAGATATTCAAGAGACTGATAATTCTAGTGCCAACAGTGTGACACAGCAAGCGGAAGGTAAAGACACATTTTTGGATACTATGGAATCCATTCCAAAGAGTGCTATGGAAATGTTGAGAGGTATCATGCAACTCAACCAAATAAATCAGTCAAAAACAATACCTGACGCTCATGTAATATCAAATTCGGCCAACAGCAGCCAGGAATTGGTAACTGAATCAACAGAAAGTGTTAAAACTAAACCAGGATACTCTAACAGTATACTGCAGAATGGTACACCGGATAGTGGATTTAATTTACTGAGCCAGTTAGCAAATAATAAAGCAGATGGCGCTGATCAGGTAGCTACTCAAATGGCTTCTCTCACCAGATTCCCATTAACTGAAGAACATGCAAGCCAGTATCCACATATGATAACAGTTAATAGAATCCCAGTTACCTGTGTCCTAGTACAAGATACAAATTCAGTGTCCTCTAACAAAGTTACCTTAGTCATAGCAAAACCCGGTTTATTGAAACCCAGCCATGCTACAGGTCCAGAAGACTCCAATAAAAATAGCCAAATCTTATCGACTGTGTCAGCCACAGATAATGCATTAAATGAGACAGTTATTAATGCTGATAATTCAGTTTCCTCCTCACCAACGCAAATAACTACTATCAAAGAGAGAGTTGCAAATCTTGTTGATAAAACAATAGAAAAATTTGTCATGAAAGGAAAAGACTTGCAAAATAGTAGCATTTTGAAAATACGTTCCGACACAGAACTGAAAGCCATGAAACATTCCAACAGCAGTGTTCAGTGTTCTGTTTGTGGTGAAATTTATCATAATAATATAAGTTTATCAAATCATTTGGGAAGAACTGTTTTCCATCTCTTGTATGAATGTCCTATTTGTAAGATAGGCATTGTGTTTTATAACAAGTGTGCTCTGTGGAAACACTTGAGAAACCATTGTAAGACGCTCCAGTATAACAACATCTTACAGTTCAAACCCTATGATTTTAAAAACAACCAAACTGAAGAAGTAGAATTAGTTTCCACAGCGGACATAGCTTCATTGAATACTAGAGACAAAACTGCCGACCCTATTAGGAAGGTGCTCACTTTACCATTATTGTCAACCATTTGTGGTTTAAACACACTGGAACAAGGCAGAAGTGAATGCTTGTTAAAGTGCAGTATGTGTAACCTTGTTCACCCCCAGGTAACTCAGAGCCCGAGTCCCCAAGTTTCAGTGGACAAGACTTTGATTCAATCTTGCCCCAGCTGTGGAATGTTTCTTCCAAGCCTATGCTCATTTAGAGCTCATATACGGCTGCATACAAAAGCAGTTAATAATATGATCTGCCCTGAATGTGGCCACATCACTTTGAAGAACAGCCTGTCAGTAGATGACATGAAGAAAGCTGCTTTTGACCACATGGATGAATGTAAGCATTTCAACAGAGTTGTTGTCCTGTCATGTTTTTGTAAAGAAGAATTTATGCTAGTGAAACAACTGGCACACCACTTTATGAATAAACACCTTCAGACGTTATTCAAATGTAAATTTTGTCTCTTAGCCTTCACTCAGCACGATCACTTGTTAAACCATATCAAAATCCTTCACCAAAACCAATATTTTGCCATTGAGCCCAGTGGAATCCATGTTCTCTGTACTTACTGTCAACAGTTATTAAAAAATCCCAATGAAGCTAAAAGCCATGTTGAGACCCATGTTTTAAACCAGAAGCACAAAGCAGTGTTCAAGTGGAAGTGTTTCTTATGTTCTAAAGTATTTGAAGATAAAGAGAAGCTCAATGAACATTCTGACAGGGAGCACCCGCACAAACCAAAACGCTGTATGATTTGCTTCATTTTATTTTGCAGTCGACAAAATCTAGTAGACCATATAATGTTGAAAAAATGCAAACAGTCGACACCAATGATATATGATCAATGTGTGGACATAGAACAAAATCTTCAGCTCCCAGATTTGAACTATTCCAAGCTGTTTATGGTGCCTAGATCAGACAATGGCCCAACTAAAGCAGCTGTCAGTTCATTAAGCAGGACATTTATAAGAATCGCTCCTAAAGAACTGAGTAAAATAAATGATTCAAATTGTGAAATTGAAAAGTCCACAAGTGGACCGCCGGATCCCTCATCTCAAGAGCAATGCATAAGTACTAAAACACCTGTCTATCCAAATCCTAATCTGGGCATTCAGAAAAATGTTAGCTCTTCCGGGAAAATGACAGCAGTTCAGCAGATAAGCATTAATCCTGGAAAAAAATCAACTCTGACTGGAAAAAAATCAACAACTCTAATGCAAACTTGTCAGCAGGGTCCAGAGAGTCAACTGGAAAGCACTTTTACTGTAAGAAAAGCTATAAAAAAGGTGTTTTCCTGTCAGGTGTGTCAGCAAAAGTTTGCTGCAAGAAATTACTACAACTCTCACATGAGAGCTCATGAAAAAAAAGGTGAATGGAACCCCAATGAAAAGTGTGATGTCTGTGAAATGTGTTTGGAAACCTCTTTCTTGGAAACTCATCTGAAAGAACACCAAGCAGAAGGGGTCGTAATCTGCTCAAGTTGTCAGAGTATGGAATTTCAGGATATGGAGGGGGCTATGAAACACCCAGATACTGGATGTGCATTGACAAGGAACACTGGTCTAGCAAATTCCAATCAACCTTGTCAAAAAGAAATGTCTGAAATCCCAGATAAGTCTTGCAAAGCTAATATATCACAAGATGTTGAAAAGGGGGTTAATGCAAATGCAACAAATGATGAAAAAAACAAAGAAGAAGATGAAACAAATACATCTGTTTTTCCGTGTCTTCTGTGTGGTCTAGCTTTTCATACTTTGACAATGAGAGAAAACCATGTAAGTAGGCTGCATGATGGGACAAGAATAGTTTACCAGTGCCTAAAGTGCAAGAAGAAAAAAATGTCAAAAGTCGTTTTTTCAAAAAAGGAATCGGTTGTTCGTCATCTAATAAAAAAGCATAGAATTTTAAAGATGGATTCAGTTGAGAAATTTATTGGGATTGAAGAACAAAATGCCAGCAGTGGACATAGCCTTCAGCAAACAGAGTTTGTAGACTCGGATGATTCTTCTGATCCACCCCCAAAACGTCTGCGTATTGCAGAGAATGGAGAATATATGTGTGGCAAATGTGGTTTTTTGACCACAGACTCTGGAGAGTTTTGCACACACATTGCTACTCACAATGCTAATAATGAACCCCAGTGCCCAGAATGTGGTCTGTGTTTCACTGTTCTTCCTGCATTGATGAAGCATTTATTTGCTGTGCATAAAATCAGAGCTGTTGAGGAGTTTCTAAAATCCAAAAACATAAAGATGCCAGAGTTTGAAGCTGATGAGCCTATGGAGGATGCTGTATTTCCTGTACCTACATCCCCTGAGTCCTATTCAAATCCAAATCGTCACAGATCGTCCCCTCAAAACCCTCTGGAATGTACAGTTTGTTACAAGGTACTTGAGTCTGAGTTAAACTTGAAGACACATATGAGAAACCATGGCATGGCATTTATTCGTTCTAAGAGGCTCCAAAACATAGATGACCCAGCTAATAAAGATTAATTGCCAGACAATTTTAAATAAAGTAAACTTGTTTTTTCCCCACTTTACAACATTTCAACTTTGACCTATTCCGGGTCTTTAGATTAGATATCTTTTATGTTTAGAAAAATTCCCAAATTTTGCAAAATTCATTTAAGAATCACTGATTATTCAATTCTGAATTATTATTGTTATACTTTTCATTAGCTGTGTCATTTGAAAAAGTTATTTAAATAAAATATCATTACTTCATCTAAATTTGATAAAAACATATTTTCTGTTAAGCAAATTAGTTCTTGTGATATTGTATACATTAAAGCTCAAGGTGCATTTGTTGTAGAATGTCACAGGGAAAGGTCTTTACCAGGACGAAAAAGCATATCCATTTCTTTTAGCTCACCTTATCTTTACTACACTATGTACGGTACCAGGAGCAAAAGTCATCAAAATCAAACCAATTGTCAGGACCAGTGACCAGTGCAATTAAAACTGTTTTACAAAGTTTCCAAACGGATTCTTTGCTCTTAAATCCCTTAATACCATCACACAGTTACTCCTACAATATAAGCCAAAGTAGGTTTTTGTTGGACTCTATTACAGAGTAGAGGAAGTAGCCATGGTACTGACAGTAACTATAGTATAATGAAATGGTACTAAATTTTAATTTTGAAAAGGCCTCCAAGTTTAGAAATTTAGTCATTGTCATAAGTTAAAACAATTTTAAAGGGAAAGCTAAATGGGGTAACTTATGTTAACAATTAAAATTTTTTTTTACATTTATATTTTCACTGTGAAAATCGCAATAGTACCCTATTAACCAGATATAATTCAAGAAAACATACCTGGATTGTGAACATGTGTAATCGAGATCAATAATACATTAATTGAACTTAAGTTTTTGTTGTTATTCTTTTTTTTTGTCCATGGTGAATTCATTAAGTGATCACATGTCCTAACATTTTATTGACATTGATTAACATATAGTCCCTATATTCCTACACTTATTCAGTGCTCAAAGTTTATAAGTCATGCATTGACCAAGTTATCTTTAAAACTTAGAAGATTCAGGCAATATTAAAACATGACCCCTAAAAAAAAACGTTTGCTGTCAAAATAGGTCTAATGATTTTAGTGTGCTGTTTGTGGCTATTGATAAGGTCATTATAAACAATGTTACATCATAGATGCATATTGTAAGAAAGTATGAGATTATTTAAATGCTGGGGTCATTCTCCTTGTAATAACTTAAATCAAATATATCAGTATTGGCCTTGATTATAATATATAGTTGTAAAAAAAAAAAATTTGTCCTGTCCATAAAACGAAGAGTTCATTATTAAATTTTGTTAACCTTTAGTTTATAATGTTATTTTGTCCAGAGAGTATTAATAAATGCTTTGTATTTTGTTGGAATTTATTTTTGATATATCAAATGATATATACTAGTTGTTAGTGTTAATCAAAATACTTTTGGTGACACCTGTTAAATTTTCACCTGTTATTAATTATTATTCTAATAATATTTCCTTACCACTCAATGTTAAACTTTTTTTTTAAAAACATAATTGTGAATAATCAATATGAAATGTTTGATTCTGTGCAGTTGAGCATATTTTTGTTAAGGGTTTGTGTTTTGGTATTAAATTGGTGTTTTCTTTGTTTTTGGGGGTGGGGGTGTTATTTTGAATAGAAACAGAACCAATTGAGCTTCTCAACAACTCTATAACTCTAAGCAAAAATTGCTCGTGCCAACCCTTTATCTTTAATTAGGAAATTTAAATTTGGGTATAATTTTTGGCAGCGAGTGAAAATTTTTGCAATGTTGACTAATAAATTGTTTAAATTCGAAATCGAATAAAGTTTTACATTTTACAATGCTTGCTTAAAAGGATTTTTTTCATTTCATTGGTTTTTATCGATTTTAATTTTCTCTTTTTACAATTTTACTGGCCCCCACATTTGCTTCTCTGGGCAGCTCTGCTTGCGCTACTCTAGATCTGGCCCTGAATAGAAATTAATTATTTATACTATTCTGGCAGAGCTAAAATTTCAGGGTTATATTTAAAGTCTCCCTACCTTATGTAATTTATTGTCATTTTAATTCCTAAGGTAAGGTCTATATTAAAATTAAAGGCATGGCCTAAAATTGTGAATGCTTAAAAAAATTTAAACAAGATGAAAAGTTCATAGAGGTGGTGCACTTTTTTAAATGGCCATCAATTACAGCAGGGAATATTTAACCTGGGGTACTTGCATCTTCAGGGGTATGAGGTGGCATTTCGGGCGATGTAAGGATTAAAGAAAAGAGGAGCCATCGAGTTTAAGTTGGGTGGTGGCGATGTTTAGTGGAGCTGTTGTTGGGATTCTGTCCGAAGCCTTATGTTGAGAACCTATTATGGAAATCCAAATGTGATATAAAAAAACCCACCTCAACATATTGTTACTGGTAGGGTACTCATATTCATCATCAAAATCCAGCACTTATTAAATTTTATGATAATATTTTCTAAACGGTACTAAGCTTGTTGTGTAGAAAATTTTTTGCAACTGGGTGAACAGAAATGTATGAACATGCAATGGCCCTATTGGAAACTCTGAATTACTTTTCTAATAAATTTTTATTAATTTATAGTACAATAATAAAAAAACAACAGAGTTGATTGGAATATAATAGCATTTCATTTTTAATGAAACATTTATTTATAATTCTAGCATTGTCATTACAATAAAAGCAATACTCTATTATCTTTGTTAGCATTAACATTTAACATGGACAGTGATGTACAAATAGATCCATTCTTAACTAAGGATACAAAAATTCTGCCTGAAAATCAATGTTCCTTTTAGACAATTTGTTCCGGGGTGCCAGTTGTGTCGGAAAGGTGAGGTGGGGGGGGGGGGGAACCATCTAAAGGCGTTTTTTTTTTGCCCACTGCAGTTTTATCGTGAAAGGGGGAGACAGAATTCTTGGCCTGCCCAGTGCAGCATTTACCGTAGCTATGTCACTGGGCAGTGGCCAGGATGAGCCATAAATGCCCCCATTGGAACAGACATAAACAAAAAAGTGGAGGGTATGCTGTGCATTTTGTCCCGCCTTAGTTTCACCCCTGGAATCTATATAGCCCAACTATATATTATAAAAATAATATGTTTGTCATTTCAAGAAAATCATCGTAATTAATAAAATCCAATGTTTTTTT
This sequence comes from Omphiscola glabra, assembly GCA_964017045.1. NCBI lineage: Eukaryota > Metazoa > Mollusca > Gastropoda > Lymnaeidae > Omphiscola > Omphiscola glabra. The sequence goes on along the minus strand of OZ024794.1, from coordinate 13,374,302 downwards.
TAAGGTGCAGACTCTGCCATTTTGATTAGGGTAGGGAGGCAGATGGTTACTTAGCAAAGATGGAAGGGGTTTGGGGAGGGGTCCACTCCTACTAAGAAAATTTTTTGATCAATTGAAAATCAAACGGTGCAGTTTGGTGTACAAATCTAAATTCAGTGTGTCAGAAACTGTGATCCAGGGAGGGACATTTCAGGGTGATGGTGGTGGTGCATCTATCACAAGTTTGGCATTACGGCACCAGTTTCCATACATAACCTGAATTAACTGGTTGTGGCATGCTACAGGGTATTCTTTTGGCCTCAACTTTGAGGGAACATTGAGCACTCCCCGAATTTTTTTTGGGGATAAATTCAAAATGCAGTGATGCATTTCGGTGCATATCTAAATTTAGTTTTGCATCACTCTGCACTTAATTGGAGAGAAACAGAACTTAGGTGTCTCTTGACCTGGTTGTGTTTATACAAATACTATATTTTAAGTTGTTACCAAATAGTAATTTTGTTTGATATTTTAAAATTTATTTAAACAATTTATTTAGTTAAACTGCTTAATTAATAAATATTTAAAAAAAAATTATTATATCCATACAAAAAAATGTGTGTCACAAAAAGCAAGTATATTAATTACCTTCTTAAATATTTCCAAGTTTTACCAGATACAAAAAGAAAATTACTGTAATGTAGTTTGTAGATAAGATCTATGTACCGGGTATCCTAAATGGCAACTTTAATACATTGTTTATAAATGGCCAAATTATACCGGTACCAGTACTATATATGCCATGTAATTATACATACCCGGTACTCATAATTCCGGCAACAACAATTCCAGCGATCACTGAAGTTTTTAACGGTACTATATTTCTTGTCGTAGTTCATTTGTACAGTCTTATGAGAAGACTCTTAGTCGAAACGTTCCAAAGCTTTCACATGTCATTTGTCCAGGCTGCTGAGGGAGGCTCTTAGCCAAAACGTTTACATCTTATTGTCCTTTCTTTTGATTCATGCTTCCACATACCTTGTTCTACTATTTTACTCATAACTATATTTTTTAAAGCATGAGACAATATACCGTACATTTAACATCCTGCCCTAGTTTAAAAATTGATACTTAAATTGTAAATAAGAAGAAATTAAAAACATTTTGCAGAAGTTTGATTTTTAGCAAGAAATAAATCAAAATATAGTCCTTTATAGCAATGGAATGTTAGTTTAATTCCGTACTGTTCAGAGTATAGGCAGAACTTTTCCCCGTAAAGTTAGTCTTTAAACAAGGCATGTTTCAAACCCCCCCCCCCCCCCCGAGAGATGCTTAAAATAATCACTGATTACATTGGTTGTGAAAAAATAATAAAATTGCAGATATTTCTGAACAAAGAGAAGTAACGGGTAGTGGTGCGGATTAAAATCGGGAGCTGTCTATGAACTATATAGCATTAACATTATCAAGAATTGAATATAATGTATCTAGATATTCCTTCAATATTCGGATCACATTGATTGCAGCAAAATTCACTAATTTAAAAGTGTCATAAAAATGACAGTAGTTTTTCAATCAATTATATTTTTGCTTATTGCTATATACACTTTTCCCCTGGAGCTTGACTTTCTACGGGATGGTGACAGTGCCCCCCCCCCCCCCCCCCCGATATGCCTGAAAGAAACACTGCCGAAGATAACAGCACATTTAACATAAAGAAAAATTAGGTCTATTGTTAGCTACACAAGATTTGACAAAACATTCTTCAGCATCCAAGTACATTCAGACCCATTGCCCATTATGATTATGTCAAAATAATGAAAGGTGAAGCAGCCTCTACTTGCAAGTATATGAAAATGGTGTATAAATTATACAGAAAATTTACAAAATTGCATACTACAGCCATTTCATTTATGTTATTAAAGAAGATTTTGAGGTAAGGGGAATTATTTAAAAAATGAAACAAGATAATTAAAATAAATAAATAGTGGCCTGTCAAAAAAGTGCTATTGCATTATAAAATAATGTAGGATATGTTAATTCATTGATATTATTGGAATTCTACAAATGACTTGTTACGCAAGTGACTTATGACAAGTCAATGATAATTTAAACCTCACTGACAAGTCAACATTTATCTAAATTCTGTTAGAAATCATTACACTTAATTCAAACATGTTAACTGCTAGTACAGTATTAAAATGTTCATTTCACTATCACTGCTGCTACCGGTTATAAAATCCAGACCAGTTTTGATACGGCTATGAAAGTACAGGGTCAAGACATAAGATAGATATTTGAGAGAGATAACAGTCAACACTCTCTCTGTAAATTATTTGAACGTTATTTTCATTAAATTTATGGTTAAAAAACACCATCTGTACTAAAGTTGTAATTGCCATTACTTTGAGGAACAAATTAATGTAGGCCATCAAATAATTTTTAAAACTTATAGACATTATACAACTGAATCATGAAATGTAGGACTCTCAAAAAATGTCCCATATTTTACATATTTTCAGTCCAGCATAAAAAACAACACATACCGGTCTGTAATCATAAATAATTTTGAGTAGAAACCAATAATTGGTCCGTTTTAATGAAATGAGTTATTTCAGTGTTAATTATTGTTTGAAATTCTCTTCAGTAAATGACAGCTAGAATATCAGTTGATTCTCCCTCAGTTCAGGCTGCTACGCCCAACAGGACCTGAACATGTGTCATGGAGGAATGAAATTTAGCCACAACATAAAGCATACAACTATACACAATGTCAACAACATAACCTCTTTTATCAGTTACATGTTAAAAATGCAGCCATTACATGTGAATATATTTATATATGCATACATCTGGTTAAAGAACAGCCTTATGTGTGAATGACATTACTTAAGTGTCATTTGGAATGCCTGTAAAATAACTAGTTTTGGCTCGACATCACTTTATATACCAAATGAGTAAATATAATTTATATATCAATTATCATGCTTATATTCAAAGTGATCGAACTTGCAATATGAACAACAGCTTTTTTTGGTCACTAAACAGCTATTTTGGGTACCAGAAGGCTACATCAGCTGTAGAAGTGATCTGTTTGGATGTAAAATGTTTACATCATTTAGCCAGAAGTCTAGTTTTTAAAACTTAGTGAAACTTTTATAAAGGAATTTGAAAATATAACTTTAAAAAAAAAATATTTTTACTATTTTCTAATTTCTTTTTATTAAGGTATGTTTCATTTTCTTTTCATGGAAAAGAACTCTTCAGCTTTTTAAAAAATATATTTTTTAGAAGCTTCAATCAAAAGGGGTATAAACCTTTTCTACTAATAGGATGATTTTCTTGTATTTAAAATAATATAAACATTACTACTTCCCAAATTATTACTTCTCTGTTATACCTGTTGTCTTGAAACATTTTATAGAATGCAGCTGTACCAACAAAGGTTGAAATAAATGATATCAACTTCTTTCTATTGACTAGTTAAATTATAAGTGTTCCTTATAGTATAGAAGGGTTCATTTGTCAAAAGCACACCAGTCTAACTATGTATGTTCACTCATTATTAAAATGTACCCAAAACACAAAACTGTTAACTTTGTCTCATAGCCATTATATATATATCTACAAATTTTTTTTACATAAAACTATCGTTGTAGATTCATTTAAATACAACAGTTTTAATAAGAATTCACATAAATGTCCTGAAACTGAAGCATTTTCTTATACCAGTGGTCACTCCACATCTTTTCTATATAGAACAGTTACATCTATTTTTAAAAAATAAATAATGTAGACCCCCGTTTAAAGGATGAACTATAACAATACATACATTTATATATATATATATTTAACCTTCACACCTGTCTTTTTTAAAAAAGTGGTCATTTCTAAAAGGGAACCACTAGTGGTAACAATAAATTTTCTCCAGCACAGCTAACCTTGTTCATAATTTTTCCTTAATGTCTCTCTAAATAATAACTTGAATTATTGGGATGAGAGCCAATTCATGTCATGCACAAGGTTGATAATAACTAAAACAATTTTATTCATTGACATTATTCAGCCATTTAAACAGTTCATACATTAGACTGCCATTTCTGATACAGTCAAATAAATAATGCAGAGAAACATTTTAAAAACTGATTGTCAATGATTATATGCAGATCTACAAGCACAAACAACAGAGCAGAAATGTATATTATTTAATTGAGGTCATCGGACTAGGCATGTTACACTCTTTGACCTCAATTTTTCAAACTAATCAAAATTTATAGTAAGAACATTGATGAATGACAGAGTTGTCATAAAAAAAAGAAATGTGAATTTTATTTATAGCTAGCCCATTCTTTTGAAAGTTTGGGGTACTGGTATGTGAGAAAACTGTAATCAAGATTCACCAATGATTTCACACCTATAAATTTTAAACATCAGAAAATATTTCCCATCTCATTAAGGTTTACCAACTTCCTTCCTCTTCCTTGTACTAGCACAAATAGCCCTCCTATCTGTGCTAGCACAAATATCCCTCCTACCTGTACTAGCACAAATATCCAAGCAAATCTAATACAAGCATCGGATAGGATTGTTATAAAGCTGAGGTCTTTTTTTTTTTAGTGCCACAAAGCAAATATAAAAGTGAAGAGACCTGTTCTGCAGCACAAAGCTGTGGTTCTTCCTTCACATGGGCTGACGTGATCTCATATTGTTAGTGACATGTGGGGTCAGTAAAATCACCATACTTTTTGTGTGTTATGCTTGACTACAGATGGCATTTAATGTTAATACTTTTGAAATTTATTTGAAGCACAGCTTTTCACAAATAATTCATTAATTCAATTAATCATATGTTTATCCCACCAAGTGAGCCATAGACTCAGACTGTCAAGGGTTGAAAAACTATTTCTATGAGACTAATGTTACATAATAATTGTTTTGAGCTACAAATTATATAGATAGGGCATTCCAAGATTAGACATACAAGATAAGTGTACTAATAAATGCACAATATGTATAATACAATAACCAACCAGTACTTTCAGAATATAAAATAGAGACATTCACAGATTCTCTGATTTTTAAAGTTAATGCCTATCATTAAAAAGAAATATATGAAGGACCCTTTAACTTTAATTATTTTATGATTTCAATTCTGTACTTCATAGTCAGCTGACTTAGTCTGAAGTCACCAACAGTCCAGTGTTTGGTGCTCTGCCTACTGTTAAAAGTATTACTTTTCTCTTTGAGATTAAATAGATCGAATTCTTAGGATACAGATGTTCAATGTGGCTTGGGGTCAAGTTTTCGACAGGTTTGACAGCAAATGTTTTTGTAGTGTGAATAATGACATAATCGAGCTTGTTTAACCAGCTGGCACCAACGAGAACTTTGGCTATCAGTACATGCTGTTTGGCCTGAAATAAGTTGAAAATGACAATAATTTCAAATTCTTTCTAATACATCTATTAATTTTTAAAACGATGCTTTTTTTTAAAAAGTTTAATTTTAATGAAATCGGTCGACATGTTTATGGACCAAAATAATGTTGATGCTCTACAATAGTTTATTTTCCAAATCTTAATATTTTAGCTTAAACTATTCAAAGCATAAAACTGGTACAACACTTCAATGAATTTTTTTTTTTATAAATTATAAATCTTTGATGCCTTCTATATGATGTGCCAAAAATATTTTAAGCCTGTAGACCTATTTACATAAAAACCTTCAAATGAAATATTTATAAACATAAAGCCCATAAATAAAGGCAACAGCTTTTAAAAGCTTTCATGAAAGATCTTTATAATATAGAAATATATAATGAAATTATATATAATATGCTTTTATCCATCTGTTTTACAAATTTCTCTGGATATTTTTTTTGTTTTCTACTAGTTACAAAGCTTTATTAGGGAATCAATATGTTTAATTAGTTTAAACCTTAAAATGAGCATAATTATCTGGGGATATACTTTTTTAAATATTTTAGTTAATTAAACATGGAAATGAAATATAAAATATATCTAACAAAAATGTTCAGTTTATATTTTTTGAAAAACAAAACAAACTGTGTCTTCCTATGTCAGTATCAACAACATTGCATTAACACTGATCAATTTTTAGTGATATTACTAAGTTAACATATTCACTAACGTTTTCAACTTTTCTGCTGAGATGAAATAGGATTGGATACTCAGTTTTAAAAAAACACCCTTTTTAATGAATGAGTCTTACAATTTGCAAACACATTTATAAAAATTAATATTATTTCATAACTCTGAGTGCTACAGACTACTGTTACCTTAAAAAAAAAGTTTATGAAACATTCATTTTATTTTTACATTTCAATTTTTCAAAAAAGACTATTTTGCATTCAGTTCAGAGATTAAAAAAAAGCCACTTGCTTCCTTTGCTAGAGAAGTCAAATCAATAGTTTTTTGCTTTGTTAAAGGTATAAACACTATTTTTTTATCAAGTATCAAGACACTGAAGCAATTTCTTATAAATTAGTCAAAAATGCAGGGTTACGGTCAGTTAAATATTATACCAATAAAACCTTCTGAAACCATGATCAAATGATGAAGTTAACATGCATTGCTGTTGAAATATGGTTAAATTAAGGCATTAGCATGCTTGATACCACCTAATAAAATATGTAGAAAATGACACAACAAAACATTAGGCTATAGCTGATCATCTATGGCCATTTCGCATTTAGTTTAAACACAAACTCAAAGAGTTATAGAGCATGGCCTTGGGTACAAAAGACCTGTTAGATTAATTAACTTAGGTTTGGACATTTTTAAAACTGAATAAATATTCAATATATTTTTATTCTTTTCATTACATTTTTATGTTAAAGTAACATCACATTTTTTTAGTAAAGAAATTCAAGCACTGTGCTTTTCTCTCCCCAATACACTCTACACACATATATATTGAAGAACATGTATTGCTTTAATAAAATGGTTGGATATTTAAATAGCAAAATTAGTATAAGATGTTTCTGGGAGAAATACTATAAATTGTAAATTCTAGTCTACACTTCTGGTCTTGGCAATTCAACTGAAAAGAAATATCAATTTAATAAAGGTTTAAAATCTTTTTTGTCTCAATTGGAATCTTAAGTGTAGTACAAATTGATGCTCAAAAAGATTGGAAAAACAATTCTAATAATATGAACTATAATATACAAAGTAAGGGTAAACCTAATAAAATGTTTTCAATAATTTCCTAAACAACATAATTGTATTGGAAAGAAATGGTAGTAAAGGGACTTTAAAATAAATAGATTTCCATTCATTCAATTATATTGATCATGGTTTGCACAGATGTGAGTTTTTTAGTGGTACACTGGCCAGATCTCTTCCATTGTCATTATTTGAATACACATAAATAAAAAGAGGGAACATTATTTTAAAATAAGACATTATTTTTTAAAATTAATAACATTACTCTATTTTTATATTATCTGGATACCAACAATACAGGACAAAGATCCTGTTAGATTTGAGCCAAGATTTCATCAGTTAAATTTAAGTTCATACTAACTGTAATCTTTAAATTTGTTTGAGTTTTAAAAAAAAATAGTCTTGTTTAACTCTAAATGCACACATGATTTTGTTTTGTGCAATAAAAAAACACCATATCATTAGGTTAGCCATAAGTTTTGAGGCCATTTTCATAAGAAATCAATTTTTTAGGGTCTGAAACTTAAATATTCTTAAGTTTTCTTAGGTTAAATAAAAGAAAAAAAAGTCTATACTGCATTTTCTTCTAACTACCTGGCAAAACAACACTGAATAAAATTAAAATAAATGCAAACATTACATTTTAGGATGCTTTTCTTCATGAATAGGAATATTCTGCATAAGTTGTTTTTTTTCACAAAGTTCTCTACTTTTTTAAATTTAATTTTTAACATCTCAGATATACCATTTTTTCAAAACCTTAAAATATTGAAAGTTGTTAAGGTCCCATCAGGCAAATTGTTTTCTTACAATTTCACCTATTAAATTTTTTTTTTTACATGTTCCCACCTGCACTTGTGGCCACAGCTGACCGATCCATCTGAACTGCTTCATTTATTGTACTCAATGGAGTCTCTGACAACTCCAAAAAATTAGAAATGCAAGGTTCCATATTACAAGGTTGTCTGCGATCTGGCTTTTTGCTTTTGTCACAGTCAGGACTTGGTTGGTGGTTAGAGTTGAGGCACTTGACTTCTCTTATCTTTACACCAATACCACAAGATTTGCTACACTGTTTCAATATAAATTAGAATTGTTACAAAATTGAAATGTTAATTTGCTGTTAAAAAAAGTAAGCCTGAAATTATAAATACTTAGATGTCCATCAAATTAAACTTTTTTTTTTACATATGTTTCATAATTCCTCTACAACAGAAGAGCTGGGTAGGGAAAGTGGGCCCCTTTAAATATTTCCTATGACTGCTTATATGGTTTGATCCAGAAAACCAATTTTGTGTAATGGGGACAAAACTTGGATTTTTAAATTTAAAAGTATCTCATGATTCAGAAAGGCAAAAATATAGAGCATAATCTTTATAAAAATTTGAACTAACATGGGAAAAACCTGTCATAAACCACTGAGGTTTACACTCAGGGAAAGGGCCGCAGGCTTCAGTAGGTGAAGGCTTATCTTCCTTTGCACAGTTATGGTCCTTAACTATGTGCTTAACAGTGCTGCCATGCTGTTTTATACAGAAAACATCCCTGTGTCTGAAACCTCCAGAACCACAACTAACATTGCACTGTTTCAAGCAAATTGAACGAAGAATTATTTTATAAAACATGATATATAAAAATGAAAGCAAATTCTAAAAATTTTAAGAAAAGATTTTAATTTGATTTTTCTTAAGCTTAATTGATATAATTAAAAATATAATATTGGAAAGTAATGTAGAAATTCCACAAAAACTGCCATAATGAAAAGGATGCCCTCCTTATATTTGATAATTTTATTGCTTCTACTAATGATAGAGTTACAGTGAGATAATGTAAAATTATTTAAATTTAATGTAAACAAGTACAAGTGTCTAAATTATGATAAGTATAATACCGGAAGGACTGTGTTCAGGTTGAAGCAATACAAAATATAACATACAGAAAAGGGGAAACCGGGAACAGTCGGTTTCCCCTACTCTGTATGTTATATTATAAATTATGAAAAGAAGGTTAATCGTTTTAAAATTTTATATTTTGGTCGAATCTATTTTTCAGTTCACACGTTAAAATTTTCGTCAAATTTATCTTTGAATGCACTATACTATGAAATAAAAAAATATAATGCGTTCAAAAAGAAATTTGACGCAAAATTTTAACGTGTAAACTAAAAAAAAAAGATTCAACCAAATTTCTGTTCGATCAAATTTCCGTCGATCAATTTTTCGTCGACGAAATTTCTTTGAATCAAATTACCGGATACGAGTTAACTGCAGTATTAAGAACTCCATTTGGAGTCAAATGTATCCACTGATTTATACCTGTGACCATGGACCTGTAAACCAAAGACCTCCACAAGGTATTTTTGATTTACATGACTTGTGTTCACGGGGTTTGTTCTTTTTTCCACATTTTTTCTCTTCCAGCTTGGCACCATCTGCAGCAGAACAATAAACTTGCCTAGAGTAGTGTCCCTTACCACATTCTGCTGAACACTAATAAAAGGAAAGAATAGACAAATAAAAGCTATATACTAATACTATATACATTTTTAATTGTAATTTGATTGTAGTAAGCCAGAAAAATGATTTGATTAGCATTATTGTTAACGCATGTAGTAAAAAAAACTCAACTTACGAATGTAAGGTTATTTTTAAATACTTTATCCCATTTACCAGTTAACTTTTAGGAAATCAAAATAAACAACTTGAAGTATCCAATTTTCCATGCATGTTCTATATGTTATCATTTGGAGGAATTAAGAATTAACTATTGATGTTTTTGTGACAGAAATAACTTGAAATTGAAATAATTAAATTATAAATTTTTTAAATGTCTATTTGTATATATTTCCATTACTTCTAATGTAATGACAGAAGACAAACTGCTAAATGTTAAACTTAAAATGCAAATCATAAATGAATAAACTCACGTCAGAGGACCATCGTGTGTGAAACCAACCAGAAGCACAGGAGCCCATGTCACAAATTTCCTCAACAGCTGGCTTAGTATGTGTGCACAAGTTATCACTGACTACCTTGTCTTGTGAATCCACACATTTCACATCTCTTGTCCTCTGCCCAAACCCACAATCGGCAGAACACTAAAGTCATATAAAATATTCGCTTTATCAAAGCATAATAATTTACATAGGACTATATCCTTAAAAAATCATTTTGATTTGAGTATAATTCTACATAATTATTTGCAGAGATATAATGTTGAAGTAATAAATGTTTCCAACCTTTCCCCACTCAGCTGCCTTCCACTTGAAGCAAGGATCCAGTTGACAGTATTGTCTTGACTGTGGCTGAGCTTGGGGACAGTTTGTGCTTGACACAGAAATGGTCAACTTATGGGAAATTCTCTGTTTACATTCAACTACTCTCTTCTGTAGCCCTCTGCCACAAGTCACACTGCACTGGCTCCACTCACCCAGATCCCAGCTGCAGTAAGAAATATACAAGTGCTTATATTTTCATTGTAGAAAATCCAGACTTTGAACATAAAGACTAAAGACAGACATTATCTACTGAAACAAACTAGATTATCAATACAGAAATATTGTCTAATAAACACCTCTTTGATACTTGTATGTGGTAAAATTATTTTCAGTGGCAGCTCTAAGTTGACACAAGTGTTAAAGTCTATAAACAAATATTTAAGTCATCCTAAAAGCCATTGCTAAGAAACAATTTCACAGCACCTAGAAAATTTGATAGGGCCACTGCTGCCAATAGTTGAATTTCTGTTCCAGAAGAAAGCAAATATTATCTAATTTATCTCAAGTTCTTTGTCTGTGAAAATAATTTTGCTGCGTGCATACCTGGGTTCACATGGTTGATTGTTGCAGACGATGGGTGTGGTTTCAGGTTTAGTGTTCTTGTCACAATTCTCCTCCATCACCTCCACCTGGGAATCCCCCTTGACACATATAATCTGGGTTTCTTGCAAGCCTACAGCAGTGTGACAAGATACAATATTTGCTTCTATTTAGAAGTTTAAGAAAAAGAAATCTTTTTTATTTTATTTATCTGATTTAAAGACAAATATTTTTCAATAATATGAGAGCTTACTGACCGATATTCTGCATATTAAACACTCCTGACCAGAACAGTGAAGAGGAAAAGCTGCGCTCGGGTCTAAGCCTAAAAATGGTGCCCCCTCTCCCCCCCCCCCCCCACTTATTTCATTTATAAATGTTATAAGATAAAGACATGCCAATATATATTATATTTATGATTATGATTATTTACAATTTCGTGCCCCTGAGGCTGGCACCCGGGTCGGTCACCCCCTTCAACAACCCAGCCTCCTTCAACAACCCAGCCCACTTCAACAACCCAGCCCCATTCCATTTTGCCCTGCTCCTGTCTAAGAAAGCTTGGGAAGACTGAATTTACAAATGCTGCACCAAAAATAAATTGTTATAATATTTCTTAAATAGAAAATCATGCTTCTTCTTAGTTTAAAAATAAATCATTGTGAAATATCTACCTACCACCACCACATGGCTCTGAGCAGGCAGTGAAGCCGGAAATGCGCCATGAATAAAAATGCCGCTTGTCAGTGTTGTCAGACAGTCTGTTGTCATAGCCATTATAAATTCTTGAGATGCTATTGGCCCTAGGTGGTATTGGGGCAATGTTCTGCTGGGCCTTGACTGAGGCAGCTATAACAGCTGGAAGTGCTGAAAACCTTTCAGGTGGCTGGAACTGTGTTGTGCCACTGAACTCGGCATATCTTAAATATTACAAATCATTATGTGATCACCATGTAATAACCTTGTGTTTAAAAAAATGCAAAGTTTTCTGAAATCATCATCTAAAACAGTGGTTCCCAAACTATGCAGTACAGAGAATAGTTGTGACCCAAGAGAATATTAATTTTACATAATTTAAAATCACCAGCAGAATTGTCTAAATTTTAGTGCTTCTAGCTGTTACCTAATAATATAATTTATGCTCAAGTATTTGTTTTACATTTAAAGATTTCTTCATTGATAACTATTTTTAGAATAGCATATTCATACTGTAAAATTCTAAATACTTGTTTGTGTAAGCTAAAAAGAAGAGCTTTTCCCTAATACGAAGTCAGCTTTTACTCTACTTCTGAAAAGTGGATTAAACTAAATTGAAATTAAAATACACTTCATTTCAATAAAATCATTTAATAAAACTAGTACCTTTTTAAATTAAGAATATTTCATAGCTACTCTCAGTTGTTCTATATTGAAAAACAGTGACAACACTCACACAACACGTAATTTTCTTAATCCTTTTAGACTTCAAAATCAAGCAAGAATTTTAGTGCATAATACAAGAGATAAATAAATAAATTCAACATAATTACCTCCCATCATGGAGATCATTGCTTTCAGTCCATACAGGTTCTTTTTTATAGTTAAGTCCCTTTGTATTGGAGTGAGTATCCTCAGCAGGTATAATCATTGGAACATCTCCAAGGTCATCATGTTCATTTGTATGATAGTAGTGCTTGTACTCAACAGATTTGTTCTCTCCCCTAAGGTACAGTTCCTCATTGGTTGGTTGGTACTGACCCTCAACCTTTGCATTACCTTGACCCCGGGGAGGATTATGCTTTTTTCTTCCTGGGTCAGCCCGTTTACCACCATTCTCATCAGTCAACTTTTGATATTTCTTGTCATGGGCTGGTGTGGGTTGTTTAGTGTGTTGCTGTGATGACTTCAGCTGACGATGTTGGCCTCTCCCATTGTTGTCTGGGAGGTAAATTGGAGACTTGCCGTGACGGATTCGGGGAATGACATCAGCACGAAGAACATTTGGGTCTTTGTTGAAAGTGTTTGAATAAAAAGTAGTTAAATGATAAAATTTGTTTATGTTTATTACTTAGGTAAAGGAACTATAATAATAGATCTTTGTGCCTGGAATAAAAAAACAACTAAGTCTTAAAGAGAAGAATGATTGGTTGCTGGTAAAGGATGCAAGTTGGCATCATTAGATTACAGCTGACAGCATTTCCTGGATTTAATAGATGAAAGACAAATTTGGTTTCATAAAACTAGTAATTTATAATTTATTTATAAACTTATTATTATTCTTTTTTTTGGGTGGGGTTTGCCCTATTTTGAAGATTTAGTAAGCCCATGCGACATGAAAAAAATATAAGGGCTATGTACTATGTTAGTTTTTTTAAGGATGCGGAGGGTATAAACATATGGGGCCTACAATCCCGGAGTTAGTTGTACAACCTGGCCGAAGATGTTAATTATATCCCATGTTTTTCAAATGCATTACTTAGAATTTAAAGATTAAACATTGTCACTTAAATTATAGAAAAAAAAATAAAAAATTGAAGATTGAGCTGTTCTATGCTTTCTAGTTTTCTAATGAGTCAAAATAAGCTGAAATAGATATGATTGAATAGAGTCAATAGACAGCACAACAGGTTAAAAAACTGTCTGACCTGTATCTTTTTGTTCGTCTTCCTTTTGTTCTGCCACAAGTGTAGACTGCTGTTGTGTGAATGTTTGAGGAGTGTCTCTTGGTGTAGTGAACTCGTAAGAAATTCCAGGATTTCGTCCAAAATAAATCAGCTGAAACAAAATGGTCGTCGCTAGAACTAGAAGTGTCCCACAGTTTGAATCATTAAAAAAAGTTTTTTTTTTTTTTTAAAGTGTGGAGTGCTTTGGTAAAATATATTTTCTTTGATCTCATTTCTAGGCTTACTGAATTGTTCTTGAAAAATATGAGGCTTTTAACAGTTTGAGACCCTCTAACAACCAAACTAAGGTTTTTTGGATGGCACTGAATTCACTGATCACTGAGTTGTATAATTTAATTTGATATCTCAATCATTTGGAGTCATCTATTATTTTGATTTTGTTAAATCAAGCTAAGAGAGCTAACCATGTGAAATTGATAAAACATATCTTGAAGGGGACTTGATAGTTATAACCTACGGTGAGAAGTGGACGTAACTATTGCAAAATGCTCCACATTACATTTTCAACATACCTCAACTCTCAAGCTAGTGTTTAGAGGCCCAGGTGCAGATAAACACTCCCCGGGGCAAGCAGCATTATTCCCCCTGTTGTACAAGAAAGTAGTTCCTGCACCGTTGACACGACCTTCACCTTGAAGACGCATGTCACCATTCAGAAAGTAGCCTTTAGATGTCGACAGAGCTAAAAAAATATTCTTGCATTTAACATTTTTTGGTGATATTTTTAAAGTTTAGAAACAAAAATTAAAATACGGTGTAAAATTCGATGTAAATATCGATAGCAGTAATCAATCGAGATATGCTGCTGCTATGATGAATATGTAAAAACATTGTTATATAATTACTAAACCGAAATTTAACTATAAATTGACATACAAGGTAGGCCAACAGTTTTCATCACCTCTTCATTATAAACATAAACTCATTAATTATTTTTTAAATCTGAAAAGAAAATTTGAGACCCATTAGCCCCTTCATATCCTCCAACCAGGACGGAGCGAAAAAATTGTTTTGGAGGGTGGAAGGATAAAACCTCATGTATTTCACAAAGATAAGTGGTGCCAAAATTGTTTATTTACTGTTTCGCCCTGGGCGGTAATTTTTTATTTATATTAAGGGGTGGCATTTTCATTTTTTGCCCCGGTGTCGCTTTTCCTCAAAACGGCCCTGCACCCAAAAGACAGATTCTATTGTTTGCTGAACTGACCTAGGTGGTTCTTGCTCCGACTCAACTCCGTGATGTTGATACTGCGAGCACCAGCGGGAATCGTCGCAACAATGTTGTATCCTCGCTCTGTCAGATGAGTTCTCGTGAAGATGCCCCGAATGATCTGACATGTTGAGCCATCACCCCCACACGTACCGCACATGTCAAGTTGAGCAACTGAACCCAGCACTCCGTCACATCCTGTTGCCTGTTGGTCAACATAATTAAAAAAAATTCGACGTTTTGAAAATACAGACCGGTTACTCAGTGGCGTAGATAGGGTTGGTGTCATACGGTGCGGTCTCCCCCCCCCCCCCCCCCGGCTATGCCACTGAGGTTACTTTCAAACACGATTTTGGAGCTAGCTGTTTGTGATACATAAATAAAAATAAATCCGGTTGGCATCAGGTGCGTCATTTCAGCTTTATCGGGGGGGGGGGGGGGGGGGGCGACTAAAACTTAATCGGTTTGTTATGTTGTTTATTACTGGAGGCGCCACAGTAGGCCTACATCGCAATTTAAATAAAACCTGCAAATGCCCCACCCTGCCCTACCCAAATTACGTCCCTGGTTGGAATTTAAAAAAAAAAAAAAATTGTGTATGCTTTTTTTTGCCCGGGGGGGGGGGGGGAGAGGGCAATGGGGTGGAGGTAAATAAGAGTGAACTTCATCGTAATTAAGATAAAAAGCCAGGAAGGAATTGTTTGGGCTTAGTTAGGTATTTCTTTGTGCCAAGAGTCAAATCTTGAAAAAAATAACTATCTTTGTGCCAAGAGTCAAATCTTGCAAAAATGACTATCTTTGTGCCAAGAGTCAAATCTTTGAAAAAAATGACTATCTTTGTGCCAAGAGTCAAATCTTGAAAAAAATGACTATCTTTGTGCCAAGAGTCAAATCTTGAAAAAATGACTATCTTTGTGCCAAGAGTCAAATCTTTGAAAAAAATGACTATCTTTGTGCCAAGAGTCAAATCTTGAAAAAAATGACCATCTTTGTGCCAAGAGTCAAATCTTTGAAAAAAATGACTATCTTTGTGCCAAGAGTCAAATCTTGAAAAAAATGACTATCTTTGTGCCAAGAGTCAAATCTTTGAAAAAAATGACTATCTTTGTGCCAAGAGTCAAATCTTGATAAAAATGACTATCTTTGTGCCAAGAGTCAAATCTTGAAAAAATGACTATCTTTGTGCCAAGAGTCAAATCTTTGAAAAAAATGACTATCTTTGTGCCAAGAGTCAAATCTTGAAAAAAATGACTATCTTTGTGCCAAGAGTCAAATCTTTGAAAAAAATGACTATCTTTGTGCCAAGAGTCAAATCTTGAAAAAAATGACTATCTTTGTGCCAAGAGTCAAATCTTGATAAAAATGACAATCAGCTGTCAGGCGTATTTTGTCCGGTGTCCAATTATTGTTTGTTGTGCGCTTTTTTGGGGGGGGGATGGAGGGTTGGTGCCTCAGTACATCCGCAATATATCAACTATCACAGCCTTCAAAACTGCACTCAAAACACATCTCTTTAAACTCTACTACCCCGACTGATTCCCTACATCTGACCGATAAACGCTGCTGCTGGCCGCCGTCCATGGCTTGTCATGTAAAAGTTCTGGTGTGGATGAGGTGAATATGCATTAGTTTTTGTTTTGTCTTTATACATCTGTTCTTTATTACATATATGTATTTTATGTTATTGTCACGATTATGTCTCTTTTTCTAATATTTTTATGTACAGCGCGGTGAGCCTAGCCCTAGGCTGGGGTACCGCGCTATATAAAACAATAAATAATAATAATAATATACAGCGTTGATGATGGCTCATTAAAAAAAAAAATTAATGTGCTTGTATATTCTGTTGTGTGTTTGATTTATCCAGGTTTGACTATATAACAGACTGTAAAAATGTTAATCAGTTACAATGAACTGCCACTCAGTAGGTGTGAAACAAAATCGTGGTACGTTAAATGCTTTCCGTTGGTATCTTATAAAAGTATTCAACATCGTCATTTAAAAAGTTTAACATTTTCTAGGATACGAAATTACGAAAAAAGTAAGAGGTTAACATCATGTTTCCTGGCAAGCTTGAAAATCGCAAAAATACGCGGCGAGTATTTTTAGTCAGGAGAATGCGAGAGTTAAGCAGGTTGAAATAATTCTAAGAAAAAGCAGATGGCGTGGGCTTGGCAAAGTCAGATATATACACCAGCCCCACCCCCCAGTCCCATCAGACAAATTGTGTATGTGTATGTGTTATGTGTGTGTTTACGTGTGTGTGTGTGTGAGAGAGAGAGAGAAAGAGAGAGAGAGAAAGAGAGAGAGAGAAAGACATAGAGAGAAAGAGAGAGAGAGAGAAAGAGAGAGAGAGAGAGAAAAAGAGAGAGACAAGAGAGAGAGAGAGAGAAAGAGAGAGAGAGTAAGAGAGAGAGAGAAAGAGAGAGAGAGAGAACGAGAGAGAGAGAGAGAGAAAGAGAGAGAGGGAAAGAGAGAGAAAGAGAAAGAAAGAGAGAGATAAAGAGAGAGAGAAAGAGAGAGAGAAAGAGAGAAAGAGAGAGAGATAAAGAGAGAGAGAGAAAGAAAGAGAGAGAGAGAGAGATACCTCGGATCTTTAATTCATTTACACTTAAGAGTCTAAAAGTTTGCGACGTTCCCCAAGTAAAGAAGACGAAGATGATCGCTCTCCATGATATATGAAGTAAACACCAACTTAACTTCATATTAAATCTGTACCCGAGATTAGCAGATGTGCGAAAATTATCACCACCGGCATCTCACGATTGCCTGCGTTCCGGCCTCAAGTTACACATAACCGCCAGATATAAATTCAATTAGGAATGTATTTCCTGGCATTTTTTTTTGTCACATGCGGTTATCTGTCCCAAGCGGCAGCTCCTTCTAGATTGTACACCGAGCCATTCGGGCCACCCAGCTGTTATATAATATATAACGTGACCTTTGACTCATTTGCGCTGTGAGATAGTATACTCTCCAGTCCGCCTTCTTGCACCGTGAGATAGTATACTCTCCAGTCCGCCTTCATGTACTGTGAGATAGTATACTCTCCAGCCCACCTTCATGTACTGTGAGATAGTACTCTCCAGCCCGCCTTCTTGCACTGTGAGATAGTATACTCTCCAGCCCGCCTTCTTGCACTGTGAGATAGTATACTCTCCAGCCCGCCTTCATGCACTGTGAGATAGTATACTCTCCAGTCCGCCTTCTTTCGCTGTGAGATAGTATACTCTCCAGCCCGCCTTCTTTCGCTGTGAGATAGTATACTCTCCAGCCCGCCTTCATGCACTGTGAGATAGTATACTCTCCAGTCCGCCTTCTTTCGCTGTGAGATAGTATACTCTCCAGCCCGCCTTCTTTCGCTGTGAGATAGTATACTCTCCAGCCCGCCTTCTTTCGCTGTGAGATAGTATACTCTCCAGTCCGCCTTCATGCACTGTGAGATAGTATACTCTCCAGCCCGCATTCATGCGCTGTGAAATAGTATACTATCCAGCCCGCCTTCACGATATCGTTCACCGCTTGCAACTGGAAGTTATTTTAATGCTATATAGCCTTTGACAAATCCTTGTACGCAAGAATGTGGAAGTTTATATTTTATTTGTTAACCACAAAAATCTGCCGGTGAGGTGTGCTTTATCTCTGTTTTTCAGAGTGGGTGCTGGATCCAATTTCTCACTCTGCTTTGCATTGTAAGAAAATGCATTAGTTCAAATGATATGATATGCAAGTTCCATTACAGTAAAAAAAATTTATAAGAAAAAGCTTTTTGTAAGCGAAATTAAATTAATATTTTAAGTGCTGAAAATCGCTGTTTAGGTGCAGAATTACAACCCAAAAAATTCACTTTTTCGTATAAAACCTTTATATGCCTTAAAAATATATTTTATGTTATATTCATTCTCTAATGTCCCACCCGCTCTTTATACCGCAGATTTATTTCACCAACTATTTCATGAAAACAAAAGATAATATAAGGGGCTGTCCATTAATTATGTCAACAAATTTTTGGCAATTTTTACCTCACCCCCCTCCCCCTTGTCAACAACTTGTCAAACTTCCAGAGACCCCCCCCTATAAAATTACGTCAACATTTGATTACCCCCCCCCCCCTCAAAATAAAGATAAAATGGGGGAAAAAAACAACAATATTTTAAATAGACCAGTTTACAACTACAACAAAAAAGTGAATAAAAGTAAAATGTTTAGGAAAAAAAAGTAAAATAAATTTTAAATTATGAAATTAAAGTTATAAAAAAAAAAGTAACATTGTTGACGTCAACTTTTCTTGACCTCGCCTCCCCCCCCCCTTCCCCCTTGTCAACAATTGTAAAAAAAATTCAGACCCCCCTCCCCCCTATTTTGTTGGCATAATTTATGGACAGCCCCTAAACGCACTTGCGATATATTTTTTACATAATCTGATTTAGCGCAGTTATCGGAAATCTCATTTAGCGCAGTTATCGGAAATCTCATTTAGCGCAGTTATCGGGAATCTCATTTAGTGCAATTATCGGGAATCTCATTTAGCGCAGTTATCGGGAATCTCATTTAGCGCAGTTATCGGAAATCTCATTTAGTGCAGTTATCGGAAATCTCATTTAGCGCAGTTATCGGAAATCTCATTTAGCGCAGTTATCGGAAATCTCATTTAGCGCAGTTAACGGAAATCTCATTTAGCGCAGTTATCGGGAATCTCATTTAGCGCAGTTATCGGAAATCTCATTTAGTGCAGTTATCGGAAATCTCATTTAGCGCAGTTATCGGAAATCTCATTTAGCGCAGTTATCGGAAATCTCATTTAGCGCAGTTAACGGAAATCTCATTTAGCGCAGTTATCGGGAATCTGATTTAGCGCAGTTATCGGAAATCTCATTTAGCGCAGTTATCGGGAATCTCATTTAGCGCAGTTATCGGAAATCTCATTTAGCGCAGTTATCGGAAATCTCATTTAGCGCAGTTATCGGAAATCTGATTTAGCACAGTTATCGGAAATCTGATTTAGCACAGTTATCGGAAATCTGATTTAGCACAGTTATCGGAAATCTGATTTAGCACAGTTATCGGAAATCTGATTTAGCACAGTTATCGGAAATCTGATTTAGCACAGTTATCGGAAATCTGATTTAGCACAGTTATCGGAAATCTGATTTAGCACAGTTATCGGAAATCTGATTTAGCACAGTTATCGGAAATCTGATTTAGCACAGTTATCGGAAATCTGATTTAGCACAGTTATCGGAAATCTGATTTAGCACAGTTATCGGAATTTTAATTATTGAAATCACTGTCATCATATTTCCTTCGTCTCCCCATTGAAAAAAAATGATTTTTGAGGGTTGGTGCTAAAAATTTAATAGAATGCTTTGTCATCGGCAAAGAGTGATCGTGCCAAGTTTCAGCTCGATAGGTTGACGGGAAGTGGGTCAATTAGCTGTCCGAAGATTTTTGCCACCCAGCCAGAATCACAAGAACAAAACGAGGGGAACAAAAAGGATTTAAAAGAGACATTCCTTGGCTTATTAAAGAAAAAAAAATTAACTAAATTAGTCTTAGGTAACATATAAACCTGTGGTCCCGGGACGGTCTAAGATTAACATGCACACTGGGGGCCCCAGTGGCTTAGTCTAACAGACGAACTTTGAGCCCTGAGAGTGGCTTAGATTTACAGGCACACAGAAGGGTAAGGATCCCGAGATGGCAGAAAATACTTGTCATGTAAATGTCAAAAGCCTCTATAATTATTTTTGATACAAAAATGTCACAGAGTGCCGTCATTGAACATGGGTTTGTAAGTACCGTCACAGAGTGCCGACATTGAACATGGGTTTTTAAGTGCCGTCATAGAGTGCCGTCATTGAACATGGGTTTGTAAGTGCCTTCATAGAGTGCCGTCATTGAACATAGGTTTGTAAGTGCCTTCATAGAGTGCCGTCATTAAACATGGGTTTGTAAGTGCCTTCATAGAGTGCCGTCATTGAACATGGGTTTGTAAGTGCCGTCACAGAGTGCCGTCATTGAACATGGGTTTGTAAGTGCCGTCATAGAGTGCCGTCATTGAACAGGGGTTTGTAAGTGCCGTCACAGAGTGCCGTCATTGAACATGGGTTTGTAAGTGCCGTCACAGAGTGCCGTCATTGAACATGGGTTTGTAAGTGCCGTCACAGAGTGCCGTCATTGAACATGGCTTTGTAATTGCCGTCATTGAACATGGGTTTGTAAGTGCCTCTGGTAAAAAGAAAGTAAACATCTACACCAGATCCATGTTTGTATAATATGCTTTGAGCGTAACCCCTCAACTTGCCACATGGGCGTGTCTCTTTTGTTTCCGGTAGGCAATAGAAATCCCAGGGCATTATGACACATATAAAGGACGTCTTTCAACCAATTCTAATACAACATTTACTACATAAGAACACATGCAAAACATCATTTATAACACAACAATAACTTCAATACACCACTTACTACACAACAATCACTTCAATACACCATTTACAACACAGCAATCTCTTCAATAAACCATTTACAACACAAGAACCCCTTCTAACACACCATTTACAACACAACAATCCCTTCAATACAACATTTACAAAACAACAATCCCCTCAATACACCATTTAGAACACAACAATCTCTTCAATACACCATTTACAACACAAGAACCCCTTCTAACACACCATTTACAACACAACAATCACTTCAATACAATATGTACAAAACAACAATCCTCTCAATACACCATTTAGAACACAACAAGCTCTTCAATACACCATTTACAACACAAGAACCCCTTCTAACACACCATTTACAACACAACAATCCCTTCAATACAACATGTACAAAACAACAATCCTCTCAATACACCATTTTCAACACAAGAACCCCTTCTAACACATCATTTACAACACAACAATCCCTTCAATACAACATGTACAAAACAACAATCATCTCAATACACCATTTACAACACAAGAACCCCTTCTAACACACCATTTACAACACAACAATCCCTTCAATACAACATGTACAAAACAACAATCCTCTCAATACACCATTTACAACACAAGAACCCCTTCTAACACACCATTTACAACACAACAATCCCTTAAGTACAACATGTACAACACAAGAACCCCTTCTAACACACCATTTACAACACAAGAACCCCTTCTAACACACCATTTACAACACAAGAACCCCTTCTAACACACCATTTACAACACAAGAACCCCTTCTAAAATAACATTTTAGACTTTGACTTTTTACCAGCATTCAACACCATCATACCCAGACCTAGGATTATAAATCTTTCTTCCTTTATTGAAATTCTAAGCTTGGATTCTGTGTTTTTTTTAAAAAACGAATCGCCCACAAAATGTCAAGGTCAATGGCCAAATATCATTTAACTAGAGTAAAAAGTCTGATGGCAAGGTTGTGTTCTCCTCTCTCTTGATATGCCAATGTTGAGTGCCCACTGGACACCGTCCCAATCACTTGCTGATGATACCAACGTTATTGGTTTAATATCTGAAGGGGAAACTTTATACTGCTACTTCGTTGCGAATTTTATTTGTTGGTGTGATGAATTTTGTGTGTGTTTCAGGTGAATGAATCTAAAACCAAGGACATGAGAGTGGGAATAACCCAAATGCAGATCTTACAATAAAAATCCTAGTATATATAAAACCAGTAGAGATACAGAAGTAACTAAGTTTCACCATTAATATAACACCTGTAGAGATACAGAAGTAACTAGGTTTCACCATTAATGTAACACCAGTAGAGATACAGAAGTAACTAGGTTTCACCATTAATATAACACCAGTAGAGATACAGAAGTAACTAGGTTTCACCATTAATATAACACCAGTAGAGATACAGAAGTAACTAGGTTTCACCATTAATATAACACCAGTAGAGATACAGAAGTAACTAGGTTTCACCACTAATGTAACACTTGTAGAGATACAGAAGTAACTAGGTGTCACCATTAATGTAACACCAGTAGAGATACAGAAGTAACTAGGTTTCACCATTAATATAACACCAGTAGAGATACAGAAGTAACTAGGTTTCACCATTAATATAACACCAGTAGAGATACAGAAGTAACTAGGTTTCACCATTAATATAACACCAGTAGAGATACAGAAGTAACTAGGTTTCACCACTAATGTAACACTTGTAGAGATACAGAAGTAACTAGGTGTCACCATTAATGTAACACCAGTAGAGATACAGAAGTAACTAGGTTTCACCATTAATATAACACCAGTAGAGATACAGAAGTAACCAGGTTTCACCATTAATATAACACCAGTAGAGATACAGAAGTAACTATACAGGTTTCACCATTAATATAACTTAAATATAAGCTAAGGTTGCAGGGCCACGGCCCGATTCTATATAAAACAAGTAAATTTCATCATAAAAGAAATTACACAATGTCGGGGTTTACAAACTAAGAAATACTTTTGTTGTCTTGTGCTTAAATTGTTATAGTTAAATGGAGAAAAAAGAATCTTTATCCATGTACAGTACTGAAAATGAACATATGCAGTTTTAATGTTATCAAAACACATATTTATTTATTAGGATCAAAAATATTATCTTTTTTTAAAATACCTCTATTATCCTCTTATCTTATCTATCTTATCCTAGCTCATCTTATCGTATCTTATCTTCATATCTTATCTTATCTAATCTATCTTATTGAATCCATACAACTTCTAACACAGAACTTACCACGCACTTCCCCTCCATACAGACGGCTGTATTATCCTCATTGCATATGACGCCATCTTCCACAGACTCCTTGAAGCGTGCGTAGTAACCATGTCCTATAGATTTACAGGACAGCTCGCACGGGGATCCTTCTGTAAGTTGGTACAAACAATTTTATCGAAGGCATAGTGATCACACGGTTTAAACGTCATGCCAGTTTGAGATCCACGTCCTATAGGCATAATAAATTAGGCTTACTACATTTCGTTCTCTCCAACTTTTCACTTCACGCACATCTCAATATCTGCATCTGAAGTCAAAAGGTGGGGAGTAAATCTTTAAGATTGTCGTCTTAATTGTGTTCGATGGTAACTAAAGTAACTATTTTATTATATAAAAGCAGGGCCGTCGCTAACATTTGGAGGCCCTCTGCCATTTTTCTATTTGTGCCACATGCATTCAACGTTTTAAGTTCAATTCTTGCATATCACAACCTTGGGTCCCTTAAATATATGACCCCACCCTGCAACTGTAGGGGTTTCAGGACCCACGTGACGGTTCTGCATAAAACCCATTATATTTGTAATGATAGGAACAATGTAGCATTAAGTTATGTTGTGCACCATTTAAATGGGTCAACTCAGTGGGTCTTTATGTTGTTCAACATTTAAATGGGTCAACTTGGTGGGTCTTTATGTTGTTCACCATTTAAATGGGTCAACTTAGTGGGTCTTAATGTTGTTCACCATTTAAATGAGTCAACTTAGTGGGTCTTAACGTAAAAAAACAACTTTTTAAAAACGTTATTTTAGGAAATGTTTTACAAGCAAATTGTTACTGCAAACTATAATAATATATATGCTGAAATCCATTGTTAGCAGCCATGTTTTATGCAAACAATAAGATATTTATGCTGAAATCCATTGTTAGCAGCCCTGTTTCATGAAAACCATGTTGCCTAAAAAAGTAACATTTCGTAATGTCATGAAACGTTCTCCGGTTTTAGAAATGACAAACCCTATCTCCAGCTCTTCTGTGGCTATGATGTTGTTAATGAGAATGGCCAAAATGAATGCCAGGATGTTCTAGTAACAGATTTCCTCTATTACACGACAAAACCTCTTGTTGAGACGCAAACATAGGTATTCACTCTAGTTCGACCAAACTGGTGGGCTGGTATTGATTAGCTCTAAGAGGACATGACAACATCAGACTTATAGAGACGAGACATGAGCCTACCGTTGATGTACGACTCCCATCTGTACGTTTGTTGACCGTAGTGCACGTCATTATGTTTTGCGCATTCTTTGGTTCTGTAGTCTGCGTGGCCGTCTGGGCAGTTCTAGAACGAGTTGTATTAGTAGAGCGAGAAAATGTCAAGTAAAGCTGTATTTAGAGACACCCCCACCCCTTCCTTTAGATCTCTCGCTCCACCCCAACCAACATGAACTTAAAGAAAACACTGTTGAAATTTGAGTAAAAGGCAAATCACACTTTTTCGCCAGCTTTGTAATAGGGCCCACCCCCTCCAGCCTGAAGACTTACAGGGCCCACTCCGAACAGCCTGAATGCTTATAGGGCCCACTCCGAACAGCCTGAAGACTTATAGAGCCCACTCCGAACAGCCTGAAAACTTATTAACTTCACTAATGAGCTGAGCCAATATACAGATTTCTTAACATCGAGGTTTTTGTGATTTTACGAATTTCATACTTTGTTTATTCATGCAGTTGAAAGAAGAGTGCTGAAATATAAACATTTAAGAAAACAATTTATAGCTTTTCTTTCATTCGAGGACCCCATGATTAAAATCTAAAATTAAAGTATCCTTCCATTTAGATCACCGACTTGAAATTGTAAGCCCGGAGGTGACACTTCTTAGATTACAATTATAGCTTGAAATGTGCAGCCAGACCATGATGGGAACTTGAAATGTGCAGCCAGACCATGATGGGAACTTGAAATGTGCAGCCAGACCATGATGGGAACTTGAAATGTGCAGCCAGACCATGATGGGAACTTGAAATGTGTAGCCAGACCATGATGGGTACTAAATGTCAGCTATGCAGAATTAGCAAAACTTAAAAGAACTATTTGCTAAGAGCTTCACAAATATCTGGAACGTCATTCTGCCAAGCGTAAAGGACTGCCCAAGAGTAATAAAACTATACTTAGTGATTGGTTTACATTACAACTCTGGGTGTTGAGCCTCTACATTTAAACACCATTATGCTTTAACTACATTTGAGAGGAAATAATTTCAGAAATAAATCGTGATTTTAAAAAGTTTTTGTCACCTTTACGTTACAGATGGTATACTGTTTGGATGATCCCTGGCACACAGGCTCGCCATCTTGTCTGCCAGATGAAAAAAAAACACACACGGATGTTTACATTTATATTGTAAAACTTTCTAAACTCTGTCTTAAAATAGAAATACAAACCTATTCACACACAAAAAAATTGATCAATCTAAAATAAATAAATAATAATTTTAAAAAATGCACACAGTCTGATTTAGGATATAATCGTTTCACAAAGCAAAGGATTAATATCACGATGTGTAAAGGATAAATGTCATTATGGAGAGGTTTTTTTTGGCAGATCCTTGGGTTGGGAACTGATCCACGTTGGGTGGTAAGATAATCAATCAAATCTTAAAATGGGGCCAGGTCAGTTGGAAATAAAAAAAAATCACACTTATATTAAGTGATGGCATGAACAGTAAACATAATCCTTTTCAATTAATCCGTTTTGGTAAAAGGAATGTAAATATCCGTTCTATATATTTTCTGCCCACTTCTGCCTCTCTAATCCATCTTTATCCATTATTCTCCCCCTTATAACTATGGAAATCTAACTCTCTTTTCCGATATGTTTAGACTTAGTAATCAATATTTTTTTATTTCATAACCCAATTACTTTCTTAGCAGATTCAAGTTAAAAAAAAAAATGAATCAACCTGGTTTTATAAGGAGGCGTACATTAATTCCGTGAACAACTTTTACCCAATTTTTGACCCCCCCCCCCCCCCGTCAACAACTGTCAAACTTTCAATTACCCCAACGCTACCCCCTAAGTAATTACGTCAACATTTTATACCCCCCCCCCAACACAAAAAAAAAAAAAAGAAATATAATATAAATAAATATCTAAATACATTTTACTTTGTGCTGATTTCTTTAAATGACACATACAATTAGAGGGAACACATTTTATTACATCTTTAGCTTGTTAATTAACAAGCTAAACAGTTTTGACACTTAAATTGTATAATGCAGAATCAACTCAAAAGGTTGTTAAAGGCTAAATAGCATTGCTTGTGAGAGCATAAATATGATTATTGTCAGAACAGCTGACAATGGTAGCATAGTTTCTAGCAGATATCAACTTCCCATGATGAAGCCAGGTGTTGCTCTATCGTAACAATGGGCATAGTAGCTGATTTATCATTTTCATCTTGTGGAACTGATATACCAGACAAGTCAACATCATCATCATCTAATCATTCAGCACTTAAAATAGAAGCATTGTCAGTGTGAGCAATAATTGCCATAAGCTCTCTTTGTCTCCTTGCAGCTACTCGCATTGGTCGAATCCTTTTTTTGTTGAGGAGCAGGTGATAATTTCTTATGCTCAAGAGGGCGTTGTCGGTGCTACTGAGCATGCTTTTTCAACATGACTTGTGATGCAAAATAGAAGACACAGATTTTGCAAATCCGTTCAAGCATCGATGTTATTATTGCTATTCACCCACTTTCCCTTAATTCTCAAAATATCGTATTCCTACGCTATCAATATCATTTATCTTGACTGCACATTACACTTGAACCTTTTCCTTATTCCAAATCTGCAACATGATCGCAAATATACCGGCTTAGTCATTCACGACAAACAGAATCTACAGGTGAAGAGAGGCCACCTTATGACTTCTTTTGGACTAACAAAGTGTGCTAACATTCTGACCAGCCATCTGCAGTGCACAGACAGACACACATTAAATATATCTTATATTGTTAAAAGCCTAAAAATTATATGACCATTTACATTCATTAATTTTTAAAAAAATGTAATAAACAGTCAATTTTTCAGATTAAAATTTTGATAGATAAAACATGATTGTTAACGTCAAATAAACTACCTTCCCCCTCCCCCTTGTCAACAATTGTGACCCCCCCCCCAATTGTGTTGATATAATTAATGTAATGGACGCCCCCAAGACTAAACCCCACTTTGTATAAATTCATAAGAAATTATTTCAAGCTCCATTTTTAGCCAGTTAACAATTAACAAAGAAAATAAATAAATAAAGCAACAATTTTTGTGTGAACAGATGATCAAATAAAAAAAAAAAGTCACAGTTCTCAAATTAAAAGAAGTGAATAGTCTTTTTTTTTTTTTAAATATTTCTTTCTTAGCCGAAATGGCGCATTAATTTCTGAAACAAATCAGGAGGAGATCACTTGCCGTCCGCGTATATACCATTTATTACTATATAAAGTATTTCGCCAATCACTAGGTGGAATCCTTTCTTTCATATGTCCATGATAGCTAGTAGACTAGCAACAATCATATACTCTTCCTCAACAATGGGACTCTAAAGCAAATCTTAATTTCATCTATCAAATGACTAATACTTTTGATCAAAGTCCACGCAAACAGCTGACAGAACATAAAAGCTTTCATTAATTCTCCCAGAATACCCGAAAATAACTGTATAAAATTTGTTTATTAAAGGTAAATAAAATGTCCGACTTTTCAGATAAAATTGTAGGAAGAAGGGATCAAACGTAGCCTCCAACCGCCAGAAATAAAGTAATAGAATTAGTTTACAAACTCCTCCCCTTTTTAACCGTGCCCTCTCTTTTCCCCTTAATGTAGTCTGTCTGCATTTTTCTGCCTTAAATAACACTCGGCGTCTGGAGAGAAAAAAATAGAGTGATAAAGACGGATAAACAATGGAGGCTTCTAAATCAGGAAATGCTGAAAAATCTGGCAATGCCTTAGTATTATTATTTTTTTTCTTAAAACGGAAGGTCAAGTTGGCCTGTGTAGGCTAAATTAATTAAGCTCATGTTTTTTTTTTGAAGATAATGCAACCTCTTAGTTATTTCTTAATGATATAATTCCTTTTCTGTTGTTCCTGAAACCATCTTTATTTCGAAAAAGGATATAGTATTTGAAACTTTAAAAATAAGTCTTTATAAAGACTATCTGCTATCATATTCAGTTTACACGTAATAATTATTATATCATATAAAGTTTATCTATAAATATACAGTAGCATAACTAGATTTTGTGTTACGCAATGCGGTCCTTAAGTTTTCCCGCTCCTGCCAACTGAAAGAAACAAAATTATAGAGCTGCGAAGGAAATAAACTTCACTCAGCGGTGAATTGAAAAAAAAAAGTATTCTTTTTTCATGTTGGGGGTCCCGTGGCGAATATTAAGTCAATATTGTTTGTGGATGTGTTTGTGCTTTTTGGGTTCCTACATTGATTGATGGATCCGGTCCAAACTTAAGTACCCTCCGTTATTTGAATTGTAAGTTTGCTGGGGTTTGAACACAGAAATGATCTACGCCTTTCCTAGCCAATACCCCAAGCAGTTTCAATTAAAACTATCTATTCTGTGTTAAGAGTAACAAAGTAACATTGTCCAATAACAGTGACACGTCAGACATTCACGAACCAATGTTGATCTAACGGCTTCTGAACATACTTATTATGATAGAGGTTTTCACGAGGCTCTCTTTTCCAATATGAATGAAAATGGCATTTTGTAACCTAGGACCACATCACAATGTTAACAAGGACAGCTAAAGCACTAACATTTTTGTAACCTAGGACCACATCACAATGTTAACAAGGACAGCTAAAGCACTAACATTTTTGTAACCTAGGACCACATCACAATGTTAACAAGGACAGCTACAGCTCTAGCATTTTTGTAACCTAGGACCACATCACAATGTTAACAAGGACAGGTACATCTCTAGCATTTTTGAGCCGATCCAAGAATTTCAAACATATCAATAGTTATTAAAATGGGTTCAGCTCTGAAATGTTAATGTACAATTTAGATTAGATTTAGATTCTTTTTTAAAAGTTTGTTTTAATGTGAAATAAAAACCCATCAGGGCCAGGGGGCCTAATTTAAATGATAAATGTCAATGTTATCACTCTGGCAGCTTTTCACAATGTTGAAGTGTAGAGAGAGAGAGAGAGAGAATACTTATTTGAACAAAGTTTATAATAATCTAGAAAGTTAAAAAAAAACACGTTCTTAAAGTTTATAAAAATTTCGAGATGACTTGATGCCTTACTAAAACATTATGACAATCTATGTTTTATTCTGTATCTGGACATTTATGTGAAATGTCTCGAATTCCAGAACGAAGGTTTTAAAAAAGATTTCTGGAAATTTCGAAGTCTTTTCATGGCGTTCTAGAAGAATATTATTAAAATGTCCATATAATGGTCAAGGAAATTACACGAGATTATAGATTCTAGAAGATTACGGAAATTCTAGAAGATTACGGAAAAAATGAAATGTTTCTACATGACTTTGTCTATATTGGACATTTCTCTAGAAGTTGTAGAACTATAGTCAGTAGTGTCAGTGTAGTCAGTATAATCATTATATTCAGAGTAGTCAGTATATTCATTATAGTAAATATAGTCGGTGTAATCATTATATTCAGTATAGTCAGTATAGTCTGTATAGTCAGTATAATCAGTATATTCAATATAATCAGTATAGTCAGTATAGTAATTATAGCCATTCATCATCATCATGTCCCGTAGTCCTTCGACCGTTGGGGCGCCACAGATGACATGTACACTATTCTTCTCCACTCCTCTCGGTCTTCTGCCTTACGCATAGCATCGCCCAGTTTTAATCCCGTCCATTCTTTGATATTATCTTCTAATCTTTTTCTTTGTCTTCCTCTTCTTCTTCCTCCTCTAGTAGTGCCCTGCAAGATCTCTTTGGCGAGCCCTTGTTTTCTGGTCACGTGGTAATACCACTCAAGTTTGCGCTTTTTAACAGACGTCAGGAGGTCATCATATTGCCCAATTATAGCCATTATATTCAGTATAATCGTTATAATCGTTATAGTCAGTATAGTCAGTATAGTTAGTATAGCTGAAGGTTCTCAAAGTTTCTAGACATTCTCAAGTGCTACACGAGGTAAGGGAAAGTTTTTGGTGTTCTCCTAGGGTTTCATCCTTTATCTTGGTAGGTCTGGAATGAAACCGAAAGGTCAAAATGGTTCAACAAGTTATTTTATACATTACTAGGTCATTTCATGCTCGGTGGGCCAGGGCCCCATTGATGTGAAGGAAAACTTTGCGGGCTTACTGCGCTTGGGTCATTAATCATATACGCCAGATTGACTGCGGAGATTAGACGTAAACCGCCCAACTAAAGCTTAACTTACCTTTGCTGAGCGTGACATCGGCGTATCCTGTAAGCCATTCCATAACCGCAGGTGTGCGAACACACTGACCAGCCCGTCCAAGGGCCCCAATCAAGTGTTCTTTTAGTGGTAGCCTGGTAACAACATAAAATAAAATAATTAAGCCATAAATTAATTCTATTGCATATTTTTTGTTCTTGTGATAACATTTTTACTACATTTTTGCCATATGAAGCATTATAATGTGTTTTCCTATGCTTTCCTTACAAGTCTATGGAGGAACTTTTAGATCTAAAAAAAGGGGAGGTCATTATGACAACATACATTCATTTAGCTCTTTCGGTCAATTTCAAAGGATGAAGACCAGAACTAATCAGGGTTTTGTGGCACAAAGCATGAAGGACAGAACTAATCGGGGTTGTGCGGAACAAAGCATGAAGGACATAAATAATCGGGGTTGTGCGGAACAAAGCACGAAGGACAGAACTAATCAGGGTTTTTTGGCACAAAGTATGAAGGACAGAACTAATCAGGGTTGTGCGGCACAAAGCATGAAGGACATAACTAATCAGGGTTGTGTGGCACCAAGCATGAAGGACAGAACTAATCAGGGTTGTTTGGCACAAAGTATGAAGGACAGAACTAATCAGGGTTGTGCGGCACAAAGCATGAAGGACAGAACTAATCAGGGTTGTGTGGCACCAAGCATGAAGGACAGAACTAATCAGGGTTGTGTGTCACCAAGCATGAAGGACAGAACTAATCAGGGTTGTGCTGCACAAAAAGCATGAAGGACAGACTCACTAATGGTAGGGGATTTAGCATTTTAAAGTGGTTTAGGCGCATCTCTTTCCCACTGTTATAGTTTATGTTAGTTCCAAATATTCACGAAAACGTCAGCTTTGCACACCAATCACCCCTTAAACAATATGTAAAAAAAAATAACCATACAGCAATCCAACATTGTGACTGGACCAAGTCTAGACTTATTAAATATTATCAGAGCTTCGAAATACCAACAAGTAATTAAACGACGAAGCAGAGAAAAAAGGGGGGGGGGAGGCAGCGGAGTAACTAGGGTTAGTGCCGCCTGGAGCGGAAAAATCTATTTTGCCCCCCCCCACCCCCTTCCTTTTTTTTCCTCACCCTCTTCATACGCCACTGTGGAAAGGGAATGCACTTGTGCTCCATCAAACATAATCTCACATAATCAAACGATAGCGTCTATTTCTAAAAGACGTTTTCAGCTTGGTTTGGGGGGGGGGGGGGTCGTGCACATATTACATAACGTGAAGGGGTAAGTGGGTGGTTCATCATTCTGTTTATTATGTTAAATTGGACGAGAGCAATGTTATAGAGCAATTATTTTTGTTTGTAGAATTTAAAAATTAAATCACATTCTTGCAAATGTTTTTTTTCTTCAAATTTATGAAATTAAGATAGATGATTGAAAACTAAACTCTAATTTTTCTTATAACAAGAAGCAACATTTTTTTAAACCAAATTGCTACTGGCTTTTTGCTTGAACTCTGATAGTTTCGGTTTTTGGACATCATTCGGCTTTATTTGGGTGGGTGGGGGATTTTATTGGGGGGGGGGGGGTTCTAGAAATGAGCAAATCTTAAAAAAGAGGGGGTGTAAATGAAAATGTTAAAAAACATTACAAGATTTTTTTGTTGAAAAAAACAAAAAAGGTTGGGGGGGGGGGGGGTGGGTGTGTAAAATGTCATATTTTTGTGTTGTATATTTTGTGCACGTCCCATAGATAAAGTCAATGTCTATGTTTAATGTTTAGGACAACTCTCCGTCATACAGACTAAATACTGCCATTTTATCTCCAAGTATTGGTGGGTGACAGTAGAGGAAACACACGAGATTGCAGGCGTACTTCAGTATTGGTGTGGACACAAACTTATTCAGAGGCGGCACGTCCGCTTACGATGACACGAGATGTACCGAGTGTTGACAAACAGCAGAGTGGAGGGAGATAAGCCGGTATAAATAATTTATCAAACAAAATAAGATGGTTTGGCCAATAATGATCTCCCCCTTGCACTCACAATTTGTCAGGTAGGCTAGTTATTTGAGTGATCGTTTTAAGTGGGGAAAGTGGAGATAAGAAGGATCGCTCCATTTGAGGTTAAACGAAGGCTTGAAGAGTTACGTTGATAAAATAGTGAAGCAGTTTCTTGTGAATCGAAGGCAGGATTCAAGTACTTTAAAATACATTTTTACATACAATTAAAGGGGCTTGTCTGGTAATAAAATAGTAAGCCACTTCTATGTTTAAAAAAGGGTTTATAAAACAAAAAACCAACAAAAAAAAAACAACAAACAAACAAACCTTTCGTTTCATAATCATATTCAGTGCGAAAATACTTCTATAAAGGCCTTTCTTACTTTCTTTACAAAAAGGCCATTTTACAATTATAAAAATCTTAAAATTTAAATTTAAAAAAAATGTTATTTTAAAAGCAAAATTTTAATTAATAATAAAAGTTGTTTACTTTTTCTGGATTACAAGGTTATTATATTATATTTATTAATAATAAGATGTTCAAATGATATAAATTTCTTGTTGTATTAGAAAATAAAGCACTTTTCTTTGTGTCCACCAAAACAGCTGTTGAACGCCGAATAAGATAATATGACGTCAACTGCATTCTTTGTACTATGATGTGATGCAATAGCGATTGGATGCATTGTTAGTTCATGACTTCAATACCCTTTATTTTATGTCAAGGATATTTCCCGCTCAGCTTTTAACACGACAATATGATACGTGTAATTTGTTTTCTGAAAACTATACTAAATAACGACACGTGTGAAGAGAAAGTTGAAGGCTGTGTAAGACACATGACGACATGTGTGAGGAGAAAGTTGAAGGCTGTGTAAGACACATGACAACACGTGTGAAGAGAAAGTTGAAGGGTGTGTAAGAGACATGACGACACGTGTGAAGAGAAAGTTGAAGGCTGTGTAAGACACATGACAACACGTGTGAAGAGAAATTTGAAGGGTGTCTAAGAGACATGAAAACATGTGTGAAGAGAAAGTTAAAGGGTGTCTAAGAGACATGATAATATGTGTGAAGAGAAACAATATGTGTGAAGAGAAAGTTGAAGGCTGTGTAAGAGATATGACGACACGTGTGAAGAGAAAGTTGAAGGCTGTGTAAGAAAGTTATCCACAAAATGTTACCGTCCCAAACTGTAAGTCGGTCGTAAAACATGGACTTATATAATACTTATATTATACTAGCATGCAAGGCTTGAGGTTTCTTCTACGCAGCTACTCAAAGCCAGACTTTAAAAGATCGTCATGAAAGATCAACACCTCTTTGTTGGCCACCCATGACTTAAGACACAACAATGGCCACCCATGTCTTAAGACACAACAATGGCTACCCGTGACTTAAGACACAACAATGGCCACCCATGTCTTAAGACACAACAATGGCCACCCATGTCTTAAGACACAACAATGGCCACCCATGTCTTAAGACACAACAATGGCCACCCATGTCTTAAGACACAACAATGGCCACCCATGTCTTAAGACACAACAATGGCCACCCATGTCTTAAGACACAACAATGGCCACCCATGTCTTAAGACACAACAATGGCCACCCATGTCTTAAGACACAACAATGGCCACCCATGTCTTAAGACACAACAATGGCCACCCATGTCTTAAGACACAACAATGGCCACCCATGTCTTAAGACACAACAATGGCCACCCATGTCTTAAGACACAACAATGGCCACCCATGTCTTAAGACACAACAATGGCCACCCATGACTTAAGACACAACAATGGCCACCCATGTCTTAAGACACAACAATGGCCACCCATGTCTTAAGACACAACAATGGCCACCCATGACTTAAGACACAACAATGGCCACCCATGACTTAAGACACAAAAGTTGTGTTTTTAAAAAGAAAATATCCCTGCCTCAAGACTTCTGAGCCCTGTAGAAGATGTCTATCTTTATGGAAGACGTCCAGGAGAAAGCAAGAACATGTTCTTTATTGCTCGGTCCAGAACACGGCAACCATTCATTCTTCAACCGTTGAATGCTTGGAAATTCCCACAAACCTGGGCTAAATGGCTAATGGGTTTATTCTTCTTTCAATAAAACTATTTTCCAATTCGGAAGCCTGTGATCCCTGTTGCTATTTTGGGAATCAGGTGATAGCAGCAGTAACGTGGCTCCCCCTCGCCCCCCACACCCGGGGCCGTGGTGCCAATTTATGTGAGCCAACTTATAACACTCTTTTGTTAAGTGGGACATCAGGAACTGAGGCATATTGTAAACGCGATTCTTCCCAGACAAAATTCAATCCCAAAGTTTTTTTTTAAAATGAATAAAAGAACGAGAGAAGAAAACTTAATTTTTCGAAAAATTATTATTTAAACATAATAATTAAAACATAATAATTAAAACATAATAATTAAAAATAATAATAAAAACAGATCTCGCAATATTAGAGTGGATATTTTTGTTTAAACACAGAGCATTCGTCATTCCCCTTCCTAATCCTTAACCATTATACAAAAGCCTTTTTTTAAAAATTAGGTAATATGTATTCACTTCTCAACTGGAAGTTGCTGGGAAGGTCGAGTGTGTTACACAAAGATGTAGTTCTCTTCATTATCGCAATGCAGTTTTGATTAGTGCGAAAGAGGCAAGCCAATACCTGAATTTTGCCTGTCAGGTTTTGAGCACAAATAAAGAGTTTACAGTTCAAAATCTTTAAACAAAAAATAGATTAATTTATTGTATTTAATAGTGATGGGACGATTAATCGGAATCGTATCGGAATAATCGGAATATCGGGATTTTTCCAAAGCATCGGGAATCGGTATCGGAGCTGAATAATTCAGACCCGATTCCGATACCAAAACGATTCTTAACTGAATGAAGTTTTTCTCATTAAAATGGAATTATTTATATTATTTTGAACTCAATACTACATCTTTGTATTATTAAAATGGAATTATTGATAGATGTGTTTATATAAAACCTTTCCAATACATTGTTATCTAGCATATTGTAAAGCTTCAATAGCAAGTTAATAAACTTTTCTAATCAATTCTCAACTTTTATATTAATTAAATATGTTAATATCTGGGCACAGTAATACATATATGTAATAATGGCCAGGAATCAGAATCGGAATCGTATCGGGAATCGTATCGGGAATCGGGATAATTGGGTAGAATCGGAATCGTATCGGAATCGTTAAAAATGTTGGTATCGTCCCATCACTAGTATTTAATGCTTGACTTTTGGAAGGTTCCACGTCATCACGTATGATTGAGATTTCTACGTCTTGGTATTTTGATAAGAATTAATGTTTGTTTGATGGAGATGAACTCCAGTTGAACTTGAGGATATAAAGAGAAATTTGTTACATTATTGGAACAGCATCAACTCTACACACCCTGATTTTCTCGATTTTTACGTGAATTTTTGTTTTAAGCTGCGCTTTACCTGATGATAGATGTTTTTATTAAAATCCCCTCGGGACATTTATTTCAAATCAGTTCCAAACAAACCACCG
This sequence comes from Omphiscola glabra, assembly GCA_964017045.1. NCBI lineage: Eukaryota > Metazoa > Mollusca > Gastropoda > Lymnaeidae > Omphiscola > Omphiscola glabra. Next base: position 13,337,725 of record OZ024794.1, on the reverse strand, counting down.
CTGAATGCTGACGATTTCTATTTTTAGAAATTCTAATCTCTCGGAACGAGATCTCGGCAGACGGCTCATGAGAGGTTGATATAAAGAATGCATCTGTGTCAGAAATGCCAGCTACGTCGTTTAGAGAATTATATTTGCCTATTTCCTTCTATCAGTGGAGAGGGAGGACGCCAAGAACGCCAATTAATTCGACGCCCCGGAACTCGGCGCTAGCGTTCAGTTATCTGAAGTTGGATAAAACGGCACGTCTACGCGAAATAGAGAACAACCGGGGTTTTCAGGTATACAGGTCCTGGAAGGTCGTGAACTTGGTCAATCATATCCAATATCTTGCACTAAGCCGCAGGTAAATGCAGAGACGGTTTTAGTGGTAGGGATGAACGCAATCTATCTGTCACTTGTTTTAGTGGTAAGGATGAACGCAAACTATCTGTCACTTGTTTTAGTGGTGAGGAAGAACATAATCTATCTGTCACTTGTTTTAGTGGTAGGGATGAAGATAATCTATCTGTCACTTGTTTAAGTGGTAGGGATGAACAGAATCTATCTGTCACTTGTTTTAGTGGTGAGTAAGAACATAATGTATCTTTCACTTGTTTTAATGGTGAGGATGAACATAATCTATCTGTCACTTGTTTTAGTGGTAGGGATGAACATAATCTGTCACTTGTTTAGTGGTAGGGATGAACATAAGATATCTGTCACTTATTTTTAAAAAAAAACGAACTGTTGTAAACATTTTTGTAGCATGGGTGACCTCCCCCCCCCCCCCCATCCACCACTCCGGCCTCCCTAGTCATCTCATGGTGTTTCCATGAAATATTAGATACCGTGCACATATTATACAATGTGAAGGGGTCAAGGGTGGGTTATCCTTTTGTTTTGTTGTGTTATGTGGGATGGGGTGGTAGAGACCAAAGTTATGTAATGATTCTTTTTGCTTGTTGATTTTTAAAAAATTGATTCTTTTTTTTTTTAGCCAAATTTCTGATTTTCAAATTTGTAAACTTGGCATAGATTATTAAAAACTAAAATATATTTTTTTGCTTACAATAATTAGAATATTTTTATTTAACAAAATAATTTCAAGACTTTTCGCTTGAAATTGGTTAGTTTTGCCTTGTCTATTTCTCTTTATTCTGCTTTTTGTCTGGCAAACATTTTGTGAACAGTAACAGTTGTTTAATAAAAATGAAAACAATAAATGAAATTGGGTGGTCAAAATAGTTAATAAACAGGGGGTAGGGGTTTGTTAGAAATGTTATATAATATTATTAGGGGGGTCGGGCAATGGAAATGTTATAACATTAGGGGGGGTCGGGCAATGGAAATGTTATAACATTAGGGGGGTCGGGCAGTGGAAATGTTATAACATTAGGGGGGTCGGGCAATGGAAATGTTATAACATTAGGGGGGGGTCGGGCAATGGAAATGTTATAACATTAGGGGGGTCGGGCATTTTATAACAATATGTACACGACACATTATGGTGATGCTGTGTCCTCTCCTTTTAGATTAGCCTCTGGACAGGTAGTGCACTCAATGGCCAGGATCACGTGATCCAATTCACTGGACAGGTAGTGCACTCAATGGCCAGGATCACGTGATCCAATTCCCTGGACAGGCAGTGCACTCAACGGCCAGGATCACGTGATCCAATTCACTGGACAGGCAGTGCACTCAACGGCCAGGATCACGTGATCCAATTCACTGGACAGACAGTGCACTCAACGGCCAGGATCACGTGATCCAATTCACTGGACAGGCAGTGCACTCAACGGCCAGGATCACGTGATCCAATTCACTGGACAGGTAGTGCACTCAACGGCCAGGATCACGGGATCCAATTCACTGGACAGGTAGTGCACTCAACGGCCAGGATCACGTGATCCAATTCACTGGACAGGTAGTGCACTCAACGGCCAGGATCACGTGAACCAATTCACTGGACAGGTAGTGCACTCAACGGCCAGGATCACGTGATCCAATTCACTGGACAGGTAGTGCACTCAACGGCCAGGATCACGTGATCCAATTCACTGGACAGGCAGTGCACTCAACAGCCAGGATCACGTGATCCAATACACTGGACAGGTAGTGCACTCAACGGCCAGGATCACGTGAACCAATTCACTGGACAGGTAGTGCACTCAACGGCCAGGATCACGTGATCCAATTCACTGGACAGGTAGTGCACTCAACGGCCAGGATCACGTGATCCAATTCACTGGACAGGCAGTGCACTCAACAGCCAGGATCACGTGATCCAATACACTGGACAGGCAGTGCACTCAACGACCAGGATCACGTGATCCAATTCACTGGACAGGAAGTGCACTCAACGGCCAGGATCACGTGATCCAATACACTGGACAGGCAGTGCACTCAACGACCAGGATCACGTGATCCAATTCACTGGACAGGAAGTGCACTCAACGGCCAGGATCACGTGATCCAATTCACGAAACGTGCCAGTCAATGACAGAGATTAAGATTCTCAAACATTGAGTGGAGAGGGTTGGAGGTAGGATGAGATATTTATATTAAGTCAACTTTGCTTGCCTAGGGAATGAGTGGAATGATACAATAGTGGTGGGGGTCGGAATGGTATGCATGTCGGGAGTGGAAGGTGGATGGTTTTCGTGCAGGTATGAGGCGGGTGAAATAGCTCTCCACCGGCGGTTGTTATACAATCCCTTTAGTGTGGGATGAGATTTCACCACTCGTGCACTGGGCGGGTAATGGAGTAATTACGTCATAACGCGGGGTTACAGTGTTGGAGAAGAAGGGAAGCTACTTTCAGTTAAGGGAGATTATTGTTGTGCCCACTTTTAACAAGCTCCACGTATACAACTAAGATCTGTTTGCGTGAAAGAATTCTCTGTTACGACGCTCAGCCAAGGCGGAGAGAATGCTCACCGGGTCAACGACGTGTAACGGCAGGCAACCCATTACTGTAGTGTTACTCGCCAGCGTTTACCTAGAAGTTGCATCGCATTAAGACAGCCCTGATATTCGGTGATATCGGGGACTTGAACAAAAGCGTAAAAAATGTACGGGATTTCAGAGAGTAAAATGTGTGATGTCAGACACAAAACGGTGCTAAACACGATGACGGAAGACTCAGACCAAGATGACGGAAGACTCAGACCACGATGACGGAAGACTCAGACCACGATGACGGAAGACTCAGACCACGATGACGGAAGACTCAGACCAGGATGACGGAAGACTCAGACCACGATGACGGAAGACACAGACCACGATAACGGAAGACTCAGACCACGATAACGGAAGACTCAGACCACGATAACGCAAGACTCGGACCACGATGACGGAAGACTCGGACACATGTGATGTAAAATACTCACTGATCTTAGTCACAGGTACCTAGTGATATGAGGCAAATACTTAATGCAATTATTTAAGTAACGTGAGACAATTGCATAACATAAGAATTGAACTCACATTGAATCAGATAGCAAGAGTTTTTTCTGTGGATTATTGTCATTGCAGACCCAAGCAAAGAAACACATCATGTTTAATGAGAGAAATATTTCTCTTTCACTTTTAGCAGTAATACTTTAAATTTGTCGGTCTTTCAAGGCTGTGTTCCTTTTTCAAAATGTCTCTGACAAATGTCAGTAGATCAAGTATCGTGTCATGCCTATGACAAATGTCAGTAGATCAAGTATCGTGTCATGCCTCAGACAAATGTCAGTAGATCAAGTATCGTGTCATGCCTATGACAAATGTCAGTAGATCAAGTATTGTGTCATGCCTCAGACAAATGTCAGTAGATCAAGTATCGTGTCATGCCTCAGACAAATGTCAGTAGATCATGTATTGTGTCATGCCTCAGACAAATGTCAGTAGATCAAGTATTGTGTCATGCCTCAGACAAATGTCAGTAGATCAAGTATTGTGTCATGCCTCAGACAAATGTCACTAGATCAAGTATCGTGCCATGCCTCAGACAAATGTCAGTAGATCAAGTATCGTGTCATGCCTCTGACAAATGTCAGTAAATCAAGTATCGTGTCATGCCTCAGACAAATGTCAGTAAATCAAGCATTGTGTCATTTAAAGCCAGTTATTTCGAAGTAGCCCTTTTTAAACAGGTCAGCATAATTCCAAATAATGTCCAGCATTATTTGAAGTGCATCGTTATTTTTGTATCAATGTTTTCACAAAGATTCTGAGTTGAAACATTTATAGAAGTGGAATCATAAATTGTATTTACTGTATATTTTAAAATATATTTGTACAGCTTTAAACGAACATCGCCACGTTCTATGTTAGCTGTAGGACAAATTGTGTTCATTCACTTGTTAGTGGGGTGAGCAGAAACTCTCAAATCCAGCTGCGACAAATCGTCTGATCTTAGTAACGGGAGGCATTATTAAAGCAAGCACACCCGTCTCTGTCTTAAATTCATGTCATCTGTGGCGCCCCAACGGTCCAAGGACTAAGGGACATGATGATGATGATGATGATGAAGTACACTATTCCTCTGTTCTTCGCTCCACGCAAGTCATTTGTCGTCTCGCGTTGTGTCGTAAATCGCGGCAAATTAAGGGGAGACCAACAATCCGACAGATTTAAACATGGAGTTAATTCCCCATTAAACGCTATTTCCATTTGCTGGATTACGGATGCTTGTGCTGTCATTTAGACAACAATTCAAAAAGACATAAAATGATATTTAATCTGTTCAATGGGATTTAAAGGGTTAATTCCGATCTTGAACAGGAATTAATGCATGGATAGACATGTCATTATAATGCATGCTACTGCAGACTTATGGCCCCTTGGGCGCCCTTTATCGCGACATAAAAAAAATGAGACGACAAATAGAAAGTAATGAGGTCAAACAGAAAGTAATGGGGTCAAACAGAAATTGACGGGGACTAACGGAAAGTGATGGGGTCTAACAGAAAGTAATGGGGTCTAACAGTAAATGATGGGGTTTAACAGAAAGTGATGGGGTCTAACAGTAAGTGATGGGGTCTAACAAAAGGTGATATTCTTACACCCCTTTGTCGTGTTACCGTGTAATATTGTCTTGTAGCGCTCGTCATTCGTTCCATGAGATCAGAGTTGTTACAGTCATACGACTTCAGAGTTGTTACAGTCGTATGATTTCAGAGTTGTTACAGCCATAGGACTGTAACAACTCTGATATTATAGGACTGTAACAACTCTGAAGTTTTGAGGACATTTATTTATTTATACGTTTTAGTACATTTTTGGAAAAGCGTGCATAAGGAAACGCTATAGTGAAATTTGATGTCTATATCACTTTCCGTTCCTGAGATATTCTCAGAGTTTACTACAGGGTCAGTGGGGGGTCATTTAAGACCTAATGATCACAAAGGTTTGTAATGTTATTGAGGTGGGAAAGTGTACAAAGTTTCATCCCAATTTGAGATCAGGATGGGGGTCAAAATTGAAATGCAAGATTTGACCACACACAAACAAGTGGACAGAGCAACCTAAGAAAGAGCTTTAAACAACTTCCTTTTTCTGTATGTCATCTAAACTTCCTTTTTTTGTATGTCATGTAAAACCTTCCTATTTCTGTATGTCATGTAAAACCTTCCTATTTCTGTATGTCATGTAAAACCTTCCTATTTCTGTATGTCATGTAAAACCTTCCTATTTCTGGATGTCATGTAAAACCTTCCTATTTCTGTATGTCATGTAAAACCTTCCTATTTCTTTATGTCATGTAAAACCTTCCTATTTCTGGATGTCATGTAAAACCTTCCTATTTCTGTATGTCATGTAAAACCTTCCTATTTCTGGATGTCATGTAAAACCTTCCTATTTCTGGATGTCATCCAAAAAGTTTCTATATGTCAAGAGTCTAGTACTGCAGCACAGCTTTCCTGAGAGTCTAGTACTTCAGCACAGCCATACTGGTTCCTGCTATCAACGACCGGAGGAAGTAATTGTCTAATTTCGATCATAAGATCGATATCGTTATCTGCCGATAATCGAACAGCCACTACAGTCGACGGGACAATAGGTTATATGTGGCTCTGTAATCGAGTCTCAGTCAGCTTTACGACACTGTGACGTGTTACAAGCCAGTCTGGCACGAGGCTGTCAGACGGGGCCAGAGAGAATCCGCTTGTCGGTTGGGATTACAATCGTGTTCCTAGGAAATTGGGAGGTTGCCAGGAATGGATTGCTGTAAAGACCCGTCAGTTTGGAACACTGGTGAGAACTGGTTCATGTCTGGGAGGGGTCACATGTGGGAGGGGTTACATGTGGGGGGGGGGGGTTCATATGGGAGGGGTTACATGTGGGAGGGGTTTCATATGGGAGGGTTTTTATCTGGGAGGGCTTACATATGGGAAGGGTTACATCTGGGAGGGTTTACATCTGGGATGGACTACATCAAAATGTTAATCAGTTGGACGAAATTCCAAGAGCTGCTAACCGGAATACTGAATATTACAATTTAAAGAGGAACTAGCTCTAAATGGACGCGAATAACAAGGTCACGTTTTCCCCATTTTGTCTACTCTCATGTCAATGACGTATCTTTTCAATCAACTGTACATATTGGTAAATTTTTTTAAATAGGTCCATTCGTGTTATTGCAATATTGGAATGAAGAGGCAAAAGAATTATTAATATTATATCCACCGTCTACTTTCTATTCTAGGTTTAATATATGTTCTTTGAAAAGGTCCGGACTTCGGTATGAGCATAGGGACAATAGTTCCTGGGGGTAGGGACAACAGTGCCTGGAAGTAGGGACAACAGTGCTAGGAGGTAAGGACAACAGGGCCTGGAGATTGGGACAACAGTGTTTGGGGGTAGGGACAACGTTGTCTGGAAATAGGGACAACAGTGCCTGGAGGTAGGGACAGCAGTGTTAATGTGCGTACTCCCCGTCTACCACAGGTCCCCTCTATCAAATTCCTAACATTTCTCTAACATCCCCACATCCGCCGCTGACAAGTGGCATCCGTCCCAATAAAGAAACATTCCCCCCTACGATCTCCCGACGGTAACGACCGACACCTTAACGGGCAATAGCAAACTGTCACCCGATCTCTGACTTAAGTTCTAAAGTTGCGTACCTAGTAGCTTGCAGTCATGACTAATACCACGGACACGAGTCGGTCCTGGTACTTTTCAGGTACTACCCGTGATTAAACACCGATTAGGATTTGGCTAAACAAGTCTGGGATGACTCTATCACGTTTTAGGCATTTCAACATCCCAGCTTTTTGTGCTGGCTCGGTTGTCAGTGTCAGGGGGCTGAGGCGAGCTCGAAACACGATAGGTAACTCTAGACAAAGAGCTGTAACTAGGGGTAAACATTAAACTGATTATGCCCCGTGTGGTGGGACTTGCCGGGAGGGTTTCGATTTACAGTTGAGGCAACAGGATGGCAGAAGAAGAGATAGACAGTTGACACAACCCTACACTTGTCACCTGCTCGCCACATTTGGCGGAATCTTCTTTCACGGGGAATGTCTGAGACGTGAATCTCTCAGTCCGTGCAAGTTTCCTCTTAGTAAACAGTTGAAATAAAAACGAGGCTATTACGCCCAGTGGATGTAATGGGTCGACATTAAATGCATAAATAATAGGAGCAGCGGAGAGGCAACTGAGACGACGGTTTATAGATAAATATCTGTTTAGTAGGACAGCGGTTCTCACATGTATGTGTGCTGCCGCTGTCATTTGACATGGGAAAAGAAATGAAACAGTGACAAGGTAAGCTGGGTTAGCCGGCCTTGACAAAGTTGTGACAAAGTTGTGACAAAGTTGTGACAAAAATGTGACAAAGCTCGTTAGTAGCACAGTGGAGCAGTAGCATAGTAGCACAGTGGCGCAGTAGCATAGTAGCTCAGTGGCGCAGTAGCATAGTAGCTCAGTGGCGCAGTAGCATAGTAGCACAGTGGCGCAGTAGCATAGTAGCACAGTGGCGCAGTAGCATAGTAGCTCAGTGGCGCAGTAGCATAGTAGCTCAGTGGCGCAGTAGCATAGTAGCACAGTGACACAGTAGCATAGTAGCACAGTGGCGCAGTAGCATAGTAGCACAGTGGCGCAGTAGCATAGTAGCTCAGTGGCGCAGTAGCATAGTAGCACAGTGGCGCAGTAGCATAGTAGCTCAGTGGCGCAGTAGCATAGTAGCTCAGTGGCGCAGTAGCATAGTAGCACAGTGGCGCAGTAGCATAGAAGCTCAGTGGCGCAGTAGCATAGTAGCTCAGTGGCGCAGTAGCATAGTAGCACAGTGGCGCAGTAGCAAAGTAGCTCAGTGGCGCAGTAGCATAGCAGCACAGTGGCGCAGTAGCATAGTAGCACAGTGGCGCAGTAGCATAGTAGCACAGTGGCGCAGTAGCATAGTAGCTCAGTGGCGCAGTAGCATAGTAGCACAGTAGCGCAGTAGCATAGTAGCACAGTGGCGCAGTAGCATAGTAGCACAGTGGCGCAGTAGCATAGTAGCTCAGTGACACAGTAGCATAGTAGCACATTGGCGCAGTAGCATAGTAGCTCAGTGACACAGTAGCATAGTAGCACAGTGGCGCAGTAGCATAGTAGCACAGTGGCGCAGTAGCATAGTAGCACAGTGGTGCAGTAGCATTGTAGCACAGTGGCGCAGTAGCATGGTAGCTCAGTGACACAGTAGCATAGTAGCACATTGGCGCAGTAGCATAGTAGCTCAGTGACACAGTAGCATAGTAGCACAGTGGCGCAGTAGCATAGTAGCACAGTGGCGCAGTAGCATAGTAGCACAGTGGCGCAGTAGCATAGTAGCACAGTGGCACAGTAGCATAGTAGCACAGTGACACAGTAGCATAGTAGCTCAGTGACAGAGTAGCATAGTAGCACAGTCACACAGTAGCATAGTAGCTCAGTGACAGAGTAGCATAGTAGCACAGTGACACAGTAGCATAGTAGCGCAGTGGCGCAGTATCATAGTAGCACAGTGGCGCAGTAGCATAGTAGCTCAGTGACACAGTAGCATAGTAGCTCAGTGGCGCAGTAGCATAGTAGCACAGTGGCGCAGTAGCATAGTAGCTCAGTGGCGCAGTAGCATAGTAGCTCAGTGGCGCAGTAGCATAGTAGCTCAGTGGCGCAGTAGCATAGTAGCACAGTGGCGCAGTAGCATAGTAGCTCAGTGGCGCAGTATCATAGTAGCTCAGTGGCGCAGTAGCATAGTAGCACAGTGGCGCAGTAGCAAAGTAGCTCAGTGGCGCAGTAGCATAGCAGCACAGTGGCGCAGTAGCATAGTAGCACAGTGGCGCAGTAGCATAGTAGCACAGTGGCGCAGTAGCATAGTAGCTCAGTGGCGCAGTAGCATAGTAGCACAGTGGCGCAGTAGCATAGTAGCACAGTGGCACAGTAGCATAGTAGCACAGTGGCGCAGTAGCATAGTAGCTCAGTGACACAGTAGCATAGTAGCACAGTGGTGCAGTAGCATAGTAGCACAGTGGCGCAGTAGCATGGTAGCTCAGTGACACAGTAGCATAGTAGCACATTGGCGCAGTAGCATAGTAGCTCAGTGACACAGTAGCATAGTAGCACAGTGGCGCAGTAGCATAGTAGCACAGTGGCGCAGTAGCATAGTAGCACAGTGGCGCAGTAGCATAGTAGCTCAGTGGCGCAGTAGCATAGTAGCATAAAGGCGCAGTAGCATAGTAGCTCAGTGGCGCAGTAGCATAGTAGCACAGTGGCGCAGTAGCATAGTAGCACAGTGGCACAGTAGCATAGTAGCCCAGTGACAGAGTAGCATAGTAGCACAGTGACACAGTAGCATAGTAGCTCAGTGACAGAGTAGCATAGTAGCACAGTGACACAGTAGCATAGTAGCGCAGTGGCGCAGTATCATAGTAGCACAGTGGCGCAGTAGCATAGTAGCACAGTGGCGCAGTAGCATAGTAGCACAGTGGCGCAGTAGCATAGTAGCTCAGTGACACAGTAGCATAGTAGCACAGTGGTGCAGTAGAATAGTAGCACAGTGGCGCAGTAGCATGGTAGCTCAGTGACACAGTAGCATAGTAACACATTGGCGCAGTAGCATAGTAGCTCAGTGACACAGTAGCATAGTAGCACAGTGGCGCAGTAGCATAGTAGCACAGTGGCGCAGTAGCATAGTAGCACAGTGGCGCAGTAGCATAGTAGCACAGTGGCGCAGTAGCATAGTAGCACAGTGGCGCAGTAGCATAGTAGCACAGTGGCGCAGTAGCATAGTAGCACAGTGGCGCAGTAGCATAGTAGCACAGTGACACAGTAGCATAGTAGCGCAGTGACACAGTAGCATAGTAGCACAGTGACACAGTAGCATAGTAGCACATTGGCGCAGTAGCATAGTAGCACATTGGCGCAGTAGCATAGTAGCACATTGGCGCAGTAGCATAGTAGCACAGTGACACAGTAGCATAGTAGCACATTGGCGCAGTAGCATAGTACCACAGTGACACAGTAGCATAGTAGCACATTGGCGCAGTAGCATAGTAGCGCAGTGACACAGTAGCATAGTAGCACAGGTGCGCAGTAGCATAGTAGCGCAGTACCACAGTAGCATAGCACGTGTAAGTGCTGACTTTTGACCTGTTATATTAAGCCATTAACCCACAATATTTTTGTTCACGCCAACGTTATCCACGATTTGCGAGGAAGAAAATCATAGACCGATTACATTCAAAAAGGTTTATTGAATCTGCTTTAACGGAAATACCACTATAAATATAAAAAAGCATAAAATAAATTCGATAAAAATAAATTAATGAAATCCTCACAATGGAGCCAACTAATTTCTTTGAAAAAATGTTCACTTTACAATTTGAAGAATTCATGTTTCGTTTAGAAACAATGACATCAAATTGGGGCAATTTTAAACCTGAGCAATTCGGATGCTGTCCTTGGGGTTTAATGATTGATTTCTGTTTATTTTTATGTTCATAAGAGTGAAAATATCACTGAAAGTAAAGGTCAAATTTTGCTGCATAAAGCAGGAACTGTTTGACTGCCTCGTCTTTAGCAATATTGAGAACCCTTGCAACTGATGACTTTTTAAAATAAGTAGTAGCGTCGCTAGGGGGTGCGAGGTTGCGGACCGCACGCACAGGAGGATGACACACTCACAGGGGGATGACACACTCACAGGGGGACGACACACTCAAAGGAGGGGGTGGCACCCTCACAGGGGGATGACACACTCACAGGGGGATGACACACTCACAGGGGGATGCCACACTCACAGGGGGATGACACACTCACAGGGGGATGCCACACTCACAGGGGGATGACACAATCACAGGGGGATGACACCCTCACAGAGGGATGACACACTCACAGGGGGATGACACACTCACAGAGGGTGGCACCCTCACAGGGGGATGTAACCCTCACAGAGGGATGACACACGCACAGGGGGATGACACCCTCACAGGGGGATGACACCCTCACAGGGGGATGACACCCTAACAGGAGGATGACACCCTCACAGGGGATGACACACTCACAGGGAGATGACACCCTCACTAGGAGATGACACACTCACAAGGAGATGACACCATCACAAGGAGATGACACACTCACAAGGAGATGACACACTCACAAGGAGATGACACACTCACAAGGAGATGACACACTCACAAGGAGATGCCACCCTCACGTGGGGATGACACCCTCACAGGGAGATTACACCCCCACAGGGGGATGAAACACTCACAAGGAGATGACACCTTAACAGGGAGATGTCACACTCACAAGGAGAAGACACCCTAACAGGGGGATGACACCCTCTCAAGGAGATGACACCCTCACAAGGAGATGACACACTCACAAGGAGATGACACATTCACAGGGAGATGACACCTCACAAGGAGATGACACACTTACAGAGAGATGACACACTCACAAGGAGATAACACACTCAAAATGAGATGACACACTCACAAGGAGATGACACCCTCACTAGGAGATGACACCCTCACTAGGAGAAGACACACTCACAAGGAGATGACACCCTCACAAGGAGATGACACACTCACAAGGAGATGACACACTCACAAGGAGATGACACACTCACAAGGAGATGACACCAAAATGAATAGTAAATTTGACAGAGCTGGATCAAGTTGCTTTCATATCCAACTTTAATACAAGAGCAGGGTGCCACCTTTTCACCAGTGTAGGGTACCAACGCAGACGTGTACCACCATAGTAGAATACCAATATAACAAGGTACCACCATAGTAGGGTACCACCAAAGAAGGGTATCACCAGAGTAGGGTAACACCAGAGTAGGGTACAGCCATAGTAAGGTACCACCATAGTAGCGTACCACCATAGTAGGGTACCACCATAGTAGGGTACCACCATAGTAGCGTGCCACCATAGTAGGGTACCACCATAGTAGGGTACCACCATAGTAGCGTACCACCATAGTAGGGTACCACCATAGTAGTGTACCACCATAGTAGCGTACCACCATAGTAGCGTACCACCATAGTAGGGTACCACCATAGTAGCGTACCACCATAGTAGCGTACCACCATAGTAGGGTACCACCATAGTAGGGTACCACCATAGTAGGGTACCACCAGAGTAAGGTACCACAAGAATAAGGTACCACCATAGTAGGGTATCACCATAGTAGGGTACCACCATAGTAGTGTACCACCAGAGTAGGTAGTCAATAGAGCAGGGCATCTCTAGAGCAGGCCGACTGGGAGGGAGTCAGTGGAGAACTCTCAATGAGGGGCCACCATGAGTTTACCGCACTGAGCATAATATAAAATAGGTGACTAGGTCAAAATGACAAATGTAACGCAAGACGGGAGCACTTGAACCACTTGAAGCCATACCATTTTGGCTGCATTTCTAAATTACATTGGCCTGATGAAGTGCTACAAGAAAAATTTTTTCGTTTAAAAAAAATTTTCATTGAGCCCTCATTACCCCTAGGAATTCCACTTTCACCCCATTTGAGGTAATTTACCATATTTTTTCACCGACCTCTTTATTATAGAATATCTTCAGTGTTTGAATAGCGGTGAGAGCGAATGCAAATAAAAAAAAAACTACAACTGATGAGCGAATATTTCAAAGCAGTTAACCAAAGTATGAAATCAAGAATGTATCCAAACCTAGATTGACCTTTTGGGAGATCAATGGACATACGAATTCCAGGGTCAATGATTGAAATAAAAATAGATATCATTTATGGGTATATTTCAAGAAACGGAAATATCAGCTTTAGACTAAGGGCAGATAGTAAACCAACAAGGGCAGATAGTAAACCCACAAGGGCAGATAGTAAACTCACAAGGGCAGATAGTAAACCCACAAGGGTACATAGTAAACCCACAAGGGTACATAGTAAACCATCAGGGGCACATAGTAAACCCTCAAGGGCACATATTAAACCCACAAGGGCACATAGTAAACCCTCAAGGGCACATAGTAAACCCACAAGGGCACATAGTAAACCCACAAGGACACATAGTAAACCCACAAGGGCACATTGTAAACCCACAAGGGCACATAGTAAACCCACAAGGGCACATAGTAAACCCACAAGGGCACTCAGTAAATCCACAAGGGCACACAGTAAACCCACAAGGGCACATAGTAAACCCACTAGGGCACATAGTAAACCAAGAGTTCAAGTCACTTACCGGAACCTGGCTGTTCTTCGAACGCACCATTGACATCACTAGAATTGATGACATCACTAAGGCAAGTGAGAGGAATTGTTGAACAGCCATGTCCTACCTGAAATGTCCTGCCTGAAATGGAATACAAATCAAAAAGCGATGAAGTTTAATGCAGTTGTAAAATGGGACATTATGAACTAACTTGATGATCTTATGGATTGGTGAAGTCGAGAAAGAAAAGAGGTGGCAAAACAAGAGGCCATCGACTTACTTTTGCTTTCATTTTTTTCTCTCCCTAACTGACAATCAGAGAAAGTCAAATATTACATCAGCCTAAACAGGTAAGACGTGAACGGCATCTACATTCCTATCCAGAAACTAAATCGAAAGTAGAAAATAGACAAATAAAGAGTTCCTTGAGAGAAAAAATATGCAAGTTGTATAGAAAAAACTCCCAAAAACAACATTGTTTTTCTATAAATTTTATTTTAATAACAATGATATTATTTGCTGAAAGGGAAATAAGAAAATTAACTACTTGAAATCAGGGATCAAATTTCCCGGCATTCATATGACCAGAACAACGCACTAACCAATCAGCCGTCTCGAAATGTTAACTGAAAGTTGATACACTTAAATGTTAAACCAGTCTTATTTATCTGCGTTAAGCTGGTGACCATGATCATTGTTGTAACTACAAACATCTGAGAATATGTCAATTGAAGATTCCCCAAAATGACAAAATATGTCTCCATCGTTGACTGTACATTAAAGTTCAGATTAGGCAAAGCGGAATCAAAAGAATTTCAGCCCAGAGATTTAGATGAACGATATACCATCTGGCAAGTCTCATTTCCATGGTAACAAACAATTTTTAATAGTAAAAAAAATCGCATAAACGCATCAAATCGTAGATGACCGGAACATAAAAGTAGCTAGTACGTACAAGTTACAATCGTTGATTAAAGATCTCATGATAACATAATCAAACATGAACATACACGCATTAATCCGTTTAAAACTACGCCTGACATGCGCACACACTGACGTCACAATCAAGCCAAAATGATAATCAGAATGAGTTTGCATCGATACAAACAGACAAGCATTAAAACTTAGAACAAACAGACAAGCCTTAAAACTTAGAACAAACAGACAATCATTAAAACTTAGAACAAACAGACAAGCCTTAAAACTTAGAACAAACAGACAAACATTAAAACTTAGAACAAACAGACAAGCCTTAAAACTTAGAACAAACAGACAAGCATTAAACCGTAGAATCCAACTAACAAACACCCCTTTTTACAACTATCTTAAAAATGTTTAGAATGCCCAAATCCAGCGGTGGTTTGGAGCCGGTTCGGTCAGGTTCGTGCGAACTGTTAGTTCAAAATAAATATGCCTAAAATCAAGTACTAATTTTAAAAAAAAATCAAAATTGACCGATATGGCATAAGGGACATATTAACTGTGAACCCTTTGTTGTGAATTTGGCAATACACCGCTTCCCGAATCCCGTTTCGCCACAGCTGCACGCGATGAAGATAAAATTACCTTTAAAGAAGCAACAAATGCTGCCCTTCATTGATTGTAGTTTGTTTGCTTGGGTCGTGAGGTCGATTATACAAGATACTAATTCTCACAATCGGTTCTCAAATTCACAAGATAATGCTGGTTCACGTATGTTATTTTCGGGAACCTTCATGAAGTGATGGACTCGACAGACGCACCCTTTACGGACTCTCCTAGTATATATATATACATATATTTTTGTTTTTCTGGCATCCGTCCGTCACAAGGTGACGACGGTGTGGAATTCGCAGGACGAAATCCACAAGGCCTGGGATTATTATTCAAGGATTATAAGCTGGTTCCCAACAGCAAATCGTATCTCTCCACGCCGCTGGATGATACAGCTTGGCACCAGTGGCGTCGCAGAAGTTGTCGGAATTGTTCAATGTATCAATGTTATCCGCCTTCGGGACTCCATCTCCGGGTTTGAATTCAGAGTTGCCCTCACTTAGATGAGTTGCCATCCAAGGTTAACGAGTCCCATCCACCCGGGGTGCTGGTGATGTTTTTGCTTAACTAGGCTTTGACCACTCGGCAACCCAGCACCTGTATATATATATATATATATATATATAAAATACATAATAATGAGCTAGGCTGACCTTAACGCTGACGAAAAGTTTAAATACATTCGGATTCTTAAAAACAATCATAGTTATCTTCTGTTATTTTAAAGAAATCGAAAACATTTAAATGAGAAAAAAAATATGGTATATCCGTTTTTATTTTGTTAAAAGTTTCGTTATTATAAATTACAAATACATTTCAACAACTAAAGAATTATGTTAAGCATTTTATATGGGTTTAAAAGTTTTGAAAAAAATTAAATAAATAAATTATGATCATAGGATTACACCCTTATCTTATTTATCGGGAAAGTACAAGCATCAGTTGTTTTAAGTGCATTTTTAAAGAAAAAATCTGCTCCTATGCAACCGTTTCTTCCCAGCTACTTCGCAAACTAGTTTCGGGGTGGAAACCCATTGTAGAACCCCTTTTAAAGGGCTTCCGACACTTCAGCGGGATGGGTGGGGGAAGATATTAGAACATAAATTTTCCATCCCGACTCCTAGGAAAGTTGATCGTGTGCACTGTGTGTATGCGCAGTGTCGGACCGACAGGTGTCCTTGGGTTTGGGCGGCCTCCAGCAGAAACCGTGTCGGGGCCGTCCTGGCAAAGGGACATCTCAAACGTGCCGCTTCGCGGCCCAATGCTCGGGCTTAAGGGGGTGCGTTGGGGAGGGAACAACAAGCAATAGCTCGACGGCCCGCTGATGTCATTTCCTAATCTAATATTTAAGTGCGTTGTTAATATTGCGAAATAAAAACACGCAAATGTCGTCATAGAGCGAATCACCTATTTTAGCCAAAACTCTAAAGTTTCTTTGATTAAAAACCGCGCGTTACAAAACTGATAATGTATTTTCCCATTCTTAAAAATAAAACTAATAAATAAAATTGATTGCTTTTTAAATTGTTAATAAAACACGCAGAAATTTTAGCTTTGTATTTTTAACATTTAATGAGTTGTTAACTTTTTAAATTCCAAAAATATACTTTTATTGAATTTATTATGTAATAAAAACTCATGCTCTAAATATACATACTTTTTAATAAGAAAATGCCGTTTGAGTCAATCAGTGCAGCGAAACTCCATAGCCAAATGGAATTCTCTTCCACTACACATCACAGGCTTCAAAACTGCACTCAAAACACATCTCTTTAAACTCTACTATCCTGACTGATTCCCCCCTCTGACCGATAGACTATACTGCAGGGTGACGTCCATGGCTTGACATTTAAATAGTTATGGAATGGTTGGGCGAATACACATTTGTTTTGTTTTATTTAATTAATGTATGTTAATTTTTAAGTTCATGATTATGTTTGTTAAATCATATGTACAGCGTGGTGAGCCCAGCCATAGGCTAATCACTAATCACTAATCCCCATATAACTAATCCGAATAAGAACAAACTAAGTGCAAAAAATGTGTGATTGCGTATGAAAGGGACTACAAACCAGAGGAAGATTTTTATCAATTTAATTAAAATTGGAAAGGGGGGGGGGTGTTTCAATACTTTCATTTTGCCACAGGCAGTAGAAGAGACGTCTCAGAATAAATGAATGAATTTGATAAATAATTAACCTTCTTACGTACATGCATAGCGGGGGATAGAAAATAAGAATGTGTACACTTTTACATGGATGACAATATATTTAAATCCTATGGTATTACATTTGTGAAAAAAGATATGTTACATTGTCTATTTACAAATAAACATATGTTTACCATCTGCTAGGAGCCGTTAGATTGGCAACATCGCTTCCCCAACCGTTGCACATATGCCAGTATATGGATGCAGCAACGTACCGAACCAGAACCAATTTAAAAAATCAATGGCGTTGAGGAAACTTGGCTATATTTATATAAGTAAACCCATGCATAAAAACCCCAATCATTTTACACACTTGAAAATTTATTTTTGAAAAGTGAAGATTGGTTAACATTTCTTTAAAAAAAAAAGAAAATATATTTTTGTTTTTACTTTGCGAAACGTAAAGTGGGTGTGTATTTTTATGAGATTTACAAATTATTTTTAACAAGACACCAAAGTCTGATATAGACGTGAAAAACGGTTGCTAGATTCTTCTTTATATAAAAGAATTCTTCGTTTTACGATTTTCTGATAATGTATAATTTAAAAAGAATAAGGCAAAAGTTTGATGAAGATATCAATATATCCAATTCCGTTAATATAACATTATATATGATATAAATATGAGTTTTTGTTGTAAATTTAAGATTATGTTTTTAAAAATTTTAGAGGAAAAAAATTGTAGTTCAAAGTTACGAAAAAATGGGTTGGTGGGGGGGGGGGGGGGGGGGAGGTATGCTCAATTTAAAAACACAGACATCTAAAGTATTCTCTAGCGTAGAAATGGTCTCTCAATTAACTTCTTTAGTGACCATTATGATATAATTAGTGATAATTTAGATTTGGTTACTTAAGGTCATGTTTAGTGAAAAAGATAAGTTTTTTTAGGGGCGTGAAAGGGGCTATGGTAGGCGTATAACATATAGCAGATAACTACTTCTCAAAACTTAATGATGTTAGAAATGTAAATATCATTACATAAATACTTCACTTCGTCAAGTAATGCGTTTCTTTAAAAAAAAAAACTAAAAATTATTCTACGCTACACTTAATTCCCCTGGCTTCTTTTTAATGTCCTTCAACTATTGCATTTATCTAGGTGACTCCAAGGGTTATAACAGAGCTGAAGTATATTTATCTGATCCACCGCACTGGCAGAGGCGTAGCGTAGTTAAAATATGTCAGCGGAGGAATCATTCATCACGCCCCCCCCCAAGGCGATGTGCGCCCTTAGTACCTGACAGAGGTCACAGGTAGAAGTCACTTTTAAAAAAATCTCGTCTCTTTTGGAGCCTATGAGCTTTACAAAGTGCAACGGTAAAATTTTGTAACTCCGCTCCAATGAAATGAGATCTTGTTTTTTTTTCTTGAAAAGGTCAAATTATTTTTTAATGCTGACCTCAGAGAAACGGCTTAAAAGAGAATGGGTGTTAAGCGGGGGTTCTCGAGTGATCCATCGTAAACCATCTCCTGTGCTTAACCCATTCATCCTCCAGGGTAACATGGTTGTAAATTGCGCTAAGTCCACCGGGACTACATTTGATTGTACCGACCTGGACGCATATTCTTGCGCCATGTTTATGTCTGCTGTTTATTTTACTGTGGGCATTCACAGCCTCTGGCTCGCCACGTTACACGATCGGTGCTCACTGGAGACGTGTTCAGTCGATACGTGGCTCGCGAACTCCCAGATAAGCCGAGAAGGAGAGCATCCTTCTCGTCTTTGGGGGGTGAGTGGTGTCCCTTTGGGCACACGGCACGTGCTGTATCTGACATCACCGGGCTTGTTGTTACAACTGTACACGTGGCAGAGGCTTAGGAAAGTTTGTAAGACAGATTTGTGCAGACAAGACTTTAGCACGAATATGTCGGTCTAACAGGACCTTTGATGATTGTATCAGACAAGACGGTAAGATATTTGCTGGATGTATTGTTAGGCACTGGTCGAGAATGAACTTGAGCTAGAAGCTCATCTCCAGCCAACTACGTCATCTCCCGCCAACTACGTCATCTCCAGCCAACTACGTCATCTCCAGCCAACTACGTCATCTCCCGCCAACTACGTCATCTCCAGCCAACTACGTCATCTCCAGCCAACTACGTCATCTCCAGCCAACTACGGTCATCTCCAGCCAACTACGTCATCTCCAGCAAACTACGTCAGCTCCAGCCAACTACATCATCTCCAGCCAACTACGTCACCTCCAGCCAACTACGTCATCTCCAGCCAACTACGTCATCTCCAGCCAACTACGTCATCTCCAGCTAACTACGTCATCTCCAGCCAACAAGCCCAACGCATTAGAAAGGTTAAATGGTACAGTATTCGTTTGTTATCAGAGGCGGCCACACATCACCATTGTGGTTAACAGAGGCGGCCACACATCACCATTGTTGTTATCATAGACGACCACACACCACCAGTGTTGTTATCAGAGGCAACCACACATCACCATTGTTGTTATCATAGGCGACCACACACCACCAGTGTTGTTATCAGAGGCGACCACAAATCACCATTGTTATCAGAGGCGGCCACACATCACCAGTGTCGCCAACTACGTCCCCTCATTAATTTGGTCTTTGTATAACACTCGTGGTGGAAAGCTGATAATGTGAACTAATGTTTGAAATATCTCCCGACATTTCTTGTGTTGCTGTTTTTGTATGTATCTGTATAAAGCAGTGGATCTCAACCTGCCTTTAATACAGTTGCTCATGTTGTGGTGGCCCCCAACCATAAAACTATTTTCGTTGCTACTTCATTAATATGTGTTTTCAGATGGTCTTAGGCGACCCCCGTGTAAGGGTCATTCAACCCCCCCAAAGGGGTCAAGAGCCGCTGTTCTAAAGAGTCTGGTCTCAAGTTATGGAGGAAATGAATGTCGACACAAAGTAGATTCTAAACAACTTGTACTAGCGCGCAGCACATTTCGCGCATGTCAACTAAGCTCATACCGAGAAAAGTTGGAGTTGTCGGTATATCAGCTATAGGTATAATCAGACCGGAATACGTCATAGCGTTTCTATTTTTAGATCGTCGGACAAATGTTACTTCAAAACCTGGCAGCTAATAGTGTGTTCAGCATATCGTTCGGACGATCCTTGTATCTCGAGATACTGTTACGTGCGCCGTACGCACAATGAAGTCCCATTGCACAAAATAACCGTAAAAAAATGTGTAAAATATTTCGTAAAATATAGTTGTAAAAAAAGTTTTGATTTAGGTTATGGGCCACTTCGCTAACATAGTTTTGACATTTTGTCCGACCCGAGTACCAGGAAGATTACAGCAGTTCGATTCATAGATTTCCGCCATTGAATGACAAGCATCTTGGTAACTATTTTACGTTCCACACAAAAGATGGACACGGTATTCGCATTCCAGTCTAGAATGAGAGAAGGTGCAAAAAGTTAGGACACCTTCGACCCAAGACTCACATATTATAACTTAGTGAGAGTCCTAACTCGTCACAGATGACGAAAAAAATTAATTAAAATTGTCTCATAAATATCTGCATAGCGCTCTGTTCACACGATCAAATTTGCGTCAAAGTTATTTTTGAACGCACTATTTTTTAAAACTAAATTTGATGAAAAGTCGATCGTGTGCCGTGACTCTATAGGGGACTGCAACTCTCCACTGTCACCCAGAGTTATTGTTCATACCGGGGAGTCCAAAGAACATACAAATGTGGCGGCTCACATATCGAAAACAACATTTGAGACCTGGCGAGTTGAAGAAATTAAGAAATTTTTAAGGGAATTGCATCAGCCGGTATCTGGAAATAAAGCAGAACTTGTAGATCGGGTATCTGGAAATAAAGCAGAACTTGTAGATCTGGTATCTGGAAATAAAGCAGAACTTGTAGATCGGGTATCTGGAAATAAAGCAGAACTTGTAGATCGGGTAGCGTTGCGAGTTTGTGTATCTGAGACATTTGTCCAATTTCTAGGCGAAAAAGATTAACAAAGGAAAAAAAACTCTGCTGCTTCAGACGATTGCAGTGCAGTGGCGTAGCGAGGGGGCAAGGTGGCATCATGCCCCGGGCGCTACTCACAAAAGGGCGCCAAATGGTATATTTTACATTTAATATTGTATGGTTTTCGAATTGGGGGGCGCTAAAAAGGTATTGTGCCCCGGGCGCGAGTTAAGCTCGCTACGCCACTGTTGCAGTGCCCTATAAGCTGGTGTATGTGCGAGTCAGTAAGATGCGGATATCAGGTTAAAGTTCAAACTGAGGTGAAGGGTCGAGGGGTGGGGGACCTAATTTTTTTCAGATAATAAAATACATTAAAAACAACAACAACACAGAATTCGGGCTTCACCGGTGAGCATGCCGTGCATGTTGATACAGTTGATTAGGTTTGAAAAGAAAATGTAGCCTTGACGCCAAGTTGTCTTGTACGAGGGGAAGTAACTAATGTTCTGCTAGGGATAACACGGGGTCACAAACAGGCGTGGCCCCGCAAGTTTACACAACAGATTAGTCTTATCTTGGAGTGACCACTGATTTATTGCGGAAGCCGAGTCCATTTATCCATTTGAAAAAAAAAAATAATTAAAAAGCTAACAATGCACGGTCAAGGATACAAGAAATTCTACAGGAAAAGGTCATTGTTGCGTTCACTGGTGAGTAAGCACATCGATGGCTGGATGGTACAATTCAGGGGACGATGAATTATTCTAAAATGTCACATTTCTTCTTCTTTTCTTTCTAGAATTATTTAGCTGTTTTATCCTATCTCCCCCTGGAAGACTTTCTAGGTTTGCGTCTGGGCATGCAGCACAAAGCAGACGTTTGGAAGACATTCTAGCTCTGCTTCTGGGCATGCAGCACAAAGCAGACGGTTGGAAGACTTTCTAGGTTTGCGTCTGGGCATGCAGCACAAATCAGACGTTTGGAAGACTTTCTAGGTTTGCGTCTGGGCATGCAGCACAAAGCAGACGTTTGGAAGACTTTAAAGGTCTGCTTCTGGGCATGCAGCACAAAGCAGACGTTTGGAAGACTTTAAGGGTCGGTTCACACGATCAAATTTCGCGTCAAATTGTTGTATGAACGCACTATTTTGCGCGTGGTTTCCTTTTTTGGGGAATTTGATCAAATAGTAATTTGAAAGTTGTGACAAGGCTTCATACACGAATTGCATCAAATGCTTGACGCGAAATTTGACCGTGTGAACCGACCCTAAAGGTCTGCTTCTGGGCATGCAGCACAAAGCAGACGTTTGGAAGACTTTCTAGGTTTGCGTCTGGGCATGCAGCACAAAGCAGACGTTTGGAAGACTTTCTAGCTTTGCTTCTGGCCATGAAGCACAAAGCAGACGTTTAAGCGATTACTTATTTAGCTAAGGCTTTTATCAAGGGTTCTCAATCTATTGTATATAGACCTATCACGTGTCAATAGTTAGGTTAATGGCTATATAAAAGTACATACCTTAATTTAACGTTCAATATCTGAAAGGTCATAGGCGTAACCATAATTCAAAGGATAGTTGGGATAAATGTGTGTGTCTGTGTATGGGGGAGTGAGGCTGAAGGAGGGTTCTATGGTACATACAGCGGTAAGCCATGAATCAATGGATTGACACAATTGTGTCATTGCTGGCATGCAAAAGTCGAAGCGGAAAACATATTGAAACATATTATTAAGTTTGTGTCATGAAACGCAATTTTGTAGCCTGCATACCTAGCGGCAGCCAGGTTAGCTAGTGACAACCAGGCCACCTATTGACAACCAGGTTACCTATTGACAACCAGATAGTGCCAACCATGCTACCTAGTGACAGTCATATTACCTTGTGACAGCCATGTTACCTATAGTGGCAGCCTCTATACACAGTGACAGCAGGCGTACCTAGTGACAGATTATATACCTAGTGACCAGTTGTAAATCAAGTGACAGCATGTATAGCTAGTGACAACATATATAGCTAGTGACAGCATGTATACTTAGTGACAGCATGTGTAGCTAATGACAGCATGTATATTTAGTGACATCATGAATACCCAGTGAAAGGCGAACGTTCATGAAAGGGGAAAATTGGTAGCGTTTTAATGGTTGAAAGTCTGTCAATGGTTGCCGGTCACTGGGTTTTGACAACTTCAAGAAATGCCAAGATGGCATCCGTGGATCATTCCAACAATGTGTCAGTCGCAAAGGATCAAACGTTAATCCAAAAGAGAACTAACACTTAAATGCGTCACTCCAAGAGTCCCTCTCATACTTCGTGATATCGTTCACCAGGTGCATATACCCTGAAAGTCTACACTGCTTTAAAATTCCGAAAGTTCAGAAAAATCCTCGTTGATGGCATGTAAAATATTTATTCAAGCAATTGTACAAATTGGTATTGCAGTTTTGTTAATTGTGAACAAATAAAATATATGATTTAATTGAATTTTTTAAACAAAAAGTTCAATTATTTTCTTTTAATTTGCAAGAATTATACAATGATACAATGATACAATATCTAATTCGACTAACTTACTTTTACTCTTACTTACCACCCAAATTCCACATTACTTTCACTCTTACATATTACCATAATTCCTCATAACGTTTTAATACAACTTTCTCACTAAAACATAACGTGGAATAGTTTTTTCTTTAAAACTTGACTGGAATATGATCCTCTTTTTTGATTAGAGCATACAATATATCATAGCGACGAAACACAAGAGAGCAATTCGTCTGAGTAAAATATAAAATAGCAAAACACGTGCTCTTTTTGTATTGCTCACTCGTAGGTATACGACGATGGGGGACATCAAACACATTGTAGATGTTGATTGCTGGTTTACTGCTCACTTGCAGGTATATGATGTCGGTTTGCTATGCCACCTCATTTTATTCTATTTACAAACGTTTAACACTTTAACAGAATCCTTATTGTAGTCATGCGACGTTGTTAGTCATAAGTGGTGAGATGTCGGTAATTATAAAGGATATTGTGGAATGTTATTTTGCTGGATGTGTTCCTGCGATTGCTTAGGGTGGAAGACCGCATTTCGGGTCAAAGGTAATGACTGGATCCGGAGATCCGTGTGGTCCAAGGAAAGTGTTTGGGATGTGAAAATGTTTAACGAGATAGCACGTGGTGATTGTGCTCCTTAGGGAATTCATCGAGACACAACTTACGCATCATAAGTCAGAAGATGGACGCACCAGGGTGCGGCCCTGCTTCTAATGAACGCACATCTAGACATATGTCTGCTCTTAACAAAAGGATAAGGCCATGAATGTTAATTTTCCCAGACTGCTCTCAAAGGTTCATCTGTTGGCGACTTGAGTAAACACTGCCGTGGGCGGCGCATCTGCTAGTTAATGTGTTAAAATACAAAGCTTGAGATATAAATACCAAAACAAGAAAACCTAATTCATGTTACAGAAATATAACTTTTTCTTTTTTATATTGCAGCCGTACGTAAACATTATGTGGCTAGGTGATACTAGGCAGAGCAGACGACCGTACGCAAACATTATGTGGCTAGGTGATACAGGGCAGAGCAGACGACCGTACGCAAACATTATGTGGCTAGGTGATACTGGGCAGAGCCGACGACCGTACGTAAACATTATGTGGCTAGGTGATACTGGGCAGAGCAGACGACCGTACGTGAACATTATGTGCTAGATGATACTGGGCAGAGCAGACGACCGTACGCAAACATTATGTAGCTAGGTGATACTGGGCAGAGCAGACGACCGTACGCAAACATTATGTGGCTAGGTGATACTGGGCAGAGCAGACGACCGTACGCAAACATTATGTGGCTAGGTGATACTGGGCAGAGCCGACGACCGTACGCAAACATTATGTGGCTAGGTGATACTGGGCAGAGCAGACGGCCGTACTCTGGATGACCTCAAACGCAAGTTAGAATTTTTTACTTAAAAAAACATTGAAGAGTTGGAGTGATTTTTAAAAAAGTTATTTGAGAAAAGTAGTTCTCTGCCTGGCTGAGTAAACGGGTTCCATTTAGTTGCAACGTAATTATTACTCTATACCCCGTGCATGTCACGTGAACATACATGCGTGGTTTGGTTTCGGGGCAGGGGGGAGGGGGGTATACAACTTAGAGACTCTGTGTTACAAACATGTACTTGGGTTTCTTAAATGCACCGCAATTGCCGTTTAAAGAAGAAGCCCAACAAATACTGTCAGGCGTTGATTGGTGGGCCTGCCTCCAATGTTTACATACGCTCCATGCGTTTCTCTGTTTTGCGTTATGCAATCCCTGCTTTTTGTTATCTCAGACCACATTTCTATGCTATCAACTTACGTTTCTGAGTTTCTGTTTCCTTCATAATGAAAGAATCGGAGAGAAGTTCTGTATCCATCACAATAAAAGCCACGGAGAGCAGTTATGTATCCATCACAATAAGAGCCACGGAGAGCAGTTCTGTATCCATCACAATAAGAGCCACGGAGAGCAGTTCTGTATCCATCAAAATAAGAGCCACGGAGAGCAGTTCTGTATCCATCACAATAAGAGCCACGGAGAGCAGTTCTGTATCCATCACAATAAGAGCCACGGAGAGCAGTTCTGTATCCATCACAATAAGAGCCACGGAGAGCAGTTCTGTATCCATCACAATAAGAGCAACGACGAACCTCGACACTTGTTGGTTATTTCTTATTTCCGTAACATAATTTTTAAACCGAGTGCCCCTAAAATTGATCACATTGACACAAATGACCGGCTGTATGGTGTTAAGTCCGTTGTTTAACGAGGCAGCATTTTTGGACATTCGCTCACTAGATCTTGATGCTCCTGGAATTCATGGCCTTGACATTTACGTCGAAAAGTTTCGGATTGCTGGTGTGCAGTTTATTTTCGTCTTTGATAACCCAAAATAGTTGAGTCAAATTCTACGCTCATTTCTTCTCTAAGTTCCCTTTTGACTTATCTGCCTATTTCTCTGTTCATTTCTCTGCTAATTTCTCTGCTAATTTCTATGTTCATTTCTATGTTCATTTCTCTGCTAATTTTCGGCTCGTATTCCAAAAGAAGACTTCACATTTCATTTCTAAGAGTGTCATTTTTCCCATTAACGGTTACATAAAAAAAATTACCGAATATTGATAGTAATGAGACATTCTTCAAAGCACAATACATGAACGATTACATCTGACGGCACGCGAGCATTGCAGAGGCGTAGCGTAAGGGGGGCAGGGGGTACAGATGTACCCGTGCGCCTGCTAGTTAGGGGCGCCAAAATGTGCTTTGGTATTATTTTATTGATGAAAATAATGGGTTTGAGAGTTGAAAAAAGGAAAAGAGGGCGCATTAAAATGAATCTTGTCCCCGGGTGCCAAACACTCTAGATACGCCTCTGGAGCATTGGTTTCAAAGTCTATGTGCCTTACACTCCAAACTAGTCTTTACTTCTGTGGGCCGTACACTCCAAACTTTACATACCTCGGCAGCATCATTGACATACAAGGAGGGATATAACCCGACATAAGAGTGAGAATTGGCAAGGCAAGAGCTGCATTTAACCAGCTAAAAAAGTCTGAAGCTGCAGCAACTTGACCCTCCAGACTGGGGACAGCTGGAGAGACTTGCCCAAGACCGGGATGCCTGGAGAGCCTTTGTTTGTGGCCTATGCCCCAGACGGGTCGACAGGCGATGATGATGATGACACTCCAAACTGGTCTTTAATTCTATGTGCCTTACACTCCAAATTGTATAGAAAAAAATGTAATTGGAAAATAAAGAAAGTACACGATGTTAAGTTGTAAGCAAGACTTTGAGTCGTAGAAAGAGTTTCCATGTCCACTGAGTTCAACAGTTTCCATGTCCACTGAGTTCAACAGTTTCCATGTCCACTGAGTTCAACAGTTTCCATGTCCACTGAGTTCAACAGTTTCCATGTTCACTGAGTTCAACAGTTTCCATGTCCACTGAGTTCAACAGTTTCCATGTCCACTAAGTTCAAGAGTTTCCATGTCCATTGAGTTCACGATCATTTTGCAGTTTTTTCCCCTTCTGAAGCAGCAGAAAGTAAGTTAATTTCAATTTTTTTCATTTTTATTTGTAATGGTTTTCTCTCCCGACGAAGGCATTTTGCCGACCAGTTCGTAGTATTGTTTCGTTTTTCAAAATAAATGTCTCCCCTACTCCGTGCTTTATATTCCTTAAGTATCCACCGACTCGTTAAACCAACAGAAGTATTTTATCGTGACCTGTTAGTGGGAACGATGTGGCGAAGTGTTACGAGACATACTTGTAGCGGCACTGACCTCCAGTAAAAATGCAAAATTTCCTTGACCTTTTCAGCGAGTGCCAGGCGATATTTGTCGAGGGTTCAGTACGCCGCGCACCTGTTACTTGCGTCAGTTTCTTTTTCTGCTAATCGCAAACAAGGAGTAACATCAACCAGGAGTAGTCACCCCATCCAACCCCGCTCCCTCTCATGCAGCAGAGACAAATTGACTGAAATGTTGGCGTAGAAGTAAGACAAAATACTTCCCAAGCCATATGACACCGTCTCAAGCCATATGACACCATCTCAAGCCTTATGACACCATGTCAAGCCCTATGACACCATCTAAAGCCATATGACACCATCTCAAGCCATATGACACCATCTCAAGCCATATGACACCATCTCAAGCCATATGACACCATCTCAAGCCATATGACACCATCTCAAGCCATATGACACCATCTTAAGCCATATGACACCATCTCAAGCCATATGACACCATCTCAAGCCATATGACACCATCTCAAGCCCCACGACACCACATTAAGCCCCCAGGATTGGGTCAGATTAAAACTGTTTGCAATACCTGGCTAAATAATCTGTTCCTTTGCTATGAACATAAAACCTTGTCATTTACAGTAACACACACGCCACTGGTCAATTAAACTTCTTAATGGAAATAAAGAGCAAAGTAGGTGACGACCAGTGCCTCGTCCATCTGCCTACCATAGAATTAATGTCAGACATAATGGTTTATATAATAAATTAAGTATACAATCAATACAATGACAGTCACATCCAGATGATCAACGATACATTTTCTAAAGGTATCTCCATGCAACACCCCCCCCCCCAAAAAAAAACCCAACAAAAAAAGAACAAGACAAACACAGACAAACTGAGAAAAAATACAGACAAGCACAGACAAACTCAGACAAACTCAGACGAAACATAGACAAGCACAGACAAACACAGACAAGCACAGACAAACACAGACAATCAAGACAAACACAGACAAACACATACAAACACAGACAAGCACAGACAAACACAGACAAACAAGACAAGCACAGACAAACACAGACAAACAAGACAAACACAGACAAGCACAGACAAACAAGACAAACACAGACAAACAAGACAAACACAGACAAGCACAGACAAACAAGACAAACACAGACAAGCACAGACAAGCACAGACAAACACAGGCAAACACAGACAAACACAGACAAACACAGACAAACACAGACAAACACAGACAAGCACAGACGAACACAGACAAGCACAGACAAACACAGACAAACAAGACAAACACAGACAATCACAGACAAACACAGACAAGCACAGACGAGCACAGACAAGCACAGACAAGCAGAGACAAACAAGACAAACACAGACAAGCACAGACAAACACAGACAAACACAGACAAACACAGACAAACACAGACAAGCACAGACAAACACAGTCAAACAAGATAAACACAGACAAACAAGACAAACACAGACAAACAAGACAAACACAGACAAACAAGACAAACACAGACAAACAAGACAAGCACAGACAAACACAGACAAACAAGACAAACACAGACAAGCACAGACAAACACAGACAAACAAGACAAACACAGACAAACACAGACAAACAAGACAAGCACAGACAAGCACAGACAAGCACAGACAAACACAGGCAAACACAGACAAGCACAGACAAACACAGACAAACACAGACAAGCACAGACGAACACAGACAAGCACAGACAAACACAGACAAACAAGACAAACACAGACAAGCACAGACAACACAGACAAGCACAGACGAGCACAGACAAGCACAGACAAGCACAGACAAGCAGAGACAAACAAGACAAGCACAGACAAACACAGACAAACACAGACAAGCACAAACAAACAAGACAAACACAGACAAACAAGACAAACACAGACAAACACAGACAAACAAGACAAACACAGACAAGCACAGACAAACAAGACAAACAATACAAGCACAGACAAACAAGACAAGCACAGACAAACACAGACAAACAAGACAAACACAGACAAGCACAGACAAGCACAGACAAACACAGACAAACAAGACAAACACAGACAAACACAGACAAACAAGACAAACACAGACAAGCACAGACAAACACAGTCAAACAAGACAAACACAGACAAACAAGACAAGCACAGACAAACACAGACAAACAAGACAAGCACAGACAAACACAGACAAGCAAGACAAACACAGACAAGCACAGACAAACACAGACAAACAAGACAAACACAGACAAACAAGACAAGCACAGACAAACACAGACAAACAAGACAAACACAGACAAGCACAGACAAACACAAACAAACAAGACAAACACAGACAAACACAGACAAACAAGACAAGCACAGACAAACACAGACAAACAAGACAAACACAGACAAGCCCAGAAAAACACAGACAAGCACAGACAAACACAGACAAACAAGACAAACACAGACAGACACAGACAGACACTGACAAACACAGACAAACACAGACAAGCACTGACAAAAACGACACTGCCTCAAAAAAACCAAGTAACCAGATTATTATAATACATATAAAATATGTAGGCTACCGAGAGAGAGAGAGAGAGAGAGAGAGAGAGAGAGAGAGAGAGAGAGACAGAGAGAGAGACAGAGAAAGAGAGAGAGAGAGAGACGCAAACCAACAAAGATGGAGAGACAGAGAAAGAGAGAGAGAGAGAGAGAGAGAGAGAGAGAGAGAGAGATACAGACACGGGGGGGATGGCCACTGAGAGATAAACAGAAATATAGATTAGCAGACACAGATGGGGAGATGACCAGTGAGAGACAGACAGAAAGATAGACTAGCAGACACAGATGGGACAGAGAGAGGCAGAGAAATGAAGACGAACATACTTAGATGGGGAGTTGTGCAGAGAAAGAGAGAGAGAGAGGGGGGGAGAGAGCGAGAGAGACACGGAGAGAAAATGAGAGAGAGTGAGCGAGAGAAAGAGAGAGACAGAATCAGATAAAAAGTGAAGTGTATAACACATACAAGGAAGTACAATATACCAGACACATACGGTGGTTAGCAGACCGTAACCAGGTCCCCTGACACCACGGGAAGGTCGTCTTTTGGGTTAAATGCACAAAATGGCAGAGTGTTATGTTTTACTTGTATGTGTGTGTGTGAGTGTTTTGTGTGTGTGTGTGTGTGTGTTAGGGTCGGGACTGGTGGTAGTGCACAAGAAACGTCAACAATTTAACATCGACATAAAACATGACTGAGTCCTAACATGATTGAGTCCCAACATGACTGAGTCCTAACATGACTGAGTCCCAACATGACTAAGTCCTAACATGACTGAGTCCTAACATGACTGAGTCCTAACATGAATGAGTCCTAACATGACTGAGTCCCAACATGACTGAGTCCCAACATGACTGAGTCCCAACATGACTGAGTCCTAACATGACTGGGTCCTAACATGACTGAGTCCCACCATGACTGAGTCCCAACATGACTGAGTCCCAATATGACTGAGTCCCAACATGACTGAGTCCTAACATGACTGAGTCCCAACTTGACTGAGTCCCAACATGACTGAGTCCTAACATGACTGAGTCCTAACATGACTGAGTCCTAACATGACTGACTCCCAACATGACTGAGTCCCAACATGACTGAGTCCCAACATGACTGAGTCCTAACATGACTGAGTCCCAACATGACTGAGTCCCAACATGACTGAGTCCTAACATGACTGAGTCCTAACATGACTGAGTCCTAACATGACTGAGTCCCAACATGACTGATTCCCAACATGACTGAGTCCCAACATGACTGAGTCCCAACATGACTGAGTCCTAACATGACTGAGTCCTAACATGACTGAGTCCTAACATGACTGAGTCCCAAAATGACTGAGTTCTTACATGACTGAGTCCCAACAAGACTGAGCCCTAACATGACTGAGTCCTAACATGACTGAGTCATAACATGACTGAGTCCTTCAGTAAAAGAATTGAGGACATGACATGAGGGATGTGTATAGAACTGAGCCCATGATATGAGGAATATGTATAGAACAGAGCACATGATATGAGGGATGTGTATAGAACTGAGTACATGACATGAGGGATGTGTATAGAACTGAGTACATGATATAAGGGATGTGTAAAGAACTGAGTACATGACATGAGGGATGTGTATAGAAATGAGTACATGATATAAGGGATGTGTATAGAACTGAGTACATGATATAAGGGATGTGTATAGAACTGAGTACATGATATAAGTGATGTGTATAGAACTGAGTACATGATATAAGGGATGTGTATAGATCTGAGTAAATGACATAAGGGATGTGTATAGAACTGAGTACATGACATGCGGGATATGTTTATTGTAATGTAACATCTCTTTATGTATTCAATGCTCAAGTCCAATTTCTCGAAATAATTATTTTAATATCATATTTCTGTATAAGATTACAAGATAACAAAGGATAAGAAATATTGTTACGCAAAGTGATACTGTAAGTGAAGTTTGTGTAAGAGGGAAGAGTTCAAAATTATGTTAGGTAGCGTGACACTGTGAGGGGTGTGTGAGAGAGAAGAGCTAGACATTATTTTAGTTAGCGTGACACTGTGAGGGGTGTGTGAGAGAGAAGAGCTAGACATTATTTTAGTTAGCGTGACACTGTGAGGGGTGTGTGAGAGAGCAACTTGGTAAGTGTCACACCTGCCTGCTGAAAGTAATTATTGTAAATTGTTCAAAGAATTCACATACAAGGATTTTGTTTTAATGTAATAAGTCTCAGATGATGAACCTGATAATAGAGTCATATAATATTGGTGTTAAATGGTGGACATGGCTACATGGTGGATACGTTGACATGGTGGACATAGTTGAAATGGTGATATGGTGGACATATTGACATGGCTGACATGGTCGACATGGTGGACATGTTCGAAATGGTGGACATGGCTACATGGTGGATACGGTGACATGGTGGACATAGTTGAAATGGTGACATGGTGGACATATTGACATGGCGGACATGGTCGACATGGTGGACATGGTCGACATGGTCGAAATGGTGGACATGGTGACATCACCAAACTTAAGGCAATGCTAATCACCAATATCTGAGAGAATTGGCCGACGACGTTTTTGAGATTTCTGAAACTGTTCTTGGAAACGTTAAAACATCTCCCAACGCTGAATAGAGTCAAGTCTATCACGAAGCGGTGAGTAGCGTTGGTTCACACAACGCTGAATAATAGAGTCAAGTCTATCACGAAGTGGTGAGTAGCGTTGGTTCAGACAACGCTGAATAGAGTCAAGTCTATAACGGAGCGGTAAGTAGCGTTGATTCAGACAACGCTGAATAATAGAGTCAAGTCTATCACAAAGCGGTGAGTAGCGTTGTTTCAGACTCCTGAGGCCTTTCCTGTCTGGATGATCCAGATGGCACAATGTAAGTTTGTTTGAATTAGTCCTTTGCTGCTTGATCGTGTCAGACACAAAATGGCGACTTATGCTGTTTCTTTGGGTATAGCAACAACTTTGTTGGCCTGTGGGAATACAGCTCACTCTGCCTTCAAACAGCTCACTCTGCCTTCAACCAGCTCACCCCGTCGCCAAACAGCTAACTCCGTCGTCAAACAGCTCACTCTGCCTTCAACCAGCTCACCCCGTCTTCAACCAGCTCACCCCATCGCCAAACAGCTAACTCTGCCTTCAACCAGCTCACCCCGTCTTCAACCAGCTCACTCCGTCGCCAAACAGCTAACTCTGCCTTCAAACAGCTCACTCTGTCCTCAAACAGCTCACTCTGTCTTCAAACAGCTCACTCTGCCTTCAAACAGCTCACTCTGTCCTCAAACAGCTCACTCTGTCTTCAAACAGCTCACTCTGTCTTCAAACAGCTCACTCTGTCTTCAAACAGCTCACTCTGTCTTCAAACAGCTAACTCTGTCTTCAAACAGCTCACTCTGTCTTCAAACAGCTCACTCTGTCTTCAAACAGCTCACTCTGTCTTCAAACAGCTCACTCTGTCTTCAAACAGCTCACTCTGTCTTCAAACAGCTCACTCTGTCTTCAAACAGCTCACTCTGTCTTCAAACAGCTAACTCTGTCTTCAAATAGCTCACCGTGTCTTTAAATAGCTCATTTTAACTTTATTCTGCCTTTTAACTAACTTTGAGACTACTTTTTGCCACATTTTGAAACCGTGTACTTCGGGAATACAAAATATTGTTTGGGATGAGTGCACCATGGCTTACAACAGGATGATTGTTTGGGATGAGTGTACCATGGCTCACAAAAGCGTTGTAAAGAACTTTTCAGGGCACCCAGAGACGGAAATGACAAATGGGTGGGATTAATATGCTACTGGCTGGTGAGTACAGGAAGGCACTACGGCCTTTCCTCGGGAACGCTTACTGATGAGGGTAATACCTGTCTTAAGTCATCTCACACATGGCCTGAAGTCCAAGACAGATCCTTGCAAGTCACCACGGTCACCACGAGGAATCATCTCAAAAAGCAATCTAAAGGCAGAGTGGTTCTCAAACGTGTTTAAAAGACCACCTTGTTTATCGATTACAATGAACTTGGGAAATTCTCAGTTTGCATACCTCTAGGGATGAGTTGCCGCGCATTTATAAGATATCTTACTTTTGTGGTATGTTGCCCGTCTGATATTTTTTGCCTCATACTTCACCTTTTGCACGTTCCTCAGCAAACGCGTCGCTGCACTTCCATAATCGTGTGGCCAGATATCTTCCTAGTTCCCGCCTTTGTCGCCCAAAATCTCCGCGGATAACGACCCACCTGACGGCCTAAAGCGCAAGCTCGGACACAGCCTTTGAATGTGAACTCATGAATATAAAAATGTCCGCAGTGCACGTGAGAGCAGATAAAGGAAATACCGGGAGGGGGGGGGGAGGGAGGGATAGGAGCAGACGAGATCTGCTGCAGGTAGACAAAGATAGGGACACGAGCCAGTCAATCAAGGTTCTTCTGAACAGCACCGAGCTTGTGTCCCTGGGAGGGCCACCTACGCCCTTTATCACCGCCATCTCAATATATCGTTATATCTGGCGCGTGGCCCCGATAAATTAAACAACAACGGGCTGAATGGGGCTTTTTGTGGGGCGTTGGGTGGGGCGGTACGTGGGGCGGATGGGGGCGGTGCTAGAAACTCTTTTTGCATGCCATCTTCTCAGTAAATATATCTTCGGGGAATTCCATTACAGTTAAACGCTTCCTGTTGACATCTTCCTCTTCAGTCAGATAGTATTGTTTATTTTTTAAAGTTGGGCTATTTTTAGTTATTACGTCATCATTTTCAGTGCTCTGAGATCTTGTTATCGAGATGCAATGTAAAACGAGAACAATATTCCTTTATGAAGTGGAGAATTCCAAAGAAAACGGGGAAAAAATTGAGTTCACTTTAATAACAGGCTTTGTTTGGTTATTTTGTGGAAAAGTTATTTTATCACCTTTGACCCAAGGACAATGAGCATGTGACAGAAATACGTTACATGACTGGACACAGCAGGACAATGAACTCATCTTCTACCGTCTCAGCACATATTCAGAAGCGTTTAGCTTTTAATTGTTCTAAAAAGGAGAGGGGGGGGGGGGGAATCGGGATATATATATGGTTGACGTGAGTAGGATGGTTGCCGGCAATTTGTTTAAAAGAAATTTCGTCGACAGAAAATTGATCGACGGAAATTTGGTCGAATCTGTATTTCAGTTCACACTTTAAATTTGTGCGTCAAATTTCTTTTTGTAAGGAGCCGTTAGGATGGCAGCATCGCTTCCCCAACCGTTGCACGTAGGCCAGTATATGGATGCAGCAACTTACCCTACCAGAACCAGAACCAGAACGCACTATACCAGATAGTAAAACTAAATAATGCGTTCAAAAAGAAATTTGACGCAAAATTTTAAAGTGCGAACTGAAAAACAGATTCGACCAAATTTCCGTTCGATCAAATTTCCGTCGATCAATTTTCCATCGACAAAATTTCTTGTAAACAAATTTCCGGATACGGAGGAAGATGGGATAACGGGATATGGGTGACGTGAGTAAGATGGGATAACGGGAAATGGGTGACGTGAGTAAGATGGGATAACTCGGGATATGGGTGACGTGAGTAAGATGGGATAACGGGATATTAGTGACGTGAGTAAGATGGGATAACAGGATATTGGTGACGTGAGATAAAAAAGACCAAAAAAAAAAAAAAGACGGTATAATTAAAGTCTTTATAAAAATGGACCCCTCCAAAAAAAAATACAACAACCAAATAAAAAACAAAACAAAAACACCACCAAATAATCAACAACAACGACACTGAATCTGAAATACCCCCCCCCCCTCCACATCCCCCCCCCACGAATCCACTCATAAAAACACCACTACACAGTGGTTCCATGGCAAGGCACATTCAGTAATTAGATTAAGGACCGCTGGTTTCAAATCATAAACTACAAGTGATATGACACCCTTCTGTTGATGCACACGTTAGCCGAGGGCATTTAATCATTGTGTCAGACGCGGGCGTAATCCCTACGTCACACTTTACCGCGGGGGCGGATTATTTTCATTGATATTTATTTCTACTCACTTCCAGGTTATGAGATAACCTCTGACCCGCAGTTGTGCTAAGCAATAATTTATTTTCCCGTGGCTTAAGCTTTGCCAACAAGCACTGTGTGGACGTGTGACAGTCTGTGTGGACGTGCGTGACAGTCTGTGTGGGCGTGTGACAGTTCACACAAACCTCACACCGGGCGACTTCCGAACCCAAACAAAAGATAATGGGCTGTTAACCAGATAAATGGACGGTAAATAAGTCCGGGCCTTGTCTACTGATTATCTCCCTCTTGTGAGACACGCGGCGGTGTCATGTGCACCCACACTACTTCTGTCAGTCTCATGTGCACCCACACTACTTCTGTCAGTCTCATGTGTACCCACACTACTTCTGTCTGTCTCATGTGTACCCACACTACTTCTGTCAGTCTCATGTGTACCCACAATACTTCTGTCAGTCTCATGTGCACCCACACTACTTCTGTCTGTCTCATGTGTACCCACACTACTTCTGTCTGCCTAATGTGCACCCACACTACTTCTGTCTGCCTAATGTGCACCCACACTACTTCTGTCTGCCTAATGTGCACCCACACTACTTCTGTCTGCCTAATGTGCAGCCACACTACTTCTGTCTGCCTAATGTGCACCCACACTACTTCTGTCTGCCTAATGTGCACCCACACTACTTCTGTCAGTCTCATGTGTACCCACACTACTTCTGTCAGTCTCATGTGTACCCACACTACTTCTGTCTGTCTCATGTGTACCCACACTACTTCTGTCTGTCTCATGTGTACCCACACTACTTCTGTCTGTTTCGTGTGTACCCACACTCCCTCTCTTGTTGTGCTAAAAAGTGTCCCGCAGATAATATATGTCCGCTCCCCGTCTACGCTGGAGATCAACCACACACACCTTCACGTCAAACACCTTCAAGTCAAACAACTTCACGTCAAACACCTTCACGTCAACACACCTTCACGTCAAACACCTTTACGTCAAACACCTTCACGTCAAACACCTTCATGTCAAACACCTTTACGTCAAACACCTTCATGTCAAACACCTTCACGTCCAACAGGGAAAGGATGAGGGGGGATAAAGGGAGACTATTGGTGGGGTGGTAAAAGGCTCCCAAGAGGAGTTTGGAGGCTATTTGGAGTGAGTTGGGAGGTTAATTTGGTGAAGTTATAAGTTAGGCGGTTTATATTATAGTGATATTTTTGGTATGATCAGTTTATATCAGAGTGATAGTTTTGGTGTGGTCAGTTTATATCAGAGTGATAGTTTTGGTATGGTCGGTTTGTATCAGAGTGATATTTTTGGTATGGTCGGTTTGTATCAGAGGGATAGTTTTGGTATGGTCAGTTTGTATCAGAGTGATAGTTTTGGTATGGTCAGTTTGTATCAGAGTGATAGTTTTGGTATGGTCAGTTTATATCAGAGTGATAGTTTTGGTATGGTCAGTTTGTATCAGAGTGATAGTTTTAGTATGGTCAGTTTGTATCAGAGTGATAGTTTTGGTATGGTCAGTTTGTATATATATCAGAGTGATAGTTTTGGTATGGTCGGTTTGTATCAGAGTGATAGTTTTGGTATGGTCGGTTTGTATCAGAGTGATAGTTTTGGTATGGTCAGTTTGTATATATATCAGAGTGATAGTTTTGGTATGGTCAGTTTGTATATATATCAGAGTGATAGTTTTAGTATGGTCAGTTTGTATCAGAGTGATAGTTTTGGTATGGTCAGTTTGTATCAGAGTGATAGTTTTGGTATGGCGCAAATCTGAAAACACTAGAAATATACCGTGACTCGCTGGATCAAGGCAACGACGTAAAATACTGTTGATTCGACATTTGGAGTTCCAATTCAAATATTTCTTTATATGATCTAATTTGATCATCTAGAATCTAGATGTTTTTGTGTGTATTTGTAGCGTACGTGATCAAGCGCACGACGGGGGAAGCAGCAAATGACAGCGCATCGGGGTGCGCAATCGGGACGGACAATATACGACATTATATTAGACGATATTTGGTGAAGAAAGTTGCTCTAAACTTCTAAACCTCTTCTGCTATCATCGCCCGGCAAGCTTTTTTACACCATTCGACGGACCAAAGTCCTATAATTTATCTTCCCCGCAGTAATCCCTCGCAGATTACCGCCCTTGTTTGATCAAGCATTATTATGTTCACAAATCTGTATGTAATGACTTATTCACCAGTTTAGAAACTTATTTACACCTGTGCCGATGTTTTAACAACCAGCTGCCTGTCGATGTAAGGACATGAAAAATGGCCAAACCATATTAGGAATGAGATGTTATTACCCAGGTACGCGCTCCATTTTGTCTTATCTCAAATCTAGTGTGCGTATCATAACCCGGATCATAATCGCCACTATTTTTTCCCTCCATTATGTCAGCTGAGGCATGAACAAATAAACGGGGTCTTTGCGTGGCACAATTAAACTCATATTTTTCCTCAGCCCA
Source organism: Omphiscola glabra (assembly GCA_964017045.1). Lineage (NCBI taxonomy): Eukaryota > Metazoa > Mollusca > Gastropoda > Lymnaeidae > Omphiscola > Omphiscola glabra. The sequence continues at coordinate 13,299,024 of OZ024794.1, read as the reverse complement.
ATTTCACGGCAAGCTCCAGTGAAACGTAGACTTCGGGTAGCTATCAGGCAATGTTCCCAATGTTCTGGTATCAACCTAGCTGAATGTTCACGGCATATTTTAATATCTAGCCAGATAATATCATCTTACGTTCGCCTGAAGCGGCAATAGTTCGTGTTAAAGGTGGTAAAACGAATTTAGGAATTGTTCTTCTGAACTGAAATACAAGTTGGAGTGGACTCACGGGGTGAGGAGGGCGGGGACTCCACGCGGCACTTGTGTTTTCTAAACATCGACTGGCGGCGTACATGTGGCAATGTGCCACTTTTTTGTAACGGGATCTATGTATAATTTTTTATATGTGGCTGGGTGCCACCTATGTTGCAGGGTGCCACCTATGGGGCAAAGAAAACACGCTCCAGTGGCACACGAGGTTTTCTGCCAGGCTTGCTCAGAGTCACTGAGCTGGGTGGGTCTGTCCCACCACTGAGCTGGGTGGATCTGTCCCACTACTGAGCTGGGTGGGTCTGTCCCACCACTGAGCTGGGTGGGTCTGTCCCACCACTGAGCTGGGTGGGTCTGCACCACCACTGAGCTGAGTGGGTCTGTCCCACCACTGAGCTGGGTGGGTCTGTCCCACCACTGAGCTGGGTGGGTCTGTCCCACCACTGAGCTGGGTATACCTATCCCACAGGGTACTGGTAAAACAGCTCATGACGTGGACATCACTGCCACTACATAAGCCAGGGGAAATTTGAACTCTGGGCCCCTTGTACGTGTTGAGCTGTGTTACGAAGATGGCCATTGGATGATATTGTGTGTGAAAATAAAATGTTCTACGGATTGTACCTCTCCAATTACACGCTTTAGTTCTCATGACCTGCATTTGTTTGTTTTATTTAACCTGTAACCACCCGGCTACATATAGGATAAGCCACAGCAAAAGTCTTGGCCCCGATCTCAAACCTCTGCTGGACATAATTCAGCCGAGAGTAGAGGTCTCTAATAAAACGACTATTTACAATCCTGAGACTACCACAACCGATTGCTGCCACGTAACGTGTTATTTCGGAGGGTGGGGAAGGGGGGGGGGCAGCGGGCGGAGCTCTAGAGAATGTTCCATTGGTCCACCACTGTAAATCATGGACACACAAGGCGCATCGGGCCACCACTGTAAATCATGGACACACAAGGCGCATCGGGACCAACACTCCATGTTACTTTGTGCCGACGATAAATCGTCTGTTTAACACAACAGTTGAGTCTCAACGAGACGAAGAAACATTTGAACAATTGCTAGTGTGTCACCAGGAGCGTATAACTATGACAATTGTTGCTGTGTCACCAGGGGCGTATAACTATGACAATTGTTGCTGTGTCACCAGGGGCGTATAACTATGACAATTGTTGCTGTGTCACCAGGGGCGTATAACTATGACAATTGTTGCTGTGTCACCAGGGGCGTATAACTATGACAATTGTTGCTGTCACATGAAATGCGCTCTGGCTTATTGCAGTGATTCTCAAATATGTTTTTGGCTTGTAACATGTGACCACAACCCCCCCCCCCCCCTTGTTTTGGGATGTTCCGAACAAATAATTCTAATAGTGTGAAGAGAACACAATGACATTTTATCATTTAGATGTTAGAATATAAATCCAGATTCATGTTTATTCACATGATGTTACTTCAAACTAAGTACACAAATTCACTGTTGAGTTGTTCACGGCACGCCAAACACGTGACAGCTAGGCAACCGTTTCGTGACAGCTAGGCAACCGTTTCGTGACAGCTAGGCAACCGTTTCGTGACAGCTAGGAAACCGTTTCGTGACAGCTAGGAAACCGTTTCGTCACAGCTAGGCAGCCGCTTCGTCACAGCTAGGAAACCGTTTCGTGACAGCTAGGCAACCGTTTCGTGACAGCTAGGAAACCGTTTCGTCACAGCTAGGCAACCGTTTCGTCACAGCTAGGCAGCCGCTTCGTCACAGCTAGGCAACCGTTTCGTGACAGCTAGGCAACCGTTTCGTGACAGCTAGGAAACCGTTTCGTGACAGCTAGGAAACCGTTTCGTCACAGCTAGGCAACCGTTTCGTCACAGATAGGAAACCGTTTCGTGACAGCTAGGCAACCGTTTCGTGACAGTTAAGGAAACCGTTTCGTCACAGCTAGGCAGCCGTTTCGTCACAGCTAGGCAGCCGCTTCGTCACAGCTAGGCAACCGTTTCGTCACAGCTAGGCAGCCGTTTCGTCACAGCTAGGCAACCGTTTCGTCACAGCTAGGAAACCGTTTCGTCACAGCTAGGCAGCCGTTTTGTCACAGCTAGGCAACCGTTTCGTCACAGCTAGGCAACCGTTTCGTCACAGCTAGGCAGCCGTTTCGCCACAGCTAGGCAACCGTTTCTTTACAGCTAGGCAACCGTTTCGTCACAGCTAGGCAACCGTTTCGTCACAACTAGGCAACCGTTTCGTTACAGCTAAGCAACCGTTTCGTCACAGATAGGCAACCGTTTCGTCACAACTAGGCAACCGTTTCGTTACAGCTAAGCAACCGTTTCGTCACAGCTACTTAACTCTGTGCGAGTAAGAAACACAATTTAAAAGCACAATTACAGGGTGGGGTGGGGGTGATGGGCGCCCTACTGTTTCCCGGTACGGAAGGGGGTGGGGGCGGGGTTAGGACTTTAATGGATCAACTCCGAGTCAAGGAAGTTCGATTTCTAATGTTGTAAAAAGGGCAAGACTACCTACCCGTCATTTCTCAGTGGTTGCGATGGCCCCCATTTTCCTAGACAATTGGGTAAAATACAGGTGGGGATGATCTCAGCAGGGTTGGGGGAGGGGGATGTGCTCCCATCGTGCCGCTCTGTGGCCCCATAGTAGGACCTATCCGGGTTCGAGGGGGTGGGGGGGGGGTTCTCCGAGAAGAGCACTGTGAACTTAGGCTCGACGGCCCACTGAATTTTATTCCTAAAGTAGGTTAGATTAGAAGACTGATCCTGTCACCCTGCCAGCTGAGACTTCAAACCTTAGCAAGACGAATTTGGAAATCAGCCATGCGTAGCTGAGGTTCTTCTCAGCGTGGCTTCGTTAGATGTATTTTTTAAAATTTATTTTGAATTTCTGTAAACGCTGCATGTGTCCCGCAATGCGACAGCCATTGTTTGAGTCGCACTGACACAGTCGGTGTCTGCCCTACCGAAGCGCATCAAAAATATTCACGACAATAAGAACTCAAATTAATTCAGAAATATTTTATCTCGCATTTAACAAAGTCATGTGCTTAAAAAAAAGTCAAAGTCATGGCTTTCCTTACACATTCCAGTTTATTTAAATTAGTGAGATTTTTAAAATCCTTTATAGCAGCTTCACTTTTATTCGTGGCTGGGTGCTGGGTGGGTGGCTGGCTGGGTCGAAGGCTGGGTGGGTTGCTGGGTGGGTGGTTGGCTGGGTGGCTGGATGGGTGGCTGGCTGAATGCCTGGCTGGCTGGCTGGCTGGGTGGCGGATTGGCAAAATATTCGGACGGTTAATTAACCTACTACCCGTCAACGTATCAAGCTGAAACTTGGCAAATAGACTCGTTGGCGACGATAGCACGCTCTTTGAAATGTTCAGTTTCAACCCAACCACCAAAAATCTCCACTTTTCAAGGGGAAGATGAAGGAAATATGAGGAAATACAATTCACAATAATTGCGTTAAATGAGATTTTTTTTTTAAAAAAAAAAGAACAAAAGCGGGTGGGTCATTAGAATATTAATCTATTTCAGGGGCGTGAAAAAAATGTGCGGTTGCGAGCATTGGGGAAGGGGTAGGAGCATTAATTTGGATTTTATAAAGTGCGTAACTTGTACGCATGTTTTGTCAAATTCTCAGCCCCCCTCCAATTGCTCTATATTACATTTTATAAAGGATTTATAGGAAAAGCTTTTGATTAGGGTTTTTAAAATTCATTTCTACTAAAATGAACACATAAAATATGGTTAGAACCCACAATGAATTACCATATCATTGCCACGTACACACATTTCATTACAAATTTGTCTCCATTAATTTGCTTTACAAAAGTGCAAATCTTACAAAGCAATTTATAAATTGTTATTCCTTAGAATCAATAACTTCTCCAAATAATAATCGTCAACCTTACTGAGCCGTCTCGGAGTTGGAAAAATAGTTCCACGTTCATGAAGCAGATGTACATTGAATGTATAGCTCAGCACTCTACCTGTACGTCTGCTGTGTAATGTACATTGAATGTATACCTTCATCACTGTATCTGCATGCCTGGTTTAGTGTGCGTATTAAATGCAGTTTCTAACTTAAAAGTATCAGACGTGCAATATGACTTCATGTTTCATTGGCACATTCCTGAGCCAAAAACCCAACACCATCTCGATCTCGACTCTGTAGTGCATCAGGTGCTTGATTTATCCGGACATGGGGCATTTGGTGCACATAACGAATCACTGCACCGGTGTCTGGGGTCGCACTGATATCCATTGTGCAAGCTTCTAATTGCATCTTCAGACAAATTTCTCCGGAAGGTAATGCAGGATAGTTTTGACCAATTAGAGGGAGGTAATTAAGATATTATAGTTTCCCGCCTTTAATTGTTTGCTTTCATTCTGTACAGCATTGCTTCTTATCGCTCAAAATGAGAGCTTCTGTCGCTGCTTAAACAACAATTTTTTTATATAAAAAACGAAATCTAATTGGTGCTAGCCACGGCCTCATGTCGGTGTCAGACACTGAGACAGTTGACAGCAGATGAACATTCCATATGTGTATGTCATTGTTCGCCATCATCGACGTTGCTGTATAGTGTGCGTTAAATGTATAGCTCAGAACTCTACCCGTATGTCTGCTGTCTAATGTACATTGAATGTATAGCTCAGCACTATACCTGCATGTCTGCTGTCTAATGTACATTGAATGTATAGCTCAGCACTATACCTGTATGTCTGCTGTCTAATGTACATTGAATGTATACCTTCATCACTGTATCTGCATGCCTGGTGTATTGTGCGTATTGAATGCAGTTTCTATCTTGAAAGTATCAGAAGTGCAATATTACTTCATGTTTCATTGGCACATTCGCTCTCACAATCCGCTGTTGTAGCCGACCCTTGATCAACAAAAGCAAGGGAACTTGGTCCACTTGTATGATGTGTCAGTAGTTCCGTCAGTGGGGTGGGCTGGGATGGGTATGGGAATGTCATAATGTCATGAAATGAAATAGTTGTAAGGAAAACAACACCACCGTCATCTTCCACCATCTTGTCACATCTACAATAATATGCATTACACCATCACCACCCAGATTCTTAATAATAACCATCTTTCCGTATATGAAATAAATGAAAGTCAAAAGTCCTAAGCAAAATTCTATGTATCGCTGTTTCATTATATATCATTATATGTCGTCTTCAATCTGCCTGCACAGCTGCAAAGCACCGAAAAAGCCCTATTGATATCTAATGAGCTAAGCGTAGCTCTCCGCTCTTTCGCTTCGGTCCTGATGTTGCATCTATGATAAAATTTTTAGAAAAATTAAAAAAAGAAAACTAAAAAGTTGCCACCTTTCAATACAACGAAACAAAATAGAAATGAAACGAAACAGCTCGCACAATCTATCCCCAGCCGTTTCGACCGCTAACAACTCAGAAACGTGACATACTTTGTCTGCAAATGTGTCAACTCATTTGACAAGCCAACACTAGTTTGTACAAAAGTCAACTTTGTGTACAGCAGTCATCTCAGTCTACAACAGTCAACTTTGTGTACATCAGTCAACTCAGTGTACAGCAGTCACTTTTGTGTATAGCATTCAACTCAGTGTACAGCAGTAAACTTTGTGCATAGCAGTCAACTCAGTGTACAGCAGTCAACTCTGTGTACAGCAGTCAACTTTGTGTACAACAGCCAACTTTGTGTACATCAGTCAACTCTTTGTACAGCAGTCAACTCTGTGTACAGCAGTCAAGTCTGTGTACAGCAGTCAACTCTTTGTACACCAGTCAACTCTGTGCACAGCAGTCAATTCTGTGTACAGCAGTCAACTCTTTGTACAGCAGTCAACTCTGTGTAAAGAAGTCAAGTCTGTGTACAGCAGTCAACTCTGTGTACAGCAGTCAACTCTCTGTACAGCAGTCAACTTTGCGGCACGTATTGTATTTCCTCCATTGCGAGCAGCCGATGCGGAAATGTAAAAGTTCACCAAGTTTTCAGTTCAAGGACAGCAGCCATGCCGTCATACGTCTATCCTTTTTTGTTGTTGACCCTTGTGGCAGACGTGCCGTCATTTGTCATATTGATTTGTTGACCCTTCTAGCAGGCGTGCCGTCATATGTCATGTCGATTTGTTGACCCATCTAGCAGACATGCCGTATGTAAATTTGTTGAACCTTCTAGCAGACGTGCCGTCAAACGTCATGTCAATTTGTTGATCCCTCTAGCAGACATGCCATCATGCAATACGCCATGTCATACGTCGTGTAAAACGTCATGCCATACGTCATGTCATACGTCAAGTCAATTTGTTGAAACTTCTAGCAGACATGCCGTCATACGTCATGTCATACGTCATGTCAATTTGTTGACCCTTCTAGCAGACATGCCATCATACTTCATGTCATAGGTCATGTCATAGGTCATGTCATACGTCATGTCATACGTCATGTCATACGTCATGTCATACGTCATGTCATACGTCATGTCATACGTCATGTCATACGTCATGTCATACGTCATGTCATACTTCATGTCATACGTCATGTCATACGTCATGGCTTACGTCATGTCATACGTCATGTCATACGTCATGTCATACGTCATGCCATACGTCATGTCATACGTCATGTCATACGTCATGTCATACGTCATATACATTTCATGACAGCAATGACATACAAGTTTACTTATAAGTTACTTTCTCTGAAAACGCTCTTTGGGATTGCCCTTATTCTTAAAATATTTATTAAGATTTGCTTGTTGAACCAGTCGGTCTGCCTGTCAGTTAGTCTGTTCGTCACTCCATCCGTCTGCCTGTCAGTCAGTCTGTCCGTCACTCCGTCCGTCTGCCTGTCAGTCAGTCTGTCCGTCACTCCGTCCGTCCGTCTGTTTCTGTTTCCTGCCTGTTTCTTTCAGAGGGAATGACAGAACCAGCAAATATAATGTAGTATTACTTTATTTCTGTATGCCTGCATCCAACATTCTTTCTTTTCTAGCAAGAGTATCGCTTTCCATTATGTTTCTCTCGGCCAATTTCTCTTTCAATCGCCCTCTTTCCAGATCTCTCTTTCTCTCTTTATTAAACTTTTATCCCAGCGCCCCCCCCCCCCCCCACAAACCTCTTGTCTTGTACATTTCTTCTCACGATGTTTGCTGTATCTTGCGTGACTGCACTAATCTAACACGAGAGAACCAATCATATTTGGGTGGTCCCGCTCATGTAGACATTTGCACACGAAATGCTGACGTATAAACATGGCTGATTGAAATTGTTCACCCACTTCATCTGGTTCAAGTCCCCTCCCACCCATCAGATTGTACAATACAATCCCACCACAACGACCCGGGACACAGCTTTTGTTCATATCTTTTGGATTTGAATAATCACGGCATTGGTATGAAAAGCTAAAATAATGTAAAAAAAAAAATTGTTGAAAAAAAATACTATTTTAAAAAAGATTATAATTATAAAAAATAAATCAAATTTCTAAAGAAAAACTTCAAACAACCCCCCAAAAAACAGCAACAAAACAAACAAACAACCAAGCAATCAAACAAACATTCAATTATACGAGCTATCGTAAAATACATCATTTTGAGGTTGGAGCTAAACAATTTTAACATTCAAAACTAGTCAAAAGCGTATGTTGCATATTCCCTAACATACGTCACAGCTTCCCACCGTATGATTTTTATTCTACGACAACATAGCGTATACAGTGCGGAAGACTACTTATGGCTTAACCAGACGTAACTATTTAAAGTTAAAACAGGGGAGGGCAGCCACCTCCTTTGGGTCCCGCCAATAACGTTTTAAAGACACTCTCGTCAGTTCTTACCCCTGAGCAATGCCGGAATGGGTTTGAACAGTTTTAAAATGAGATTTTCACAAGCCATCACGGAAACCTTGGGGACTCCCCAAAAACTTAGGAGAATTGTAAAGCCATTGGTTGCCCGTGCAGTAATCAATGCAAATGGCAAGACAATGCACGGCTCCTTTAGCACTGAACCCCCCCCCCTCCCCACTTCCATAGTGCTAACAAGCCAGTAATGAGAATCAATGCAATGTGATTGGATGCCCGCGAGGAGTTAATAGGAAACCGGGAGGAAGAGGAAATGAGATGCAAGGAGGAGACGGCCGGAATGGCGCGCAGAGAGGAAGCCATGTTGTGTCATCGAATCTCACGAGACCTGGATGAAATCCGAGGTGACCTCCTCGATCCCAGCATAACAGCTGACCAGAAGCGAAGCTCGGCAGCTGCGACGGAAAGTGATTAAAGGGCCGGACCACGTGATAGAGCCGACCAATCAATTTCTGACTCGTTAGGACTAACAATATTTCAGCTTCCTGCTGGCTTCAGGGCGACTACCTTAACCAAGGAAATTGGTAAAGCCTCTTAGCTCGGGGCGCCCCCCTGACCATGGAAATTTGCGAGGCGTCTCAAAAGCGAAATTTGGACAAAAGACGAGAAATTTAAGAAGGACGACATTTATTTTCATTTGGAAGGGGAGCCATGGCTTCCCGTCTGCGTCATCGATGACCATGATCTCATTAAGACAAACCAAGAAAAATAAAGAAATAAAAATAAAAAAAAAATTTAAAAAAAGAAAGAAAAAACTACACCAGCTGTCTCCTCATTTGGCACGAAACAATTTTTTTTTCAATAAAATGAATCCTATTTAAATTAATGAAACGGTTTTTTTTGGGGGGGGGGGGGGGGGGGGGAGTGAAGAAAAAAACCGGGGGGTGGGGGGTGGTGGTGGAGGAAAAGCAGATAAACGCAAAAAAAACAAAAACTATTAGAAAAATCTTGAGGAATTTTATCTTCTTCAGAATATCATTTCATTTCTCTAAATCTCTGCAGTTAGCTTTTAATGGATTCAAAAGAATGTTAAATTTTTGTATGTTTCTCGCGTCTCGATCGTGGTGCTCTCTACTGGACATCGCGGACAAGAAAACACTTTCTAACTCAATTGAAGACATCCCGCCCGTGAGACGCCGGTGAGGTCTGTATTACCTGCTCTTCTGGCTCATGTGTTGTAATCTTAATGCTGTTTCCTTGGCTGGGTTCACAGCAGGAAACGTTGACAGCGAGGAATGTAAAAAAAAAACAAAACCAACCGCGATTTGCATTTAGTGTGGGTGTTCTTAAATCTTGAACGCACCCCCCCCCCTTTCCTCCCGTATGTTTCCCCTCAACCCAGCCGTACATTCAGATAATGATTGACCAATTTTGGGATTTGATTTTATCGATAAATCACGTCTGAAAATTATTTATGGCTATTTATTGTTTGTGCAGTTTGTGCTGTCTGCTGTGTCTCCAGTCATTAAGTCACGCGTATTGAGCTGTCAAATACGATGTTCAGACACACGACCTGGGCGCTCAATACTATGTTCAGACACACGCTACGTGGACAACCCAAATGAAATGTTTGACTAAGTCTCACACCTCTACGAAAGTAGGGAAGGTAATTTTTTAAACAAATCTTTTTAAAAGTAAAATATTGAATTTAAAGAGAACTGTAGGGTTTAAAAAGTAGAATTATAATGAATAACTATAAATATTAATGAAGAATACTTAAAATAATTTATATCACCGCTGAAAACTAAATTTCTCCCTTTTTCGTATAATCAACCCTTTGAAATGCCACCTTGTAACTCCCTGGGGGCGGGGGCATTCCATGCTGGAAAACCATAAAGTATTTGAAAAAATATGGGCGTGAATATCTTACGTTTGGGTCCACGTACCAAGCATCAGATTTATGATAGAACAGTGAAGCACTTCAGACAGAGGAATGAAGCACTTCAGACAGAGGAATGAAGCACTTCAGACAGAGGAATGAAGCACTTCAGACAGAGGATGAATCTCTTAAGTTTGTGTCCACGTACCAAGCATCTGATTTATGATAAAACAGTGAAGCACTTCAGACAGAGGAATGAAGCACTTCAGACAGAGGAATGAAGCACTTCAGACAGAGGAATGAAGCACTTCAGACAGAGGAATGAAGCACTTCAGACAGAGGAATGAAGCACTTCAGACAGAGGAATGAAGCACTTCAGACAGAGGAATGAAGCACTTCAGACAGAGGAATGAAGCACTTCAGACAGAGGAATGAAGCACTTCAGACAGAGGAATGAAGCACTTCAGACAGAGGATGAATCTCATCAGAACAGAGGCGAATACATCTCAAATAGGTAATGGTTTATACGGTGTAACGGAAATATTTCTATTAGTGTTGACCCCCCCCCCCCCCACCTGGTCGCGAAAATGTGTTTGTGGTCCACGTCATGCGGAAAAAGGGGGTGGGGGGCGCCCTCATAAAAGAGTAATGACTGACTGCGGTTTAAAAATGACCCGTAGGGCGACACGTTTAATGGGGGGGGGGGGCAAATTTAAATATATATTTTTTTTTAGTTTGATGGGAGAAGCAAGAGTTCGTGAAGTGTTCTGTCATGGTGACACGAGTGCCCCAACTTGTAGATCAAAGATATGATTGATTCATATTATAGATTGTAGATAAAGGATATAGACGAATGCCAAACAAAATGGCGTGTGTCCGGACATTGACACAAATGCCGATGTAGGTAACGCAGAGTTTAAGATCTTTTTGTTTGGTCCTGCTCTGAAATATATTTTAATTTGTTCGCCTGAAACGCAAATAAAAATATAATAATTGACGGGCTGCATTCAAGTTGTAAAATTTTTTAGAGATTTCCTTTTTGTTTTGTACTGTGATCTGATACTTGTTATACTTCTTTTTGTCTTGTTTTCTGTTGATGGCTCTAAGCCGAAACGTCAAAACCTTTTGTCCTTTCTATATTTCTTTAAGTTTAGCATACCTTGTTCTTATATTTCATTTATGCAAATAAACGAGTTTTGCGCGTGAATGATGTCATAAAGGGTGTGTGGTGGTGGGGTGGGATGTGGTGGGTGGGGGTGAGGTGTGGTGGTGGTGGGGTGAGTTGTGCTGCAAACATGTTCAGCTACAACAGTGAACAGATGAACACGTATTTTTAAAAAAAATTCATTAAACAAAATAATGTGTTTAACGTTAAACAAGTAATAAAGCCATGCACATTTTGAGTCCCATAATGCTGGCTTACATGAAGAAATAACTTGAGAATTGTTTTCTGACTGTCATGCTATGTTGAAGGCGTCTAAAAGCGGCAATGCGTTGGCTATAAATAGAGAGCGCACGTGATTAAAATATATTAAAATAACCTGGACCAAGAAAACATATTTAAAAGTCCAAGTTAGACCGTCTGTTGAGTTTATATCTACACAGTACCGTCACCTGTCTGGTAACTTAAAATGGAAAGCTTGAAACAAGGAAGGTGTGTGTCCTGCGCAGGCGTGAATGTAAGGCGTAGAGAAACACAATACAATTTGATGAATTTAAAAGTTCAACGAAATAAATCAAACAAAAAGTCCGTTTGACGAGCTACAGCAAATTGCCAAACAAATAATTATAACATGCCAAGTCCAATCCCTATCCCAATCTCAACCCAACCCAACCCAAACCCCCATCACAATCCCAATCCCAATCCCAACTCCAGTCCAAACCCCAACACCAAGCCTAATCCCAATCCCAATCCCAACCCCCAATCCCAATCCCAACCCTAATCCATATCCCAATCAAGTGTACGACATTTCATACAAGCGAGATACCCGGACGATCAATCGGACGTCACGTCTCTACATTAACTTTAGAAATTCCTTTACAAACTAAACTGACCACTGGTCAACAACAGTCGTCCCAGGAACAAATTTGCTCACGTGTCGACCTCCGCTGCTCATTGGACGGGTTCCTGCCACGCAGCATGGTCTCTTCATTAAACGTTGAAAAGAGCAGACAACTCGGTTTTCGACGACTTTAAGCAAAGTTCAGGATAAAGCAAAGTGACCACGTGACATAGCTCCTGGTCGGGGTTTTGGGGGGGGGGGGGGGTCAGATACTTTCTTTTTACAGATATCTAACTATGATAAGAAATAGTATTCCGTGCTTAATATTTAAAGTTATAAAAAAACAAAAAAAACAACGTAATTATGAAAGAAGTAATTACGTCCGCAATGGGTGGAGGGATGTCTTATTGTTCAAAGTTTCAGCAGTGGGTGGAGTGATGTCTTATTGTTCAAAGTTTCAGCAGTGGGTGGAGTGATGTCTTATTGTTCAAAGTTTCAGCAGTGGGTGGAGTGATGTCTTATTGTTCAAAGTTTCAGCAGTGGGTGGAGTGATGTCTTATTGTTCAAAGTTTCAGCAGTGGGTGGAGTGATGTCTTATTGTTCAAAGTTTCAGCAGTGGGTGGAGAGATGTCTTATTGTTCAAAGTTTCAGCAGTGGGTGGAGTGATGTCTTATTGTTCAAAGTTTCAGCAGTGGGTGGAGTGATGTCTTATTGTTCAAAGTTTCAGCAGTGGGTGGAGAGATGTCTTATTGTTCAAAGTTTCAGCAGTGGGTGGAGAGATGTCTTATTGTTCAAAGTTTCAGCAGTGGGTGGAGTGATGTCTTATTGTTCAAAGTTTCAGCAGTGGGTGGAGTGATGTCTTATTGTTCAAAGTTTCAGCAGTGGATGGAGTGATGTCTTATTGTTCAAAGTTTCAGCAGTGGGTGGAGTGATGTCTTATTGTTCAAAGTTTCAGCAGTGAGTGGAGTGATGTCTTATTGTTCAAAGTTTCAGCAGTGCGTGGAGTGATGTCTTATTGTTCAAAGTTTCAGCAGTGCGTGGAGTGATGTCTTATTGTTCAAAGTTTCAGCAGTGGGTGGAGAGATGTCTTATTGTTCAAAGATTCAGCAGTGAGTGGAGTGATGTCTTATTGTTCAAAGTTTCAGCAGTGCGTGGAGTGATGTCTTATTGTTCAAAGTTTCAGCAGTGCGTGGAGTGATGTCTTATTGTTCAAAGTTTCAGCAGTGGATGGAGTGATGTCTTATTGTTCAAAGTTTCAGCAGTGCGTGGAGTGATGTCTTATTGTTCAAAGTTTCAGCAGTGCGTGGAGTGATGTCTTATTGTTCAAAGTTTCAGCAGTGCGTGGAGTGATGTCTTATTGTTCAAAGTTTCAGCAGTGGATGGAGTGATGTCTTATTGTTCAAAGTTTCAGCAGTGCGTGGAGTGATGTCTTATTGTTCAAAGTTTCAGCAGTGGATGGAGTGATGTCTTATTGTTCAAAGTTTCAGCAGTGCGTGGAGTGATGTCTTATTGTTCAAAGTTTCAGCAGTGCGTGGAGTGATGTCTTATTGTTCAAAGTTTCAGCAGTGCGTGGAGTGATGTCTTATTGTTCAAAGTTTCAGCAGTGGATGGAGTGATGTCTTATTGTTCAAAGTTTCAGCAGATTCTCAAAGACGGCGCTCGATAGAACAATTGAAAAACTTAGGGTTAAACTAATCTTTGCGGGTGAGTATTTTAAATTCGTCGGACTTAACAGTAAATATTTGTATCTTTTTGAGGTCAACTGTGCCTACAGGTCTATGCATCCATGAACTAGAAGGGCGGACAATGAATCTTAAAAGATGTGGCAAATTGTCATAACTTGTCACATTCTCACATAAATTAAAAGCGAACATAGATTGTCATTCATTTATATAAGCTGTCACATTCTCACATAAATTATATCATAGATTATTATTTATTCTTATGATTGGACAGTTCATAATACGCCTGGTTTTCGTTTCTTAATATCATGCAGACAGTGGCGTAGCGAGCTCAACTCGGGGCACAAGACCTTTTTAGCGCCCCCACAATACCTTTTTAGCGCCCCCACCCTATTCGAAAACCATACAATATTATAGTAAAATATACCACGTGGCGCCCCTTTGTGAGTAGCGCCCGGGGCATGATGCCCCCTTGCCTCCCCCTCACTACGCCACTGCATGCAGACAGAGTCTTATAATTCCCAGATAACCCCCCCCCCTTCCCCCCCCCCCCCCCCCTTAAAGAAATTTAAGAAAACACATCAAAATAAAATATCTGCACCTTAACGTTACAGTGATATTGCAGCAAAGATTTGGCCCGACAGTTTTAATGGCCGGCGATAGCGAACAATAGAACAACTTAAGCTCCCATTGCACGGGGGCCTTGTTTTATAGGTTAGCACGTGGCTTGGCGGGTTATTAAACCAGTGGAACTCGGCATGGCAGATTCTTTAAGAACAGCGAGCTGGCGGCGAGGGCAGTTGTAATCACTAGCAGGGGCGTAATTGACAGGGGGGAAGAGCGCTGCAGAAAGAGACACTTTTTTATTTTATTAGTTTAGACACTTTGAGTGACGTACACGGGGAACTTTTTCCCAGATAAGTCTAAGACTTGAATACCAGGAATCTCCAGGGTCTCTCAAAGGGACTTAAGGGGCCTGTAACTTATACTTTTCATGTAAATAGTTAGGCCCGATCCTCCAACCCCTCCCCAATGAAAACCAATAAGTTAAGAAGTCAGTAGTTTGGTTCAAAGGTCATGTTTCAAAACCAACCCACCCCCTCCCCAATGAACACCAATAGGTTAAGAAGTCAGTAGTTTGGTTCAAAGGTCATGTTTCAAAACCAACCCGCTCTCTCCCCAATGAACACCAATAGGTTAAGAAGTCAGTAGTTTGGTTCAAAGGTCATGTTTCTAAACCAACCCGCCCCCTCTGCAATGAACACCAATAGGTTAAGAAGTCAGTAGTTTGGTTCAAAGGTCATGTTTCAAAACCAACTCGCCCTCTCCCCAATGAACACCAATAGGTTAAGAAGTCAGTAGTTTGGTTCAAAGGTCATGTTTCAAAACCAACCCGCCCTCTCCCCAATGAACACCAATAGGTTAAGAAGTCAGTAGTTTGGTTCAAAGGTCATGTTTCAAAACCAACCCGCCCTCTCCCCAATGAACACCAATAGGTTAAGAAGTCAGTAGTTTGGTTCAAAGGTCATGTTTCAAAACCAACCCACCCACTCTCCAATGAACACCAATAGGTTAAGAAGTCAGTAGTTTGGTTCAAAGGTCATGTTTCAAAACCAACCCGCCCTCTCCCCAATGAACACCAATAGGTTAAGAAGTCAGTAGTTTGGTTCAAAGGTCATGTTTCAAAACCAACCCACCCACTCTCCAATGAACACCAATAGGTTAAGAAGTCAGTAGTTTGGTTCAAAGGTCATGTTTCAAAACCAACCCACCCACTCTCCAATGAACACCAATAGGTTAAGAAGTCAGTAGTTTGGTTCAAAGGTCATGTTTCAAAACCAACCCACCCACTCTCCAATGAACACCAATAGGTTAAGAAGTCAGTAGTTTGGTTCAAAGGTCATGTTTCAAAACCAACCCGCCCTCTCCCCAATGAACACCAATAGGTTAAGAAGTCAGTAGTTTGGTTCAAAGGTCATGTTTCAAAACCAACCCACCCACTCTCCAATGAACACCAATAGGTTAAGAAGTCAGTAGTTTGGTTCAAAGGTCATGTTTCAAAACCAACCCGCTCTCTCCCCAATGAACACCAATAGGTTAAGAAGTCAGTAGTTTGGTTCAAAGGTCATGTTTCAAAACCAACCCACCCACTCTCCAATGAACACCAATAGGTTAAGAAGTCAGTAGTTTGGTTCAAAGGTCATGTTTCAAAACCAACCCACCCACTCTCCAATGAACACCAATAGGTTAAGAAGTCAGTAGTTTGGTTCAAAGGTCATGTTTCAAAACCAACCCACCCACTCTCCAATGAACACCAATAGGTTAAGAAGTCAGTAGTTTGGTTCAAAGGTCATGTTTCAAAACCAACCCACCCACTCTCCAATGAACACCAATAGGTTAAGAAGTCAGTAGTTTGGTTCAAAGGTCATGTTTCAAAACCAACCCACCCCCTCCCCTCAAGACACAACAACTAAGACAATAAAAGCAACCTAATTTAAGTCGTATATGTTATGTGAGTCACAACATACATGAATCAGCCTAGTGCCCTATGTTATGTCAGTCACAACATACATGAATCAGCCTAGTGCCCTATGTTATGTCAGTCACAACATACATGAATCAGCCTAGTGCCCTATGTTATGTCAGTCACAACATACATGAATCAGCCTAGGGGCCATATGTTATGTCAGTCACAACATACATGAATCAGCCTAGGGCCCTATGTTATGTCAGTCACAACATACATGAATCAGCCTAGGGGCCATATGTTATGTCAGTCACAACATACATGAATCAGCCTAGGGCCCTATGTTATGTGAGTCACAACATACATGAATAAACCTAGGGCCCTATGTTATGTCAGTCACAACATACATGAATCAGCCTAGTGCCCTATGTTATGTCAGTCACAACATACATGAATCAGCCTAGGGGCCATATGTTATGTCAGTCACAACATACATGAATCAGCCTAGGGCCCTATGTTATGTCAGTCACAACATACATGAATCAGCCTAGGGGCCCTATGTTATGTCAGTCACAACATACATGAATCAGCCTAGGGGCCCTATGTTATGTCAGTCACAACATACATGAACCAGCCTAGGGGCCATATGTTATGTCAGTCACAACATACATGAATCAGCAAAAAGGCCCTATGTTATGCGTATTGGAAATCCGTGCAACTACCTTCATTGCCCAGATCAAGCGATATGTTGGCACTTCCAGCTGTTCGTATGTGGTGTCATTAACTCATTTTATTTAGATTTGAGTCTAAAAAAAAATCTTTTTTGGGTGAATAAACGTTTGGTGTTGAGAGTCTCTGATCTTTGTGAGACTTTATTAAATAATAAATAACATTTAAACTCAACAGTTTTTGTGTACCAGAGTGATCTAAGAAGAGAACTAGTTCAAATAATATATACCCCTTGTGATCTAGTATTTAATAGCTTTTAAGTGCCTCTCTAATGTTATTTATTGTTATATGGCTGGATCCATTAAGCTCTGCCAGGGGCGTGCCATTAAGCTCTGCCAGGGGCGTGCCATTAAGCTCTGCCAGGGGCGTGACATTATGCTCTACCATTGGCGTGCCATTAAGCCCTGCCAGGGGCGTGCCATTCAGCTTTGCTGGGGCGTGCCATTCAGCTCTGCAGGGGCGTGCCATTAAGCCCTGCCAGGGGCGTGTCATTAAGCTCTACCAGGGCGTGCCATTAAGCTCTACCAGGGCGTGCCATTAAGCTCTACCAGGGGCTTGTCATCAATCGCTGAAAGGGGCGCACCATTAAGCTTTGCCAGGGGCGTGCCGTTAAGCTCTGCCAGGGGCGTGTCGTTAAGCTCTGCCAGGGGCGTGCCATTAAGCTCTGCCAGGAGCGAGTCCTTAAACTCTGCCAGGGGTGTGCCATTAAGCTGAGCCAGGGGCATGCCATTAAGCTCTGCCAGGGACGTGCCGTTAAGCTCTGCGGGCTACTTGACTTTTTCTAATTGTTTTTCTTTGCATGTTTTACAGCAAACTCTAGAACAGGAAACGTTGAATAAAAAACCTGCTTGAATCAATTTACATAAAAATTTCTGCCTTATGTAACTCTATACTTGATCTCATTCGACATCCATTGTTTGGCTCTGCCCTGCCGAACATTAAGTTAAGTGGTCCTCAAACTATCATGCCCCCATTGTGCAGATAGCGGGGAGCTCTAAGAAGAAATATTTCAAATAAAACTTTAAGGAGATGAAACTAAAGATTTTTGACTTCCAATGACCTTTACAGAATTTTTTTCCCCTGCGTGGTATGAGGGGTCAAAGTTCATGGAGCTCATGTGTATTTGCAGCCCATTTGCGAAGAGTATTAAGCAAAGTAGAATACGAAGGCCCCACACATGATGCACACATGATGCACACTTGATGCACACTTGATGCCATTTTTTCTGCGACCGGGACACGCGTTTCGTTTCGAGAAATTGAAATATCAAAAAATAGACTCAATGATGACGCTGGTCTATGATTTAACATTGACTTACAATCGATTTAGTTCTAGACCAGTGGTTCTCAAACTTTCTAATGCCGCGACCCTATTATACAGCTCCTCATGCTGTGGCGACCCCTAACCACAAAATTATTTTCGTTGCTACTTCATAACTGTAAGGTAGATGGGTTTTCCGATCGTCTTAGGCGACCCCTGGGAAAGGGTCATTCGACCCCCCAAAGGGGTTGCAACCCACAGGTTGAGAACCGCTGTTCTAGACACTCATGAAATACTTATTTTTTGTGTGATGAAACCACATTTTCGCACATATGTTTTGTCAGATATACGAGGAAATGTTTTGATAATCCCCGAACCCCCTTGTGGCCCTGTTTGAATATTAAGCGGCGAATGAGTTAAAAACTAACAGTGTCATGTGACAAACCGACTGAAAGAAGGGGCAGAACTAACAGTGTCATGTGACAAACCGACTGAAAGAAAGGGCCAAAATTAACACATATTTAACATTACTTTAAAAAAAAAAAAAAAAGAAATATCCTCCACACTTTCTTTGTATCATGCATATACGGCACTCATATCTAGTACTGTCAAATACGGCACTCATAACTAGTACTGTCATTTACGACACTCATATCTAACACTGGCATATACGGCACTCATATCTAGCACTGGCATATACGGCACTCATATCTAGTACTGGCATATACGGCACTCATTTCTAGCACTGGCATATACGGCACTCATATCTAGCACTAGCATATATAGCACTCATATCTAGCACTGGCATATACCGCACTCATATCTAGCACTGGCATATACGGCACTCATATCTAGCACTGGCATATACGGCACTCATATCTAGTACTGGCATATACGGCACTCATATCTAGCACTGGCATATACGGCACTCATATCTAGCACTAGCATATATAGCACTCATATCTAGCACTAGCATATATAGTACTCATATCTAGCACTGGCATATACGGCACTCATATATAGCACTGGCATATACGGCACAGTCTTTATAAAGGATCCACCTTTCTGCTCAAATGAACATGTGCTTGGGCTTCTAAGTCTAAACTCCACTTTTGTGTGACGGATCAGAACATTTGATTCACACAATGATGAATTAGAATGACAATGCCAATGCCAGTCGAAGACATACTCATTCAAACCTGCTCATGGGTATCTATAGCTCCAGGGTTCCCAAACCTGTGGTTCTTGCACCACACCGACCCCCCCTCCCCCCGGCGGGGTGGCCTTTCAGAGAAGAAGTGCTCAAAAGAACAGAGGAGCACTTCAGTTGCGAGAGTTTATGAATATTTTAATCTCTTCTTCATAAATTTACTGGGGGTCGCCTAAGACCACCCGAAAACACATACACACCACAGTTATGACGTAGCAACGAACATAATTATGTGGTTGGGGGTCGCCACAACATGAGGAACTATATTAAAGGGTCGCGGCATTAGGAAGGTTGAGAACCACTGGTCCACAGCAGGAGTTGTACAGTTCTTTATGAATTTCAATCATAGCTTTAGACATTGGATTCTCTTTCCACTCAGAAAATGCGGTGTTGCTTGTGAAGTTGGGTCCCAGACTTTGTCAAACAATTCGCAAGGGGTGCAGAGTATAAGAAAAGATTGGGAAACACCGCACTACGTAATCTCATTCATTGATAACTCTGTTACGTAACTGCGAAAGAGTAGAACATGGTGGTTGTTTATAAAAAAAAAAAGAAAAAAAATGGCCGTCGGTGCATTCATTGAACTTTCACGTCGGCGTATGTAAACACTCGCACGCTGCTCGTGATAAAATGGCACGCTCCGTGTTCAAAGGCGTGGGACTCTCTGTGCGCAGCGCTGTCAGTGAGAATAAGAGTAGTTGCCCTCCCCCCGCCCATTTGCTGGCAACATGCTCAACACAGGGCACATGCCCTGTATCATGTAACGCTACCAGCACATACCTCACCTTTGAACTATGATTGTTTACACCTGGAACAAGCCCTTTGGGGCCTAGTGGCGAGGATAATACTCGATACAATCTAGTTTCTCCGTCCTGACAATAAGCCAGTTAAGATTAAAACAGGTTTAACTCCATGAAGCCCCCAGCCGGTCAGACAAAAGCCACGGATCAAGTCTTAGAAAGAAAAAAAAAACCGCTTTAAATGTGTATAATAAGATTTATAAAGAAATGCAGCTCACTGTCGCCCAGGGGTTCGTGGACGACAAGTTAAGAACCCTTGAGAACCTTTGAGCTAGATCAGATGTCCCTAACGCGTTATTCCCGGCCGTCGTTCTGTTACCCGGGTAGCAGTGACAACGATGACACCGGGCATTGACAATCAATGTGCTCCAACAATACAAGCCCATACTTCCATCCGAAATACTAATCACTCTATGTTGATTCAACTTGTCATTGATTTAAAATGTTGTATTGTTATTTCCCTACTGCTATCACTACAAATATAACGTGTACAGTTGGCATAGTTATTCGTTCATAGTTAAAAAGATGTTTTCTCTCTCCACACGCTAATCCACGAGATTTCTCCGTGGGATTGTAACATAATTTTTTGCGAAGTGGCTATTGGTACACGGCTACCAGAATTGAGAGGTTGGGATTAAAAAACGATTTAAAATATGTTTGTTGGGTTTGTAAGACCAAATGAGGTATCAAATGAAAGATAGTTGAATGGTCCGTGTTTCTTGGTGGATAAAAGGTGACGATGAAGGTGGTATTATAAAGGGAGCTGACGGTGGCAGTTTCCATATAGGACGATGATGGTGGGGGTTTTCATAAAGGGCAGCGATGGTGGCCGTATTCATAAAGGGCAGTGGTGGTAGCGGTGATCATGTAGGGCAGTGATGGTGGCAGTATTCATAAATGGCAGTGATGGTAGCGGTGTTCATAAAGTGCATTGATGGTGGCCGTTTTCATAAAGGGCAGTGATGGTAGCGGTGTTCATAAAGTGCATTGATGGTGGCCGTTTTCATAAAGGGCAGTGATGGTAGCGGTGTTCATAAAGGGCAGTGATGGTGGCAGTCTTCATAAAGGGCAGTGATGGTGGCCGTTTTCATAAAGGGCAGTGGTGGTAGCGGTGTTCATAAAGGGCAGTAATGGTGACATTGTTCATAAAGGGCAGTGATGGTGGCAGTGTTGATAAAAGGCGTTGATGATAATGGTATTTTTATAAAGAACAGTAATGATGGCAGTTTCAATAAAAGGGATCGAGATAAAATTTCATGTTTGGTTGTGGAATGTTAGAATGAGTGCCCAAAGTAAATTTAGATGAAGTTTTTTCAAATGCCCTAACAATTTGACGTGGCAGGGCCCTGCATCCGTCGGTTTCATATGCCCTAACAATCTGACGTGGCAGGGCTCTGCATCCGTCTGTTTCAAATGCCCTAACAATCTTTCGTGGCAGGGCCCTGCATCCGTCTGTTTCATATGCCCTAACAATCTGACGTGGCAGGGCTCTGCATCCGTCTGTTTCGTATGCCCTAACAACCTGACGTGGCAGGGCCCTGCATCCGTCTGTTTCATATGCCCTAACAATCTGACGTGGCAGGGCCCTGCATCCGCCTGTTTCATATGCCCTAACAACCTGACGTGGCAGGGCCCTGCATCCGTCTGTTTCATATGCCCTAACAATCTGACGTGGCAGGGCCCTGCATGCGTCTGTTAGAACGGTGTGAGGTGTGATGTATGCTTGAGCATGGCGAGCCTCCCATACTAGTAGGCCCTAGACGGGGAGGCCCGAATACTGTAGTCGCACGTAGATAACTGCTGCAGCCGAAGTACACGTTACGAATGTTCAAACAGGAATCGAGTACTTTTCATTTAGCGGTGCGTGACATTTAACCAGTGCGTATTAAAGTAGGGTTAGTAATCGAGCTTAGGCATCGGTGATAAGATATGAGTACGTGTCTGAAAGCGTTCCCGAAATTTGTTCGAATCCAGCCGACGATGTTGTGTCTGCGTCGAGTGTTCGCCTCAAAGACTGGACGTCATCATGTTTCCCTAACATTTGGTAGCTAAGCAGTCGAGCTAAATCTGTGGTCCAGATCAGACAAATATTGACGTCACGTGACATTATGGGCTCTTGGGGGGCTCTGATCCCAGTTCACATATACGCTAGATTTCAACTGCTACCCTCTGTTGGGGATATAGGTGGTGCATAGGTCAATATTGATATTAAGGTAGATTGTCGCCCACATTTTTGGCCGCACAGGACGCAGGTTGTAACAAATTTTGTTTTTTAAAAAAGAACCATAATGTTAAAACTTAATAATGTAACAATGATGAGAGGGCACAATGAGACGAGGACACCATGATACTAGGGCACCACGATATATGGGCACAATGAGACGACTCAGACGAGGGCACAGTGAGACGAGGGCATCATGAGACAAGGGCACCATGATAGGAGGGCACAATGAGACCAGGGCACAGTGAGACGAGGGCATCATGAGACAAGGGCACCATGATAGGAGGGCACAATAAGACCAGGGCACCATGAGACAAGGGTACGATGATACTAGGTCACAATGATGCGAAGGCTCAATGAGACAAGGGCACAGTAATATGAGGTCCCAGTGAGATGAGGGCATAAGGGCACAATGAGACGAATGCATAAACCTAAACGACCGAAGATTTGGTCACTTACATGAACTAGCACCGTTGTATGAAGAGAGGAGGGAAGGGTTCGGTCTGCGCCGGGCGGCATTTACTTAGGGGCGCATTTTCGGTTAACTTTAATCATTATACCTCGAAAAAAAAGCGTTTATTTTTGTGTGTATTCAGTTTGAATTGTGGTCTTCGTCAATTAGATGCGGCAGAATCAAGGTCTACCCAGGGTATCACCAACGCTAGTTACACCGGTCTACAGGTTCTCACCAATGCTAGTTACACCGGTCTACAGGTTCTCACCAATGCTAGTTACACCGGTCTACAGAGCCTCACCAACGCTAGTTACACCGGTCTACAGGTTCTCACCAATGCTAGTTACACTGGTCTACAGGTTTTCACCAAGGCTGGTTACACCGGTCTACAGAGCCTCACCAACGCTAGTTACACCGGTCTACGCTGGGTTTAAGTTACTCTAATGACTTACACGTGTGTAACAGTAGACAAATGGTTTTCATAGCCTATTATCTGGTTTGTAAACTTGTGGATATAAAGGAGAGCAATGGTTTTCATAGCCTGATATCTGGCTTGTAAACTTGTGGATATAAAGGAGCGCAATGGTGTTTCATAGCCTGATATCTGGCTTGTAAACTTGTGGATATAAAGGAGCGCAATGGTTTTCATAGCCTGATATCTGGCTTGTAAACTTGTGGATATAAAGGAGCGCGTACATTATGCAGGTTACATTGTCTTGTCATGAAATCAGCCAGGTGTGTCCCTTGCAAAACACATTAAGTTATATATGTAAGGCAAGATTTATATTAAAAAACAATTGACAGGGTACTTAATTATACGCAAGGTAATATTTATAAAGCAACTCTTTGTAGGGCAGAGGGGTGGATGATAATAATTCAATGCTATACGTTTTTATTTCTTGGATACATCTGTAATAACTATACTTTACCTTTAAATATCTTCAGTCCGGCTATGCTACCAGGTTTTAATGCTACTTTTGTTATATGAGGCTGTGCACTCTTTCCTACACTTTTATGTGACGCCTAACGTCATTTCTATTTCTTATCTAGACTTTTTTTTTTTTAATTCTTAAAGTCCGGTCCTACATTTTTGAGTTTTTATCAACGAAATTTTGCCTAGATGCGCTTCTTATCCCGGTTGTGGGGTTGAGCTATTGTATTGGTATGACCTTAATGAAAAAAACAATGCTAATATAGAGGTAGCGTACTCAGTGGCGTAGCTAGGGTGAGTTCTGCCCGGGGCGGCCAGTTGATTGTCCACCAACCACGAGAAGAACCCTGCAGTTGGCAGAAAATCCCACATCTCCATTGAAAGGAAAACTGTATCCCCCGGGCGGACTACTCCCTCCTCTCCCATCTTACGCCACTGAGCGAACGACTGCCTTATCGGCACCACTGCCTTATGATACAGTAACAATGCCCTATAGAGCCACTTCCATATCAACAACAATGCCCTATCAGGAACAATGCCCTATCATCACCAGTGTCCAAACAGAACCAGTGTCCAATCAGCACCAGTGTCCAATCAGCACCAGTGTCCAATCAGCACCAGTGTCCAATCATCACCAGTGTCCAATCAGCACCAGTGCCCAATCAGCACCAGTGTCTAATCAGCAACCCTTCCCTATCAGCACCACTGCCCTACCAGCACCACTGCCGTATCAGCACCACTATCAGCACGACTGCCCTATCAGCACCACTGCCATATCGGCACCACTGTCCTATCAGCACCACTTCCCTATCAGCACCACTATCAGCACGACTGCCCTATCAGCACCACCGCCCTATCAGCACCACCGCCCTATCAGCACCACTGCC
Source organism: Omphiscola glabra (assembly GCA_964017045.1). NCBI lineage: Eukaryota > Metazoa > Mollusca > Gastropoda > Lymnaeidae > Omphiscola > Omphiscola glabra. The sequence continues at coordinate 13,274,490 of OZ024794.1, read as the reverse complement.
CTATCAGCACCACCACCCTATCAGCACCACTGCCCTATCAGCACCACTGCCCTATCAGCACCACTATCAGCACGACTGCCCTATCAGCACCACCGCCCTATCAGCACCACCGCCCTATCAGCACCACCGCCCTATCAGCACCACCGCCCTATCAGCACCACTGCCCTATCAGCACCACTGCCCTATCAGCACCACTGCCCTATCAGCACCACTGCCCTATCAGCACCACTGCCCTATCAGCACCACCGCCCTATCAGCACCACTGCCCTATCAGCACCACCGCCCTATCAGCACCACCGCCCTATCAGCACCACCGCCCTATCACCACCACTGACCTATCAGCACCACTGCCCTATCAGCACCACTGCCCTATCAGCACCACTGCCCTATCAGCACCACTGCCCTATCAGCACCACTGCCCTATCAGAACCACTATCAGCACCACTATCAGCACCACTATCAGCACCACTATCAGCACCACTGCCCTATCAGCACCACTGCCCTATCAGCACCACCGCCCTATCAGCACCACCGCCCTATCAGCACCACTGCCCTATCAGCACCACTGCCCTATCAGCACCACTGCCCTATCAGCACCACTGCCCTATCAGCACCACTGCCCTATCAGCACCACTGCCCTACCAGCACCACTGCCGTATCAGCACCACTATCAGCACGACTGCCCTATCAGCACCACTGCAATATCGGCACCACTGTCCTATCAGCACCACTTCCCTATCAGCACCACTATCAGCACCACTGCCCTATCAGCACCACTGCCCTATCAGCACCACCGCCCTATCAGCACCACTGCCCTATCAGCACCACTGCCCTATCAGCACCACTGCCCTATCAGCACCACCGCCCTATCAGCACCACTGCCCTATCAGCACCACTGCCCTATCAGCACCACCGCCCTATCAGCACCACTGCCCTATCAGCACCACTGCCCTATCAGCACCACTGCCCTATCAGCACCACTGCCCTATCAGCACCACTATCAGCACGACTGCCCTATCAGCACCACTGCCCTATCAGCACCACTGCCATATCAGCACCACTGCCCTATCAGCACCACTGCCCTATCAGCACCACTGCCCTATCAGCACCACTGCCCTATCAGCACCACTGCCCTATCAGCACCACTGCCCTATCAGCACCACTGCCCTATCAGCACCACTGCCCTATCAGCACCACTGCCCTATCAGCACGACTGCCCTATCAGCACCACTGCCCTATCAGCACCACTGCCCTATCAGCACCACTGCCCTATCAGCACCACTGCCCTATCAGCACCACTGCCCTATCAGAACCACTATCAGCACCACTATCAGCACCACTATCAGCACCACTATCAGCACCACTGCCCTATCAGCACCACTGCCCTATCAGCACCACTGCCCTATCAGCACCACTGCCCTATCAGCACCACTGCCCTATCAGCACCACTATCAGCACCACTGCCCTATCAGCACCACTGCCCTATCAGCACCACTGCCCTATCAGCACCACTGCCCTATCAGCACCACTGCCCTATCAGCACCACTGCCCTGTCAGCACCACTGCCCTATCAGCACCACTGCCCTATTCTACTGTATGATACAAGGATGAATATATGCCAGCATTTAAAAACAAAACGAAATGAACTTAATGTGACAACTTGTCAAGTAATTTGTTGTTTGCCCTGTTAACATTTCTCCCTTGTTACACATGTAATCGGATGTTACACATGTACTCGGATGTTACACATGTAATCGGATGTTACACAAGTAATCGGATGTTACACAAGTAATCGGATGTTACACATGTACTCGGATTCGTTTCTGTTTGATTACACAGTCGCTAGCTAACAAGTCTTTCATCTCGCATGTAGTCATTTTCCAACAGCACCCAGCTGTCCCATCAATCGTTGCGTCACACCGGCGTCTGCCGGCGCAGCGTTCGTTAGCCTGCACGTGAATTTGATGTCCCTGACATCTGCAAAGGTCAGCCATGTCTCGACATTTTACTTAATGGCTTATGGATGCCGTCGGTATGCCGTGCTCTACACGTTGGTGGACATTTTCAACATTTAAAAAAAAAAACGACGAATAACCGATATTGTCCGTTACCAGAGTCTGACTGAGAATGTCAGTCACCCGAGTCTGACTGAGAATGTCAGTCACCCGAGTCTGACTGAGAATGTCCGTTACCAGAATCTGACTGAGATTGTCAGTCAACCGAGTCTGACTAAGAATTGTCCGTTACCCGAGTCTGACTGAGATTGTCAGTCAACCGAGTCTGACTAAGAATTGTCCTTTACCCGAATCTGACTGAGAATGTCCGTTACCAGAATCTGACTGAGATTGTCCGTTACCCGAGTCTGACTGAGAATGTCCGTTACCAGAGTCTGACTGAGATTGTCAGTCAACCGAGTCTGACCGAAAATTGTCCGTTACCCGAGTCTGACTGAGATTGTCAGTCAACCGAGTCTGACTAACAATTGTCCGTTACCCGAGTCTGATTAAGAATTGTCCGTTACCCGAGTCTGACTAAGAATTGTCCGTTACCCGAGTCTGACTGAGATTTTGTGGTAAATGATGAAACGACCACCGGGGCAGTTGGGGGAAGGTCACGACGTCTGCCGTTTTTCTTTGCTACTTTCAGGGATTCTTATCGCATATTTATATAATGGCCTTATAAGACCTATTCCGTTTCAGCTAGAGACAAAAGAAAGTAAATGTATATTCCAATCAAAAGTTTATTACATCTAACTTAGTTAATAGTTGGTTATTAAATAAATATAATTTTTAATTTGAGTCCATAAATCCCAACCAAGGACTGTTGGATGAATTCTAATTTTTCCTGACCTTAAAGTCAGTTTTTGAGATATGGAGACATGTACATGATTTGTAACCCCAAAAAGAAATGATTGCGTCCCCATGCAATCTATGGATTCATGATTTGTACTGATTTTGTCATGTAATAGTTGTACCGTTACCTGCAACCCACCTGGCACGTTTGGTAGGATGGACCATTTGTCACGTGACAGACAGTTGTACCGTTACCTGCCCCCCCACCCTCACCTGGTGTATTGTAGGTTGGACCATTAATTTCGACTATCGGGACCCCAAGCTAGTCGAGATTATATTTTGACTGGAGAGATTATAAAATGACATCTGATGAGGGGAGGAGGGAGGCCACGTTAAATGACACCAGCGGGAGGGACTGTGACATTCACTCTTTATCTCCGGACCCTCTCTGAGCCAGGGATTAGTGGCTGACCTACTTCTCATGTTAACAGGACTTAACCAAATCTAGGGCTTACTGGCAGCTTGACTACCAGAAGTCGTGCCCTCACCCTCCTCCCTGCCCCCCCCCCCTTTAACCTCGCCACTGATAGTTTGGACCAAAAAAATGTAGTTTGTATGTTTTTAAAAGAGAAGAAATGAATTACAGCGTCGTTGTTAAGTAATTTGTTACGGTCCTGGACTTCTGGGGGGATTTTGTCTTCCTTTGTTGGGGGAAAGCTGTCGTGACATTTGCTGGTGCCCAAGTGACATTTGATGAACTTATGGACTCGTAAACATACTTACAGTTAACGCACAAAGCCCATTTAGTTTGGTCTTTATTGCGCTGTCATAGTTTAGTAGTTTGAGAGTGATTTTCTTAAAGAATGGGCCATATTCTCGCCGGGTAAGGGTTCACACCTTTGAGATGCTCAGTGAGCCGTGTCACAGAACGGCAAATAAATTACAATGCGATTATTAGGCTTATTTGCAATTTAATTGTACGGAGCAGTTTGTGCATGGGTTTGTGAATGGTTTTGTGAACTGGTTTGTGAATGGGTGGGACGTATTCTAATTGGGGCACGATTGCAAGAGGCTGGGAACCACTGGTTAACTATAAAGTTCCTCAGTGAAACGTTGTGATGCAGGTGTATGTCCCCTTCGACCACATGTGGTTACCGACGTACAACAAGACAATGGCGCAATGGCCTAGAACAAATGGTTTCAGCTTCACGAGATCTTGCTTATCGAACGAGCTCTTGCTTCTCAAACGAGATCTTGTTTCTTAAAAGAGATCTCGTTTCTAAAACGAGATCTTACTTTTTAAACGTCATCTTGTTTCTTAAACGAGATCTTGCTTCTTAAACGAGATCTTGCTTCTTAAACGACATTTTGCTTCACAAACGAGATATTGCTTCTCAAACGAGATATCGCTTCTAAAACGAGATCTTACTTCTTAAACGTGATCTTGCTCCTCAAACGAGCTCTTGCTTCTTAAACGAGATCTTGCATCTTTAACGAGATCTTGCTTTACAAACGAGATCTTGTTTCTTGAACGTGATCTTGCTCCTCAAACGAGCTCTTGCTTCTTAAACGAGATCTTGCATCTTTAACGAGATCTTGCTTTACAAACGAGATCTTGTTTCTCAAACGAGATCTTGTTTCTTAAACGAGCTCTTGCTTCTTAAACGAGATCTTGCTTCACAAACGAGATATTGCTTCTCAAACGAGATCTCGCTTCTCAAACGAGATCTTGCTTCTTAAACGAGATCCTACTCATGTCTAGCACGTGTCCAGTACACGAGCCACTTATGGCAACGATAGATTTTAATATCACCACATCTGTTTGTCATAGTATCATATAACATAGTCTTGGTAATCACTTAATCGGCAGTCCTAACACAATCACTGTCGGGGCGCTGCCAGCAATGACTTCGGCCGTTATTCAAGTAAAACAAAAACAGTGACGAGTCTTTAAAAAAAAAAAAAGATTAATCTTCGTTCCAGTCATCATCAAAATCTGGGGTCAAAAATTTAAAAAAAAATTTTTTTTTTTTTTTTAGTGAAGTCATTATTGCAATGAATAAAAGTTTAGCACACGCTAATCTAATGGACTATTCTTTATCCCTCGTGTTGAGATCTGTGCAGATTTTGCTATTTCATTTGGACGCTCGTTGTTTCAATTCCTTCTGTTGTTGCAGACCTCGAAAGACATCACATAGGGCATTGCTTACGCTTGACATGCTTATATACCGTATGTTTCACTTGACATTGGTTACATACCGTATGTTTTACTTGACATTTGCTTATATACCGTATGTTTTACTTGACATTTGCTTATATACCGTATGTTTTACTTGACATTTGCTTATATACCGTATGTTTCACTTGACATTTGCTTATATACCGTATGTTTCACTGACATTTGCTTATATACCGTATGTTTCACTTGACATTGGTTACATACCGTATGTTTTACTTGACATTTGCTTATATACCGTATGTTTTACTTGACATTTGCTTATATACCGTATGTTTTACTTGACATTTGCTTATATACCGTATGTTTCACTTGACATTTGCTTATATACCGTATGTTTCACTGACATTTGCTTATATACCGTATGTTTCACTTGACATTGGTTACATACCGTATGTTTTACTTGACATTTGCTTATATACCGTATGTTTCACTTGACATTTGCTTATATACCGTATGTTTCACTTGACATTGGTTACATACCGTATGTTTTACTTGACAGTTCGTTGAGTGCATCTACCATGGAGGTTTGTGTAAAATTTCATTATTAAAATAGATTTAATTGTGTACGGCGCAGTTAGGATGGTTTTATGGTCCCCAAGGGGCGGGGATATTATTACATTGATAAATACATTACCCTAGCGGTCAAAGTCGAGTCAATACTGAGCTAGTGGACTGGAGTTCTATCCTCAGCAAAAGCCTAGACAAGCATAAACACCACCAGCATCCCCGGGTGGATGGGACTTGTTGACCTTGGATGTGCGGCTAATCTAACAACTGCATCCCCGGGTGGATGGGACTTGTTAACCTTGGATTGAGACTCATCTAAAAGAAGGAAAACTCTAAATTCAAATCCGGACACAATGGAACGCATAGAGAGCACAGTGAGACACAAGACGCACTGCTGGTCATCAAGACACACTGCCGGTCATCAAGACACACTGCTGGTCATCTACTGCATTTTGGTCTAGTTCCAGTCGTCTTGACTAAGTCTTGCCATTGGAACAATTAGTCAAGGACGAGAGAGTGAGGCTGACGAATGAGCAACTCTCCCCCACTTTAAACAAAATACTGCTCAAGCCAAGGCTAATGCTTAAGTCGAAGAATTGGTAATCCTCGCATGAAAGGACGAACAATATAAAATATAATATAAAATATATCCGCAGCCAATTAGATTGATAATTATATCACCCTCTCTCCATTATAATGACAAGTGACATCACCCTCTCTCCATTACAATGATAGATGACATCACCCTCTCTCCATTACAATGATAGATGACATCACCCTCATCTCATTACATTGTTAGCTGCTATCACCCTCAGCTAATTACATTGCAAGATTATATCTCCCTAAGACCATTGCATTGACAGATCACACAACTCAGCCTATACTCCAAAAGATGAGTTAACCGGAAATGTTAATCAAGATGGCACCCTGGGTGTTCTCGTCTATCGACACGGCCAATGTACCGTTGTTCACTGTTTGACTAAAGTCACGGCAAGCAATTAGAACTACACTTGTGCAGTAGGGCAAGCAAAAAGGTAGACACTTGTAATGAAAGGCAAAGAATTCCTCTGTTTCATAAGCTATTGATTTAGCGAGTGTTCGGTCGGACCAAGGGTTTGGCTAGGAAAATAGAACACCGAGTCTGCAAAACGGTATGTGTCCCACACACCTGGCCAAAGACGTGAATGAATGTGGGTCAAGGGCGTTGCTTGCCTGATGACTATGGGAAGCAGGGGCGGACTGTGTTTGGCAAAATGATATCATGGAGAGGACTATGTTTGGCAAAATGATATCATGGAGAGGACTATGTTTGGCAAAATGATATCATGGAGAGGACTATGTTTGGCAAAATGATATCATGGAGAGGACTATGTTTGGCAAAATGATATCATGGAGAGGACTGCGTTTGACAAATACACATCACGAGAAGGAGATTGGTCAGTGAAGACAGTTGACAATGGTCTTGCGACCAAGATAACAGGATTAGATACAAAAGTCACACACGGCTGGTTTACGAATCGGTCTATGACGTGATTGCTCTCTGTGTACTTGGCTATATCCCACCGTGAGACCAACCAATGTTCTGCCCTTAGATTGCTCTCTGTGTACTCAGCTATAACCCACCGTGAGACCAACCAATGTTCTGCCCATAGACGGTGTTTTAACGGAAGTCTCACCGCCATATAATAATGATCCTAACGACGCATGCCTATGAACGTTTGAAAACCCTCACTACGCCATACGTTTAACACTATCACGTAGAAGGCCGGGGACTTCCACGTAACGAAGCTCATAACAAAGAACATTGCCAAGCATAAGCTTTAAACTATAATAAACAGTCCTAGGCGGAAGTACCAGAGCCCATATCTTATCCCCATTGAAATAGTTTGTCCCACCGCGACCATGCATCCCACTTGACCCCTTTTAACCACTTATTTTCACACCTGAAATTGGCATTTTGACATATTTATGGAAGGTGCACACATTCCTCCAGGTGAGAAATTGTGCCGGGTTGTGGTACCGGGTTTTACAATTACAAAAGTAACTTTGAGCCGAGGGCCATTTCAGTTTGACTCTTAAACATAAAAAAAAACACCGAAATACAACCAGCAAATCATAGGACACCGACACTACCTATGTCTTGACACACACAGGTATTTATATGAAGTAATTTAAGGACTGCATTCAAGCTTTGTGAATGAAATAGTTAAAAAAGGGATGATGAAGCTTGTTCGCTGAAGAAGGTTCTAAGCCGAAAAGTCCACATCTTATTGTCCCGTCTTTTGATTCAAGTTTCAAAATACATTGTTTTACTGTTTTATATATCTGAAATAAGTAAACATTATGATATATCTTATATAGTCTATAGAATAATCTTACATATAATTTCTCTATCACCATTATTTAATGTTATCATACATTTCATGTTACCACCAGTATTCTTATGTCTCATATTACCGATAGCACACATAATCTTACATCTCATAATACCAGTAGCACATACATTGTTACATCTCATAATACCAGTAGCACATATAATCTTACACTTTCTATTATTCTCCTTTGAAATTATACAAGTCTACTACGCTCAAAGAGCATTCGGACTCCTTCCCGATGTGAGATTAAATTCAAACAAATTTTGAGTCCTGGCAGACATACTGACCTCCATAACAGGCTTAAAATAATAATGTTTTAATTTAAGATATGGTTAGTAAGGTCTGCACCAATGGTGGAGTGCAGTGTCAAAACGGCACTGGACAAAATATAATCAAAAGTGACATCTTGAAAACACATACTGTGGATAGCCACAATGAGACAATAAAATGAGACTAGCATAGATGATATAAAGAGACGCTGTACATTTAGTTTTAAATTAGAATTTGTTATAACGTGAAAAACAAGACTGGAGCGCATACGTGGAACGTATTCAATCAGATAAAAATAGCTCTCTGAACAGATAAAGCTCTGTGAACAGATGAAGCTCTCTGGACAGATGTAGCCCTCTGAACAAATGTAGCCCTCTGAACAGATGTAGCCCTCTGAACAGATGTAGCCCTCTGAACAGATGTAGCCCTCTGAACAGTTGTAGCCCTCTGAACAGATCAAGCTCTCTGAACAGATGTAGCTCTCTGAACAGATGAAGCTCTCTGAACAGATGAGGCTCTCTGACCAGATGAAGCTCTCTGAACAGATGCAACTCTCTGAACAGATGCAACTCTCTGAACAGATGTAGCTCTCTGACCAGATGAAGCTCTCTGAACAGATGAAGCTCTCTGAACAGATGCAACTCTCTGAACAGATGTAGCTCTCTTAACATCACTTTTGGAGTTTCTAACTTTGTAAAGATATTCTTTTGAAAAATACAATAATCAAGCAAATATTTTGTTTTGCAGTGAACAAAAGACTTAGGAGAGCAAGAAGAACGCCTTCCAATGCGTAATGCAGATGGCAGTAGTGAACCAACTGTTGTCTCGACAGGCAAGGACAGGCTTATGATATAAACATGTTTATGTCACAGTTGACGTCAGCGTGCTGTTTTGGGCCAAAAGAACACAAGTCAATTCTGAAACTAATCGACTTTGCCCCTTTGTATATTGTTACTACTAAATCACTACGATTATAAAATCAAAATTTAATATACTAAAACAGTTGAATAATACAGTTCGAATGTGTTATACTTTCACAGAATAAATTTGCTTCCTTTGAAAAAAATACTCATTTTTATTGTTTTGCAGTGGTTAAAGCATCTAGTTGGGTTGTTTTTTTCGTTGCTTCTTTGTCTTCTTTGCAGCAGGCCTCCAAAAAGTCAATCCGGCCCTGCTCCCATCTGACTTTTATTTTCCTTGGGGTGGTAGATTTTTAATTCCAGCCAAGGTCACAGATGCCTTACGATGAGACAGTCTTAAAACGAACGATGCCTTGAAAATCTCATTTACATTTAGATTAATAAAAGGTAATAATTGATGGACTGAAATATAAGGACAAGGTGTGCTAGACTTGAATATAAAGGTTCAGACTTCTGAACTGATGTATCCCAAACCAAATAAAATTATTGTCCAATTGCAACATTAGCTACGTGTGTTTAAATTCTTATCTGGCAAACATCAGTTTTACGTTTATGTGGCAAGGAAAGGACTGGGCGGTGAATAGGATGTGGGTTCAAATCCATAGTTTGATAATTAAATGACAGATGTAATTAATAGAGATCTTATAATTTCCAATTTAAGAAGCTATGCTGGTGACAGACAAACTTGTTTAGGAAGCTTTGCTACAGACAGACAAACTGGCTTAGGAAGATACGCTGGTGAATGACAAATTGGTTTATGAAGCTATGCTGTTGACAGACTGTTATGAAGGATGACGTGTTCTTAGCACACCTATCTCGCGTCCCACGTGCATGACCCATCGTGAACTCTCGTGACCGCCTTTGAAGTGTGGCTAGAAAAACCTTATTTACAACATAAATTCTAGTCAGGAGAACTGTCGAAAATAATAGAAGATTCTGGATAAAACGGGAAGGCAAAACAATGTGTTAGGTGGTTCGAGAGACCTTAGTAGGAAATGCCTATAAAAAGGGCTGACCGATAGAGAGGGAGAGAGATTTTGTTTTGATCACGAGATATGCTATGTCATACTTTGTTGTGTGTAGAGTTTTCTATTTCCTCATACAATTTTGTGCTCATTGTATTTTTATATACAGTACCGGTACCAGCAAATCTGTAAGTTTATAATTTTAATAATATTTCTCTTGCTGTTATTATTTACTTGAAGTTCACAAATTAAAAAAAGTTATTAATTGTAATTAGCTCTGACCTTGATTGTCGTTATATTTGTTATTATTTTTAAATGTTGGTATCGTCCTTTATTATGGACCGTTTCTAGAACGAGCCATAGTCTAAAATTAAGAGATTAAATTCTCAATTCATAACGGTCCTTAATACAGACAAAATGGTTTAGGACGCTATGCTACAGACAGACAAATTGGTTAAGGAAGCCATGCTGTTGACAGACAAACTGATTTAGGAAGCTATGCTGTTGACAGACAAACTGGTTTAGGAAGCTATGCTGTTAACAGAAAAACTAGTTTAGGAAGCTATGCTACAGACAGACAAATTGGTTAAGGAAGCCATGCTGTTGACAGACAAACTGATTTAGGAAGCTATGCTGTTGACAGACAAACTGGTTTAGGAAGCTATGCTGTTAACAGAAAAACTAGTTTAGGAAGCTATGCTACAGACAAACAAACAGGTTTAGGAAGCTGTGCTGTTGACAGACAAACTTGTTTAGGAAGCTTTGCTACAGACAGATAAACTGGTTTATGAAGCTATGCTGTTGACAGACAAACTGGTTTAGGAAGCTATGCTACAGACAAATAAAATGCTTTAGGAAGCTATGATACAGACAGATAAAATGGTTTAGGAAGCTATGCTGTTGACAGACAAACTGGTTTAGGAAGCTATGCTACAGACAGACAAACTGGTTTAGGAAGCTATGCTGTTGACGGACAAACTGGGCTAGGAAGCTATGCTACAGACAGATAAACTGGTTTAGGTAGCAATCCTACAGACAGACAAACTGTTTTAGGAAGCTATTCTGTTGACAGAAAAACTGTCTGAGGAAGCTATGCTGTTGACAGACAAACTGGTTTAGTAAGCTAATTCTGGTGACAGACAAACTGGTTTAGGAAGCTATGCTAGTGACAGACAAGCTGGTTTAGGAAGCTATGCTGTTGACAGAAAAACTGGTTTAGGAAGCTATGCTGTTGACAGACAAACTGGGTTAGGAAGCTATGCTACAGACATATAAACTGGTTTAGGTAGCTATGCTACAGACAGACAAACTGGTGTAGGAAGTAATGCAGTTGACAGACAAACTGGTTTAGGAAGCTATGCTGGTGACAGACAAACTGGTGTAGGAAGCTATGTTGGTTACAGACAAACTGGCTTAGGAAAATATGCTGTTGACAGACGAACTAGCTTAAGAAGCTATTCTGTTGACAGACAAACACATGAGAAATTGATCTCACGCACAAAGCCAGGCCATGGGATTTTTGTGTGGAGTTGGAACCATTGACCCACATGTAGATCTGGTTATAAAAGAGTCGCAGCACAACAGCATTCCTTCGATGTTACATTCCTCAGTAAGACCTCGGTAAGACATCAGTAGGACCTCAGTAAGACCTCGGTAAGACATCAGTAGGACCTCAGTAAGACCTCGGTAAGACATCAGTAGGACCTCAGTAAGACTTCGGTAAGACATCAGTAAGACCTCAGTAAGACCTCGGTAAGACATCAGTAGGACCTCAGTAAGACCTCGGTAAGACATCAGTAGGACCTCAGTAAGAATTTTTAGTAAGGAGGTCAGATATTCTTTCACCGACAACAGTCCGTCCACGATCTCATCAATCAAATTTGCCCCCATGGACCGACCTACTGGGCAGATCAAACTGGTCTACACTGAGTCTCAAACTACTTTACTACGGCAACATCTATAAATGTGTCACGTGGCACGGCTATGAGCCGTCTGCACATTTTCTTTGAAGTACGTACATCGGGCCAGACGAGCAATGCCCAGGTAAACACTGTCCTAGACGGCGCCATGGATCAAGTCCAAAACTCTGATGGAGCCGATGGTTTTCTCTAACGCCGTATGACTGGAGACATATTTAGTCATGTCTGACTGGAGCCATATATGTCTATGTCTGACTGGAGACATGTTTGACTGACTGGTGTTATGTTTGACTGACTGGAGACATGTTTGACTGACTGGAGTCATGTTTGACTGACTGGTGTTATGTTTGACTGACTGGAGACATGTTTGACTGACTGGAGGCATGCTTGACTGACTGGAGTCATGTTTGACTGACTGGTGTTATGTTTGACTGACTGGGGTCATGTTTGACTGACTGGTGTTATGTTTGACTGACTGGAGTCATGTTGTCTTGTCTGAATGGAGCCATATTTGTCTATGACTGACTGGAGTCATGTTGTCTTGTCTGAATGGAGCCATATTTGTCTATGACTGAATGGAGTCATGTTTGTCTAGTCTGAATGGAGCCATATTTGTCTATGTCTGACTGGAGTCCTGTTTGTCTTGTCTGACTGGAGTCATATTGTCTATGCCTGACTGGAGCAAAGTTTGCCCAGCTCTGACTGTCAACTAGGCGATGCGGTGCGTAGTGCAGAAAACAGAGAGGAATGGAGAAGGATAGTTTTCATGTCATCTGTGGCGCACCAATGGTCCAAGGACTAAGGGACATGATGACGATGATGATGATGATGACGATGATAATGATGATGATATAACTGGAGCCATGATTGTCCAGTTAGTATCATGAAAACCGCACTGACAAACCAAAGAGCTATATAACAAAAATGCATTTCCCTTGATTAGCAGATTGTAGCCACGTAATTATGACGTTTTCGCCATTAAGACATCCAATTTCATAATAAAACACACGATAAGAAACAAAATATAAACGTCTTGACTACAGCAGAACTAATGTTTAGCTAGGACGACCCCTGTCACTGTGACACATCCCACCACACTTTCTTTAACCAGCCTTTTGTCATTTTTAAGAAAAAGCGTTCTTCTAAACCTTCAGCATTTTTGAGTGGCTGGGTTAACATTTTGTCTCCTAGATTGTTGTTGCCCCTTGTTGCCCTGTCGGCTTCTCTTCTGTATGATTTGTTTGTCCCTGACGTCTAAAACAAAAACCCCGCGCAACTGAACAGACAGCTACCAGATCACTCATGTTGTCTAACGACGCCAGCCAGCCAACAAATTTTCTCCAAAATTTTTTCTCCTGCATGGAACAGAATACGACAATGTTGACGACCTGTTGACAGCCGAGAGTGAAACTGATACATCGCTTCAAGACAAAAGACACGGTAAGAATCGCTTAGGTTTTCCTAATCCAGACTGCTGAAAATTTAATGCAAGAATGCCAGTCAGTAAATAAATCTTTGATTGACATGACAATGTCAGTGACACTGTAGTTAATGAGGACAAGAGATCTGTACGAAACACTGTAGTTAATCAGGACAAGAGATCTATACGAAACACTGTAGTTAATCAGGACAAGTGATCTATACGAAACACTTTAGTTAATCAGGACAAGAGATCAATACGAAACACTGTAGTTAATCAGGACAAGAGATCAATACGAAACACTTTAGTTAATCAGGACAAGAGATCTATACGAAACACTGTAGTTAATCAGGACAAGAGATCAATACGAAACACTGTCTTGATGAAGACAAGAGATCTATACGAAACACTTTAGTTAATCAGGACAAGAGATCTATACGAAACACTGTAGTTAATCAGGACAAGAGATCTATACGAAACACTTTAGTTAATCAGGACAAGAGATCTATACGAAACACTGTAGTTAATCAGGACAAGAGATCTATACGAAACACTGTAGCTAATCAGGACAAGAGATCTGTACGAAACACTGTCTTAATGAAGACAAGAGATCTATACGAAACACTTTAGTTAACCAGGACAAGAGATATATACGAAACAATGTCATGTCTCTGGAAACCAAGCTGTTATCCCAATGTCAAGTTTCTGGAAACAAAGCTGTTATCCTAATGTCAACTATCTGGCAAGCAAGCTATGCATCCAATGTCAGATGTCTTGCAACCAAGCCATGCACCCAATGTCACATGTTTGGCAGCCAAGCTGTGACCTAATGTCATATGTTTGGCAACCAAGCTATGCACCTAATGTCAGATGTTTGGCAACCAAGCTATGCCCCTAATGTCAGATGTTTGGCAACCAAGCTATGCACCTAATGTCAGATGTTTGGCAACCAAGCTATGCACCTAATGTCAGATGTTTGGCAACCAAGCTATGCACCTAATGTCAGATGTTTGGCAGCCAAGCTATGCACCTAATGTCAGATGTTTGGCAACCAAGCTATGCACCTAATGTCAGATGTTTGGCAACCAAGCTAGGCACCTAATGTCAGATGTTTGGCAACCAAGCTATGCACCTAATGTCAGATGTTTGACAACCAAGCTATGCACCTAATGTCAGATGTTTGGCAACCAAGCTATGCACCTAATGTCAGATGTTTGGCAACCAAGCTATGCACATAATGTCAGATGTTTGGCAACCAAGCTATGCACGTAATGTCAGATGTTTGGCAACCAAGATATGCACCTAATGTCAGATGTTTGGCAGCCAAGATATGCACATAATGTCAGATGTTTGGCAGCCAAGCTATGCACGTAATGTCAGATGTTTGGCAGCCAAGCTATGCACCTAATGTCAGATGTTTGGCAACCAAGCTATGCACGTAATGTCAGATGTTTGGCAATCAAGCTATGCACCTAATGTCAGATGTTTGGCAACCAAGCTATGCACCTAATGTCAGATGTTTGGCAACCAAGCTATGCACCTAATGTCAGATGTGTGGCAGCCAAGCTATGCACGTAATGTCAGATGTTTGGCAGCCAAGCTATGTATGTAATGTCAGATGTTTGGCAGCCAAGCTATGCACCTAATGTCAGATGTTTGGCAACCAAGCTATGCACCTAATGTCAGATGTATGGCAACCAAGCTATGCACCTAATGTCAGATGTTTGGCAACCAAGCCATGCACCCAATGTCACATGTTTGGCAGCCAAGCTGTGACCTAATGTCATATGTTTGGCAACCAAGCTATGCCCCTAATGTCAGATGTTTGGCAACCAAGCTATGCACCTAATGTCAGATGTTTGGCAACCAAGCTATGCACCTAATGTCAGATGTTTGGCAGCCAAGCTATGCACCTAATGTCAGATGTTTGACAACCAAGCTATGCACCTAATGTCAGATGTTTGGCAACCAAGCTATGCACCTAATGTCAGATGTTTGGCAACCAAGCTATGCACATAATGTCAGATGTTTGGCAACCAAGCTATGCACCTAATGTCAGATGTTTGACAACCAAGCTATGCACGTAATGTCAGATGTTTGGCAACCAAGCTATGCACCTAATGTCAGATGTTTGGCAACCAAGCTATGGACATAATGTCAGATGTTTGGCAACCAAGCTATGCACCTAATGTCAGATGTTTGGCAACCAAGATATCCACCTAATGTCAGATGTTTGGCAGCCAAGATATGCACATAATGTCAGATGTTTGGCAGCCAAGCTATGCACGTAATGTCAGATGTTTGGCAGCCAAGCTATGCACCTAATGTCAGATGTTTGGCAACCAAGCTATGCACCTAATGTCAGATGTTTGGCAATCAAGCTATGCACCTAATGTCAGATGTTTGGCAACCAAGCTATGCACCTAATGTCAGATGTTTGGCAACCAAGCTATGCACCTAATGTCAGATGTGTGGCAGCCAAGCTATGCACGTAATGTCAGATGTTTGGCAGCCAAGCTATGTACGTAATGTCAGATGTTTGGCAGCCAAGCTATGCACCTAATGTCAGATGTTTGGCAACCAAGCTATGCACCTAATGTCAGATGTATGGCAACCAAGCTATGCACCTAATGTCAGATGTTTGGCAACCAAGCTATGCACCTAATGTCAGATGTATGGCAACCAAGCTATGCACCTAATGTCAGATGTTTGGCAACCAAGCTAGGCACCTAATGTCAGATGTTTGGCAAACAAGCTATGCACCTAATGTCAGATGTTTGGCAACTAAGCTGTGATCTAATGGCAGATGTCTGGCAACTAAGCTGTGACCTCATGACAGATGTCTGGCAACTAAGTTGTGATCTAATGGCAGATGTCTGGCAACTAAGCTGTGACCTCATGACAGATGTCTGGCAACTAAGCTGTGACCTCATGACAGATGTCTGGCAACTAAGCTGTGATCTAATGACAGATGTCTGGCAACTAAGCTGTGATCTAATTGCAGATGTCTGGCAACTAAGCTGTGACCTCATGACAGATGTCTGGCAACTAAGCTGTGACCTCATGGCAGATGTCTGGCAACTAAGCTGTGACCTCATGACAGATGTCTGGCAACCAAGCAGAACCAAGAGAAAAGCATTCACATGAAGATGACAATGTGGCTGACAAGCGATTGGCGTTCTGGTTCTGGTAGGTTACGTTGCTGCATGCATATACTGGCATATATTCAACGGTTGGGGAAGCGATGCTGTCATCCTAACGGCTCCTAGCAGATGCCAGGGCGGCCTTGAAGCTTTCGATAGATGTCGAGTTCACGGCGGTATTGTCTAGGTGGTTCCCAGCTCATGTCAAGTGAATATTATTATATATTTCAGTTTTTTTTTTATATTTCCAGCCCCGAGAAGTTACGTGCTAGTTTAACCACAAAATCTCCACCCCCCCTACCCCCCCCCCCCCCAAAAGAAAAGCCAAAAAAAAAACAACAACAAAAAACAACAAAACCCCATCAACAACAAAACAACAACCCATCAACAACAACAACACAACAACCCATCAACAACAACAACACAACAAACCTTTCTCCCTCTCTAAAAGCTAATGCTTTAAATCTAAAATATAATATATATAAATTAGATATGATAATAATAATAATATTATATATATAAATTAGAATTAAATGTCTCCTTCTTCCTCCGATTAAAATAAAATCAACTATATACCAATAACATTGCCGTCACGGGATAATTCAAGGATAAACCGGTTCTACTTGAGCTGCCGATTGCTTGGGTGAACGTGCAGCATGTAACCTGTAGCTTAAACATTCCATTCTCAGCTGAAACCTCTAAAACCTCTAAGCATACCGTTCTCGGTTGAAACCTCTAAGCATTCCATTCTCTGCTGAAACCTCTATTCAACGTGTCCGTGATGACTGTTTCCGGTGGCTTAACTCATCCCTTAAATAAACAAGATAAGGTAACTCGCCTATCTCATCTTTCACACAAATCTTCATTATGAGATAGTTTTAATTGAATTATTCCCCCTCATAAGGAAACCTTCTGTACCCAAGTCGCGTAATGTCGCCAGCATTAAATATGATAATGTACCAGTTTTCCGTGTTTTGTCCATGCCAGGGTAACCGGTGAATGGAATGCTGGCTATCTGAGCAGTGGTGGCATCACCAGGTGCACGCACTGATAGGGGCCAACACGCCTATTGCTATCAGGGGAGAGTTGGGGGGGGGGGGTGATGAACGGCCCGTTTTTTTCTTGATTTTCTTTGTGATGTTTTGGTTTGGGACGTGCTTGTTTTTGTTTTGTTGTTTATTCATTGGCGCAATCTCAGATTTGTGTGAGTTGGTTGCTTCCCCTTGATGTTGGTCACTGTATACAAAGAAAACATTCTGAGTGAGTTAACCAGAAGTGTGCTGAGTTAACCAGAAGTCTGCTGAGTTAACTAGAAGTCTGCTGAGTTAACCAGAAGTCTGCTGAGTTAACCCGAAGTCTGCTGAGTTAACCTGAAGTCTGCTGAGTTGAAGAATACAAAACGACTTCCCTGCCATTAACGTAACACGCAGAAATAGAAAACAATCTTTAACAACTATTAATTGCTCCGACTCCTGACCATTTACATCTTTTGTTGAAGTCATAATGAGTACCATTAGATTTCCCTCACCATGCCAGTGGCGGCGTAACTAGGGAACAGAGCCGCCAGGGGCAGGGCAATATTTTTGATATCCCAAGCCACGGAAAAAAACCCTCAGTAGTGGGTCTACAATGCTGCCCTTCAATAAACATTATATAGAAAAAAAGTGGCGCCCTCTTCCGCCCAAACCTTACAAAAGTGCACACAAGTAACATGTCATGACTCTGCTTGGTAAGAATAGTGCCCCGTTCTGTCTTAGGACAATAACAACCAATTATATGTGAGGATATTTACGATAAGTATTCAGTCAATAAGATGAACGTGACACCCCCACCCACCCCAATATGAAGGCTAGAAGAAACAAGCTGATAATATGTCATCCAACTGTCACACCGTCTAGTCTCAATGTGACCAACTGTCACACTGTCTAGTGTCAATGTAACCAACTGTCACACCGTCTAGTCTCAATGTGACCAACTGTCACACTGTCTAGTCTCAATGTGACCAACTGTCACACTGTCTAGTGTCAATTTAACCAACTGTCAGACTGTCTAATGTCAATGTAACCAACTTTCACCCTGTCTAGTGTCAATGTAACCAACTGTCACCCTGTCTAGTGTCAATGTAACCAACTGTTACACTGTCCATGGCAATGTATCCTAATGACATATTTTCTATTCTCAATGTAGTATACTGTCATGATATCTACTGTCATATGTATCGTACTGTCACACTGTCTAGTGTCAAGACTAAAGCAACATGCCCATGCTCCCTCTATTTTGTAGGCTATTTAGATTAAATTGTTCCGTTGTTATTCCACCCGTGTCACTTTTTAAAGACCGTTCAACAAAAACACCAATTTAAACAGATTGAAAACAAATATCACAATATTTAAAACCATGGGTCTTATATAGACGTCCCGACACCATTGCAACATTTTAAACCATGGGTCTTATAAAGACGTCCCGACAACATTTTAAACCATGGGTCTTATATAGACGTCCCGACAACATTTTAAATCATAGGTCTTATACAGACGTCCCGACAATATTTTAAACCATGGGTCTTATATAGACGTCCCGACAATATTTTAAACCATGGGTCTTATATAGACGTCCCGACAATATTTTAAACCATGGGTCTTATATAGACGTCCCGACAATATTTTAAACCATAGGTCTTATATAGACGTCCCGACAACATTACGATATTTTAAACCATATTTTGAGACTTACGGAAAGCGCACGTTCGCATTTGCTGGCCCAACCATTTGGAACACCCTTCCTGACGCCCTCAGACACAGCCAGACGCTGGACTCCTTCAAGGCAAATTTAAAAACTCATCTATTTCGCAAACACCTTATGGGGTGAAGTTGTCTACCATCTTTTTCAGCTAGTTATTAACTCCCAGCTTTGTTTTTGTACCGCGCTTCGAGCATTTTGGGGATGAAGCGTGATTTTTCAAGTGAACTTTATTATTATTATTATTATTATTATTATTATATAGACGTCCCGACAACATTACAACATAGGTCTTATATAGACGTCTTGACAATTTCTATGTGGTCGATGGCATTATGCTGCAAAATTATAATTCAGTTATTTCCTACACCGGTTTCTTAATATTCTAAGTCTTGGTTTTTTTTTTTAAAAAAAGAAGACACATTTAAGACATTAAACTAGGAAGAGACGTCACAACTGCGCCATTTAGAAAAAGGGGATGGATTGGGGTGCCATTTAGAAAAAGGGGATAGATTGGGGCGCCATTTAGAAAAAGGGGATGGATTGGGGCGCCATTTAGAAAAAGGGGATGGATTGGGGCGCCATATAGAAAAAGGGGATGGATTGGGGCGCCATTTAGAAAAAGGGGATGGATTGGGGCGCCATTTAGAAAAAGGGGATGGATTTGGGTGCCATTTAGAAAAAGGGGATGGATTGGGGCGCCATTTAGAAAAAGGGCATGGTTTGGGGGGTGCCATTTAGAAAAAGGGGATGGATTGGCGCGCCATTTAGAAAAAAGGGATCGGTTGGGGGCGCCATTTATAAAAAAGGGATGGTTTAGGGGGTGCCATTTAGAAAAAAGGGGATGGTTTGGGGCGCCATTTAGAAAAAAGGGATCGGTTGGGGTGCCATTTAGAAAAAAGGGATTGGTTGGGGGCGCCATTTAGATAAAAGGGGATGGTTTGGGGGCACCATTTAGAAATAAGGGGATGGTTTGGGGGCGCCTATTAGAAGAAGGGGATGGGTTGGGGCGCCATTTAGAAAAAGGGGATGGGTTGGTGTTTCCCACAAGCCCAGGCTTATCAATCAAAATAATACATTAAAAAATGCGGAATTTTTTTCGAAATTTCAGCAATTATTTTTTTACTGACAAACCGACATATTAATGGACATATTTGAATAATAAGTTGTTAAAACTATAAAGTTAATATATGGACTCAAAGATCTCTATGAGACTGTTCGTGAGACTATGTCTGCATGACTTGATGTAAATGACTCTAATTTTGATACTATGTCTGTATGATTGTATTTCAATTGACCATGAGGTTTAAGTCTATTTTATAATTAGTTTATTGTATGGCTATGGCATTATCATGTTATTGTATGGCTATGGTATTCTCAGGTTATTGTATGGCTATGGTATTCTCATTAGTGTTAAAAGCCTACACACTTGAAATTTACCTAAATTTGATCACTCAAGTTTATAGGTTGCAAGAACGAATGTCAAACATGAGATTACCCGTTTTGTTTCGTTTCAAAAGATTCTGTACATCGTCTGATTTTTTCCGGACTTTGAAGGACAAGACGTCTTTGGTCCAATTTGTTAACTGTCCATGGCTGCCTATCGCTCTGAACACCGTGTTCAGTCAGTGACATTATTCAATACTGTTGTCTCCGATGTAGCCTACAGGTACAGTAACGTGAGTATGTACTCAAGCTGTAAAACTTTGGTTTGTTCCCTTTAAGCCCTGGCTTGAGAGGGCTATACACTGCACCACACGACCCTGGTCGCAAGGACCACCTGGTGGTTTTCAGTATAAGAGGTGCAGTGTCAGTCATGTGACCGATATGATGATTTACATGACATGACCCTGGAAACTTAAGTTCATACAGCCCTGAGACCAACCCTATGGTCGTGGGAACAACTTTGAGATGAATACGTTCAGAACAAGGTGTTTTAAAAACTCGAAGCATTTATCTTGTAGATGTTTTTATGATTAAATAAAAGATTTAACGACCAAAAAAAAAAAAAAAACAACAATAACTTGAAAATGTGAAATGTTCACAACTTCTGCAATAGCCACACATTTTTTGTCGATTCTTTAGGCCTTCATAGGACATGATGGCCGAGTGAGTGTCATAGAACTGATGGCCGAGTGAGTGTCATAGAACTGACGGCCGAGTGAGTGTCATAGAACTGACGGCCGAGTGAGTGTCATAGAACTGACGGCCGAGTGAGTGTCATAGAACTGACGGCCGAGTGAGTGTCATAGAACTGACGGCCGAGTGAGTGTCATAGAACTGACGGCCGAGTGAGTGTCATAGAACTGACGGCCGAGTGAGTGTCATAGAACTGACGGCCGAGTGAGTGTCATAGAACTGACGGCCGAGTGAGTGTCATAGAACTGACGGCCGAGTGAGTGTCATAGAACTGACGGCCGAGTGAGTGTCATAGAACTGACGGCCGAGTGAGTGTCATAGAACTGACGGCCGAGTGAGTGTCATAGAACTGACGGCCGAGTGAGTGTCATAGAACTGACGGCCGAGTGAGTGTCATAGAACTGACGGCCGAGTGAGTGTCATAGAACTGACGGCCGAGTGAGTGTCATAGAACTGACGGCCGAGTGAGTGTCATAGAACTATCGGCCGGGTGAGTGTCATAGAACTGACGGCACACTAGAGATACCATTTTGGGAAACAATTTTCCCTTTGAGAGGTCCCAATGGTAACGAAAAGATTTCGCATATTCTTTTGAAACTGCAGACGAGTCCACTCAGCCAGACAAATACAGCTAGAGAGGGTTTTGGAGTAAGGTCTCGCAGCTTCCCAAGTTCGATTGAGTCTCATCTCACCGATATTTGAGTTGGCTTTTGTGTATGTGCGTGTATGGAGACCACTGGCCCGCTAGGGGTGGACCATTGACCCTAGCGGATGTTGACAGAAGACAGAAATAACCATCACCTGGACTTGGGCAGATGTCAACAAATATTTGCTCGCTTTCAGGGCCTAAATACTCTCTCTTTAACGTCTGACCATGAACGCTCTGCCCTAGTTCGTCTTCAAGTAGATTCCTTCTCTGAATTCTTTCACTCTTTTTCTCACGACGCCAAAATGACGTCTCGGAAGAGCCCGTCACCTAGAGTCTCCAAATGAATCAGTTGCTACTGTATTATTGTCTCTAGTCAAAATATTTTTGGTCAAAATAAATTAATGATAACTAATAAAATTTGACACTGACATTTACACACTGGTATTCAAGTAATAACATCCACGCACTGACATTCAAGTAATGACATTCCCACACTGACATTAATACACTGACATACACCCAAACATATCCACGAAATGACATTCAAGTAGTGACATCCACGCACTGACATTCAAGTAGTGACATCCACGCACTGACATCACGCATTGACATTCAAGTAATGACATCCACGCACTGACATCCACGCATCGACATTCAAGTAATGACATTCACACACTGACATCCACGCATTGACATTCAAGTAATGTCATCGACGCACTGACACGTATGCCCACCAGTATGTCCTACCAACTATTTGTGGCCAAGGTAAAATGAGCTGACGATCTGCCACCTGAGAGCGTAAAGACGAGATTTCCTAAAAGTAGAAATATGAATGTTCTAGATTTGCTTCTCATCGACCAGGCGTTCAGTTTAGTTGTACAGCTTAGTTGTACAGCTTAGTTGTACAGCTTAGTTGTACAGCTTAGTTGTACAGCTGATACAGACAGACCCTTTATTTCTGCATGCTCAAATATCAAGATTATTGTTGGCCATTAGTGAGTCTTGGACTTTTCCTCCTTTATATTTGAACTGAATTGCTCAAAATATATGATGACACGATACATCCACCTAGTACGCCCTCGTGAGTACACGTTTTGTCAAAGGTGATACATCTCCCCTAAAGTATGCCATCAGTAGTACACGGAGATTCAAAGATGATACATCTACTCAGTACGCCCTCCACAGTACACATTTTGTCAAAGTTTAGACTGATGAAACAAGATACTACGACAGACAGGGGTCTAATATTTCCTCCTAGCATGTCAAGATAACGACATCTCAGTGAGGTGCGACGAGGTTCAATGTAGACAGTGCTATTAACTGTATGCCCACAAGTCAGTACTACCAATTGGTTGCCCAGCAAGTCAGTGCTACAACTGGTTACCCAACAAGTCAGAACTACCAACTGCCTTCCCACAAGTCAGTGCTACCAACTGGTAGTCCACAATTTAGTGCTACCAACTGCATTCTCACAAGTCAGTGGTACCAACTGCCTTCCCACACGTCGGTGCTACCAACTGCATTCCCATAAGTCAGTACTACCAACTGCCTTCCCACAAGTCAGTGCTACCAACTGGTAGTCCACAATTTAGTGCTACCAACTGCATTCCCACAAGTCAGTGGTACCAACTGCCTTCCCACACGTCAGTGCTACCAACTGCATTCCCACAAGTTAGTGCTACCAACTGTCTTCCCACAAGTCAGTGCTACCTACTGGTTGTCCACAGGTCAGTGCTACCAACTGCATTCCCATAAGTCAGTGCTACCTACTGGTTGTCCACAAGTCCGTGCAACCAATTGCCCTCCCACAAGTCAGTGCTACCAACTGCATTCCAACATGTCAGTGCTACCTACGGGTTATCCACAAGTCAGTGCTTCCTACTGGTTGTCCACAGGTCAGTGCTACCAACTGCCTTCCCACAAGTTATAATTGTCCACAAGTCAGTGCTACCAACTGGTTGTCCACAAGTCAGGGCTACCAAATGTATACCAAATATCAATCACAACAATACCAAAAGAAAAAAAAAACTCCTACTATTACGGACTGTTATAAATGGAGAATTTAATCTCTTAATTTTAGTCTATGGCTCGTTCTAAAAACTATCCATAATAAAGAAAGATACCCAAAGTTTAAAAATAATACAAAATAAAACGACAATCTAGGCCAGAGCTAATTACAATTAATAACTTTTTAATTTGTGAACTTCAATTAAATAATAACAGCAAGAGAAATATGATTAAAATTATAAACTTACAGATTTGCTGGTACCGGTACAGTATATAAAAATACAATGAGCACAAAATTGTACGAGGAAATAAAAATCTCTACACACAACAACGTACTGAATAATGACACAGAGCACATCTCATAATCAAGGAAAGGAAAATATCTCTCCACCGTCATTTATTCTTATCCGTTTTATACCCAGTTTCAGATGATCATTCTGGAAATGGAATACGCAGTCTTACTGCTTCCCGCATTCCCTAGATCAGTGGTTCTCAACCTTCCTAATCCCGCGACCCATTAAAACCCCAACCACAAAATTATTTTCGTTGCTACAACATAACTGTAGAGTATATGTGTTTTCCTGAGGTCTATGCGACCCTGGGAAAGGGTCGTTCGACCCCCAAAGGGGTCGAGACCCACAGGTTGAGAACCGCTGCTCTAGATCATTCTATCATGTTCGACAGAAACGGATGATAGAAAACATAAATGTCAACAAAGGGATATTTTTCTAGCCGCCCCCAACACGGCTTTGACTGAAAAGAGGTCATGCACGTGGAAGACGAGCTAATCGTGATTCAAAATACGTCATCCCTCATAATACCTACAAATTTAAACAAAAAACATTTCTATTTATGGTTGATCTTTTTCCAATGCTGACGCTTGACAACACCTTGTTTCTTCACAAAACACTTGACAACACCTTGTTTCTTCACAAAACACTTGACAACACCTTGTTTCTTCACAAAACACTTGACAACACCTTGTTTCTTCACAAAACACTTGACAACACCTTGTTTCTTCACAAAGCACTTGACAACACCTTGTTTCTTCACAAAACACTTGACAACACCTTGTTTCTTCACAAAACACTTGACAACATCTTGTTTCTTCACAAAACACTTGATAACACCTTGTTTCTTCACAAAACACTTGACAACACCTTGTTTCTTCACAAAACACTTGACAACACCTTGTTTCTTCACAAAACACTTGACAACACCTCGTTTCTTCACAAAACACTTGACAACACCTTGTTTCTTCACAAAACACTTGACAACACCTTGTTTCTTCACAAAAATGGTTGATATTTCATTAGAATAAGAATGTAGGTTCAAGGAGTTAAACAATTCAACCCTCCATTGCCTCCACCCCTTTCTCGAACCACTGCCTTTGAAAATAGACGCACCACTTGAGGTGATGAAGACCAGATTTAACATTAAGTTCCTTGTTAGCACTTTTGTGTCTGATCCGTTCCTTGTTAGCACTTATCTTTTGTGTCTGATCCGACCGAACCCCATCTCCCCCCTGTCTCCTCTTGCGTAGCACCTCTCAGACATAACTCAATTATGTTGACTTGTTATGTTCCTACCCGCCGTTGAGTAAACATCGCGTGAGGGCGACTCCGGCAGCCACATGTGGGGCAGGTTCAAGGGGCCCTATAGCAGCACTGCTCCAGGAAAATCCTTTACAGCTTCTACGTTCAAAGCGATTTGTTTCAGCAAGCAAAAGATGAAGTCCATTGCAAGGTCATTTCGATAAATTAAATCAGAATTTAAAGTTGTCGGGGGAAAAAAATCAAATAAGAATTTATTTTTTTTTGTACAGTAACAAATCTTACACATTGAATTGCATAAAACTCACGTCTCAGACGTCATCATGAAGACGTCACTGATACTTAGTGGGCTGAGAGTTTACAACACACTTTCCCATCGAATTAGGTCAAGGTCATTGATCCCTTTAGGCGATTAGATGGTCTGATTAAACATTAAAAAAACCGACACCGAAGGTTATGTTTTTACGTCACTGGAAAACCATGAACTGAGAGATGTAACTGGAAAACCACGAACTGAGAGATGTAACTGGAAAACCATGAACTGAGAGATGTAACTGGAAAACCATGAACTGAGAGATGTAACTGGAAAACCATGAACTGAGAGATGTAACTGGAAAACCATGAACTGAGAGATGTAACTGGAAAACCATGAACTGAGAGATGTAACTGGAAAACCATGAACTGAGAGATGTAACTGGAAAACCGTGAACTGAGAGATGTAACTGGAAAACCATGAACTGAGAGATGTAACTGGAAAACCATGAACTGAGAGATGTAACTGGAAAACCATGAACTGAGAGATGTAACTGGAAAACCATGAACTGAGAGATGTAACTGGAAAACCACGAACTGAGAGATGGAAAAGGGTGACGTTGGGGGTTAAACCCTTCTTTTTAAAAAAGCTACAAAGTGTATTACGGATGTGACGTCCTCAGCGGCGTACAGATGCTGCGGATGTTGGACACTGATGCTGCGGATGTTGGACACTGATGCTGCGGATGTTGGACACTGATGCTGTGGTTGTTGCACACTGATACTGTGGTTGTTGGACACTGAAGCTGTGGTTGTTGCACACTGAAGCTGTGGTTGTTGCACACTGATGCTGTGGTTGTTGGACACTGAAGCTGTGGTTGTTGGACACTGAAGCTGTGGTTGTTGGACACTGAAGCTGTGGTTGTTGGACACTGAAGCTGTGGTTGTTGGACACTGATGCTGTTGTTGTTGGACACTGATGCTGTGGTTGTTGCACACTGATGCTGCGGATGTTGGACACTGAAGCTGTGGTTGTTGCACACTGATGCTGCGGATGTTGGACACTGAAGCTGTGGTTGTTGGACACTGATGCTGTGGTTGTTGCACACTGAAGCTGTGGTTGTTGGACACTGATGCTGTGGTTGTTGCACACTGAAGCTGTGGTTGTTGCACACTGAAGCTGTGGTTGTTGCACACTGAAGCTGTGGTTGTTGCACACTGAAGCTGTGGTTGTTGCACACTGAAGCTGTGGTTGTTGCACACTGAAGCTGTGGTTGTTGCACACTGATGCTGTGGTTGTTGGACACTGAAGCTGTGGTTGTTGGACACTGAAGCTGTGGTTGTTGGACACTGAAGCTGTGGTTGTTGGACACTGATGCTGTGGTTGTTGGACACTGAAGCTGTGGTTGTTGGACACTGAAGCTGTGGTTGTTGGACACTGATGCTGTGGTTGTTGGACACTGAAGCTGTGGTTGTTGGACACTGAAGCTGTGGTTGTTGGACACTGAAGCTGTGGTTGTTGCACACTGATACTGTGGTTGTTGGACACTGATACTGTGGTTGTTGGACACTGATGCTGTGGTTGTTGGACACTGAAGCTGTGGTTGTTGGACACTGATACTGTGGTTGTTGGACACTGAAGCTGTGGTTGTTGGACACTGAAGCTGTGGTTGTTGGACACTGATACTGTGGTTGTTGGACACTGATACTGTGGTTGTTGGACACTGAAGCTGTGGTTGTTGGACACTGATACTGTGGTTGTTGGACA
Organism: Omphiscola glabra; assembly: GCA_964017045.1. Taxonomy (NCBI): domain Eukaryota; kingdom Metazoa; phylum Mollusca; class Gastropoda; family Lymnaeidae; genus Omphiscola; species Omphiscola glabra. Next base: position 13,246,833 of record OZ024794.1, on the reverse strand, counting down.
CTGATACTGTGGTTGTTGGACACTGAAGCTGTGGTTGTTGGACACTGAAGCTGTGGTTGTTGGACACTGATACTGTGGTTGTTGGACACTGAAGCTGTGGTTGTTGGACACTGAAGCTGTGGTTGTTGGACACTGATACTGTGGTTGTTGGACACTGAAGCTGTGGTTGTTGGACACTGAAGCTGTGGTTGTTGGACACTGATACTGTGGTTGTTGGACACTGATGCTGTGGTTGTTGGACACTGAAGCTGTGGTTGTTGGACACTGATACTGTGGTTGTTGGACACTGAAGCTGTGGTTGTTGGACACTGATGCTGTGGTTGTTGGACACTGATACTGTGGTTGTTGGACACTGATGCTGTGGTTGTTGGACACTGAAGCTGTGGTTGTTGCACACTGATACTGTGGTTGTTGGACACTGATGCTGTGGTTGTTGGACACTGATACTGTGGTTGTTGGACACTGAAGCTGTGGTTGTTGGACACTGATGCTGTGGTTGTTGCACACTGATACTGTGGTTGTTGCACACTGATGCTGTGGTTGTTGGACACTGATGCTGTTGTTGTTGGACACTGATACTGTGGTTGTTGGACACTGATGCTGTGGTTGTTGCACACTGATACTGTGGTTGTTGGACACTGATGCTGTGGTTGTTGCACACTGAAGCTGTGGTTGTTGCACACTGATACTGTGGTTGTTGGACACTGATGCTGTGGTTGTTGCACACAGATGCTGTGGTTGTTGGACACTGATGCTGTGGTTGTTGGACACTGATACTGTGGTTGTTGGACACTGATGCTGGTAATGAGGTTGTTGGACTAAGGTGATGGGGTTGTTGGTTACGAGGGATGGGTTTGTTGGATACGGGTGATGGGTCTTTTGGACACGGGTGATGGGTTCGTTGGACACGGGTGATGGGGTTATTGGACACGGGTGATGGGGCTGTTCGAAACACATTTAATTCAAAGATAGGACTCATCGGTCGTGCCTTCCAGAAGACTTTCATTGTTAGTACGAGTGTTGGACACTTTCAGTTACAGACACATCAAAACTAGGTTTGATGAAGTTTTGGACACTTTCAGTTACAAGCACATCGACACTAGGATCGATGAAGTTTTGGACACTTTCAGTTACAGCCACATCAAAACTAGGATTGATGAAGTTTTGGACACTTTTAGTTACAGGCACATCAACACTAGGATCGATGAAGTTTTGGACACTTTCTGTTACAGGCACATCAACACTAGGATCGATGAAGTTTTGGACACTTGCAGTTACAGATACATCAAAACTAGCATTGATGAAGTTTTGGACACTTTCAGTTAGAGGCACATCAACACTAGGATCGATGAAGTTTTGGACACTTTCAGTTACAGGCACATCAACACTAGGATCGATGAAGTTTTGGAAACTTGCAGTTACAGGTACATCGAAACTAGGTTGATGAGAGGAAATGAAATCCTGACGCAGGAAGAGGTCGTTGGGTTGTAAAGTATGTCCAATATTTAAGGGTGAGAAGAAATGGATTGCCACTGCCTCTGCTTATCATGACATCCCTTTGGGGGTTTTGGGGGGCGGGGGTTCAAGACACGCCTATGAGTATCCTCATCTATTTGACAATATCAACACGCTGAGCAGACACACCATCAACAGAGTACTATCAACCACATCATAGTGTCGAACTGACACACCATCGACAGAGTACTATCAGCCATCGAACAGACACACAATGAACAGATGACCATCAGCCACATCATAGTGTCGAACAGACACACCACCAGCAACGTCGATTCAACCACATCATCATGTTGAACAGACACACCACCAAACACGTGATATCAACCACCGCTAATTCAACCACTTTGTCAGCTAATCTAAGTTCATTTAAAAATTAAGAACCTACTCTGTACTCAGCGTAGCGGAACAACAAAAAAAAGTAAATAGAATACTATGTGGGGATGGAAACGAAACATATTTTAAAGTATTTATTATATGCGAATCAGCTTGGATTCCATTCTTTGCTCTGTGGTCAAAATTCGATATGTGATTTCATGGAATTCCTTTTTGAGAACCACTGCCTTAAATGAATATTATAAATAATATTAACTTCCCGTCTGCGGTTGGGGTCTAGTCGTCTGTTGACATCTAGTCAGTTGCCATACTTTATTGGCTTGCAGTCGAGTAGTTAAAAAAAGAAAACCACCAACAAGGTGGGGGTGGGAACAGTGTATACTAACTAGGGCTGAGACGTTTGCTGACCCGGATACCCGGAAATATCGAATATTAGCACACCCAAGACATACCCGGACCCGGTGGAAAAACGTAACCGGGTCCGGGTGGTAAAAAAACGAGTTATCTTTTCATTTTCTATAATGTGTTCCACGCATTTGGTGTTAAACCAAATGTAAGATAAATGAAACTGCAGGCTATGAAGATAGTACTTCCCGAGAATGCTATGTAATCACCTGTCTTAGCAAGATGCATATCTTTGGTTATGACCTTGACTCTTTCAATTTACATTTAATATTCCATTTCACATGGTGAGTAGCCAAAGTTTGTGTGTCTTTATCTCTCTCTCTCTCTCTCTCTCTCTCTCTCTCTCTCTCTCTCTCTCTCTCTCTCTCTCTGTCTCTCTCTCTCCCTCTCTTTGTGTGTGTGAATGTGTGTATTTCTAAGTTCTGTCATATAATTCAATAATATTAATGTAGCCTAGAACACATTAAATAATTGTAGCTGTTGGCTAAGCTGCAGGAAGGCTAGGATAGTATCGCAATGTATCAATAAATATTCATTTCATTAATATGGATACGTTGTTGTCATAATGAGAACCGCCACCAACCAGGGACCAGCAACACTAACTCACATATCGTATGTCCGATCCATGTTTGATTTTTTAAAATATTTATGGTTTAGGGCAGTGGTGCTCAACCCGTGGGTCCCAATCCCCTAGTGCAGCGGTTTTCAACCTGTGGGTCGTGACCCCTTGGTGGTCGCACGAACCTTTCCCAGGGGTCGCCTAAGACCACCTGAAAACACATATGCTCTATAGTAATGAATTATAACCGTAAATAATTTTGTGGCTGGGGGTCGCCACAACAGGATGGTTAAGAACCACTGCCCTCGTGGGAATTAATTTCATTAAAATATATTATAAACTGAATGCAATTATAAAAGATTTGATTTTATAGTGATTTAATTGTTAAAGAAATATGAATGAAAAATTTAATGAATTAAACAAAAACAATGCTAATGTTAGATGAGAGGTTGGTTCTTGCTACTAGTTTTCTTTTCCACTGCTTATCCACGGGCTTGTATGTACATTTTGTATCATTGCGTTTTGCATTTTTATATTATTATTATTATTATTTGTTGTCTTATATAGCGTGGTACCCCAGCCTAGGGCTAGGCTCACCGCGCTGTACATAAAAAATTTTAAAAAGAGACATAATGATGATATTAACATAAAATACATATATATAATAAAGAACAGATGTATAGAGACAAAACAAAATCTAATGCATATTCACCCCATCCACACCAGAACTTTTACATGACAAGCCATGGATGGCGGCCAGCTGCAGCGTTTATCGGTCAGATGTGGGGAATCAGTCGGGCTAGTAGAGTTTAAAGAGATGTGTTTTGAGTGCAGTTTTGAAGGCTGTGATAGTTGATATATTGCGGATGTGTAGTGTAAGAGAATTCCATTGTTTGGGGGCACAGTAAGAGAAAGATCTTTCACCGTATGTTTTTGTGCGAGTCTTGGGGATAGAAAGAATACGCCCGTCTGCGGAGGAGCGAAGCTGTCGAAGGGGTGAATAGACAGAGAGAAGTTCGGTTAGATAGGAAGGGCAGGAATTCGAGAAAAAGTTGTGGCAGCGAACAGAGAGTTTATAGTCAATCCGTGCTTGTACGGGTAGCCAATGACGCGTGTTTTTTTTTAAAATGAACTTTATTATTATTATTATTGTTATTATTATTATTATCGCTAGTACTGGGTACCATAGCTAATGATATGCCTTTTAAGGCAAAGTCGGATATAACCAAATGTAGAAAAAGTTTAACACTATATGAGTTTTCGTTTATTCTTTATAGGTCGTTAATTCTAGTTACCAATTATTATTCGTCAGTAAATATTTACAAGCAAAGTTTCCTAACAACTTGTAACAAGGGGTTAGTTTCGAATAATAATAATAAAAAAAAAATTAGGAATGTCAATACATGTATCTTTATGAGTATGTTTCTTACTATGTTGAGTTTGGAGAAAAACAACGCTACATAATAATAAAGGTAGCTTGCACGTCAACATCTTGGGATAATCAAGTAACTAAGAACGGGTATCCAGCACATGAGAGGAGGGAGTGATTTTATGTGTGGGTCACCGACAGAAGCACTAGATCAGTGGTTCTCAACCTGTGGGTCGAGACCCTTTTGGGGGTCGCACGAACCTTTCCAAGGGGTCGCCTAAGACCATCTGAAAACACATATACTCTACAGTTATATAGTAGCAACAAAAATAATTTTGTGGTTGGGGGGTCGCCACAACACGAGGAACTGTATTAAAGGGTCACGGCTTTAGGAAGGTTGAGAACCACTGCACTCGATTAAGAGTAGTAGGAATGTTCAAATAGTTCTCTGTTTTAATTGGTGTCTTAAAGTCTGAGCTACAATATCAAGCATGACATTCAATATGTTGCTAAAAATATTGTATTGGAAATTTTTTTTTTCTCCTTTCCAAGGGTTTACCCTATTTAAAAGCCATTAGATCCCAATATCCCAATATATCGTGGTAAGGGTCACTTTGCCTCAATATGGATGTGGTCGTGACTTGAAAACGCCTAAGAGCCTGTTTACGAGAGACTGTGAGCTAAGTCATTTAGCGCAGATAAGTCGATTTCACTGGTCTTGGTTATAGTTACAATTTATGACAATCTGTCGATCACAGAAATCAATTTAAAAAAAAAAAAGAATATTGAATTCTAAACGTGTGGATCGTGGATTTCCCGATTGGGAAAATTTCCCGGTAAGTCTTTTGTTAAAATAAAAATCCTGCTGTATCCTAGGAGAGACATCCGAGGTGGAACACATAGAAAATGAGAAAAAAAAATACTATCTTTTGTTGCACCCGGACCCTCCGGGTATCGTCTCAAAATGCGCGGATCCGGACAAGGTGTACACTTTGCATAGGGCTCCGCCCTAAAACTAACCGCCCGACCTCCATGGCCGACAGCTTAAAAAAAATCTCATAAGTGGGACACATGACAGATTGCGTATTGGCCATTCATGTTTTAAATCGAGATCTCCATAGCTGGAGGCAGGTTAGAGATGGTGGCTATTACCTTCACTTGGTAATGAATACGGATTGGGTTAACGCTAGGCGGTTTTGTGGACATGTAAACATAACTATTTAATAAAGCTGGAGTTGCCCGAGGTTTTGACTCGTTTCTGTGGGTGTATGTGTGTGTGTATACATTAGTTCTGGATATCGTTTGCATAGTGGGGGAGACCAAGCATAGCTTTAAGACTTTTGTACAAGTGCCTACAGACTTCCGCTTAATTCACGCACTGGGTATGTCACTGAGGCAATCGTAGCTAGTGGTAAGGAAATATAAGCATGGTGGGCAGGTGTAGACAAACACAGGGCAACTTTAAGTGTAAGGAGAGCCTAAATGGATGAGAGGGCGTAAATGGATGAGAGGGCGTAAATGGATGAGAGGGCGTAAAAGGACGAGAGGGCGTAAATGGACGAGAGGGCATAAATGGACGAGAGGGCGTAAATGGATGTGAGGGCGTAAAATGGTATTATGAAAAATAAAAGATACACTTTGCTCAATGGAGATAAGTGGTAAAAAATGTCATCTTCTTGTAACAATTTTTACTCAGAAGTTTAAACTTAACCTGCCGCGCTGACCATTTCCAAAATAGTAAAAAAAAACCCAAACAAATCAGCCAGATATATCTAATTGTCATGTCAGCCTGACATATCTAATTGTCATGTCAGCCTGACGTATCTAATTGTCATGTCAGCCTGACATATCTAATTGTCATGTCAGCCTGGCATATCTAATTGTCATGTCAGTCTGACATATCTAATTGTCATGTGTAAAGCTAAAACAAAATAGACTTCTCGCTGAACTAGGAGCCCCGATATTAACCTCCGGTCTCGCTCCCCTCCCCCACCCCTTCATAAAAGTTGACTCTGTCTTGTCAGCCGCCTAAAGTTTAGCCTAAATTTATATATTTCTGCATAATTCATCATTTATTTCAGTGTTCATAACTGATCAGTGACTTAGCTTAAGTCAAGTCAACAGTCATGAAACTTATACATTGCATTACAAGCAATCGATCATTGCATCATCGACTACTCGAACGTTTCTGTAGTCATTCATGTACAGAACACGATCTGTATGTTGTGTACAACGATGTCACATGGCTAGTCTTGTGTAATTCGTGTACAGAACATGATGTGTACGTTGTGTACAACGATGTGTAATTCGTGTACAGAACATGATGTGTATGTTGTGTACAACGATGTGTAATTCGTGTACAGAACATGATGTGTATGTTGTGTACAACGATGTGTAATTCGTGTACAGAACATGATGTGTATGTTGTGTACAATGACTTTTCGAACGGTTTTAGAAACGTTTGAGAATGTGATTGTCTTTGTCCAGCTGTCAAGTCAAAGAAGTTCAGACAGCCGATCAATATTTCATACAGGCAGTAATTATGTGACAAAAGAACAGCTTGATAACGTTAGACCGATATTCAAGTTAGACCAATATTCAATTTGTATCATTTTTCAAGTTAGACCAATGCTCAATGCTTGCACCGAAAAATTATAAGATACGTTTTCCAGCCAATTTCAAGATTTTCAGCGAATGTCCCCACAGTTAGTCTAGCTGAACTTCAGCTCAAAACCGATGATATCAAAGAAAATGCATTACAAAGGGGTAGCAATCTTCAGGGGCGAGTCCATTGCAGAATAACAGTATCCAACTATCTATACGCAAGCAGTCAAAGCCTTGACAATGTTTGTATCGCGACGTGATCACGGATCAACATCTGATAAATCCAGTGCGAGTTGCTTTGACTTCACACTTAGCTGACTGGCGAACAGTTTTGAGTAGTCTGTTTCATCTCTCACACTTACAATGGTGAACAACCAATGTAAAGCTAGTGAACTAAAATGGAGATGAATTTCACTACTAAAAAAACGTTAATGTTAACACTTTTATCTACTAACACGACTTTATCAATGAAATGACTTTAACAATGGCATGGCTTTAAAAATACCATGACTTTAACAATACCACGACTTTAATAATAACATGACGTTAACAATTCCATGACTTTAACAATAACATGACGTTAACAATACCATGACTTTAACAATACCAGGACTTTAACAATACAATGACTTTAACAATAACATGACTTTAACAATAGCATGACTTTAACAATAACACGACTTTAACAATAACACGACTTAACAATACCATGACTTTAACAATAACATGACTTTAACAATAACATGACTTAACAATAACATGACTTAACAATACCATGACTTTAACAATAACATGACTTTAACAATTACATGACGTAAACAATAAAATGACTTTAACAATAACATAACTTTAACAATAACGTGACTTTAAAAATAAAATGACTTTAACAATAAAATGACTTTAACAATCACATGACTTAACAATAACATGACTTTAATAATAACATAACTTTAACAATAACATGACTTTAACAATAAAATGACTTTAACAATAACATGACTTTAACAATACCATGACTTTAACAATAAAATGACTTTAACAATAAAATGACTTTAACAATAAAATGACTTTAACAATCACATGACTTAACAATAAAATGACTTTAATAATAACAAGACTTTAACAATAACATGACTTTAACAATAAAATGATTTTAACAATCACATGACTTTAATAATACCATTACTTTAACAACAACATGACAATAACAATACCATGACTTTAACAATAACATGACTTTAACAATACCATTACTTTAACAATAACATGACGTTAACAATAACATGACTTTAACAATAACATGACTTTAACAATACCATGACTTTAACAATAACATGACGTTAACAATGACATGACTTTAACAATAACATAACTTTATTTTAAAAATGTTATTATGCAAAGTTATAATTTAATCTTTAATTCGTCTTTACGATAAATATTCAGTGAACTATGCAGAGTATGTAATCATTTACGGTACTCTGTAGAGTATAAAACCATTTACGGTACTCTGCAGAGTATGTAACCCAGTGGCGTAGTGAGGGGGGGCATCATGCCCCGGGCGCTACTCACAAAGGGGCGCCAAATGGTATATTTTACTATAATATTGTATGGTTTTCGAATAGGGGGCGCTAAAAAGGTATTGGGGGTGGCTAAAAAGGTATTGTGCCCCGGGCGCGAGTTAAGCTCGCTACGCCACTGATGTAACCATTTACTGTACTCGGAAGAGTATGTAACCATTTACTGTACTCGGAAGAGTATGTAACCATTTACGGTACTCTGCAGAGTGTAAAACAATTTAGTTTTGAATTCGAATACTTTTAAGAAATCTGAATTTAAATTTGCGATTACAATTCCAATTAAAAAGATAAGACGTGGACTCCATGGCTCCGACTATCAGATACAAGATAATTAAAGTCGCGTTTCCTTGTATCAGACTGAACGCCAATGATTCTCGGGGCGCTACAACATGCTCTAGACAAGTTATAAACGCCTGTGTCGGGCTAAGCAAATGGCCACAAATGTGAGCTAAGGGCTCCATTAACAGCTAATATAAAGACGTATTTAACTCCGTCATGCATTTAACTTCCCTCATGTATTTGACTCCCTCGAGCTGGCTGCACGGCGCTATTGTCGAGCCAAGCGATTTGTGAGATTTGGGGGGGGGGGGGGGGTGGGTCTAGAGGGGCATTCTTAAATCTACGTTACAACTAAGCCGTACTATCTTTGTTTTTCTCAACACCTTCCGACAACGCCCCTACGTCCAAAGCGTAACAAAACTCCCCTAAAGATAAGCGTTCCATTGCACCCCAGGGTTGAATGTTCGGTTAAAAAAATTTCAATGCATTTGTACTCGAGGCAGAGTTCGCCAGAGGCGTAACTTTTCAAATCCATCACATGAAATTTTTTTTTAACTGCGCCGCTTTCAGCAACGGAAACTACTCTCAAACTAATGTTTAAATTAAACTCTCAGCCTTTTTTTTTTTTCAATCTCCAAAAAGTTGGTTCGTGTTACAGAATTGGGAAGGGACCTCTGTATTGAATGCCTAAAGTTTGGATATTTATGAACGCAGTGTTAATCAGCGGCGTTGGTGCCCAAAGATTTACATTTTTCTATAATGTCTTACGCTAAATAGTAGACATTGACGACGCAGCGTCTGTACTTAATTTTGCAACTATAAACAATTTTAATTTGAGATCTTTTAACAAAAAAAAGAATCTGACACAAATTTAAAAACAAATAAATGAATAAAATTAAAATAAACACATCAACCAACAAACAAAACAAGAACAACAATAAGAAAAAACAAACAAAAAACCAACAAAAAAAACAAAAAAACAGCCAAATCTTTTGTGTATATAGACCAGTTCTGCTTAAAGCCGTGTCAATATCAACGGAGACCCCAGAGCCGTAACACAAGCCAGGAATGGCTCATTGGAACTCCTCTCGACATCTGTGTACGTGCCTAATTAAACACGACATACCATAATTATTATGTCTTACGCACTCGTTAGTTGGTCTACGGCTCTTTAAGACTAATACCGCCCACATATATGGGCCAGATATTTGACATGTCAGGGAGATTCGTGCGTCCCTGACCTTGCATTCCTCATTGGACGAGGAAAGAAAGATTATGAACGAGAGCCAGATTTAGATTTTTAAGAAGTCCTTAGCTTTAAGAAACCCTTCGTTTTAAGAAGCCCTTAGCTTTAAGAAGCCCTTAGCTTTAAGAAGCCCTTAGCTTTAAGAAGCCCTTAGCTTTAAGAAGCCCTTAGCTTTAAGAAGCCCTTAGCTTTACGAAGCTTGGTGGCTGATTGTTAAATCATTGAGACCAGAAGTTATTTCACAAATTGAACACGAACATTTGTGTTGATTGTGATTGTTTCATTGCAATGAAGCTGTTTAAAATAAATTATGTTAGACTTTACGTTGTTATTATTATTACTATTAGTTGTCTTATATAGCGTAGTACCCCAGCCTAGTGCTGGGCTCAATTCGCTGTACATAAAAATATTAGCAAAAGATACATAATTGTGACAATAAAATACATTTATTTAATAAAGAACAGCTGTATAACAAGAAAACAAAAGCAAACGCATATTACCCCACCCACCCCAGAACTTTTACATGTCAAGCCATGGACGGCAGCCAGCAGCATCGTTTTTCGGTCAGAGGGTGGGGGGAATCAGTCGGGGATGTAGAGTTTACAGAGATGTGTTTTGAGTGCAGTTTTGAAGGCCTGGGTGGTTGGTATATTGTGGGTGTGTAGTGGAAGAGAATTCCATTGTTTGGGGGTGCAGAAAGAGAAAGATCGTTCTTTATATGTTTTAGTACGTGTCTTAGCAACGTACAGAATACGCTCGTCTGCGGAGGAGCGAAGCTGTCGAAGGGGTGAATAGACAGAAGTTCGGTTAGATAGGAAGGGCAGGAATCTGAGAAAAAGTTGTGAAAGAGAACATACAGCTTGTAATCAATGCCTGCCTGTATAGGAAGCCAATGAAGTGAGTGTAGCAGTGGAGTGACGTGATCACGTTTTTTTGCCTTTAGAACTAGCCTAGCAGCTGAATTTTGAACCTTTTGTAGTTTTTCTATGAAGTGTTTTGGGGAACCTGACAGAAGAGAGTTGCAATAGTCAAGACGAGAGAGAACAAGAGCACAGACTAGTGTTTTTGTTGCGCTAACTGTGAGGTAGTGGCGGATGGAGCTGATCTGACGGATAGCGGTGTATGCAGAACGACAAATGTGAGAGATGTGTTTATCGAGAGCCATGTTGTTAGAAAGAATATAACCAAGATTCCTAGCAGAGGATGTAAACTGTATGTCGGCGTTACCTACTTGAAATGAGTTGGGGAGAGTTGAGGTAGAGGATGATTTGTTATTGTGAATGAGGAGTGCTTCCGTTTTGTCATCATTAAGCTTCAACTTGCTGAGTGACATCCAAGACTTGACATCACCAATGCACTCCCGCAAAGTCTGGACAGCGGAATCGACAAGAGAGGGATGGGTATGCTTGTATTGTAGGAGCTATGACGTCAGTAGGATCTATGACGTCTGTCTGATTCATTATAACGATGCCTAAAACTGTCTTCACGAAATTGAGATCTAAAAAACTGTTAGTTTATTTGCGCCCACCCACCCCCACCCCCCGCCCCAGCCCCATCCTTCTCAAGTCCGCCGCTGAGAACATGAAAAATCTAGTATAATTATTATTTGATTTCTATTTACATACCAAACCTTCCACTAACATAATACAAGCCCTTCGGAAGATCCATTGCCTTATAGAAAATTCAAGACGTTTGTAGCAAAAAATTACATAATTACAAGACAACCAGGTCAAAACATATGCGATGGGTGTCCTACTTTTAGTTTACAACTACACAACAAAACATCCGTACATGCATACTTCCTAGCAAACAGACAATTCATTGAACCAACAATCGCCATGACCCCAAAAGTAGCAACATTGGGATTATCTGATTCAAGACGAGACCTCCCCTCCCCCCCCCTTCCCCGTAGTCCTTAAATCTCCCCCCCCCCCAAAGTCGTTGGGAACTGTCGGTCATAAATGTAAATGCTAACCTTCAAAGACCCCATTCCACCCCCCCCCCTTTTTTTTCTCCAAAATCCCCTTTTTCTAAACCTTGTCTTAATTTATTGAGTTTTTTTCTCTTTTAGTTTGACATGAAGTTACGCTAACAGCTAACATGTATTCTAGTGCTGAAATGAACTAACGCAAACAGCTGACATGTATTCTAGTGCTGAAATGAACTAACGCAAACAGCTGACATGTATTCTAGTGCTGAAATGAACTAACGCAAACAGCTAACATGTATTCTAGTGCTGAAATGAACTAACGCAAACAGCTGACATGTATTCTAGTGCTGGAATGAACTAACGCAAACAGCTGACATGTATCCTAGTGCTGAAATGAACTAACGCAAACAGCGGACATGTATTCTAGTGCTGAAATGAACTAACGCAAACAGCTGACATGTATTCTAGTGCTGGAATGAACTAACGCAAACAGCTGACATGTATTCTTGTACTGAAATGAACTAACGCCAATAGAAAAAAAATGTACTCTAGTGCTGACAAGTAAAAGTAGCTACACCTCAAGATTACTTCCTATTTATTTAAGACACAGCAGTTACAGCAATGGGTCTAAAACTATATATAAATAAGGCACGACAGTCTCACTGATCGGGCCTATAACTATATCGTATAATCATATCGTCAAAATATAATTCGTTATAAAAGGTAGGTACGGTAGAATTCAGTCAGGAAATCGGCGTATGTGTGTGTATTAGTTATGTATGTGTATTAGTTATGTATGTGTATTAGTTATGTGTGTGTATTAGTTATGTGTGTGTATTAGTTATGTATGTGTATTAGTTATGTGTGTGTATTAGTTATGTGTGTGTATTAGTTATGTGTGTGTATTAGTTATGTGTGTGTATTAGTTATGTATGTGTATTAGTTATGTGTGTGTATTAGTTATGTGTGTGTATTAGTTATGTGTGTGTATTAGTTATGTGTGTGTATTAGTTATGTGTGTGGTTTGGTTATGTGTGTGTATTAGTTATGTGTGTGTATTAGTTATGTGTGTGTATTAGTTATGTGTGTGTATTAGTTATGTGTGTGTATTAGTTATGTGTGTGTATTAGTTATTTGTGTGGTTTGGTTATGTGTGTGTTTGTATCGGGGACTGGGTTTGTACGGCTATATAGTTGAGTGATATCTTGACGTTATTGATGCTGCTCGTAAGCTACTGCGTCCTGGTCTATTTCCAGTTGTTTTGACATTGGAACAAGGACGAGAGGGTGAGGCTGACGAATTAAGCCAATCTCCCTTACTTTAAACACAATTGCAGCTCAAGTCAAGTCGAGAATTGCCTTTGTCATTTCGCATGCGATGGAATAATTACATTGTATTAATGAAAGTAGGCAGCCTCTATGTTAGCTGATCATACAATAGAGAACATGAAAACCTAGAAATCCTGCTTTGCTTGTTATGGGGCTAACAAACACACTGATTTCTCTCAATTCAACTCATATGTGTGTCTTTACAACTCAAACCCTAGATATCAACTTTGCTACAAACACATTGATTTCTCTCAATTCAACGCGTATGTGTGTCTTTGCAACTCAAACTTCATAAAATGCCCCACTTCCCCCATTAGCCACGTATCTGAAATCTGTCCTAAACTATTAAAAGTTTGAGAACTACTGCTCTATATGACAAATAGGTATGTTTACATGTATGGAAGATGGCGGTAGTTCGATTGTAAAGCTCTCTTTCCATTGGTCCCATCTCGGTACTACGACTTCCGGTTCATACTCCATGCTCAACTTTCCATCTATTCTGACGCACGATCTCAGGCCATTGTTGGCTCAATTCTTTGTTGATCGGCACTTTATTAAACATCGTGTTTGCCCAGGCGCAGTGAAGTCCCCCCTAGTTTGACGTTATTATTGCAGATACACTTTCAGAAACAGGCCCGGACCGACGCCGTCACATCGCCGGGGCCTCAGGACCCCGTAGTTTACGACCAGAAAGCCGCCTTCTAATGGCCATAGTACAAACACGGAATGGCCGGGTTACACGTGATCCGTCTTGGTAAGAGCAACACGGACCAGGTATCAAAGCTCCAAGTTTGTTGGTTCACGGAGAAGGTCCGCCGGGAGAATGGTTGGTCCTGTCTGTCTACACAGATCGTGGTACTAGTTTGGCTTTGATCGTGACAAGACGGACGTAGTCACACGGAATACGAGCTGACGGGAAAAGGGGGTGGGGGGGGGCGGGGACGGGCATGATACATCACCGGTTGGGGGGGGGGGTGTGACACATGACCTGGAGGGAGGACACGGCGTTGTGTTTCTTAAATATGAGATGATCGTCACCCACCAGAATTGGTCAGGGGAAGGCACATTTGTTTAGTGGGTGGCATACATTCAAAACATCACTGGACGGTAGTACCCCACCACTTCATCCATGCACTTCTTATTATGTTATCCTCATTATGTCTAATTAAATGCAGTTTCTAAATTTTTAACTATGTGGAACACTTCTTTATTTTAAAGTGAGGGGGTTCAACCCCCCTCCCCCCCTTAGCGCCCTGTGTGCAAGGACGGGACGGTTTGTTGTTTTTAAAGTTGTTACAGAATTGATGTACACAGTTGATGACCCACCTTATAGAATTGGTGTACACAGTTGTGGACTCACCTTACAGAATTGGTGTACACAGTTGCGGACTCACCTTACAGAATTGGTGTACACAGTTGCCGACCAGCCATAAAGAATTGATGTACACAGTTGCGGACACACCTTACAAAATTGGTGTACACAGCTGCGGACCCGCCTTACAGAATTGGTGTACACAGTTGCGGACTCACCTTACAGAAATGGTGTACACAGTTGCGGACTCACCTTACAGAAATGGTGTACACAGTTGCTGACTCACCTTACAGAAATGGTGTACACAGTTGCGGGCCCACCCTACAGAAATGGTGTACACAGTTGCGGACCCGCCATACAGAAATGGTGTACACAGTTGCGGACTCACCTTACGGAATTGGTGTACACAGTTGCGGACTCACCTTACAGAAATGGTGTAAACAATTGCGGACTCACCTTACAGAATTGGTGTACACAGTTGCGGACCCGCCATACAGAATTGGTGTACACTGTTGCGGACTCACCTTACAGAATTGGTGTACACAGTTGCGGACTCACCTTACAGAAATGGTGTATACAGTTGCGGACTCACCTTACATAATTAGTGTACACAGTTGCGGACTCACCTTACAGAATTGGTGTACACAGTTGCGGACTCACCTTACAGAATTGGTGTACACAGTTGCGGACTCACCTTACAGAATTGGTTTACACAGCTGCGGACTCACCTTACAGAATTGGTTTACACAGCAGCGGACTCACCTTACAGAATTGGTTTACACAGTTGCGGACTCACCTTACAGAATTGGTTTACACAGTTGCGGACTCACCTTACAGAATTGGTTTACACAGTTGCGGACTCACCTTACAGAATTGGTTTACACAGTTGCGGACTCACCTTACAGAATTGGTTTACACAGTTGCGGACTCACCTTACAGAATTGGTTTACACAGTTGCGGACTCACCTTACAGAATTGGTTTACACAGTTGCGGACTCACCTTACAGAATTGGTTTACACAGCTGCGGACTCACCTTACAGAATTGGTTTACACAGCTGCGGACTCACCTGTTCCGGGGGGTAAATACGGGACAAACGAGATTAACTAGCCCATGTATTTCAACAAACTTAATCTCTACGATACATAAAGCTGGAAATGCAGATATGAATTTCCAGATAAAGTATCACAGAGATTTAGTTGATTTTTTTTAACAGCGTGCGTAACCTTTTCTACCAAGATGTAAATATTTAATCAAGGTTTTTGAAAAAAATACTTATATTAAGTTATATCCTGGATCTTATATTTCCCATGGGTTTCTTTAACTTGACATTTACGATCAGTTTTACCTAAACAATGGCTGAACTTCCTCACTTTTGAATTAGTCGTACCAAATTAGCGATGGAATATCACTGGCAATTGTCTATAAATAACCCCCCCCCCCCCCCCCCACATAAGAGGGTTCTCAAATTCTGAAATAAAATGTCCTTCCTACTTTTCGTAGTTTAAGCATTTGGGTAGCATTCTTACGTAATACAGTCTTTTTGTCAATGTGAAGGGGTGTAGGAAACATCCCGCATGGGTCAACTACACTCACGTGATCTTTAGAGGGTGACAATCAATTTACAATTACATGAATAATTTTTGGTTGGTGAGATGTCATGCTCTTTACGAAACAACAGAAGCTCTCCTATTTTACATCATACTATTCTATACAAGCAGACACATTATATATATTTATGCATAGATATAATTTAATATGGTATTTGAGTAAACAGTGTGTTACGTTTCACATGACATGCAAAACGAAATATATACTGGGAAATGGAGACCAAACAAACACACTGATGTCAAAACTGTCCTATGTGCACTGATGTCAAAACTGGCCTATGTGCACTGATGTCAAAACTGTCCTATGTGCACTGATGTCAAAACTGGCCTATGTGCACTGATGTCAAAACTGGCCTATGTGCACTGATGTCAAAACTGGCCTATGTGCACTGATGTCAAAACTGGCCTATGTGCACTGATGTCAAAACTGTCCTATCTGGACTGATGTTAAAACTGTCCTATATGCACTGATGTCAAAGCTGCCCTCTTTGCACTGATGTCAAAACACTCCTATGTGCATTGATGTCAAAACTCTAATATGTGCACTGATGTCAAACCTGTCCCATGTGCACTGATGTCAAAACTGTCCTATGTGCACTGATGTCAAAACTCTCCTATGTGCACTGATATCAAAACTGTCCTAAGTGCACTGATTTATATATGCGCTGAGACCAAACAAGTGCACCGATCTCAAAACTGTTCCATGTGCACTGATGTCAAAACTGTCAAATGTCACTGATGTCACTCTATTCTATGTGCGCTGAGACCAAACAAGTGCACCGATGTCGCCACCTACTATGCGCACTGAAATTAAACGAGACCAATGAAGCCAGCCATAAGTTATAGATTCATGTCAATGTAGACCCAAGGCTTTAGTTATCAAGACAATCGCAACGGAAGTCCATTTAGAGTTTAAAAATGAAACCACCTAATTGATTTTGCTATCTGGGCTGTAAATCAAAGATGGTGCAGGCTTATGATTCAACCAGATCCCAGTGAGGTGGTTGCGAGGTAGGAAAATTGGTGGGGGGATGGGGGGTGGTGAGGGGGTTAAAGAAGGGTAGCGGTAGAGAGGGTAGGGCAGATCGTTCAGAATCAGGTGGTTGTGGTTTTACAGCTGATAGTTGGCATGCGAGGTATTTCATGATGAAATTGTTGTGATAAAACTAGTGATATGTACCGAGGTATTTTATATTGACACTGCTATACAGAAACTAGTGCTATGTATCTATGTTTTAAATTTGGACATGCGAGTTGGTTGGTATTGATGAGATGAGTAAAGATGTGCCTGATGGTAACGGGATTTACAGTTGGGATTACCGGACGTTTTTGTAATTTAGACAGGATTAGAAAGTGGATAATGCACAGTGTTTCTGCTATTAATGGCCAGTGTGTATGTGTGTGTATGTGTGTATGTGTGTGCGTGCATGTGTGTGTATGTGTGTGTGTGTGAGTGTGAGGTTTTCCTGGATGTTTGAGTTTCATGAAGAGATTTGAAGCAGACTTCTTGTTAGCTTTAGCTCCAATCGCAGCTTTGTTTAAGAGGTGGTTAAGGGGTGGTTCAGGGGTGGTTAAGGGGTGGTTAAGAGGTGGTTAAGGAGTGGTTCAGAAGTGTTTCATGGGTGGTTCAGAGGTGGTTTAGGGGTGGTTAAGGGGTAGTTAAGGAGTGGTTAAGTGGTGGTTAAGAGGTGGTTAAAGGGTGGTAAAGAGGTGGTTCGGGAGTGGTTCAGCTGTGGTTCAGGGGTGGTTAAGAGGTGGTTAAGGGATGGTTCAGAGGTGGTTAAGGGGTGGTTCAGAGATGGTTCAGGGGTGATTAAGGAGTGTTTAAGGGGTGGTTCAGAAGTGGTTCATGGGTGGTTCAGAGGTGATTCAGGGGTAGTTAAGAGGTGGTTAAGGGATGGTTCAGAGGTGGTTCAGGGGTGGTTCAGAGGTGGTTAAGAGGTGGTTAAAGGGTGGTAAAGAGGTGGTTCGGGAGTGGTTCAGATGTGGTTCAGGGGTGGTTAAGAGGTGGTTCAGGGGTGGTTCAGAAGTGGTTCAGGGGTGGTTAAGAGGTGGTTAAAGGGTGGTTCAGAGGTGGTTCAGGGGTGATTAAGGGGTGGTTAAGGGGTGGTTCAGGGGTGGTTAAGGAGTGGTTAAAGGGTGCTTAAGTGGTGGTTCAGAGGTGGTTCAGGGGTGGTTCAATGGTGATTACGGGTGTTTAAGGACTGGTTAAGGGGTGGTTAAGGAGTTGTTAAGGTGTGGTTAAGGGGTGGTTAAGGAGTGGTTCAGGGGGTGCTAAGTGTTTTAAGTGTTTAAATAGACATTAGAAATGCATGTACCAGAAACATAGATGGTAGAAGAGTGGGACAATATAGCTGGTAGAAGAGTGGGACAATATAG
The DNA here is from genome assembly GCA_964017045.1 of Omphiscola glabra. NCBI lineage: Eukaryota > Metazoa > Mollusca > Gastropoda > Lymnaeidae > Omphiscola > Omphiscola glabra. The sequence goes on along the minus strand of OZ024794.1, from coordinate 13,228,385 downwards.
CTGGTAGAAGAGTGGGGCAATATAGCTTGTAGAAGAGTGGGACAATAAAAGAGTGGGGGCAATATAGCTGGTAAAAGAAAGACTCGAAATAGGTGGTAGAAGAAATGGATATCAATTTAATAAATTACTTTTAGAAAAATGCAGTAAGAAATATTACCAGCTCGGACTCCGGTCGAAAAGACCCTGCTCCAGTCAGCAGTCAGTCTAGAGACACTGAGCTCCACTCCAAATGAAAACCCCTGATAAATTAATGATAAACCAGTTTTGTTATTAGTGCTATTATGAAATACGATAAAACTCAAAACAAATTTTTTTTCTTATTTGTAAAAGAACTATTTAAGACGGGTAAGAATTTGTAAGTGATAGTGTCATTTATGAAACTAAGAATCAAGATCTAATTGGAGGTTGTTAAGGGTAACATAGCGCCTTGGTAGCGCAGTAGGTAGCGCGTCAGTCTCATAATCTACACACACGGGCGATCTGAAGGTCGTGAGTTCGATCCTCACCCGGGGCACATCTTTTGTATCCATGCTTTAGATCACAGGTCCCCAAACCTTTTTGTCCCGTAGACCACTTGCCATGTTTTCCGTTTTGGGTAGACCCCCTGCTTACCTGATATTTATTTTTTTTGTGTGAAAATTCATTAACTTCAAATGTATTTTTGACAGGCGGTGTAGTGCTACTCACTTTTAAAGATTTAAATTTATAACGGTAGTTGAGTTTAGTGTGTAAAACTTTTTAAAAACCATGTTAAGTTTTATACATTTATTAATTAAATTCAAATTAAACGAACCAAATTTAAATTTATTTTCTGTTACATAAAATAAGCAAGCAAAAATAGTTTTTAAACAGTTTTATGTATCAGAAAATATACCTAATAACTTAAATTTTAATATGATTCTTCATCACGTTTCATAAACATGTGTATTTTAATATTTTTTTTACCTCATAGGTACTTTTATAATTTATGTAGGAAGATATATGTCTTTATATTATAAGGTAATATTATGTAAGTAAACAGGTACTATCTGTGTATGTGAATTATCCATTCACGGACTGCCAAATTAGAAGTCACGACCTGCTTTCATGAGATCCACTATCATTGACCCCCCCCCCCCCAATTTTCTTTTCATCATGGACCCCCCCCCCCCCCCCAATTTTTTTCTCGCTGACGTGGACCCCATGCACGTTGTCGTCGACACCTGGGGGTCGATATATACCACTTTGGGAATCACTGCTGTAGATCATTCGAAACTACCTAATCTACAATTTGTTTGTTTTGGAGTGAGACTAACTTAATAGTACCCTACCCGTGCAAGGTGTTGCTTTACAATGGAAACAATTGTGGTATAATTTTACAGAATGAAATACTAAGTTGAGATTCTAGACATAACATCTAAATAGTGAATACGTTGAATGTTTTGGTGAACAGAACACTGTTATCTAAGGTTTCTAATGATAACATCATAGGCTATTGGTGAACAGAACAATGTTCACTAAAGGTTTCTACTGATAACATCACACACTATTGGAGGTTTGTGGAGATTATATTAACAGTTATGCTTTGAGAGTATGGGCTTATCGTATTTTCCATTGTATGACATGATTGCACCATAATGGTTGCACAAAAACTATCGCATGTCAAACAGCGATCAGAAATCTTTGTCTCCTGTCCACGAAAATAACATAAAAATGTTTTCATGAGTCGTTCGTGTCAAAGGTCAATGGACGTGTTTTCACACACCGCCTGACAGTCACTTTCCAAATGACACCCATCAACCGTACACCACAATAGATACTGGCTGCATGTGCACAATGACATTCCATAACGAATTTAACAAGGTCATGGAACCCGTGGTCGCGAATTTAACAAGGTCATGGAACCCGTGGTCGCGAATTTAACAAGGTCATGGAACCCGTGGTCGCGAATTTAACAAGGTCATGGACACCCGTGGTCGCCATGTTGCTATATACGTCACACTTTCCATACGAGTTTCATTGGAGTTCTCAAGAAAATTTTCTTACATTGGAGTTCTCAAGAACATTTTCTTACATTGGAGTTCTCAAGAACATTTTCTTACATTGGAGTTCTCAAGAACATTCTCTTACATTGGAGTTCTCAAGAACATTTTCTTACATTGGAGTTCTCAAGAACATTTTCTTACATTGGAGTTCTCAAGAACATTTTCTTACATTGGAGTTCTCAAGAACATTTTCTTACATTGGAGTTCTCAAGAACATTTTCTTACATTGGAGTTCTCAAGAACATTCTCTTACATTGGAGTTCTCAAGAACATTTTCTTACATTGGAGTTCTCAAGAACATTTTCTTACATTGGAGTTCTCAAGAACATTTTCTTACATTGGAGTTCTCAAGAACATTTTCTTACATTGGAGTTCTCAAGAACATTTTCTTACATTGGAGTTCTCAGGAACATTTTCTTACATTGGAGTTCTCAAGAACATTCTCTTACATTGGAGTTCTCAAGAACATTTTCTTACATTGGAGTTCTCAAGAACATTTTCTTACATTGGAGTTCTCAAGAACATTTTCTTACATTGGAGTTCTCAAGAACATTTTCTTACATTGGAGTTCTCAAGAACATTCTCTTACATTGGAGTTCTCAAGAACATTTTCTTACATTGGAGTTCTCAAGAACATTTTCTTACATTGGAGTTCTCAAGAACATTTTCTTACATTGGAGTTCTCAAGAACATTTTCTTACATTGGAGTTCTCAAGAACATTTTCTTACATTGGAGTTCTCAAGAACATTTTCTTACATTGGAGTTCTCAAGAACATTCTCTTACATTGGAGTTCTCAAGAACATTTTCTTACAATTCGCGCGTTTGACTGGAATTTAAAACTTTTAAAATCTTTTATATTAACTTCGCCCGTGTCTGTGGCTATCTGGCTCAATCTTTGGGTTGCTAATTGAGCCACTTCCCGTCAACCTATCGATCTGAAACTTGGCACATAGACTCGTTGCCGATGACAACACATCCTATCAAATTTTCAGCCCCAACGCGAACCTCAAAATATCAGGTTTTCCCCCTGTTTTTCAAGGGGAAGATGAAGGAAATGTGATTATACTTATTTCAAGAACTAAAATATTCCCAATAACTGCGTTTAATGAGATTCTTTTTTTTTATAAAAAGTGCGTTTGGTGTGCAATATTTTCTTCTGTTTTTCTGAAATTGTTGGTGAATAAATCTGCGCTGTAAAAGCGGACCTTTAGAATATTAATATAATTTTTCATTTAATTTAAAGAAAAATATCGCATCTTCACTTGGCACGCTGTTTTGTATTGACTAATACAGAAATGCATCAAGGAGGTAGATAGTCTACATTATAGATCTACAGAATGTGACTTGAACTGCTTTTATATTCGGATTAGAAGACATTTGGGAAATAGACTGAATGTGGGAATTGGAATTTTTACGATTGAGAACTAGAGAACATAAGACAGGTTATTATATAGCAATGTGTGATAACATATAACAACCCAAGACACCATGACAGCGCAAGATACCATAAAAACTCAAGATACCATGACAACCCAAGATACCCTAACAACCCATGATAACATATAACAACCAATAGCAGTAACAACCGATGGCGACACAAAGCAAGTCACATGGGGAATAAAACAACTTCACGTAAACGAAGTCACAGGAAAACAAGCAATATAGGAACAAAAAGGCATAGGAAGAAATATGATTGGAGGGAAAAGGATTGGAAGACAATAACAAAAATCAGACAAATAAATATTTATGAATGCATATCGCATAAATAAATGAATAGGTAGATATGATAGTAACACAATGCAAAAAATAAATTTGCATTCTTTTAGTATCATGAAAAACAGCCCGAGGATCACGTTGGTCAATTCAGTCAAGATTGAGGCTGAGGTACAACTAATGTTTTATATCTTTCGGTTCAACCCTTCAAAGACTACATTGAAGTCAACACTAAACATATATTTTGATTTTTTTCTGTAACTCTTTCTTTGTTACTGTTCCCCCCCCCCCCCCCTCCCCCCTTTTGTGACTTCATTTTCGTATATCTTATTCCTAACCCCACGCAGCTGGACAGAACCACGAATCGTTCAACGTGGCCCTCAGTCGCAAACACGATGTACCGGTCCTTGCAGGTTTTTGACCGGACTAATCGTCTCAACTACTTCCACCCATTACAGTAGTACTGCAGTACAAGACAGCTCAGGTATCCCCCCCCCCCCCACACGCCTTTCCCTCACACTATGTGTTAGTTATAACTGTATACAACTAGATGACTTGATCAATCAGCTTTAATCTCTAATCAGCACTAGATTAACCGCTTTGACGCCAGCCGTGTTCCGCTTGTAATATAAAGGGACATAAATGTGGCAAGTTTGTTTTCCTATCACACAGTGACAGTGACAGATTCGCATTAAAAAAAAGTTCTTATCAACAGCTATAAACATGTTAAAATTGTTTGTTGTTTGTTAAAAGAAAGGAATGCAAATTCCTGTCTTGTATATGATATTGAAAGAATTTCATTAAATTTAAACACAGTAATGAGGCATATACAGACAACAGACAGTAATGAGGCATATACAGACAACAGACAGTAATGAGGCATATACAGACAACAGACAGTAATGAGGCATATACAGACAGTAATGAGGCATATACAGACAACAGGCAGTAATGAGGCATATACAGACAACAGACAGTAATAAGGCATATACAGACAACAGACAGTAATGAGGCATATACAGACAACAGACAGTAATGAGGCATATACAGACAACAGACAGTAATGAGGCATATACAGACAACAGACAGTAATGAGGCATATACAGACAATAGACAGTAATGAGGCATATACAGACAGTAATGAGGCATATACAGACAATAGACAGTAATGAGGCATATACAGACAGTAATGAGGCATATACAGACAACAGACAGTAATGAGGCATATACAGACAACAGACAGTAATGAGGCATATACAGACAACAGACATTGGCGAATTCCGTACAATCAAGTGTAGAAGAGATGAAACTAGTTAAAGTGGTGCATTTGTGGTATATCATTGTGGTATATCATTGTGGTAACTGGGTGTTATGCTGACAGGGAAAAGGGACATGAGGGGAGCTCACAGAATGACCTTGTGGTATATCATTGTGGTAACTGCACCGTGGGTGTTATGCTGACAAGGGAAGGGGACATGAGGGGAGCTCACAGAATGACCTTGTGGTATATCATTGTGGTAACTGCACCGTGGGTGTTATGCTGACAAGGGAAGGGGACATGAGGGGAGCTCACAGAATGACCTTGTGGTATATCATTGTGGTAACTGCACCGTGGGTGTTATGCTGACAAGGGAAGGGGACATGAGGGGAGCTCACAGAATGACCTTGTGGTATATCATTGTGGTAACTGCACCGTGGGTGTTATGCTGACAAGGGAAGGGGACATGAGGGGAGCTCACAGAATGACCTTGTGGTATATCATTGTGGTAACTGCACCGTGGGTGTTATGCTGACAAGGGAAGGGGACATGAGGGGAGCTCACAGAATGACCTTGTGGTATATCATTGTGGTAACTGCACCGTGGGTGTTATGCTGACAAGGGAAGGGGACATGAGGGGAGCTCACAGAATGACCTTGTGGTATATCATTGTGGTAACTGCACCGTGGGTGTTATGCTGACAAGGGAAGGGGACATGAGGGGAGCTCACAGAATGACCTTGTGGTATATCATTGTGGTAACTGCACCGTGGGTGTTATGCTGACAAGGGAAGGGGACATGAGGGGAGCTCACAGAATGACCTTGTGGTATATCATTGTGGTAACTGCACCGTGGGTGTTATGCTGACAAGGGAAGGGGACATGAGGGGAGCTCACAGAATGACCTTGTGGTATATCATTGTGGTAACTGCACCGTGGGTGTTATGCTGACAAGGGAAGGGGACATGAGGGGAGCTCACAGAATGACCTTGTGGTATATCATTGTGGTAACTGCACCGTGGGTGTTATGCTGACAAGGGAAGGGGACATGAGGGGAGCTCACAGAATGACCTTGTGGTATATCATTGTGGTAACTGCACCGTGGGTGTTATGCTGACAAGGGAAGGGGACATGAGGGAAGCTCACAGAATGACCTTGTGGTATATCATTGTGGTAACTGCACCGTGGGTGTTATGCTGACAAGGGAAGGGGACATGAGGGGAGCTCACAGAATGACCTTGTGGTATATCATTGTGGTAACTGCACCGTGGGTGTTATGCTGACAAGGGAAGGGGACATGAGGGGAGCTCACAGAATGACCTTGTGGTATATCATTGTGGTAACTGCACCGTGGGTGTTATGCTGACAGGGAAAAGGGACATGAGGGAAGCTCACAGAGTGACTTTGTGGTATATCATTGTGGTAACTGCACCGTGGGTGTTATGCTGACGAGGGAAGGGGACATGAGGGAAGCTCACAGAATGACCTTGTGGTATATCATTGTGGTAACTGCACCGTGGGTGTTATGCTGACAAGGGAAGGGGACATGAGGGGAGCTCACAGAATGACCTTGTGGTATATCATTGTGGTAACTGCACCGTGGGTGTTATGCTGACAAGGGAAGGGGACATGAGGGGAGCTCACAGAATGACCTTGTGGTATATCATTGTGGTAACTGCACCGTGGGTGTTATGCTGACAAGGGAAGGGGACATGAGGGGAGCTCACAGAATGACCTTGTGGTATATCATTGTGGTAACTGCACCGTGGGTGTTATGCTGACAAGGGAAGGGGACATGAGGGGAGCTCACAGAATGACCTTGTGGTATATCATTGTGGTAACTGCACCGTGGGTGTTATGCTGACAAGGGAAGGGGACATGAGGGGAGCTCACAGAATGACCTTGTGGTATATCATTGTGGTAACTGCACCGTGGGTGTTATGCTGACAAGGGAAGGGGACATGAGGGGAGCTCACAGAATGACCTTGTGGTATATCATTGTGGTAACTGCACCGTGGGTGTTATGCTGACAAGGGAAGGGGACATGAGGGGATCTCACAGAATGACCTTGTGGTATATCATTGTGGTAACTGCACCGTGGGTGTTATGCTGACAAGGGAAGGGGACATGAGGGGAGCTCACAGAATGACCTTGTGGTATATCATTGTGGTAACTGCACCGTGGGTGTTATGCTGACAAGGGAAGGGGACATGAGGGAAGCTCACAGAATGACCTTGTGGTATATCATTGTGGTAACTGCACCGTGGGTGTTATGCTGACAAGGGAAGGGGACATGAGGGGAGCTCACAGAATGACCTTGTGGTATATCATTGTGGTAACTGCACCGTGGGTGTTATGCTGACAAGGGAAGGGGACATGAGGGGAGCTCACAGAATGACCTTGTGGTATATCATTGTGGTAACTGCACCGTGGGTGTTATGCTGACAAGGGAAGGGGACATGAGGGGAGCTCACAGAATGACCTTGTGGTATATCATTGTGGTAACTGCACCGTGGGTGTTATGCTGACAAGGGAAGGGGACATGAGGGGAGCTCACAGAATGACCTTGTGGTATATCATTGTGGTAACTGCACCGTGGGTGTTATGCTGACAAGGGAAGGGGACATGAGGGGAGCTCACAGAATGACCTTGTGGTATATCATTGTGGTAACTGCACCGTGGGTGTTATGCTGACAAGGGAAGGGGACATGAGGGGAGCTCACAGAATGACCTTGTGGTATATCATTGTGGTAACTGCACCGTGGGTGTTATGCTGACAAGGGAAGGGGACATGAGGGGAGCTCACAGAATGACCTTGTGGTATATCATTGTGGTAACTGCACCGTGGGTGTTATGCTGACAAGGGAAGGGGACATGAGGGGAGCTCACAGAATGACCTTGTGGTATATCATTGTGGTAACTGCACCGTGGGTGTTATGCTGACAAGGGAAGGGGACATGAGGGGAGCTCACAGAATGACCTTGTGGTATATCATTGTGGTAACTGCACCGTGGGTGTTATGCTGACAAGGGAAGGGGACATGAGGGAAGCTCACAGAGTGACTTTGTGGTATATCATTGTGGTAACTGCACCGTGGGTGTTATGCTGACAAGGGAAGGGGACATGAGGGGAGCTCACAGAATGACCTTGTGGTATATCATTGTGGTAACTGCACCGTGGGTGTTATGCTGACAAGGGAAGGGGACATGAGGGAAGCTCACAGAGTGACCTTGTGGTATATCATTGTGGTAACTGCACCGTGGGTGTTATGCTGACAAGGGAAGGGGACATGAGGGGAGCTCACAGAATGACCTTGTGGTATATCATTGTGGTAACTGCACCGTGGGTGTTATGCTGACAAGGGAAGGGGACATGAGGGAAGCTCACAGAATGACCTTGTGGTATATCATTGTGGTAACTGCACCGTGGGTGTTATGCTGACGAGGGAAGGGGACATGAGGGGAGCTCACAGAATGACCTTGTGGTATATCATTGTGGTAACTGCACCGTGGGTGTTATGCTGACAAGGGAAGGGGACATGAGGGGAGCTCACAGAATGACCTTGTGGTATATCATTGTGGTAACTGCACCGTGGGTGTTATGCTGACAAGGGAAGGGGACATGAGGGAAGCTCACAGAGTGACTTTGTGGTATATCATTGTGGTAACTGCACCGTGGGTGTTATGCTGACAAGGGAAGGGGACATGAGGGGAGCTCACAGAATGACCTTGTGGTATATCATTGTGGTAACTGCACCGTGGGTGTTATGCTGACAGGGAAAAGGGACATGAGGGAAGCTCACAGAGTGACTTTGTGGTATATCATTGTGGTAACTGCACCGTGGGTGTTATGCTGACAAGGGAAGGGGACATGAGGGAAGCTCACAGAGTGACTTTGTGGTATATCATTGTGGTAACTGCACCGTGGGTGTTATGCTGACAAGGGAAGGGGACATGAGGGAAGCTCACAGAGTGACTTTGTGGTATATCATTGTGGCAACTGGGTGCTATGCTGACAGGGGAAGGGGACATGAGGGAAGCTCACAGAATGACCCACCCCTTTGAACTTAAGAAAGACTGAATGTCTAATTCAAATGGCGCTAAACACAGATGACAAATGTATACACATAAAGATTAACTTTTGCGACAGATTTATTAAATTAACGTGACTTTTAAAAGATATGCACTAAAGCGTATTTGAAAGTGGACAGATGTGCCTTGTTCTATAGCTATCGCTGTACATATGAAAAGTGGACAGATGTGCCGTGTCCTATAGCCATCGCTGTACATATGAAAAGTGGACAGATGTGCCGTGTCCTATAGCCATCGCTGTACATATAAAAAGTGGATATGTGTGTCTTGAGCTATATTATATACACACCACTGTACATAAGTGTAAGAGAAACACCTAGGACACACTTAAGACACAGTTAGGACACACTGAGGACACACTTATTTCAGGTAACCCAATGATTTGACTAAAAGATTACTACATACCTTCCTGGGGAATCTCTCTTGTTGCTTTCAGCGATAATCCAAACAGCGGACACTGGATAAATCTTGAGTTATCCACTGAACAGGAACGTATGAAATCCACAAACTGTATACGTAATCGTTTAGAGAAATTTCTAAGAACCACTTTTTGAAATACGCTGTAAGTGTTTAACTCAAGTGCCTATTGTCAGATATTCGCAGTAAAACTAATTGGAAATGCTTGTCAGTAAGAAGCCAAAGAAAGTCACAGCAATGAATTTTTTCAAAAAACTTATTCAGTGTTAGACTAAGAAATACTCAAGTTCCATGTTTCCCCCCACACAGAGATTTTTTACCGACTGTCTTACACGTGATTAGAGTTTTATAGTTGTGGAGATAAACCTGATGCAAGTGAAATGAACTACATAAAGCTATACTACAACAAAAAGATAAGTACTTCTGTCGTCACCAAATTTAGTCAGGTCAAAAACCTAGAAACAAAACTGTTGCGACCCATGGGACTGTCCCCCCCCCCCCCCCAAACCCTTTCTACGCCACTGGATCTACTACGAAATGCAATTTTTAATTAAAAAAAAACCTGTTGCTAGAAATGTATTCGATTTATTTTGCTCATGGAGCAATACGAGACGGCATGAGAGACGTCATGTGAGACGTCATGAGAGACGCCATGAGAGACTTCATGAGAGACGTCATAAGAGACATTATTAGAGACGTAATTAGAGACGTAAAAAGAGTTGTCATGTGAGACGTCATGACAGACGTTTCTTATAGACGAATGAGAGACGTCATGAGAGACGTCATGAGAGACGTCATGAGAGACGTCATGAGAAACGTCCTGAGAGACGTTATGAGAGACGTCTTATGAGAAACTTAATAAGAGACGTAATGAGAGACGTAATAAATGTTCTAAGAGAGACTCATGAGAGACGTCATGAGAGACGTTATAAGAGACGTAATAAGAGACGTCATGAAAAACATCATGAGATGCGTCATGATATACGTAATAAGAGATGTAATGAGAGACGTAATAAGAGATGTTATGAGAGACGTCATGAGAGACGTCATGAGAAACGTAATAAGAGACGTCGTGAGATAAGTAAAGAGAGTCGTAATGAGAGACGTATTAAGAGATGCTATGAGACGCGTCTTTAGAGGGCTACATGAGAGACGTAATGAGAGACATAATAAGAGATTTTATGAGAGACGTCACGAGAGACGTAATAAGAGATGTTATGAGAGACGTAATAAGAGATGTTAAGAGATACGTATTGAGAGATTTAATGAGAGACACATTGAGGGATGTTATGAGAGCCGTCATGAGAGACGTAATAAGAGATGGTATGAGAGACGTCCTGAGTGACGTCATGAGAGATGTAATAAGAGACGCTACGAGAGACGTAATGAGACACGTGATGAGAGATGTTGTGCGAGATTCAATCAGAGACGTTATTGGAGATGTCATGAGAGAAGTAATATGAGACGAAACGAAAGACGTTATGAGAGACGTACTAAGAGACATAATAATACAGACGTAATGACAGAACTTTAAATAGTATTAAAAAATAAATTTAATATTTCTATTGCTATTTTAACATTTTTTACGATTAAATTTTCACTATGCGAATCACACTGATCGATATTTGAAAGCTCTGTCTAACCATGACTTATGAAAGCTATGTCTAACCATGACTCATGAAAGCTATGTCTAACCATGACTTATGAAAGCTATGTCTAACCATGACTTATGAAAGCTATGTCTAACCATGACTTATGAAAGCTCTATCTCACCATGACTTATGAAAGCTTTATCTCACCATGACTTATGAAAGCTCTGTCTAACCATGACTTATGAAAGCTCTATCTAACCATGACTTATGAAAGCTATATCTATCCATGACTTATGAAAGCTATGTCTAACCATGACTTATGAAAGCTATGTCTAACCATGACTTATAAAAGCTATGTCTAACCATGACTTATGAAAGCTATGTCTAACCATGACTTATGAAAGCTATGTCTAACCATGACTTATGAAAGCTATGTCTAACCATGACTTATGAAAGCTATGTCTAACCATGACTTATAAAAGCTATGTCTAACCATGACTTATAAAAGCTATGTCTAACCATGACTTATGAAAGCTATGTCTAACCATGACTTATAAAAGCTATGTCTAACCATGACTTATGAAAGCTATGTCTAACCATGACTTATGAAAGCTATGTCTAACCATGACTTATAAAAGCTATGTCTAACCATGACTTATGAAAGCTATATCTCACCATGACTTATAAAAGCTATGTCTAACCATGACTTATGAAAGCTATGTCTAACCATGACTTATGAAAGCTATGTCTAACCATGACTTATAAAAGCTATGTCTAACCATGACTTATGAAAGCTATGTCTAACCATGACTTATAAAAGCTATGTCTAACCATGACTTATGAAAGCTATATCTCACTATGACCGGACATCCCACGTGGGGCACTTATAGCCTAAGGTGCTATAATGACAATCTCTTGAACAAGTTTTAGGTAACAAATTAGTTTCATGTGATATTCATGACGTTTATAAATCAGAGCAACACATTCCCTATTAATAGGCCAACATAATTACTATATTAGACCAACATATTCACTATATTAGACCAACATATTCACTATATTAGACCAACATATTCACTATATTAGACCAACATATTCACTATATTAGACCAACATATTCACTATATTAGACCAACATATTCACTATATTAGACCAACATATTCACTATATTAGACCAACATATTCACTATATTAGACCAACATATTCACTATATTAGACCAACATATTCACTATATTAGACCAACATATTCACTATATTAGACCAACATATTCACTATATTAGACCAACATATTCACTATATTAGACCAACATATTCACTATATTAGACCAACATATTCACTATATTAGACCAACATATTCACTATATTAGACCAACATATTCACTATATTAGACCAACATATTCACTATATTAGACCAACATATTCACTATATTAGACCAACATATTCACTATATTAGACCAACATATTCACTATATTAGACCAACATATTCACTATATTAGACCAACATATTCACTATATTAGACCAACATATTCAATATATCAGACCAAACACAGTCACTATATCAGACCAAACACATTCACTCTATCCAGACAATAAAATGGATCGATTAAAAGCAAAACTCCAATACCAAGTACATGAAAAGATTGGTAATTTATCACTACTCTGAGAAACTCAAGACAAAGTCTGCACCGCTCCAAACACTCCGCCAAACGGTAAGACTAATTGTGTCCGTGTAGGCGTGTCCCGGGGCGATCAAGAGACCGGATAAATTGACTGCCATGCAGTATTCGGGGGTCTTATCTAACAAGAGACATGTTTTGACAATATGAAATCAAACAAGCAGACAAATACACACCCACCAGAACACAAACTTGAAAGCTAAACACGAACAAGAGCAACGAGTGATTTATACGTGATTTATACGGCTGTTAATCAGCTTTATGCCCGTCTTACTACTAGGCAGGAGGAAAGGAGTCAGAAGGGAAAGGGTATCACTACTTTGTCATGTAGCAAAAGTGAATGTTTAGGTGAACGTTTCACAAAAGTTCACCTAAATGTGGACATACACAAGTCCACCCTAATGTGAATCTACAAAAGTTCACCTCACTGTGAATCTATAAATGTTCACCTAAATGTGAATTTACAATATTTCACCTAAATGTGAATCTACAAAAGTTCACCTAAATGTGAATCTACAAAAGTTCACCTAAATGTGAATCTACAAAAATTCATCTAAATGTGAATCTACAAAAGTTCACCAAAATGTGAATCTACAAAAGTTCACCTAAATGTGAATCTACAAAAGTTCACCTAAATGTGAATCTACAAAAGTTCACCTAAATGTGAATCTACAAAAGTTCACTTAATGTGAATCTACAAAAGTTCACCTAAATGTGAATCTACAAAAGTTCACCTAAATGTGAATCTAAAAAAGTTCACCTAAATGTGAATCTACAAAAGTTCACGTAAATGTGAATCTACAAAAGTTCACCTAAATGTGAATCTTCAAAAGTTTACCTAAATGTGAAACTGAAACAGTGTGCCTTAATGAGAATGTGAATTTCCAAAAGTAGCTAAATTCTGTATATTTCCACATACAAATATATAAACATACATATTATATATAAAAAGCAAAGACAACTCAGTATTTCCATTTGCGCTCGACTATAACTGATTTCCCTTATTACCATTCACAAGATCCATTGAAATGGTTGTACCGGTGTATGTCATTATCGGCCCGTTCGTTTGGAGATTTGTGAAAGCCCAACACATTCAGTGCAGCGCACAGAATCGAGCCGGCTATTGAAAGACACAAAATATAAAAATACTTCACCCAGTAACAACTTTAACCACTAACCTACCCTTCTCATAATTTAAATGGTTTTCATAAATTTAGAACTTTGTCCTGATAATTCCTTCAACGAATTGCACTACCGAACCATCACTGCACATGCTAGGGCACAATATTATAGTTGGCGAAGTCCATATTTTTCCTGGAATACACACAAATCCAAATCAAGAGGTCTTCACACTGTTAATTACGGCGTGAATGACCGAAGAGAAGAGCGACTCGATCCCATGTCACATCATCGTCAGGCGACAGCATTAGATCACAGACAGACATGCGGCTCGTGATCACACAGAGCAGGCGGCACTCCACGAGGGCACGTTTGACAGTCGTGCGCCGGCCCCGACTTGCCGTCGCACCAATTTCTCGCCACCGACCGATTCTCTCCCACCTCGATACCTGTTGCGCAACCCTCCTCTTACGGCGGCCGGTGCAGAACTCCAGTAACGGAGGGATTGCACCACTGCCCCATTGCACAGTCTCCGATCCACTGCACGGGCCGGGTCCTCTCGACAATGAATGTATTCTCTACATCTATGAATGCCGCAGCTGACTGGGTGTCAAGTTAGCAGCCTTTACAAGTTCACGGAGGGATCAAATGCTCTCTTCATGGTTCATGCTGTCATATTTAGAGTAAAGGTCACACTCAAATTGGTATAAAAAATAAATTAAAAAATAAAAAACAACCCTTTAGAACAGTGGTTCTCAACCTTCCTATTGCCGCGACCCTTTGATACAGTTCCTCGTGGTGTGGCGACCCCCAACCACAAAATTATTTTCGTAGCTACTTCATAACTGTAGAGTACACGTGTTTTCCGATGGTCTTAGGCGACCCCTGTAAAAGGGTAGTTCGACCCCCAAAGGGGTCTCGACCCACAGGCTGAGAACCGCTGATTAATGAGTGCAGGTTTTTATTGATATCATGTAACGTAATTCATTATCATAGTTGATGAACCTTCCATAACTTTTATCAAGCTGTTATAACGGTTCATGAGATCTGACGTTTCCACTAGGTGGATAATTGTTATTTAGTATACAATTCAATTTCATTTGAAATATGGATTTTTAAAATAGTATTATGTGACAGAGGTGTGTCTAATATTTAAACTAGTATTAGATGACAGGGGTGTGTCAAACATTTACGGCAACTGCAGAGTTTTTCTTGTTGGTGGTAGCACAAATTTTCAGCAGCCCCGAGTGGCACTAAACCTATGCTACGCCACTGAATGGTGTGTCATTGTATTATCTGCCAACATTCAGCTGTAGGATTGGGAAAGTTTGTACAAAATGGCCTAGAAACAAAAATGAAAGCAATGGTCATGTCTAGACGAGTAGAATACCACAAGTTAAAAAGTTTTGGGACATCACAGTAAAACATGTTTCCTATTATTACCCTTTTGATTTCCAATCCATTTATTGCATTCCGTTCCTTACTTTCAATTCCCATTTCTTTCTATTCCATTCCATCATTTCCAATCCTTTTCACTTATTCGCCTTCCTTCTTTTCCCCTACATTTTTATTCCTTTCCCTTATTTTAGTTTTCATTATTTTCCATTGCGCTCATTTCCTTCACTTCAATTCCCTTCCATTTCTTTTCCTTTCACCTTTTATTCTCTTTCCATTCTCTTTCCATTCTCTTTCCATTCTCTTTCCATTCTCTTTCCATTATCTTTCCATTCTCTTTCCATTCTCTTTCCTTTCTCTTTCCATTCTCTTTCCTTTCTTAGTTTCATTATTTTTCTGCCTCCCTCATTCCCTATCCTTTACTTCCTTCCAGTCTCTTCTTTCCATTCCTTTCAATTTACCTCCCTTCTTTCTGTTCATTTCAATTCCCTTTCTTCCTTTTCCTACAATTCCCTTTCTTTCCGTTTACCCTTCTTTCCTTTCTTTCATTTCCCTTCCTTTTACTCCTTTCCATTCCCTTTCTTCCGTTTGCTACATTTCCATTATTTTCCCTGCCTTTCCTTCCTTTCTCTTCCGGTTCTTCCATTAATTTCTTGTCTTTTTTCCCCCACATTTCCTTTAGTACCCTTCATTTCCCATCGTTTCACTTTCTTTCAGTTCCCAACATTTACCTTCCATTCCCTTCCAAACCCTTCATTTCCCTTGTTTTCTGTTCCAGACCTTTCCGTTCCCTTATTTTTCATTCCTTACCCTTCCTTTCCCTCACTTTCCCATTCCTTTTATTTGAGTTCCATTCCTTTCATTTCCTTTCCTCCCTTCTCCACACCAGCAGATCCTCACCACCTTTATTTCAATAGCTATCCCTAGACCCTACATGTTAAGACTGTCTCCATGTCGCCGACGTTGACTCATGCTGAACCAAACCTTCAATTATAGGAGCTTGAGGTCACGTGGACAGTATTCTCGTAAGTGCCGTACATTCCTACCTGCAGTACGTACACATTTGACATTCATCACAATTCAACGTGATTTCCAGTTTGGGGGCATCCAATTATTAAAACAAAATAGAGGGGCATTAAGCTAATATATATATTAAAGCAGTGGCGTAGCGATCTTAACTCGCGCCCGGGGCACACTACCTTTTTAGCGCCCCCCAATACCTTTTTAGCGCCCCCCCTATTCGAAAACCATACAATATTATAGTAAAATATACCATTTGGCACCCCTTTGTGAGTAGCGCCCGGGGCATGATGCCCCCCTTGCCCCCCTCACTACGCTACTGTATTAAAGTTTGGTTTTCAGTTACAAATCTTTTGACTGTTTGGGTAAATTATCCATGATCGGATGCCGTCACTAGGTAAGGTTGGGGGGGGGGGGGGAGGCTTGTTAAATATGGCAGTGACACGTTCACGCCCCATGTAATGTATAACTATTTAATGGAGACACAGGGTACTACACAACCTGCAGCAACTCTACCGATAGAATTCACCATTTAGAGTAATACACTGGACTTTGTCCAGTCTATACCATGGGGTAGAGTTAAGTAAATCAACCTAAGTATATTGGTGATATTTACTTATAGGGCAAACACTGTGCGGGAATATGTCGTTTACACTAGGGTGTTTGGACCGATGTTATCAACATGAAGGATCATAAGACTGTGAGTGATATGAATCAGTAACAGGGACCTATCAGTAACATGGACCTATCAGTGACAGGGACCTATCAGTAACAGGGACCTATCAGTAACAGGGACCTATCAGTAACAGGGACCTATCAGTAGCAGCGACCTATCAGTAACAGGGACCTATCAGTAACAGGGACCTATCAGTAACAGGGACCTATCAGTAACAGGGACCTATCAGTAACAGGGATCTATCAGTAACAGGGAGCTATCAGTAACAGGGACCTATCAGTAACAGGGACCTATCAGTAACAGGGACCTATCAGTAACAGGGATCTATCAGTAACAGGGAGCTATCAGTAACAGGGACCTATCAGTAACAGGGACCTATCAGTAACAGGGACCTATCAGTAACAGGGACCTATCAGTAACAGGGACCTATCAGTAACAGGGACCTATCAGTAACAGGGACCTATATTTGCGAAACAACGTACGAAAAATAAGAGCGCTGAGCTAGTAGAAGCAAGCGATTAGGCAAAAAATTCGTTGGTTTCTATTGGGACCCGGGTGCGAATGGCGGCGCTGCGTGTCCGGGTCCATTTTGACTAATGCTATTCGGATGTCATTTATGGTAGTTTATTTTAGTTAAACTGAAGAATTAAGTTTGCAAACATATAATACATTCAATTATCTTTCATCGGATGCCTCATTTGGTCTAAAAAAAAACAACAATAATATTTTTAATAGCTTTTAATCCCAACCTCTCACTTCTGGTACCCGGGTACGAATAGCCACTTCGTAATTTATTTGCTTTGTTTATAAACTTAATGACACACTTGTATGTATTCTTTGGGAATGATGTAAACGGATGGATATGACGGGCCGTAATAGAAAATGCCATCATTAAGGAGATGTTATCTATAATTTGATAAGACCAATGAATATTTACAAAATAAGATAAACTGAGGCTGAGCTCTCAAGAAAACTGAGGACATGTCTGTCAGAATTACGGAACCTGAAAGTGTACTGCTTGCTCCACCAACACACCAAGGGCTGCGAAGCTGCAAATGTACAGTTTTCTCCACCAAGACAACCAGGGCCGTGAAGCTGCAAGTGTACTACTTGCTCCACCAACACAACGAGGGCTGCGAAGCTGCAAATGTACAGTTTTCTCCACCAAGACAACCAGGGCCGTGAAGCTGCAAGTGTACTACTTGCTCCACCAAGTTAACAAAGCGCACTATTTTTTCAGCACAGACGCAGAGTCTTTTAAGGCTTGTGGTAACTGTGTCGAAGCTGCTGTCATTGAGACCCACTTCATTGCAGTGCTAGTGGATTGTTTATATGTTGGCTAACATGCTCTAATCTATCAGACTCTATGGACTTTCAACATAAGGTAAATCAAGATTACGTGAATGAACCATGGTGGACAAAAGAGATGAGTATTTTTTGTTCTAAAACCCGAGGGATTGTTACAAAAATGTTCAAAGCTTTGAAAAGGTGAATGTTTTGGAATAATAGAACTCAATGCACTATCGTCTTTAAAACAGACCAGAACAGCTTATGTGTGCGGTATACCTGTGAAATAGTGAGGTATACATGTGAATGAGTGAATTATACCTGTAAACGAGTGAATTATACCTGTAAACGAGTGAAAGTATACCTGTATACGAGTGAAAGTATACCTGTATACGAGTGAGGTATACCTGCATACGAGTGAAGTATACAGGTGAACGAGTGAAGTATACCTGTGACCGAGTGAAGCATACCTGTGACCAAGTGAAGTATACCTGTGATCGAGTGAAACATACCTGTGACCGAGTGAAGTATACCTGTATACGAGTGAAGTGCTGGTGTTACGTGCTGGTGTTACGTTTTGGTGTTACGTGCTGGTGTTACGTTTTGGTGTTACGTGCTGGTGTTACGTTTTGGTGTTACGTGCTGGTGTTACGTTTTGGTGTTACGTGCTGGTGTTACGTACCGTTACATGTTTTTTCTGAATTTAATCTGCTTTACGTGAAAATCACAAATACACATGTTTTATAAAAAATACACATGTTTTATCAAAAATACACATGTTTTATAAAAAATACACATCTTTTATATAAAATACACATGTTTTATAAAAAATACACATGTTTTATCATGAGAGTAAGATTAAGAAACTTGGATCATACAATCTTGCTATTTAAATATTGATCACACTATCTTGGCCATTAAAATATGGATCATACTATCTTGGCTTTTAAAATATGGATCATACTATCTTGGTTATTAAAATAAGGACCATATAAATATGGACCATACAAATGTGGACCATCAGCCTTTTCGTCTAGTCGACGGTACCTCTCTACGGTACTTACTATTGACTTTTCCCTCCTTATTTCGAGCGGCTCTACATTGGCCAAGACCTCTACAGCAGCTGTGGGTGTGCTCCTGAATGCGTCTGTTGTAACATGTAAGACTGGACAGAAGACTGGACAGAGGACTGGACAGAAGACTGGACAGAAGACTGGACAGAAGACTGGACAGAAGACTGGACAGAAGACTGGACAGAAGACTGGACAGAAGATTGGACAGAAGATTGGACAGAAGACTGGACAGAAGACTGGACAGAAGATTGGACAGAAGACTGGACAGAAGATTGGACAGAAGACTGGACAGAAGATTGGACAGAAGACTGGACAGAAGACTGGACAGAAGATTGGACAGAAGATTGGACAGAAGATTGGACAGAATAATGGAGAGGCCAAAAGGATAAATGTATAGAAAAACTAATGGACAGAAGAATGCGCAATGAATCCATTCCACCCCAAAATAACCCCCTCCATCACAGCTGCCCGAACACCTCATCCATCCCACTCCAACACGACACCAATCCACTCCAGTGCCCTATCACAGCCACTTCAACACCCCCATCTCTTCCAACCACACCAGCTTATATACATAATACCATGTTTAACCATGCAATAAGAAATTGTGTTTTCCAAAAAGGTTTTCCTACAACGCAAGTTCAAAGCAGTTCAAACAGTTTTTGTTGGATTAACTCCCCCTTTAATCCTTTGATACCTACATCTTTAATTCCACGGCTACGGATGAACGACATCACGAGGTGCGCGTACGACTAGTCCCGGGGGGAACAAGATGTAGTGAATGACTTTACAACCCCCCCTTTTATTAAGTCTTACAACCGAGGGCTTTAAGAGAGTCCCTATTTTTATCGTTCTTTGTATATCCGATTGTTTGGATCTCTAACGTTCGGATTGAGTGTTTTCAACGTAAGGTCATTGACCTAGCGACTGTCTTGGTCTACGGAATCGACCGATTCATTATTACTTCATCTGTTCGACTGTTGGGGGTTTCGCACGCTTAAATGAAGCCTTCACAAAAATTTTAAGTCCCATTTCCCCGCCACCCCTCCCCCGCCCTTTTTTCATAGGTGTTAAAATATTCATTCCCCAACGCTTGAAAATTGTGGTTGAGTAGGATTTCAATTAAAATTTAAAAAGGTAAGGAGAAAAAACAAGGTATGGGAAACCCTGACAAAAGGAACGCAACAAAACTACGAACGTGTCGGCAGGAAAGCTTCGTCGGGGAGCAAACAACAAAAAATAAAGGGAATTAAAATAATTTTTTTCAGGTTACTCATTTCTTTTCTTCTAACCTGATTGCAGCCTCTCCTTCTTATTGTCATAATTAAAATTAAAATGTATTACTTAAAAAAACAAATTTCAACCAGTGGCGTAGCGAGCTTAACTCGCGCCCGGGTCATAATACCTTTTTAGCGCCCCCAATACCTTTTTAGCGCCCCCCCTACTCAAAAACCATACAATATTATAGTAAAATATACCATTTGGCGCCCCTTTGTGAGTAGCGCCCGGGGCATGATGCCCCCCTTGCCCCCCCCCCCACTACGCCACTGATTTCAACTGATTATTTTTGTATTAAGGAAAATATCACTCCTTAAGTTTTAGGCACCAAAGCAAATTTGGAATAAGATAAACAATAATAATTTAAAAAAAATAAATTATAAAATATCTTTCGAACCTAATGTACAGAGATGCATTTGCAAGGGGAAGCAATCGTGAATTTAGTTGTGAATTATTTTTACAAAAATCATTTTCATTTCAGATTAGGTCCCTTTACAATATTAACACAACGTCATATGGCGGATGAAGCAGCTGACGTTTATCAGTCTTTTTTTTTTTTTTTTTTTAAATTTCTGGCGGCAATCTCATATTTCTTGGAGGCCACAAAAACTTCCGACAAAAAAAAATAAGGTTCATGAACTTATAGAAAAATAGCTTAACAGTGCGAAGTGGGACTCTAGCAAAGTGGGACTCTAGCGAAGTGGGACTCTAGCAAAGTGGGACTCTAGCAAAGTGGGACTCTAGCAAAGTGGGACTCTAGCAAAGTGGGACTCTAGCAAAGTGGGACTCTAGCAAAGTGGGACTCTAGCAAAGTGGGACTCTAGCAAAGTGGGACTCTAGCAAAGTGGGACTCTAGCAAAGTGGGACTCTAGCAAAGTGGGACTCTAGCAAAGTGGGACTCTGGCAAAGTGGGACTCTGGCAAAGTGGGGCTCTAGCAAAGTGGGACTCTAGCAAAGTGGGACTCTAGCAAAGTGGGACTCTAGCAAATTGGGACTCTAGCAAAGTGGGACTCTAGCAAAGTGGGACTCTAGCAAAGTGGGACTCTAGCAAAGTGGGACTCTAGCAAAGTCGGACTCTAGCAAAGTGGGACTCTAGCAAAGTGGGACTCTAGCAAAGTGGGACTCTAGCAAAGTGGGACTCTAGCAAAGTGGGACTCTAGCAAAGTGGGACTCTAGCAAAGTGTGCCCCAGCAGCAACAAAGAAAAAAAACCACACACACAAATACCAAAAAAAACCCCCAAAAAAACCCAACAACACCAAAACGCATGAGTTAACACCATAGGTGTATAGCTATTTAGTCACAATTATTATTTTTTTGCACACACTTCTTTCTTCTTCTTCTATATATTAAAGGCCCACGATCAATTTATTGATCATTATGGCTCCGATGAATGTAGATGGGATTTGCAATGTCTCTGTGCCTGGTGTTGATGAAGATATTTCACTGGTTACAAGAGTAACATGTGTGAGGGTATCATGCACTAGGGGTTGGAAGGCCTGGGGCAATAGACGCAAATGAGTCAAGTGTTGTCGCCTCAACTGTTTCAAAAAGGGAAATAATTTTGTTCTCCAAATATTTAGTTACTTTATTTGCTGAGTGTTGTGTCCCTTGTAATACTTCACCATTATAACACAAATGAAGTAAATAGTTATTGGCTATTGATACGATCTTTGTGATATTTCATTATATTCTTTCAATTTCTAACAATGCAATGATGATCACCAATTTTATTTTAAATAAATTGATTAAATATTTGCATTTGTATTTAAAAACATTTTAACATTTAAAAAGAAAAAAATTAACTCTTAGCACGAGGAGAAAAGTTCTGATTAAATGTGAATATTGTTAACTTGAAATGTTGCTATTTAATTTGTGTAGCTATCACTCGTGTTTAATTTCATAGATGATACAATGTATGATAACTGTGCCGAGTACAATGTATGACAACTGTGCCGAGTACAATGTATGACAACTGTGCCGAGTACAATGTATGACAACTGTGCCGAGTACAATGTATGACAACTGTGCCGAGTACAATGTATGACAACTGTGCCGAGTACAATGTATGACAACTGTGCCGAGTACAATGTATGACAACTGTGCCGAGTACAATGTATGACAACTGTGCCGAGTACAATGTATGACAACTGTGCCGAGTACAATGTATGACAACTGTGCCGAGTACAATGTATGACAACTGTGCCGAGTTTCTTACAAATTCTACAAGTACGTTTGGTGCGTAATAGTTTCGTGTGTTTTACAGAAAAAGGTGGTGAAATAAATAAGGGGGCGGGGGGGGGGGGTAAAAATCGTTGGGAAATTATAATATATATAGCTTTCAGGGGCGTTGGCGTACGGGTATTTGGGTGGGGGTAAACACTCATTGGGAATCTTATGAAGTGCGTTACTTGAATGCATGTCTAATCTAGTAACGTTATATGAGATGCGAAGTTCACGCATGTTGACCGCCATTAGGAGACGTTCGCAAATTACGTCTCGCTCAAAAAGGGAGTGGGGGGGGGGGATCAAGAATTTATGCCATTTTGCGACAGGGAGAGGGGGGGTAAACAAGTTGTGACGTCACGTTTTTTTTTTTTTTTTTTTTTTTTTTTTTTTAAAAACTAAAATTTTCTAATTTTGAAAAATCTCTATTTAATTAATTTAAAAAATATTAATTTGATGTCGAAATTGCCTCAGTTATTATAGATACTATGACACACTTTTTGCGCATATCGAAAAATGCAAGCTTGTGGATGACTTCGCTGTTTCGCGTCACAGTTTTCTGATAATACTACAACTTAATCCATTAGGAGAAACTGTTCAAAAATCTAAAATTTTAGTTTATTTATGAAAAATGTGTTTGTTTTGATTTTATTAGGTGTGACGTGACACGGGCAAAAAAAAGTTGGAGGGGGGGGGGGGTAAAGAATTTGTGACACTTCGTGACAGGGGAGGAAGATCTAAAAAGGTCATTTTTTGCATGACGTAATTTACGAACGATCCCCTTATTTGACGGGCCATAACTAGTATATTATAAGCTTTTTTTCCATTAAAAAAATTAAAAAATTAATTGAGTTAAGTTAAATGAATATGTATTTGACCAGTGAAACTTTATTTTACTAAAGCTTGGACCTTATCTGCAGACCTGAGTGTATAGTTTGTTTTCCATAAACAGATCTTGACGGTCAGTTCTTCTCCCTCCAACGCGGAGAAAAAGCAACATAAAATGATTATCTCTGTCTTTGTTAAATGTTGGAGCCACGACCATTGTATCTGGAGCCACGGCCCTTGTATCCACGAGTAGCCATTACATGACTTATGCCCCGGAACTGTTCCAAAAGTTTTAAAGAAGTTTAGGGCAGCGTGTGGTATTGTTCACTCTACTTTTTCACGTCCAGTAACTCTTGCCATGACTTCACATAGAGCTGCTGACATTTTTTGTCTGCATGGAGGACTATTAGCGGGTCACAAAGGGAGATGATACGGACT
The DNA here is from genome assembly GCA_964017045.1 of Omphiscola glabra. Taxonomy (NCBI): domain Eukaryota; kingdom Metazoa; phylum Mollusca; class Gastropoda; family Lymnaeidae; genus Omphiscola; species Omphiscola glabra. Next base: position 13,204,265 of record OZ024794.1, on the reverse strand, counting down.
TGTTTTATGTGGATTATCTCTCCTGCGGCAAGGGGTGTAACTGACAGTCAGCAGCTAGGTGTGTACAGACAGCTAAGTATGTCTCGGGGGTGTCTACTTCATGCAGAAAGTGGACGGTTACTAAAGGCGTTTATTTCTACCGTTAGCTTTGATGGTTTGGACAGAATGATGCAAGTGGTTCTTGTTGCTAAGAGGAGAGTCATCTGTCTTGAAACAACTCTTTCGGTTACATTACAGTGTAGCCTAACTCTGCCTCTTCTCTTGCTACTTCATTCTCTCTCTACCTATTTTTCTCGCTTCTCTCCCTCTTCTTTCTCTCTCTCTCACTCTCTCTGTCCCCAATTGCCCTTTATCTCCCTCTCTTTTGCACTCTCTCTTTCACCCTCTCACCCCATCTCTACTTATTTTTTCTCCCTCTCTCCTTCTTCTTTCTCTCTCTCTCACTCACTCTGTCCCCTATTGCCCTATATCTCCATCTCTTTTGCACTCACTCTTTCACTCTCTCTCTCTCCCTCTCTATTACCCTGTTTTTCTCACTCTGTCTCTCTTCCATCCCTCTTCTATTTACTTTTCAACTTATATAGTGTTATAATTCTTTTGATCTATCTTGCCATTTCTTTGATTAACAATAGATCCGTATAGCAATTAGATGTTGTGCCAGTGAGGTCCTTGCGTCATAAGATTCCTTTAAAGATTCACAATTTTAAACAATACTTGATAATGCCTTTTCTTTAATAGATCTAATACTAGTTACATTTGAAATGTTTCTAAATAATATTATGCCCTCCAAAATATGCAGAGGAAATTGAGGAGTGACCCGGGGAGGGGGGGGGGATATTGGTTGGGTCCATTAGGGTAGTGACTCTGACTTGATGAGTCCACTAATATAGTGACTCTGACTTGATGAGTCCACTAATATAGTGACTCTGACTTGATGAGTCCACTAATATAGTGATTCTGACTAGATGAGGATGCTAATATAGTGACTCTGACTTGATGAGTCCACTAATATAGTGACTCTGACTTGATGAGTCCACTAATATAGTGACTCTGACTTGATGAGTCCACTAATATAGTGATTCTGACTAGATGAGGATACTAATATAGTGACTCTGACTTGATGAGTCCACTAATATAGTGACTCTGACTTGATGAGTCCACTAATATAGTGACTCTGACTTGATGAGTCCACTAATATAGTGATTCTGACTAGATGAGGATACTAATATAGTGACTCTGACTTGATGAGACCACTAATATAGTGACTCTGACTAGATGAATCCACTAATATAGTGACTGACTAGATGAGTCCACTAATATAGTGACTCTGACTTGATGAGTCCACTAATATAGTGACTGACTAGATGAGTCGACTAATATAGTGACTCTGACTTGATGAGTTCACTAATATATTGACTCTGACTTGATGAGTACACTAATATAGTGACGCTGACTTGATGAGTCCATTAATATAGGGACTCTGACTTGATGAGTCCACTAATATAGTGACTCTTACTTGATGAGTCCACTAATATAGTGACTCTGACTAAATGAGTCCACTAATATAAGGACTCTGACTTGATGAGTCCACTAATATAGGGACTCTGACGTCAAAGGTCATAAATGATAGTGGCTCTGAATTGATGAATCCAATAGAACAGGTCTGCACAACTCTAATGTAAGGCGGGCCGCAATACTCTATGAAAGACTTGTGCGGGACGAAAGAAAATAGGACAGGGGGAAAAGCAATTCAGAAAATAATAATAACAAAGAATATTTCGTTACTTCGCGGGCCGCAAATGAGTGCTGGGGGCCGTATGCTGCGCAGGCCTGCAATAGAATAGTGACTCTGATTTGTTGAGTACAGCTCCGTTGCAAATGGATTTTAAAAAAACCAAAGGTATCCAATTATCCTTAAATTAAAATATATACAAACATTTGTTCCATCCATTTGTGATTTGAAGCTAAAATCGATTGACATCTTTGTTAACTGGACTTTTTCCCCACACTGAAAGTCATTTTTGTTTTCCTTAAATCATTGAAAAACCCATTTTCAAATAGTGAGATATTCCGAGACCTTCTGCTTGGTCAAATAGTAAGATATTCCGAAAACTTCTACTTGGTCAAATAGTGATATATTCCGAGATCTTCTGCTTGGTCAAATAGTGAGATATTCCGAGACCTTCTGCTTGGTCAAATAGTGAGATATTCCGAGACCTTCTGCTTTGTTAAATAGTAAGATATTCCGAAAACTTCTGCTTGGTCAAATAGTGAGATATTCCGAGACCTTCTGCTTGGTCAAATAGTGAGATATTCCGAGACCTTCTGCTTTGTCAAATAGTAAGATATTCCGAAAACTTCTGCTTGGTCAAATAGTGAGATATTCCGAGGCCTTCTGCTTGGTCAAATAGTGAGATATACCGAGGCCTTCTGCTTGGTCAAATAGTGAGATATTCCGAGACCTTCTGCTTGGTCAAATAGTGAGATATTCCGAGACCTTCTGTTTGGTCAAATAGTGAGATATTCCGAGACCTTCTCTTTGGTCAAATAGTGAGATATTCTGAGACATTCTGCACACATCATTATTAACCAAACGTTTGAAGACGCGAGTCTATTGTCGGAGCTCGTGTGCCACACACCGGTCATACAAAGGGGCGAGAACTCGATAATTTGTTTCCGACCTTGGACTCGCGGAGGCTAACGGGAAGCCGCTAAAATTGAGGTGGTGATATTTGAGTGACATCTCCACGGGCGTACTGGTTGGACGGGACTGGGTGGGTGGACATGACGGGTGGGGACAGGGCTGGGAGAGGTGGACATCAAAATATGTTGTTTGGACATTTGGTTAACACCTTGCCACTTTACAAATAACATCCACGCCAGGCTGAAACATGTGGGCACGTGGTATGATGGACGGTGGATAAATGGATTTTTATTTGTTAAAGTAACATAGATTACAATTCATTACAACATAGAGCAAAGTTAATAGATTGGGTTTTTTAAAAGATAGCAGTAACAAGGAAAAATGGGGGATGGGGGTTTCAAAAATGTTCATTAGCCAAACTTGAGTTTCCTGTTCTTGTTTTCAATATTATTTTCAAAGAATTGTTTAGAAAATAATCACGTGACATACAAAGACTATAAAATTGGTAAAAAGATTGACACAGGTTATAAAATTGTTACAATCACGTGACATACGCAGGCCATACAATTGGAAAAATTGCTTCGACATATATTTTAATGTTCGTTTTCTCGTGTTTGTTTTTGTGTTTTTTTTGTTAACTACATACATTCTTTGGTTTTTAGCTATTAATAGAATGATGTACAACAATCTGAAGGCGATCATATGCATGTCAGTAATACTCACAATTCAGTCAACAATTTTATACTCCATTATTTGGTTAAACAGTTTATATGGTAGATATCAGATTGTTATAGAGGCTGTCTGCTACACGCAAGCATATATGGTAGATATCAGATTGTTATACAGGCTGTTTGCTACACGCAAGCATATATGGTAGATATCAGATTGTTATACAGGCTGTCTGCTACACGCAAGCATATATGGTAGATATCGGATTGTTATTGTTATACAGGCTGTCTGCTACACGCAAGCATATATGGTAGATATCAGATTGTTATACAGGCTGTCTGCTACACGCAAGCATATATGGTAGATATCAGATTGTTATACAGGCTGTCTGCTACACGCAAGCATATATGGTAGATATCGGATTGTTATACAGGCTGTCTGCTACACGCAAGCATATAAGGTAGATATCAGATTGTTATACAGGCTGTCTGCTACACGCAAGCATATATGGTAGATATCAGATTGTTATACAGGCTGTCTGCTACACGCAAGCATATAAGGTAGATATCAGATTGTTATACAGGCTGTATGCTACACGCAAGCATATATGGTAGATATCGGATTGTTATACATGCTGTCTGCTTCACGCAAGCATATATGCTAGATATCGGATTGTTATACAGGCTGTCTGCTACACGCAAGCATATATGGTAGAAATCAGATTGTTATACAGGCTGTCTGCTACACGCAAGCATATATGGTAGATATCGGATTGTTATACAGGCTGTTTGCTACACGCAAGCATATATTGTAGATATCCGATTGTTATACAGGCTGTTTGCTACACGCAAGCATATATGGTAGATATCGGATTGTTATACATGCTGTCTGCAACATGCAAGCATATATGGTAGATATCGGATTGTTATACAGGCTGTCTGCAACATGCAAGCATATATGGTAGATATCGGATTGTTATACAGGCTGTCTGCTACACGCAAGCATATATGGTAGATATCAGATTGTTATACAGGCTGTCTGCTACACGCAAGCATATATGGTAGATATCATATTGTTATACAGGCTGTTTGCTACACGCAAGCATATATGGTAGATATCGGATTGTTATACAGGCAGTCTGCTACACGCAAGCATATATGGTAGATATCAGATTGTTATACAGGCTGTTTGCTACACGCAAGCATATATGGTAGATATCGGATTGTTATACAGGCTGTCTGCTACACGCAAGCATATATGGTAGATATCGGATTGTTATACAGGCTGTCTGCTTCACGCAAGCATATATGGTAGATATCGGATTTTTATACAGGCTGTCTGCTACACGCAAGCATATATGGTAGATATCAGATTGTTATACAGGCTGTCTGCTACACGCAAGCATATATGGTAGATATCGGATTGTTATACAGGCTGTCTGCTACACGCAAGCATATAAGGTAGATATCAGATTGTTATACAGGCTGTATGCTACACGCAAGCATATATGGTAGATATCGGATTGTTATACATGCTGTCTGCTTCACGCAAGCATATATGCTAGATATCGGATTGTTATACAGGCTGTCTGCTACACGCAAGCATATATGGTAGAAATCAGATTGTTATACAGGCTGTCTGCTACACGCAAGCATATATGGTAGATATCGGATTGTTATACAGGCTGTTTGCTACACGCAAGCATATATTGTAGATATCCGATTGTTATACAGGCTGTTTGCTACACGCAAGCATATATGGTAGATATCGGATTGTTATACATGCTGTCTGCAACATGCAAGCATATATGGTAGATATCGGATTGTTATACAGGCTGTCTGCAACATGCAAGCATATATGGTAGATATCGGATTGTTATACAGGCTGTCTGCTACACGCAAGCATATATGGTAGATATCAGATTGTTATACAGGCTGTTTGCTACACGCAAGCATATATGGTAGATATCAGATTGTTATACAGGCTGTCTGCTACACGCAAACATCATCCATGCTCCATTAAACAGTTGCATTTTTCTAAATCTAAACTCACATCAGGGAAATAGTGTGGTCCGACCAAAGCAGTGGCATAGCGAGCTTAACTCGCGCCCGGGGCACAATACCTTTTTAGCGCCCCAATACCTTTTTAGCGCCCCCATGCGAAAACCATACAATATTATAGTAAAATATACCATTTGGCGCCCCATTGTGAGTAGCGCCCGGGGCATGATGACCCCCTTGCCCCGCCCTCACTACGCCACTGGACCACAGACATTTCTCTGTGTAAGAAACAATTTAGCTTTGTTTCTGTTACTTTGACGCCACACGTTTAAGACGCTATTTTAACGTTGACGTCGTGAAATGTGCACAACGTCGAAATTTACAAGTTACCTCACTTCCCACACGGAACACTTTCAACTTTCTTTGATCAATTTATCTAGTTACTTTGACTACGATACTCCGTTGGTATAAACGTTAGCAGTTACAATACGCCTATTTATCTACCAGGTCTGAAGAATGAAGTTCGTTCCTGTTGGACACGGTTTATTTTGGGGCCTAAGAAAATCGCCCAAACTGAATTGTGTCTCTCCCCGAGAAGGCACATCCAATGACTTTCCACTAGACCATAAGCCAACTGAATTGTGTCTCTCCCCGAGAAGGCACATCCAATGATTTTCCACTAGACCGTAAGCCAACTGAACTAAGACTTTCCACTAGACCGTAAGCCAACTGAACTAAGACTTTCCACTAGACCGTAAGCCAACTGAACTAAGACTTTCCACTAGACCGTAAGCCAACTGAACTAAGACTTTCCACTAGACTAAGCCAAATGAACTAAAACTTTCCATTAGACCGTAAGCCAACTGAACTAAGACTTTCCACTAGACCGTAAGCCAACTGATCTAGGACTTTCCACTAGACTAAGCCAAATGAACTAAAACTTTCCACTAGACCGTAAGCCAACTGAACTAAGACTTTCCACTAGACCGTAAGCCAACTGAACTAAGACTTTTTACCATTTTTAGATAATTTTTCTCGTGAATAGCGGACTAAACTAAAACTCATTTAAATCAATACCTTGTGTTGTGTTTAAATATGAAAAAGCTCAAAACCGAATTATACAATTTTAAAATTTTTATTTCAGCGAGATTGATTGTACAATATTTCATGATGGACAATCCTATCTTATCACCTATAAAACAATTTGTATGACATTTATTGAAGACATTGTACAATTATATTTGATCATTATGGTTAATTGTCTCATGCATTTAATACAATAGCCAGTGTGTATAGATACAATACGACAGATTTGCATATAAGCAATTTGCAAACTGCCTGAGAACTGTTCAATAGTAAAGAATAGCAAAATATATGAACAATATTTTGAATATTTGAAAAATACAATCATAGAAATTACGAATTGCAGAAGAATGAGTCTATCATAAACGAATAGAAAACATGCCATGTTAAATGACTCGTTTTGTAAGTATGTTTTTGTTTGTTTGTGTATGTCTAGAAGAAAAGTATTTTGTGGAAGGGGTGGGGGTTTTTGTTTGGGGCGTGGGGTATATTCAGAAGGCGGTTAATCTAGCTCTTTGGCCAATGGGCCTAGGGTTAGGGTTATAATAAGTTCAGAATAAATTGCTATTTTGGTAAAGTATTGTCCTTCCCACGCGTGACAGCGAGTGGCAATCGAACCGAGTGAAATCATCAAAATGGGGAAAATCCAAATGAAGTTATAAGTAGAAACATAAAAATGAAGTTTACTGCCATGTTTTAAAAAGTGAGTTTTTTACGTTTCAAATGTATAACATAAACTTAATGACTATTTCATCTTTCAGTCAGGAAATATATTGATTAGCAGAGATATTCGTTGTTCACCCTCTTAGACTGATGTAAGACAAGTGCCGTAAAAACTGGAGCTCATACACAGTGTCACTTGTTACATTTTCTTACACATTTCACCACTTTGTCCTAGGAAATAAATGGGTTAAAAAAATATATCAGCTCTATTTCAAGGCAGAAAGAGTTTTAGAATTCGTTGCTAAGAGGTTTTTTTTTCATTCTTAAAACATATCACCATTAAACTACTTTAATGCAGAAGTTCACCGAGAGCAATGTGAATGTATTTTAGGAAATGGTAAGTTATTTTAGGAAATGGTTAGCTATTTGAGGCAATAAACTATTCCAGACAATATGAAGATACTCTAGGCAATGGTAATCTATTTCGGAAATACACTATTCTAGTCAGTGTGAGGCTGCAATTGTAATCTACTTGGACAATTAACTTTTCTAGACAATGTGCAGGTACTCTAGGCAATGTGCACGTACTCTATAGGCAATGTTAATATATTTCGGAAATACACTTCTAGTCAATGTGAAGGTATTGTAGAGAGTCGAACAAAAAGTATTTAAAAGTTAATAAGAGTCTATTTGAGATAAAACAAACTTAAGAGTCAAATAAAAGAAACTCCTTTAGAGTTAGTTATGTAAAATATAAACCAATAAAATCAACATTTGGCATTTGGCCCACAGACCAGTGAATTGATGAAGAGGGACTTCATCGTGTGTCAAATGTAATAATCATATGTGAATATGCGGCTTAAACTCATGATTTCGACATCAGACGTTAAGTCTTTGATTGTAATAATGATTCTACAAAAATATACTCTGCAGACAGTAGGAGATAAAAATTTGTATGTCTGATCGGAGACAAGTATGATATATTTGTATGACTTTTCAAAAACATATTGAAGTAAGCTAAATTTATTCTACAAAGTAAAATAAATATTTATAAATGACTTTCAAAAAAGGTTTCAAGTAATAAAGAGTTTGTTCCCTTCTGGACAATGTTTTCGTAAATGTGCGATCTTGACATTTTTGAAGAGCCCAGAGGGGTAAGAAGTGAAACACACTGAGATTAATGGTGCAAGTTTTGACTAATTCACTGGTCTGTTTGCAGAATTGTGACAATGTCATCTGTCTGTTTGCAGAAGTGTGACAATGTCACGTCGTCACAGGCTGACATCTTGCCTTATAGAAAAATCACTGGCAAATTAAATACCTCATGGTAAGTTGTATAATTTATAATCATCAATACCTACAGGTAAGTTGCATACAACAAAATGTTTGAGCGTCTATCGAGCTAGCTAGCATCATTAAGTCCTTATTTGAGATGCGTATTGGGCACATGAGTATGGACTTTGGGCAAATGTTGTATACCCGCCTGGTAGACCTGGTTGCGTAGGTTGCACGTGGGAGCCCATAGTCACAGGTAAATGGTAGGTGTTGCCTACCTGTGACGTTGGGAATGAAGAGCTGCAGAAAGAGTTTAAGCTCTGGGTGGACCCGTGCGGGGCGCCGTAAGGACCAGAGGCGGAGTGGCCCAGCGGGCTCCCTCCATTGATGGAGCTGTGGCTGTAGTAGGGTGAGCTGGCGACGTGCGTGGCGCTGAACGTTGAAACATTGAGGGGGTGCCCCGTGAGACTGGGGGAGCTGAAGGCTGGAACTCCTGGACTTGATGAACCGGGAGACGATAATCCTTGCGTTGACCCTACTGGGCTGCTGTAGTACGAGCCGTAGTTCATTTGAGGGCTCCAATCTGTGGATTTGTGTGGAATAGGATAATGCTGGGCCTGAGAGAGGCCATGGGATAATGATCCAAATGTCAGTGGATTGAACGATGGATAAGGCTTATAGCTCATCGGATGATTTCCATAAAAGTTAAAATGCCCATAGCTGCTCATGCCAGAAAGATGTCCTTGGTGATCACCCTTTGCTTTTGCCAGCTTAAACCGCTTGGCGCGTCTCAGAAAACTTCCATTACCGAACATATCTCCACAGCTGGGATGTAATGCCCAGTAATTTCCCTTGCCTGGCCGACCAGGAGCACGGGAAATCTTAATGAAACAGTCGTTGAGGGAGAGATTGTGTCGAATAGAGTTCTGCCATCGCTGCTGATTTTCCTTGAAATAAGGAAACTTGTTCATGATGTACGTGTAGATCTCATTGAGAGTCATCATCCCAGACGGAGAGCTCTCCAGCGCCATGGTTATCAAAGCAATGTAAGAATACGGTGGCTTGACGTCTGCAAACTTGCGGGACTGCATGGACAAAGTCGACGTCCCGGAATACAGTTTGCCGTGCTCGTCGCCAGTGTCGTCTGCTGACGTGTCTTCTTCCTGGCTGGAGGTGCACAGCTGCTTCTTGATGTCTTTGATGGGGCTCACAGAGATTTCTTCGTTGCAAGGGTTCGAGTCGTCCGATCGTGGGGAGACACTGCAAAGTGTTCCTGTCGAGTCGTTCACTTTAGTTGGCGTACATGGGTAGCTCAAGGCCTGCAGCTCTAAGCCTGGAGGGGAGAAGTGTATGCAAACAACATTAGGGACATGAAACAATACAACATAATTTAACTAATTTTCTATATGGCAGCTAGTGCATTTAGTGAAAGTAGGTCAATATAAAAGTGTTTACTTTTGGATAAAAATGGTCGAGGTCCGGTACCATACTTAAACTTAAACCCATACTTAGACTTAAACCCATACTTAGACTTAATCCCATACTTAGACTTAATCCCATACTTAGACTTAATCCCATACTTAGACTTAATCCCATACTTAGACTAAACCCATACTTAGACTAAACCAATACTTAGACTAAACCCATGTTTAGACTAAACCCATGTTTAGACTAAAACCATATTTAGACTAAAACCATATTTAGACTAAAACCACATTTAGACTAAAACCACATTTAGACTAAAACAACATTTAGACTAAAACCACATTTAGACTAAAACCACATTTAGACTAAAACCATATGTAGACATTTCTGAAGAGCCCAGAGGGGTAAGAAGTGCAACACACTGAGATTAATGGTGCAAGTTTTGACTAATTCATTGATACAACTAATAATAACAATTAATCATGTAAACAATCTCGAAGGTTTTCTCCCTACTCTCCTGACCATTCATTTAAGACTATTGTATTGCCGCCTAATAAACAAATAGCGAGTGTAATATTGATTTATTGCTCTTGCCTTGGTATAGAACATTTGTAATATTGATTTATTGCTCTTACCTTGGTATAGAACATTTGTAATATTGATTTATTGCTCTTACCTTGGTATAGAACATTTGTAAGATTGATTTATTGCTCTTACCTTGGTATAGAACATTTGTAATATTGATTTATTGCTCTTACCTTGGTATAGAACATTTGTAAGATTGATTTATTGCTCTTACCTTGGTATGGAACATTTGTAATATTGATTTATTGCTCTTACCTTGGTATAGAACATTTGTAATATTGATTTATTGCTCTTACCTTGGTATAGAACATTTGTAATATTGATTTATTGCTCTTACCTTGGTATAGAACATTTGTAATATTGATTTATTGCTCTTACCTTGGTATAGAACATTTGTAATATTGATTTATTGCTCTTACCTTGGTATAGAACATTTGTAATATTGATTTATTGCTCTTACCTTGGTATAGAACATTTGTAATATTGATTTATTGCTCTTACCTTGGTATAGAACATTTGTAATATTGATTTATTGCTCTTACCTTGGTATAGAACATTTGTAATATTGATTTATTGCTCTTACCTTGGTATAGAACATTTGTAATATTGATTTATTGCTCTTACCTTGGTATAGAACATTTGTAATATTGATTTATTGCTCTTACCTTGGTATGGAACATTTGTAATATTGATTTATTGCTCTTACCTTGGTATAGAACATTTGTAATATTGATTTATTGCTCTTACCTTGGTATAGAACATTTGTAATATTGATTTATTGCTCTTACCTTGGTATAGAACATTTGTAATATTGATTTATTGCTCTTACCTTGGTATAGAACATTTGTAAGATTGATTTATTGCTCTTACCTTGGTATAGAACATTTGTAATATTGATTTATTGCTCTTACCTTGGTATAGAACATTTGTAATATTGATTTATTGCTCTTACCTTGGTATAGAACATTTGTAATATTGATTTATTGCTCTTACCTTGGTATAGAACATTTGTAATATTGATTTATTGCTCTTACCTTGGTATAGAACATTTGTAATATTGATTTATTGCTCTTACCTTGGTATAGAACATTTGTAATATTAATTTATTGCTCTTACCTTGGTATAGAACATTTGTAATATTGATTTATTGCTCTTACCTTGGTATGGAACATTTGTAATATTGATTTATTGCTCTTACCTTGGTATAGAACATTTGTAATATTGATTTATTGCTCTTACCTTGATATAGAACATTTGAAATATTGATCTATTGCTCTTACCTTGGTATGGAACATTTGGGTAGCCGTAAGAAAACTGATGAAACAAATTTCTGTTAATTCCAAAACCTGAAAGTATCAAAATGAATTTTAATTGTTTCAGTCTTTTACTCTGTGCAACACACATGATGACACCTGTCAACTGAATGTGCCCAACACAAGATTGACACCTGTCAAATGAATGTGCACCACACAAGAATGACAACTGTTAACTGAATGTGCACCACACAAGATTGACATCTGTCAACTGAATGTGCACCACACAAGATTGACACATAACTGAATGTGCACCACACAAGATTGACATATGTCAACTGAATGTGCACCACACAAAATTGACACAACTGAATGTGCACCACACCTAATTGACACCTGTCAACTGAACGTGCACCACCCAAGATTGACACATGAATTTGCGCCACTCAAGATTTACACCTGACAACTGAACGTGCAACACACAAGATTGACACATGTCAACTGAATGTGCACCACACAAGATTGGTACATGTCAACTGAATGACAATAAAATACATTTCTTTCGGTGCAAGATCTTTGGGTTGAAAGTTCACACCAATATCCAAACTCTGTTTACGCCATTGTGGGAAATTCTTAATCGTATATTTACAATGTAATGCTTAGTTTAGATTGGATGCTATTAAAGTGATATATGATTATGCTCTCTGGAATATGTATAAGAAAATACTATTCTAGATTTGAAATGTGAATTGTTATATACAATTTCCAAAGTTTTTTTTTTTTAAACACCAAAACAAATGGTAAATCAACTTACCTGTATTTTGAGACGGAACGTGATACATGCTAGATGAACCAATGGGAGTACTGGTCATCATGCAAGATGGCGTCGCGAGCTGACCACTGCTTGCTAAGCTGTGGTCATCCAAATTATCCATGCCGAGTTTCGGCTTGTATTCAGGGGCACAATACATGAAGCGTCTTTATGCTTAGTATCGATGTTTGAGTTTTCACAAATTGATGTAATCGATCATAAATTATTCAACTTGGAAACCAATGAGAATCTTTTCTTGAAGAAATAGCTGTGCTTAGCCAATGGGGTATCGCTTTGTCGAGTCACTTTGTAGGCAAATGTTACAGCAAAAAATCTGTATAAAAAATTATTTTAAAAAACTTGGATTAATGATATTTGCGATATTGTTGATTATAAATAAGATGTAAGAATCGTTAAAATCGTAAAATATATTTTAACTAATATATTCAAACAAAATTATAAGATTTAATCAGCCTTAACATTTGAATCCGTCATCTACTTTAGCAAAGATGTGAACTTTGCCATCTACTTTAGCAAAGATGTGAACTTTGCCATCTACTTTAGCAGAAGTGTGAACTTTGCCATCTACTTTAGCATAAATGTGAACTTTGCCATCTACTTTAGCAGAGATGTGAACTTTGCCATCTTCTTTAGCAGAAGTGTGAACTTTGCCATCTACTTTAGCAGAAGTGTGAACTACAGTATATTATAAAATTATGGTCCAATCACGAGTATGTTCTTATTGTAAAAATATTTGTCTAATAGTGGTCAAGATTTTGTGGTGTTTTTCATTTCAAATATTTATTTTTCTTTAATGTTAAGTGGTAACTTTCAAAGTGTGTTGAAATAACTTGAGCTCTACCCCGTGACAAAAGCACTTGCTACAAGAGTCTTGATCAGTTGATAGCTTTTCAACATGGCGGCGCTGTTGACATTCAGATGTTCTCAAATTATTTAAGGGGAAGTTTGTCCAAAAGTCTTCTAGTTCGCAAAACTTCCCATTACCAAATATTTGTCGTTTTAAAATAAATTTACTGGCTCCTACCCTGGGTGGTTGCATGGATGGTAGCATGGATGGTACAAAAGTTGGGATGTAGTCGAGGATACTAACTATCAAAATGAAGTCTTTGCGGTGAGACTGCAGTCGAGGAAACTATAAATATCAACATTAAGAGCAGACACCATACACGCTTAATTTGGTAATTGCACGCTACTGGTACCTCTATCGCTCACCCTAACCCGAACCCTAAATCTATCATAAACAAAGGGCAGTGACTCCCAATGAGGGACCACAGAAGCACATTAGCCCTTAAGGGTAATTTAGCCATCATTTCAATACGATCATGAGAGTTTCCTTCAGTTGACTGCAATATTTGGTGCCATCTACTTTATGAACAAGTTCAAACAATCATACAATATGTTCTAGAACAGAATAAAATAACATGTTCACGGTAGTTTCTCGAACAAAGACATTGCCAACCGATCTAAATAGCATCACTCACCAGTTTGTTATAAAGTTATTAATTTACAATAAAAAAACAATGCTCCTCGTCAACCACAAGGAACTTGTTACAATAAAACTATACAATCTGTTCAACTAGAATCAACTATACAATTTTCCGGGAGACGTTGGTCAGTCTTGGAGTCCCATCCCGAATGGCGGCCGCTAACAGCTGGTTACACATCGCTGGCTACACATTACGTTACTGTGTACTCATGGGCTGAACCCAAATCACAAATCACGCCTTATGAACTGGCCATGAGATTTTTTTTAAAAAACAGCCCCCCCCCCCCCCCCCCCCCCAAAAAAAAAAAAGAACACTCTCAGGACGGGATCGGCTGTTAACTTACAAGACCAAAACAAGTCATGAAAGTTGCTGGTTATATAAGCATTAACATTACATGTATAGCGCCCCTCCCCCCAGTCCTATGAGCTAGCGATGTTTAAAATGCAGTTTCGTAGAGGAGAGGGGTGGGGGGCAAAAATTGGTTAAATCAATGTTAGAGATTTGAGACGCAGTGGAAACGTCTGGTGTTTGTATATAGAACAAGTTGAGAAACCCTGATTTGTCAGAACTAGCGTTGCGTGGACGGCGTGGTCCCTGACAGTGTACCTACATGAAGAAGTCATTTATTTATAGCCCAACTAAATTTATTTATATTACTGTGTTCTATTTATGAAATTAAACTTCAATTGACATGTGCCAGTAATTCTTTTTATAGGTGAAATAATGCGAGCCTGGTCTTAGAATTAATGATAATTTGTTTCTTTGTTGCAAATTTAATGTTTCTTTGATGCATGTTGTTTTCAATATTTTAATATTTTTTAAAATTTTGTTTTAAATAATGTTTTTAAAATTGTAAATGTTTTAATGCGTCTTTTTTGAAACCACTACTAATTATGCCTCTAATTTTAACCAAGACACACGATCATTCAGATAATGACGATAAAAATCGTATGTTTAAAAAATGTACACTTTCAAATAAATACTTGCTGGTCTACGTTGAAAAAACAACTGGTCATTGATAAAAAAAAAATCATCATACCGAATATAACGTCAAGTAATTTTTAGCCTAATTCTCATTATTATTTATTTTACTTTACAGTTTAGGTCAGGGGTCCTCCTCAAACAAAAGCTTTTTAACCAAAGGGCCGATTCAGTGTGCGTAAAACAATGCTGGGGGCTGGATATAGTTTGAAAGAAATATGAACGAATTACTTTGTACGCTGTACTTATCTGTACAGATCTTATTTTGGTTAATTCAGGCAATCCGCGCCACGGCCGCCATCCCGTGAAAAGCCACCCTAAGCCTAACCTGAACCCTAAACCTTTTAAGTTAAATAAACTCATAAATGACGTCATAACGACGCAAATCGCCTGCTCACTTATTTGTAATGAAAAAATAATAATTTAAAGAAACAACAACTTAATTTTAAAGTACATTGAAGGCCAGTTTTAACCAATAAATATATATACAAAAATTCAATGGTATATATGGACCTGGCTTTTGGATAAATAATGGTCGATGTGCGGTTCCATATTTGTCACTGCTAGCACAGTAGATGAGAAGTTCTTTAGTAGATGAGAAGGTCTTTAGTAGATGAGAAGTTCTTTAGTAGATGAGAAGTTCTTTAGTAGATGAGAAGGTCTTTAGTAGATGAGAAGTTCTTTAGTAGATGAGAAGTTCTTTAGAAGATGAGAAGTTCTTTAGAAGATGAGAAGGTCTTTAGTAGATGAGAAGTTCTTTAGTAGATGAGAAGTTCTTTAGTAGATGAGAAGTTCTTTAGTAGATGAGAAGTTCTTTAGAAGATGAGAAGTTCTTTAGAAGATGAGAAGGTCTTTAGTAGATGAGAAGTTCTTTAGTAGATGAGAAGTTCTTTAGTAGATGAGAAGTTCTTTAGAAGATGAGAAGTTCTTTAGAAGATGAGAAGGTCTTTAGTAGATGAGAAGTTCTTTAGTAGATGAGAAGTTCTTTAGTAGATGAGAAGTTCTTTAGAAGATGAGAAGTTCTTTAGTAGATGAGAAGTTCTTTAGAAGATGAGAAGTTCTTTAGTAGATGAGAAGTTCTTTAGTAGATGAGAAGTTCTTTAGTAGATGAGAAGTTCTTTAGTAGATGAGAAGTTCACGTCTTTCCGTTGCAATTGATTAGCTGGTTATTTCTAGTTAACAATAAAAATAATAATATAATAATAATAACTATTTTAAAAAAAAAATACCAAACTAGTTAAAGGAGCATAGAGAAACAATTGTCAGTACAATCATTATGAAAGTTAAGACTGGTCACATCTCCAGCAAATGTGTCAATTGTCAGTACAATCATTATGAAAGTTAAGACTGGTCACATCTCCAGCAAATGTGTCAATTGTCAGTACAATCATTATGAAAGTTAAGACTGGTCACATCTCCAGCAAATGTGTCAATTGTCAGTACAATCATTATGAAAGTTAAGACTGGTCACATCTCCAGCAAATGTGTCAATTGTCAGTACAATCATTATGAAAGTTAAGACTGGTCACATCTCCAGCAAATGTGTCAATTGTCAGTACAATCATTATGAAAGTTAAGACTGGTCACATCTCCAGCAAATGTGTCAATTGTCAGTACAATCATTATGAAAGTTAAGACTGGTCACATCTCCAGCAAATGTGTCAATTGTCAGTACAATCATTATGAAAGTTAAGACTGGTCACATCTCCAGCAAATGTGTCAATTGTCAGTACAATCATTATGAAAGTTAAGACTGGTCACATCTCCAGCAAATGTGTCAATTGTCAGTACAATCATTATGAAAGTTAAGACTGGTCACATCTCCAGCAAATGTGTCAATTGTCAGTACAATCATTATGAAAGTTAAGACTGGTCACATCTCCAGCAAATGTGTCAATTGTCAGTACAATCATTATGAAAGTTAAGACTGGTCACATCTCCAGCAAATGTGTCAATTGTCAGTACAATCATTATGAAAGTTAAGACTGGTCACATCTCCAGCAAATGTGTCAATTGTCAGTACAATCATTATGAAAGTTAAGACTGGTCACATCTCCAGCAAATGTGTCAATTGTCAGTACAATCATTATGAAAGTTAAGACTGGTCACATCTCCAGCAAATGTGTCAATTGTCAGTACAATCATTATGAAAGTTAAGACTGGTCACATCTCCAGCAAATGTGTCAATTGTCAGTACAATCATTATGAAAGTTAAGACTGGTCACATCTCCAGCAAATGTGTCAATTGTCAGTACAATCATTATGAAAGTTAAGACTGGTCACATCTCCAGCAAATGTGTCAATTGTCAGTACAATCATTATGAAAGTTAAGACTGGTCACATCTCCAGCAAATGTGTCAATTGTCAGTACAATCATTATGAAAGTTAAGACTGGTCACATCTCCAGCAAATGTGTCAATTGTCAGTACAATCATTATGAAAGTTAAGACTGGTCACATCTCCAGCAAATGTGTCAATTGTCAGTACAATCATTATGAAAGTTAAGACTGGTCACATCTCCAGCAAATGTGTCAATTGTCAGTACAATCATTATGAAAGTTAAGACTGGTCACATCTCCAGCAAATGTGTCAATTGTCAGTACAATCATTATGAAAGTTAAGACTGGTCACATCTCCAGCAAATGTGTCAATTGTCAGTACAATCATTATGAAAGTTAAGACTGGTCACATCTCCAGCAAATGTGTCAATTGTCAGTACAATCATTATGAAAGTTAAGACTGGTCACATCTCCAGCAAATGTGTCAATTGTCAGTACAATCATTATGAAAGTTAAGACTGGTCACATCTCCAGCAAATGTGTCAATTGTCAGTACAATCATTATGAAAGTTAAGACTGGTCACATCTCCAGCAAATGTGTCAATTGTCAGTACAATCATTATGAAAGTTAAGACTGGTCACATCTCCAGCAAATGTGTCAATTGTCAGTACAATCATTATGAAAGTTAAGACTGGTCACATCTCCAGCAAATGTGTCAATTGTCAGTACAATCATTATGAAAGTTAAGACTGGTCACATCTCCAGCAAATGTGTCAATTGTCAGTACAATCATTATGAAAGTTAAGACTGGTCACATCTCCAGCAAATGTGTCAATTGTCAGTACAATCATTATGAAAGTTAAGACTGGTCACATCTCCAGCAAATGTGTCAATTGTCAGTACAATCATTATGAAAGTTAAGACTGGTCACATCTCCAGCAAATGTGTCAATTGTCAGTACAATCATTATGAAAGTTAAGACTGGTCACATCTCCAGCAAATGTGTCAATTGTCAGTACAATCATTATGAAAGTTAAGACTGGTCACATCTCCAGCAAATGTGTCAATTGTCAGTACAATCATTATGAAAGTTAAGACTGGTCACATCTCCAGCAAATGTGTCAATTGTCAGTACAATCATTATGAAAGTTAAGACTGGTCACATCTCCAGCAAATGTGTCAATTGTCAGTACAATCATTATGAAAGTTAAGACTGGTCACATCTCCAGCAAATGTGTCAATTGTCAGTACAATCATTATGAAAGTTAAGACTGGTCACATCTCCAGCAAATGTGTCAATTGTCAGTACAATCATTATGAAAGTTAAGACTGGTCACATCTCCAGCAAATGTGTCAATTGTCAGTACAATCATTATGAAAGTTAAGACTGGTCACATCTCCAGCAAATGTGTCAATTGTCAGTACAATCATTATGAAAGTTAAGACTGGTCACATCTCCAGCAAATGTGTCAATTGTCAGTACAATCATTATGAAAGTTAAGACTGGTCACATCTCCAGCAAATGTGTCAATTGTCAGTACAATCATTATGAAAGTTAAGACTGGTCACATCTCCAGCAAATGTGTCAATTGTCAGTACAATCATTATGAAAGTTAAGACTGGTCACATCTCCAGCAAATGTGTCAATTGTCAGTACAATCATTATGAAAGTTAAGACTGGTCACATCTCCAGCAAATGTGTCAATTGTCAGTACAATCATTATGAAAGTTAAGACTGGTCACATCTCCAGCAAATGTGTCAATTGTCAGTACAATCATTATGAAAGTTAAGACTGGTCACATCTCCAGCAAATGTGTCAATTGTCAGTACAATCATTATGAAAGTTAAGACTGGTCACATCTCCAGCAAATGTGTCAATTGTCAGTACAATCATTATGAAAGTTAAGACTGGTCACATCTCCAGCAAATGTGTCAATTGTCAGTACAATCATTATGAAAGTTAAGACTGGTCACATCTCCAGCAAATGTGTCAATTGTCAGTACAATCATTATGAAAGTTAAGACTGGTCACATCTCCAGCAAATGTGTCAATTGTCAGTACAATCATTATGAAAGTTAAGACTGGTCACATCTCCAGCAAATGTGTCAATTGTCAGTACAATCATTATGAAAGTTAAGACTGGTCACATCTCCAGCAAATGTGTCAATTGTCAGTACAATCATTATGAAAGTTAAGACTGGTCACATCTCCAGCAAATGTGTCAATTGTCAGTACAATCATTATGAAAGTTAAGACTGGTCACATCTCCAGCAAATGTGTCAATTGTCAGTACAATCATTATGAAAGTTAAGACTGGTCACATCTCCAGCAAATGTGTCAATTGTCAGTACAATCATTATGAAAGTTAAGACTGGTCACATCTCCAGCAAATGTGTCAATTGTCAGTACAATCATTATGAAAGTTAAGACTGGTCACATCTCCAGCAAATGTGTCAATTGTCAGTACAATCATTATGAAAGTTAAGACTGGTCACATCTCCAGCAAATGTGTCAATTGTCAGTACAATCATTATGAAAGTTAAGACTGGTCACATCTCCAGCAAATGTGTCAATTGTCAGTACAATCATTATGAAAGTTAAGACTGGTCACATCTCCAGCAAATGTGTCAATTGTCAGTACAATCATTATGAAAGTTAAGACTGGTCACATCTCCAGCAAATGTGTCAATTGTCAGTACAATCATTATGAAAGTTAAGACTGGTCACATCTCCAGCAAATGTGTCAATTGTCAGTACAATCATTATGAAAGTTAAGACTGGTCACATCTTCAGCAAATGTGTCAATTGTCAGTACAATCATTATGAAAGTTAAGACTGGTCACATCTCCAGCAAATGTGTCGTGTCTGGTTAGCATGAACTATTTAATTTCACGTTGCATGCACTTGTTTTTCAAATAATTTATTTTATTTATTCATGTTGAGACTAAAAAATATTAATAAAAGATGAAAATTGAAAATACAAAAATACAATTGAATGGGAAGATTGGGGAATGGAAACATCATTCGCAAATTTTCGCATTCCTCAATCTTCTCATTCCCCAGTGTTTCAACTCCCTAATGGGAATGGGAACACTAAGGAATGAAAACATTATGAAATGAGAACATTGGGTAATGAGAACATTGGATAATGAGAACATTGGGTAATGAGAACATTGGGTAATGAGAACATTTGGTAATGAGAACATTGTGAAATGTCCATGATGAGAGGGGTTGAAAGTGTTTATATCAAAATTAGCAAATTATTTCCGTCGTATATAAAATTTGTATAATTAAATCTAAATAACATTATATTGTGATTGTCTGAAAAACCATTAAATCTAAATAACATTATATTGTGATTGTCTGCCAAGACATCAAATCGCAGAAAGCGCGGTGGGGTGACGCGCTATATAAGATCACTTTAAAAAAAACACACAATTTTTAAAGTAGTATTGGTCAATATTGTTGCTCATTTAACTGACATAATTTACCAGCGTGCTTCTATGCTGTTATAAATAAAAAAAAAAATATCTTAAAGTCAATATTGTCCTTAATAAAGTCAGGCCTTATGGGTATTTGTTGGCTGAGATTTGCTCTTGAGAAATCCATTAAAAATCTTATTTTTCAATTGTTCTAAAATAGAAATTGTTGTCTTCATCAAAATGAATATCCATATGCGCTGAATTAAGGAATGTGTACAATGTCATCAAAACACATTCCATTTATTTATATCAATTTCGGTCACAAAAATATATCATTAGTCCAATGTTGGTCAACACAGATCTAATTCATATAGTATTGGTCACCACAGTATTTAATTCATATAGTGTTGGTCAACACAGATCTAATTCATATAGTATTGGTCACCACAGTATTTAATTCATATAGTGTTGGTCAACACAGATCTAATTCATATAGCGTTGGTCACCACAGTATCTAATTCATATAGTAATGGTCAACGCAGTATCTAATTCCTACAGCCTACAGTGTTGGTCAACACATTATCTAATTCATATGCTATGGTGACCCTATATGATATAGTGTTGGTCAACACATTATCTAATTCATATAGTGTTGGTCAACATATTTTCTAATTCATATAGTGTTGGTCAACACATTAAGTCATTATCTAATTCATATAGTGTTGGTCAACATATTTTCTAATTCATATAGTGTTGGTCACCACAGTATCTAATTCATATAGTCTTGGTCAACGCAGTATCTAATTCAAATAGTGTTGATCAACATAGCATCTAATTCATATAGTAATGGTCAACGCAGTATCTAATTCCTACAGCCTACAGTGTTGGTCAACACATTATCTAATTCATATGCTATGGTGACCCTATATGATATAGTGTGGGTCAACACATTATCTAATTCATATAGTGTTGGTCAACATATTTTCTAATTCATATAGTGTTGGTCAACACATTAAGTCATTATCTAATTCATATAGGCTTGGCCACCACAGTATCTAATTCATATAGTAATGGTCAACACAGTATCTAATTCCTACAGCCTACAGTGTTGGTCAACACATTATCTAATTCATATGCTATGGTGACACTATATGATATAGTGTTGGTCAACACATTATCTAATTCATATAGTGTTGGTCAACATATTTTCTAATTCATATAGTGTTGGTCAACACATTAAGTCATTATCTAATTCATATAGTGTTGGTCAACATATTTTCTAATTCATTTAGTGTTGGTCACCACAGTATCTAATTCATATAGTCTTGGTCAACGCAATATCTAATTCAAATTGTGTTGATCAACATAGCATCTAATTCATATAGTAATGGTCAACACAGTATCTAATTCCTACAGCCTACAGTGTTGGTCAACACATTATCTAATTCATATGATATGGTGACACTATATGATATAGTGTTGGTCAACACATTATCTAATTCATATAGTGTTGGTCAACATATTTTCTAATTCATATAGTGTTGGTCAACACATTAAGTCATTATCTAATTCATATAGAGTTGGTCAACACAGATCTAATTCATCTAATTTTGGTCAACATACTATTTCGTTGATCTTTTATTTTGGAGCAAATGGTACGCAGAAGAAAAACTAAACAATTTATCCACTGAATTAATGCCTCTAAACATTTCAGAAACCGCAACTTTTCTTTCACCTTATTGTTAGACCTGTGAGTAATTTACAAATCCTTCAGTCAACTGCGCAAACACAATTCTCTTGTCCACCTCACACTGTGACAACTATTTGAGTCTTGGTAGGAATTGGTAAAACTCACCCCAGTGTCCGGTGTGATCCAGTGGATGGCGGCACCAGTATCCAAGTATGCCTAGATGTAGATCCACCCGGAGATAAGAGTTTTCTAAGCTGATCTACACCGCCACGTATGTAATGTCCGGTAGCATCTGACCACAATTGGAGCGTTTCGCCTGTCCACCTCAGTGATACGTCGTTAAAAGATAGCTAATGTCCTTGTAATTGTATTACACCCGACAAATGGACAATTAAGTTTTTGGCCGAGAAATCTGTCAATCACGTCTGAAGGACCCGCCCATTTATTGTTATGACAAATTGGATTAATACATACTCTTCTGCGATTTTAAATGTATTCAAATAAATTAGTGCATTCAATAAACTGTTTCAAAAATTTATTTTTAAAAAAAAAGAGATGTATTAATTGTGGAGTGCAGTTATGCTGATTATATAAATACAAATTGAAACTTATTTTTAATTCATCTGTTTAAGCTCCTCCCACTTTAATGTGACATACGGGCCCCACCATGACGCACACCATTGACACCGTAATTTGTTGTACCGTGTAGTGAATAGACCATTGTTGGCGTGACCAATTGGCGCGGGGTCGAGTCCCCTTCAGCCCGTTGACAGGTG
Source organism: Omphiscola glabra (assembly GCA_964017045.1). Taxonomy (NCBI): domain Eukaryota; kingdom Metazoa; phylum Mollusca; class Gastropoda; family Lymnaeidae; genus Omphiscola; species Omphiscola glabra. Next base: position 13,181,198 of record OZ024794.1, on the reverse strand, counting down.
GCCTAAATGTCTGGTCACCCAGGCCTTGTTGCTATAGAAGCCACGCCTATTTAAGGCCTCTTAAACTTGTCAAAAACCGCTCTTCAAAAAAAAAAAAGGATCGTTTCTATGTAATTAAAGGGTACCATTTACTTAGGTATTTTTAATAGAGTAAAGTAATTAGCATTTGTAATAACCGCAGAACCACATTTTGTCTCAAATGACTCTGTTGAGTTCATGTATTTTTGTGTCAGTACATGCATCCTCAAACATTTGCAATTTTGTAATGAAATTCTTTATCATAATATAGGGTTGAAAAAATTGGGTTTACTTACCAATAATCAAATTATTATTTTTTTTTATTTTATGCTGGATAGTTGTGGGCCTAACATGCTGTTTGAGACCCAGTCATTTTGTATCGCCGATCTTTTACTACTTTCCAGCAAATCTCCATTTCCACGTACCCTATGTAGAACACATACATGGAGATGAGGGTTGCGTGAGGCTCTTACAATTAACGTTTGGTCCTATGTAATGTAACATCTGTAGAAAGGCCAGACATTAAAAGCTGGCATTTAAAAGATCAAGATTCTCTTTGTGTCCATTATGATATGTTGGAATTTTATTACGACTGCGATCAGATTTCTTCATCTCGTACCAACTTTTCCATAATAATGATGTATACTATAGCAACGTTATGCTATGTACACAATTCATGTACACTTTCCAATAGGATAGACTTGAGCGCCACACGTACTTGGCCTCGTTCTGGTATTTAACTAATTTAAGCTTGTAGAAAAAAATCTTTTGACCAATGCAATAACATGTTCTTGTGAATCTCCAGTCATGTCGGCGGGTATAACAATATTATGATTTATATAACAATATTATAAAAATAATATAACAGCATTGTAACAATATTATAAAGTAGTATAACAATATTAAGACAAAGAATAAGAATATTATAACATTACTATAACACTTTTATTATAACAATATCATGACAATATTATGCCAATATTATAACAATACTATAAAAATATTATCACATAATATAACAATATTATTATAGCAGTATCATAAAAATATCATAAAAATGTTATATCGATATTATAGCTTACTTGTACTTGAGTACTTTAACAGGACCAACATATGCACGCGCGGTTTAAAATATCTTTCAGCTCTTGTGCTTGTGTAAAGTCGCCAATCTCTTACATTGGCTGTCATTGGCTGTCACAATAGGAGTCACAATAGGAGTCACAATAGGAGTCACAATAGGAGTCACAATAGGAGTCACAATAGGAGTCACAATAGGAGTCACAATAGGAGTCACAATAGGAGTCACAATAGGAGTCACAATATTGTTGGCAGACAATAATGGAGGGTGTGTGTGATAGATTATATTTTTATTTAAAAAAAAAAACATGATTATAATATACAACAAATTACATTAGTACATGGACACATTTTTTTGGTATTAATCTTGTTTCTCTCTTTTTAATTCCTTTACATTAACTTCGCTTTTAAAAATCTTCAATGTTAATATGTTAAAAAACTTCTACTTATGATGACACATATAATGTATGTAACTATTTTACTTATGAGGACGCATATTTTAGAAACGGTGCATTTTACATGTTGATATTTAAAGTACCATACTTGTAAAGGCTTGAAAATATCGTATACATGCATATTAATCTTCTGGTGTGACTCGTGGACTGCTTCCATTGCCGGCTGCTTCCTAATAACTGAATTTGGTAATGAGAGTATATTACAAATAATTATAAATGTTTGAAAGAAAGTATGGTTCAATAATGAGTTCAATAGCGCGCAAAATATAATTCCCGATAACTACGCCGAATAAATGATATAAATATTTTTTTTAATAACGCAACTGCGTTTGGTGCGTAACATTTCGGACAATGAAATGGTCTCAATTTAACCAATTTAAGTATGGTGTAAAAAATATTTGGTTTAAAAGTGGTTTGGACATCAGAATATTTAATATAGTTCATGGGCGTGTAATAAAAAGTGTGCACTGACGTATCAGCGGGGAAGGCGTGAGCAAAACTTTGGATTCTTAAAAGGATATTACTTGAGTGCATGTTTTGTCAAGTCTAACTTTAGTAGATGGGAAGTTCAAGCATTTCTGTCGAAAATGTTTGGCGGGCTATATCTAGTAGATGGGAAGTTCACGCATTGCTGTCGCCAATGTTTGGCGGGCTATATCTAGTAGATGGGAAGTTCAAGCATTGCTGTTGCCAATGTTTGGCGGGCTATATCTAGTAGATGGGAAGTTCACGCATTGCTGTCGCCAATGTTTGGCGGGCTATATCTAGTAGATGGGAAGTTCAAGCATTGCTGTTGCCAATGTTTGGCGGGCTACATCTAGTACTTGTAAATATTTATCTAGCACATTAACCTTGCTATAAGTTAATCCAATTTGAATGATGTTAACTTTGGCTTTACTCACCATATATGGGGACATTTTTGTATTCTTTAGTAATGATAAATACTACACAAATACTATACAAGTACTAAATGAATTTTATAGAAATATAATACAAGTACTAACTGGAGTTGTAGAAAAAATGTTTTCTTCTAAATGTCTGATTATTCACTTCTAAATAACCGATTATTCATTTCCAATTATTGGATTATACACTTCTATTAAATGTTTGATAATTCACTGCTAAATGTCTCATTATTCATTTCTAAATGTTTGATTATTCACTTCTAGATGTCTGATTATTCACTTCCAGAGGTCTTATTATCCGAGATGCAGTAATATAATTTTTGGAAATCCCCCCAAGACCATTATAGAAATATATATTTAATTCACATAATATAGTTCCCATAAGTTACACTCTTCCCTCTGTATGGCCTACTAATTTAAATATTTATTTTTCACAGCCACCATGATTTTAACGATACTCCGAAATGTGCAAATATAACACACTTAGTTGACCAATATGAAGGAATAATCTAATCTAGTTGTTGACGTTACAGCGTCACGGTAACACCTCCATCCCAGCCAAATGTTAGGCAGAAATGAAACTATTTTTCTTTGCATGTTAGGAAAGTGCATCATCTCCTGCAGTATTTACAGGCACAGACCAACATTGACACGATGGTTGGGAAAATTAAGCTTGGTTAACCCTCCTACCCCCCACCCCCCCGCCCAAACCCAGCTTCGCTTCACTCTACACCGAACATTCGACTGCCTATTAGTGAATGGAATGACCCGGTCTTTTTGTTCCCATTAGTATAATCTCCCTTGAATATCGGTGCGTGTAGCGGGACTTGACGGGCGAGGCCCCCGCGGTACTTGACCGCCCAAAGATGTTGTCGGACGCGACAAATCAAGCGGCAAATTCCCCGGGTCAATATTGACTCCCCTTCCATCGAGTGCAGCTCCCTTGAGATGGGATCAAGGTAAGAATTCGGCACATAGTCTCATACCCGGGCGAGCTGAAGGTATTATTACCTGTAATGGGACGGTCATAGTCCAGGTGAGCTATAGCACCCTCTAAGATGACATCAATGACCAGTTATATTATAAGACTTCTCTCAACAGAGCTGACTCAGGTGAGCACTTGGTTTAATCGAAGTAGGACGTTCAGCACAAAAATCTATAGAATTGATAACATTAACAATTAGAGATCTATTTTGCTACCATCCAATTTCTTTAGGTTTGAAAAAAACAAAACCCAATACAACATTTCGCAAGCATTGCCGTCTTTAAAAACTACTTAACCCTTCACTACACACACACACTCAAACACAGACGCATACACAGACATACACACATACGCGCGCGCACGCACTCACGCACAGAAACACAAACACACACACAAACACGCACAATGCTAGGAACTAAAATCTACATAGTAAACAGAATTAAGCATATATGGCCCCCAGGAAGTTTCCCAGGTAGCGGTTGCATTATATTTGCACTGATCTGAGACAGTTCGTGTGCTTGTAGAATTAGACTCTGCCCCTGCCTATGCCCCTGCATCTGCCCCCGCCTCTCCCCTGCCATGGGCCTTTAAGACCGGAATTCTTATCGCGCTAGAACCAATCCGTCCTCGTTTATTTTCTATATTACACTTCATGATTTTTTTTTTTAAAGGCATTAAATGATAATGTTAAATTTAATTTGAATTGTAAATAAACATATATGAAATACTCACATCTCATCCATTAAATACATATCATCCATTAAATATATATCACCCATTAAATATATATCACCCATAAATATATATCATCCATTAAATATATATCACCCATAAATATATATCACCCATTAAATATATATCATCCATTAAATATATATCATCCATTAAATATATATCATCCATTAAATATATATCATCCATTAAATATATATCACCCATTAAATATATATCATCCATTAAATATATATCATCCATTAAATACATATCATCCATTAAATATATATCATCCATTAAATATATATCATCCATAAATATATATCATCCATTAAATATATATCATCCATTAAATAACAATATATCATCCATTAAATACTCACATCTCATCCATTAAACACCCACATCTCATCCATTAAACACCCACATCTCATCCATTAAACACCCACATCTCATCCATTAAACACCCACATCTCATCCATTAAACACCCACATCTCATCCATTAAACACCCACATCTCATCCATTAAACACCCACATCTCATCCATTAAACACCCACATCTCATCCATTAAACACCCACATCTCATCCATTAAACACCCACATCTCATCCATTAAACACCCACATCTCATCCATTAAACACCCACATCTCATCCATTAAACACCCACATCTCATCCATTAAACACCCACATCTCATCCATTAAACACCCACATCTCATCCATTAAACACCCACATCTCATCCATTAAACACCCACATCTCATCCATTAAACACCCACATCTCATCCATTAAACACCCACATCTCATCCATTAAACACCCACATCTCATCCATTAAACACCCACATCTCATCCATTAAACACCCACATCTCATCCATTAAATACCCACATCTCATCCATTAAATACCCACATCTCATCCATTAAATACACACATCTCATCAATATCCTAAAATTATTTCCCATCATTGATGCTAAGTCAAACAGTTGCCGACCATCCGCAGATGTAAGCAAAAAAAACGTAAATATATAACCTCAAATGATTTGTCCGTAAAAGTCCGCAAGAGCTTTAGTATTCTGGTACAAAAACGAAACGAAATGTCACTCATTTATTGCTTCCTTTATAACTTTAACCTCGTTTGTACATTAGCACGAGCCATTTAACACTGTACACCGGTTAGACGGCCGCACTGTGTGCTATTGTTGCAGATATGATTTTGAGTCATATGGCATAGATGTAGGCCTACTTGATAGAGATGTAACAAGAAATATGGGATATTTTTACTTGATAGAGATATATCATACGTCACGTCTATTTGAATTGGTTTAGCTTCATAGCTTAACAAAATTAACATTTAAAAACGAAATCCTTAAAAAAAAAGTATTGACAATATTGTTAATAAAGTTGATTTCATCGAGCTGGCAACCATGACCTGTTACATCATGTTCCCTAATGATGTTTTGACCTGTCACATCTTGTTTCCTAATGATGATCTGACCTGTCAAATCATATTCCCTAATGATGTTTTTACCTGTCACATCTTGTTCCCTAATGATGTTCTGACCTGTCATATCATGTTCCCTAATGATGTGCGGACATGTCATATCTTGTTTCCCAATGTTGTTCTGACCTATCACATCGTGTTCCCCAATGTTGTTCTGACCTGTCACATCGTGTTCCCTAATGATGATCTGACCTGTCACATCTTGTTCCCTTAATGATGTTCTGACCTGTCACATCGTGTTCCCTAATGATGTTCTGACCTGTCACATCATGTTCCCTAATGATGTTTTGACCTGTCACATCTTGTTCCCTAATGATGTTCTGACCTGTCACATCTTGTTCCCTAATGATGTTCTGACCTGTCATATGATGTTCCCTAATGATGTTCAGACCTGTCACATCTTGTTCCCCTAATGATTTTCTGACCTGTCACATCTTGTTCCCCTAATGATGTTCTGACCTATCACATCGTGTTCCCTAATGGTGTTCTGACCTGTCACATCTAGTTCCCTTAATGATGTTCTGACCTGTCACATCTTGTTCCCTAATGATGTTCTGACCTATCACATCGTGTTCCCTAATGGTGTTCTGACCTGTCACATTGTGTTTCCTAATGATGTTCTGACCTGTCACATCTTGTTCCCCTAATGATGTTCTGACCTGTCACATCGTGTTCCCCTAATGATGTTCTGACCTGTCACATCTTGTTCCCCTAATGATGTTCTGACCTGTCACATCTTGTTCCCCTAATGATGTTCTGACCTGTCACATCTTGTATTCAAGATTATGTAACATAAAATGCAAACACAGTTTACAAATTTTAAATTATTCTCACCAAAAAAAGGACATGGCAACAATGTTGTTGTTCGGGGCTCATAAGAAAAGAACTATTGACTATTTTGATCTCATTTGATGCGAGTTACTGTTGCCCACGATGGGATTTTTAAAAAATCAATCAATAAAATAAACTGTTCATATCTAAGTATTCGACTGTCTTAACCTTGATGCTTTTCGTCTGTGGTCAGCGGCGTCACTAGGGTTGTTGTCACCCGGGGTTGTCCACAGCCGGTACACCCCCTCCCCCCCAGTGACTCTATCGCCTGTGGTTCCATCGTAGAATTCTTGTGCCAAGTCATTGCCCGTTTTTCCAATATGACTGCAATAGAAAATGTTTATTACACCTTTGAAAAAGTCTTGCAAATAGCATTACAGCAAACCTTTTTCTAAGTTAAATAATACACTAAAGGTTGTTTTCTTGACCTTAGATCAGTGGTTCTCAACCTTCCTAATGCCGTGACCCTTCAATACAGTTCCTCATGTTGTGGCGACCCCCAGCCATAAAATTGTTTTTGTTTCGACTTCATTACCGTAGAGTATATGTGTTTTCAGGTGGTCTTAGGCGACCCCTGTGAAAGGGTCGCGAGACCCTCAAGGGGTTGCGACCTACAGGTTGAGAACTGCTGCCTTAGATTGTAATAATGAAGATGGACAAAAGGCGCCGACTCTGTCAGAAACAAAAATTGTCATTTTCCCGAGCCTTTAACTAAGGCTACATATTTTGAAAGTAACACTATTCTCCACAAATCACAATCCTCCATTCCTTGCAATCCTCCATTCCTTGCAATCCTCCATTCCTTGCAATCCTCCATTCCTTGCAATCATCCATACCCTGCAATCCTCCATTCCTTGCAATCCTCCATTCCTTGCAATCCTCCATTCCTTGCAATCATCCATACCCTGCAATCCTCCATTCCTTCCAATCCTCCATTCCTTGCAATCCTCCATTCCGTGTAATCCTCCATTCCTTGCAATCCTCCATTCCTTGCAATCATCCATTCCTTGCAATCATCCATTCCTTGCAATCCTCCATACCTTGCAATCATCCATTCCTTGCAATCCTCCATTCCTTGCAATCCTTCATTCCTTGCAATCCTCCATACCCTGCAATCCTCCATTCCTTGCAATCATCCATTCCTTGCAATCATCCATACCCTGCAATCCTCCATTCCTTGCAATTCTCCATTCCTTGCAATCCTCCATTCCTTGCAATCCTCCATTCCTTGCAATCATCCATTCCTTGCAATCATCCATACCCTGCAATCCTCCATTCCTTGCAATCATCCATTCCTTGCAATCCTCCATTCCTTGCAATCCTCCATTCCTTGCAATCCTCCATTCCTTGCAATCCTCCATTCCTTGCAATCCTCCACACCTTGTTGGTGGCTTTATTCCGTTCCCCCTCCGTGTTGGGTGGCTTGTAGTTTCGCAAATACATTGTGCCAAATGTTTTGTTGTTGTCAGTCTCTGAAACTGTGGCATCTTAGAGTTCAGCTGTCAGTTAACCTGATTGAGGTAATGTTCAACTGATTGGGCTAATGTTCAACTGACGGGGGATAATGTTCAACTGATTGGGCTAATGTTCAACTGACGGGGGATAATGTTCAACTGACTGGGGTAATGTTCAACTGACTGGGGTAATGTTCAACTGACTGGGGTAATGTTCAAATGACTGGGGTAATTTTCATTTAAGGGCCTAAGGTTATTTAAATTTAATTATAAAAATATAAACAGTGAAAAACGAACGTTCTTCGTAGAGAATCAGATTCATATTCTACAAGTTATTATTTTTTTTTTCATAATATTTTTATTAAAAAAAATCTGTTCCTTTCCGCAGTCATCGATTTCAACACCCCCAGAATCTTAAGTTATTCTGTCCGGGCGTTTCACCTACAGAGATAGTCTAGCAAGTTAGCTACATCGTGAGCTGGGGCTGTGACACGTGACGTGTTAACCTTAGGAGGGTCAATATTTTAGGAGGAGAGAATCGCCAGGGCGACGTAATAATAACACAAAAATCGACACAGAAATTACGCGGGAGTAATTTGTTAATGTGACGAAGACCCGGCCTAGACAAAAAGCATCACTTGGTCCGACCAGCTTTATTGGCATTATGTCCACGCCGGCATGCTGTCGTTCTGTCAATGTTGACACCGCAAATGCTTTGATGCTCGGGTGGCTTCTGGCCATCGCGGCACAGCCTCCGTGCACTGACTTATCTTGTTTTGACACCGACGCCCTTGTGACCGAGGTGTCGACTCCTCTTTGTTGAGTCGCATCTCCCCCCGGTGTTGGCTTTCTTCTTCTGTCTTAACACCGCCAGGCGTGTTGGGGAACAAATTCGACCAATAATATTTTCATTAATTTGAAAACATCGCCTTTAGATTTTGTTTGCTACACACATTTTATTTTGTGTACACACAAAATCCCTATACCCGGGTGTTTTAAAGACATTAAAAAAATGGTTGACCAATCTATACCCGATAATGCCAAGGGGCCAATGACTATATTTTGCACACCTATAACTTTCAGAAGTTTTAATTTGACTTTTTTTTAGTGCAGAAGTACCTAGCCAAAACACTAACACATCCTGGTGCATTGCCCAATAACGTTTTAATTTAACTCAAGACTATGTTGTCCTGCCAAGAAATTCGTTCTAGCAAGACACAGAGACTCTGGTGTTTTACCTTATAACTCTGGACTGTGCTATTGCAAAAATGTTGACTATTAATTCACTTAATTGTTTAGTTATTTTAGGATGGATTGAATAAGATGGAAGGTAGAGGAGACGGTTCAGCTGGGACGTGATCGGAACTCACCGTGAACGTCAGACGGTGCAGCTGAGACGCGATCGCAACTCACCGTGAACGTCAGACGGGGCAGCTGAGACACGATCGCAACTCACCGTGAACGTCAGACGGGGCAGCTGGGACGCGATCGCAACTCACGGTGAACATCAGACGGTGCAGCTGGGACGTGATCGCAACTCACGGTGAACGTCGTTAAACTGAAATGAGGAGCTGTAGGTTTTTTTCTGTGTATGTCTCAACAGCCACGTTTAATTGCACAACCAATTTAAGGACGTTTGTGAGGAGGGGGGAGATGAGATGGTGCGCTATTAACTAGAGGTGGGCAACTGACTGCATTGGGCAATAGGGCCACAGGGAAATTATTATGTCTTGGTGGGCTGGATGGAAATTATTATGTCTTGGTGGACCGAATGGAAATTATTATGTCTTGGTGGGCCGAATGGTTATTTATTATGTCTTGGTGGGCCGAATGGAAATTATTATGTTTTGGTGGGCCGAATGGAAATTATTATGTCTTGGTGGGCCGAATGGAAATTATTATGTCTTGGTGGGCCGAATGGAAATTGTTATGTTTTGGTGGGCCACAGGGAAATTATTATGTCTTGGTGGGCCGAATGGAAATTATTATGCTTTAGTGGGCCGAATGGAAATTATTACGTTTTGGTGGGCCACATGGAAATTATTATGTTTTGGTGTGCCACATTGAAATTATTGTGTTTTGGTGGGCCACATGGAAATTATTATGTTTTGGTTGGCCACATCGAAATTATTGTGTTTCTGTGCCAGTGTTGTAGGAATCTAGAGTCTAGTTTTAAGATACTATAATGAAGATAAGTTTCTAAAATTGATTCTGATTTCAGTTTGAAAATAAGCGGTGCAATTATTTTCCATTTGAATCAATTTGATGTGATTATTATTAGAATTTTCATCCTCATCATCAGGTCCCGTAGTCCTTCGATCGTTGGGGCGCCACAGATGACACACTATTCTACTCCATTCCTCTCGGTCTTCTGCCCTACGCATATAGCATCGCCTAGTTTTAATCCCGTCCATTCTTTACTATTATCTTCCCATCTGTTTCTTTGTCTTCCTTTTCCTCTTCCTCCTCTAGTAGTGCCCTGCAAGATCTCTTTAGAATTTTACACATGGAAAATTATGTTCAAGTTGTGTGCTCAGATAAATATTAAAAAATTTGTTCATTTTACGACGAAAACATGAACCCAGTTCCCGGAAGGTCTTGTTGGGCCGGATAAAAAGTTTCAGTTGGCCAGGGAATGAACCGAATCTGATAACTCTGACTGTATTTGTGAGCTTATCTTGTAGTCATTTTCCTGGCTTGATTACCAAGGCGGCACAACGAAAAATGATAATTGGCAACCCGGTGATGTTTGGGCTTTTGTCTTTGCCCACCACAGTGTCAGCCTGCTATATTATTATTGGATATTAATCTACACATCATCATCTGTAGATCTGCGTCTTTAAAACAATAATATAAAAACACGCAACTCCGCTGCGTAATTATATAATTTTTTACTAAACATTATTTTTAGATAAATGTCCTGACTTTGGACACGACGTCATGTTGAATAGATTGGTTATTTTAATCAACGATATACTGCGTATGCCGTCCTAAAGATGTTTGTGACGTCCTAAAGATGTTTGTGACGTCCTAAAGATGTTTGTGAAGTCCTAAAGATGTTTGTGACGTCCTAAAGATGTTTGTGACGTCCTAAAGATGTTTGTGACGTCCTAAAGATGTTTGTGACGTCCTAAAGATGTTTGTGACGTCCTAAAGATGTTTGTGACGTCCTAAAGATGTTTGTGACGTCCTAAAGATGTTTGTGACGTCCTAAAGATGTTTGTGACGTCCTCAAGATGTTTGTGACGTCCTCAAGATGTTTGTGACGTCCTAAAGATAGTAAAACACGCTCGTAAGGTTGTTCATTAATTTGACAATAGAAAGACTTCAATACAGGCTCATTATAGTTCTAGTTAATGTGACGAGTAGAAAATAACAACAGCAATCACTACTGCCAATTTGCCTTCTTCTAAGATGGAATATTATTTCACTACTTCATAATAGTCATACTCACAGGAACATAATATTTTTTTATTGGAGCAAACTTATTTTCATTAATGTTTATAGAGCGCCGGCCCTTAAAAAAATGAACTGATCCATCGCATAGTTTTTATTTTGTTACTTCAAGAACTGCTGAAACAAATTAACACACATCTATTGGAATAATACATAAAAGCTCCTTGTAATATTAAACTTCATCATAGCGAATGCTTTACTTAAGAGTTTGACGGACAAGCGATATTTTCTGAGACATCAGTTCGAATTAAAGAGTGAAAGCATTCCCGTACGTAGTGTCATTCGGCCGGATTTGGGTGAGAGGTAGATGTGACAGTTGACGCCCTTATGAAATGACGTCTATAGATCGGCCTAATTAATCACCTGCCATCTAACAGGGGCGGCGGATCAAACGGTTTATTAAAAGGGACGTTATCGGGACAGGTCTCGGTAGCTCTTTTTGTCATCGCCTCCCCTTAGCATTGTTGGACTACACCTGAAACACGCCGAGGTCCCAGGCAGTTTTACTGGCCACCGGCCGGACCTACCGAATCTTTACCACGGGCTACGCCAACCGACGACACAATGACCACTTGTGCGTCGACACAATACCTGTGAAGTCCGAATGGGGGGAAAAACCTGTCGTTTTGACGTACTCCGCCCCTACAGACTCGAGGTAATGAAGGGTCAATATTTGGAGACCGGCTAACAATGACACACAACACGAGGCGAGCTGAGGAATTTCAAATGAACTCTTACTCGTGTTCATTTTCTCACAACGGCTCAATCTTTCCCCCCCCCTGACCCTCCCACGAGAGAGGCGTCAGGTCGGTTCTCGAGAGTCAGTGTCACTGCCAACGGCCGCATTGCGGAGTCGGAGTTAAACTTGCTGGTCCTCCAAAATGGGCACGTGACTCAGGCTCATATTTAGAAAAAAAAAAAGAAAAGTTATTTCGATGTAAACATTTTTCAATATTACAGAGTAGGGACATATCATGTGGTCAGACTCCAGGTAGATGACGTCACGCGGGTAGTGCAATTCATTTGTAATACAAATTAACTAAAAAATGATTGCGCATAAAGAATCTTTTATTCCGAATGTGTTAAATTAATACTGCATTCCTTGATCGAATACGTTTTTTGGACCCATTCTTTTAGTAGTAGTACTAGTAGTAATAGCAGAAGTAGTAGTAGTAGTGGTAGTAGTAGTAGTAGAAGAAGTATTAGTAGTAGTAGTAGTAGAAGAAGTATTAGTAGTAGTAGCGGTAATAGTCGTAGTAGTATAGTAGTTAGATTAAATTTTACCTATGGCCAAAAAGTATATTGTAAAAAAAGTCAGACTCCAAGTCTGCCAACTCTTGTTATCAAGTCTCAAGTAGACCTACGGGTGTCACTGCCAGAGGCAGGGATAGAACCAGCAGAAGCGCGTATCTAAAATGAGCTGTTCTTTGTTGTTGTTGTACTTTCTGTTGGGTCATGGGAGAGCAGATCTAACTGGGTCACATGCTATCAATGCTAGCGCCAGGTTGAAGAGGTGTTGACATTTGGAGTGGTCTCGAGATGTTTCCCTCTCATCAAGACTCGGTGGACTTGCAGTTTTTTTCCTATTGATGCTTTAAGTGACGAGAACACCGGAATCTTCTACCGTAGATGTGTTAGCGAGGAGTTCGGATGGTGGGCGGGCAGATGGAGATAACTGCTTAATGATAAATAGAATTGACCACATCTTTCCGTTGAAATTTAACCCGTGGTTTATTCAAGCGCCACGCGTCTGAACTGATAAGTGGATGGCGTAAGTCAAGCTTAGATTTTATTCACTGGTCTGGACACGGCCGAAAAAAAAATAAGAATAATTACTCTTGTAGAAATTGCTCGGGGAAGAAGAATAAGTTGACTGTGTAGACTCATTATAGGGTAAGTCTATTAGAGAGTTTATGTCTGGGGGCCATTGAAGTTGAAAGGAACTTAACAGATAAACTACTCGCATGAATAGAATACTATCGCAGACACAGGGAATGGACTCAATTTTGTGTTGTAGTATAGTCATAATTATGCGCCAAAAATAACAGTACTGAAACTCCGGCATCTTGAAAGCGTCTATGTGTTTGTCAACCGAAAGTGACAGTATTGAAACTCCGGCATCTTGACAGCGTCTATGTGTTTGTCAACCGAAAGTGACAGTATTGAAACTCCGGCATCTTGACAGCGTCTATGTGTTTGTCAACCGAAAGTGACAGTATTGAAACTCCGGCATCTTGACAGCGTCTATGTGTTTGTCAACCGAAAGTGACAGTATTGAAACTCTGGCATCTTGACAGCGTCTATGTGTTTGTCAACGGCGCTTCACATCTACCGTCACGTGTTCCTGGTACTGAAAATGAAGATCTGTTGGGCAGCTCAGACGTCTCCGATATTTTATTTAGCTCTGTGGCCTCATTTACTGTTATTACTGATTTTAAGAAATTTAAAAATATTTTTTATTTAATATAAATACGCTCTTTTTCCCCCAAAGTTTTCGTGTCCATTAAGACATTTGTTATGGTCCCTGTTTTTTTCCCTTGTTTTTTTTGGTTTGTTTTGGGGGGGGGGGTGGAAGGGGTTCATACGGTATAAAGTTAGAAACGCTATTCAATACTGCAGCATTGATAAGATCTTTGTTATCTTTAGATCGTACACTGAAAAAAAGGATAGAAGTGAAGTGGGGCATTCGATATTTGTAGGTGATTAGGTCGGATGTTATTGAAAATGATTGGAGCCATTGGTAATTTGGGCTGTGGGGTAATTACGATTAGAACCATTGATAATGTTGTCTGTGAGGTAAGTATGATTAGAACCATTGGTAATGGGGGGCTGTATGGTAAAAATGATCAGAACTATTGGTAATGTGTGCTGTGAGTATAAAAATGATTAGAACCATTGGAAATGTAGGCTGTGAGGTAAATATGTTTAGAACTATTAGTAATGTGGGCTGTGGGATAACTATTTTTAGAACCATTGGTAATGTGGGCTGTGGGGTAAATATGATTGGAACCACTGGTTCCCACCGTTTAACCCATTGAACACGAGTCCGCCATTTCTCCTCCCACATAGTGTGGTTTTTTAAAAGCTATTTTGAAGAGGGAAAAAAACACAATTTAGCCGCTAATAAGAAAGAAAAACTTTTTCTCTGAGTTTTGTGTGTAAACCATTATTATCCTATTTAGACATACACATTTCAAAAGTGCCGCTACAGTTGCAGGCGGCACAGAGCCTAAGGTTGATAGCCCAATTTCTCCAGAAACTTCATCCAGTTTTCGACAGAAATGACCACCGCTGTAGGCATTGTTGCATCAATCAAAAGACGGGGAATCTTGCCTTTAAAGTCTATCTCAAAGGCAGAAATCAGCCGGGAATAGCCTGGTTTCCTGTGGAATGGACAGGGGTCGGTTGTTAATTGTTATATTTACTGTTTTCATCTAATTATTAAAGTTAATCACCAATCTTCAGACCTGTTTACCCTCAAAATCTTAAAATCGTACAATTTCATCACAAAATCGTTCAATGCATTATCTTAATAGTAAAAAAAACACACACAGTTTAAATAATGTATACACCTGAAAATCGTACATTGTACGCCAAAATCGTAAGAGTAAACAGGTCTGAATCTACGAGTGCCAGAACGGTAAGAGATTGTGTATGTCAAAGGCCTTCAGTGTGGATTATTATTCAGTTGCATAATGTTATTCTCAGAATTGTTTTCCAATGTTATTCTCAGAACTGTTTTCTAATGTTATCCTCAGAATTTTATTCTATCTCGGAAACGAGGCTAACGTTGTGTAAATAACATTCATATATTAAATACATCTTCTGTTCATTCGTAGCTGCTTCGTACAGTTGGTGGCTGTAAAGGTTTAATCAGTGCTAAGATTTGGCTCGTAGAATGAACAGTGCGTCACAACGGAATGAGAAAAGCAGTACGCCAAGATAACGATACCACAGCTGGTGATACTGACACATGTTAGTTTAATGATGCTATTTAATTTCTATAAACATTTATATTAAAATACACAAATACAGAAGGAAAAAAACACAGTAAGAAGTGTAAGGGTTCACTCCTCGAAATATAAAACTATTCGTTTACACACATTATACATAAGGAATACAATATGGCAAATTGGAAACATAACACTTTTTTCTTGGGAAAGCTGCCTGTCTATATATATAGGGATTAAATCAAAGCGATCTAGTAAAGATATTCTAGAAATTGCGTCACCTAAGAGCATTCTTTAGAACAAATGAAGGGAGGGGTGACTAAGGAGTGACGCAGCTCGTTTACTCGGTGACGTCATTATCAAAGTAAAAACTAAAGATGAGACAAACAGTGGCTGCTAAAAATAGGCCCGCACATTTGCCGTGACAGTTGCAAACAATTCTAAGTTGAAAACAAATATTTCAAACTAGAAAATATCACCTGATGCTATCGAGATAATAATGGCAGGCGCTTTGCTCTAATTTCTACCTGCTGTCGCGAAAACTCATCACAATTCCTTATTTAAAAAAAGAAGTATCTATGTAATGATGTTTACGTATATAACACCATTATACGTTTTAAGAAGTATTTTTCTGCTAAAGATTATACGCCCACCCGACCCCTTGTCGTGCCCCTAAACTACAAAATATATTTAATTTATGTATTCACTCTTCATATTGAGACCTACGGAAGGCGAACTTTCGCTTTTGCTGGCCCAATTATCTGGAACGGTATTCCTGTCGCTGTCAAAAACAGCCAGACACTTCAGTCTTTCAAAACTGAGTTGAAAACACATCTTTTTCGAACTCACCCGCTTGGGTGATATGGTCTTTCTCCTTGTTTTCAAGGAGCATGCTCATATTCCTTGATGTATATTATCTTCTATTGTCCATTGCCTTGTATGTGGATTTTGTATTGTTGCGTGTTGTATTTATATAGCGCTTTGAGCCTTAATTAGGGAAGAAGCGTGTTTTTAAATGAACTTTATTATCATTATTATGTTTCATTCTTGCAGTAATCATTAAAAGTAACTTCGCCTTACCTCGGGTCCTTCTGAACGCTTAAACCGAAGGCACCATTGTAACCTCTGACATATTCGTCAACTGATGGAATATCTGGATACTCGATACCACCACCTGGAGAGATGACAAGTGAAAAATTAACTTTTGGTAATAATGTAGCATGTTTAGAACAATTATAATTTATTTTCTCTATTCACAGCCAAAATATCTGAGTTATTGTAAAGAACTCGATCATATAAAGAATATATGCACTTATCCGACGTAAACCCCATTTCATCATTTAAACCAGGGGTTGACAAACTTCGGTCCGCGGGCTACATTCGGCCAGAGACTTCGGTTTTTCTGGCATAAAAATTGGTTCTAGAAGGCTAGTTTGTATTAATAGTTAGTAGTTTCAATTAAAGTTATGTATAATGTTATATCACTATGTCAGAAAAGACACTATTTCTTGTGTTGTATTACATTTATATGCACAAAAACAAGACAGTTTCAATATACCTTTTTATGGAATACAAACTTGTGAAATATGCTGATCATACAAATAGGCTCCCGTGAATTTGAAACAATCAATCCGGCCCACTAGGCCCCACGAGATCTTCCTACCGCCTTTGACAGCTTGCCAACCCCTGATCTGTAGAAACCCTGATCTGTACAACACATGATCTCTACCACCCCTGATCTGTACAACCCCTGATCTGTACAACCTCTGATCTGTACAACCCTGATCTGTACAACCCCTGATCTGTACAACCCCTGATCTGTACAACCGTTGAAAAGGTGAGCTACCTGTGACCACAAATCCGTCATTAGACTCCTGAAGGTAACACAGACTGACAAATTCACGAGGGGAGACAATTCCATTTCCTAGCCCATTGGAGCGTGTAACTTGCAGCCATTTTGTCTTCAGATCAAAACATAAATGATGGCATTTCTGTTAGCATTGTAAATATGTGCGAGATTATACGTCAATAATGGGGATGGGGATGATATGTATGCACGTCAATAATGGGGAAGGGGATTGTATATATGTAATTGCTTATGTTTTCAAAGTCTGTGCGTCTTATACAATAAACAAAGAAATCCCAAAATGCATGTGCCCCGATAACAAAACTATTAAAGTCGCTAGGTGGAGGAGGAGGATGGTACGAGATGATGGGGAGAGATTGGGGGTGGAGGAGGAGGAGATGATACGATATGATGGGAAGAGACTGGGGTGGAGGAGGAGGAGATGGTACGCAATGATGGGGAAGGATTGGGGTGGAGGAGGAGGAGATGGTACGAGATGATGGGGAGAGATTAGGTGTGGAGGGGGAGGAGATGGTACGAGATGATGGGGAGAGCTTGGAGGGTGAAAGAGATGGTATGAAATTATGGTGGAAGAGGAGCTGGCATGAAATTATGGGGGTGGCAGAGGTTAGGCGAGAAAGGTAACACGCTAATTTAGGTGCAAAAGGACAGGTAAGTCATGATGGTAACAGGAAAGACAGGTAAGTCATGATGTAACAGGAAAGACGGGTAAGTCTTGATGGTAATAGAAAAGACAGGTAAGTCTTGATGGTAACAGAAAAGACGGGTAAGTCTTGATGGTAACAGGCAAGGAGATGACAGGCGAGACAGCAAGGTGTGAAAAAGTGGTGGGGAAGGTGGGGTTAAGCCATTAGAGTGAAGGACAGGCCTGTTAAAGGGTTAAAAACTCGATATTTTTTCACAGAAGGAATTCATCAAAGCTAGTAACACAGACTTACTTCTAACTTTTTCTTTATTCAAGATATTTTTCAAACATGTTTTATGATAAACGATAATTGTGTTCTTTCATACTTTTGATATTTTCATTTATGATCCTGTCTTGGAGGGAATTAGGCAATATAACACTGACATGGACATCCCCCCCCTCCCCCCCCCCAAAAAAAAAACAACAACAACAACAACAAAAAAAAAAAAAAAAAAACACTCACACAAGGATCCACCACACACAAACCCACAATAGAAGTGAGACGCTGTTAGGTGGTGGGAGGTGGCTGTGAGTTTTCTAATTGACAATGCAGTCTGTAGGTAACAGCTGTAAACCTTTTATTTCTGTTCATCTGTGTACTTTTTGTTGTATGGGTACCTACACCGACCGCCCGTCTGACTATCGACATCTATCCATCTAACTTGTGTGTAAACATTTTCAGATGGTAAATCGAAACTTCAAATTAATGCTAAGAGACTATGGGAACAGTTAGGAGCAATATGAGCAGTTGGAGCAATAGGAGCAGTTGGAGCAATAGGAGCAGTTGGAGCAGTAGGATAGAGAACGATTTCGCTAACAAAAAACGGACCCTGCAGACTGCTTCCACTAGAGAAGCCTTTGTACCGAAGAGTAATATTTATGGATGCTTCAATCTCTAGTGGGGCCCTGATGGCTGAATGTAGGATTCATATAAAATGTACTAGTGGGGTCATGATAACTTAATAAATGATTTATATTTTGGTATTTCGGTATTTCTAATCCGTCACTAGTAGACATTTAAATTTGGGTTTTCATTTAATTTATTCGGCATCCTTTTTTTCTATAAGTTTATTGGGAATCATTGAGTGTATTGGGCATGATTAAGTTTCTTAGGCATCACATGTTTTATTTGGCAATGATTTAGTCTCTTTGGTATTAGTTAGTGTATTTGGAATCTTTGCTAAATAAATATGTATTTTAATTTTAGCTTTAATTTATAAAGTATTTAACTTTTAACACATTTTGTTTTGTTTAACCGAGTAAAATAATAAGCCAGCCAGTTTCTGATCCCATGAAAGAGGAAGACAACAACAACAATTAATTATTTTATCTCAGGTGACAAAATTAAAACAGTACAGACATGTTCATTAGCACATTAACGTGTTGATTTAGACGATAAAACAAGTCTGAAAAAAAGCCAGGAATAAATGACGGAATTTTCAGACTGAGGTACTCCCTAGAAAGATGGTAGCCACATTTCAACAGTGGGGGAATACATGCTTTAAACCTACGTCAGAAAATCTCTCGAGTTCAATGACCTCCTTGACTTCCGCGTCCCACTCTTGTCTTCTGCTACCTGGCAAGAAGGTGAACGTGTCTCTGATGACGTTGACCGGAACTTTAACAGTGATGGTCATCCGAGTTCTGGGACATTTCATTTGATAACATGTTCACTTCATTATTTTTTTTTAAATATAAAAAGAATAATTTTTAAAAATGTGGATTAGGATCGGGTTTGGATGGGTGGGGTGTCTATTGTTCTTTGATACGTTTTGGTTCACTGAGTTCTGCCAGAAATTTTGAAAATCTTAATAGTGATCAAGTTTTGAAGATGTACTAACAATAACTGGTAACAAATAATCAATTACGAACTATAAATAATGTTTTCTTCAACAATTAAATTTTAAAATTTTTATTTTAAAGTCAATGCCGTTGTCAGAGGCGTAGCTAAGGCGGGACAAGGGGGACAGATGTCCCTGGGCGTCAGATTAGTTAGGGGCGACAAAACCTGCTTTGATATTACTTTATTGATGAAAATAATGGGTTTGAGAGTGCATTTTCTCCTTCCAAAATCAATATAGTAAGACATAATGTATGTCAAAAAAAAAAAGGATTTAATTTTTTTTAAATTTTATTTGAAACGAATCCCTAGTTACAAGTTGTTAGAAACATTAGCTCGATGATATTTCGTCACGGATTCGAAGCCATAATTTAAGACCTGCAAAGAATTCGAAACTCATATATAATGTACGGTTTTTTTCTTCTCTACATGCGGTCATTTCCGGTATTTTTTAACAGGCATATTATTAGCAAGTTATCTATTCTAACAAGTGACCAACCACTTAAGAAGCCTTAATATCTTTTCCAATTATTAACAGACAATAACAGTTAAGCAACTGTATATTTAAAAATACGCCATTGTATAGCTTATAGCATAATTTAATCGAATGTATCTTATCCCGGTATCCAGGAACTAGAGATAACTCCCGGTATCCAGGTACTAGAGATAACTCCCGGTATCCAGGTACTAGAGATAAGTCCCGGTATCCAGGTACTAGAGATAAAAAAAACCCCGTGAAATGAGAAAAACTGGTTGGTATATAGCTCTAATTTTTATTTAATAGTAAAATATTGTGTTATTTAATCCGAACGTAATCATGTCGGGTATAATCTTGACACGAGAGAACACTCTTAGTTTTAAGTTGTGATTATGTCCTTACAAGATATCCATCAAGTCGCCCCTCATAAGGTTAAGCTCTATATATTCTCAATTCATCGAGAAATTTTAAATATTTGGGAGAAAACTCTAAGATCTACACATTAGGAGGGTGGGGCTTGGGGGTATAATGCTCTTTCATACTTACTTTATTTCATGGAACAGTTTCATGTTAAAAAAGTTCATTATACTTTTTTTGCACGATGCAGGCTTACAGGGTACTTTTGTGAAATACAAACTTACTAGGTACAGTTGTAAGATACAAACTTGCATGGTGCAGTTGCGTGGTACAAACTTACATGTTACAGTTGTAGAGCTCTGATGACTTTGATTCTACCTTTAAATTTTCCTGGAAAACATTACAAAAGTAACAATTAAAAAAACGAAACAACACCAACTTAACTTCAAGAAGCAATAATATTCTGGCATACACTAGATGCATCGTGTCCACTGTGTGTATGTGCAGTGTCGGACCGGCCGGATGTCCTTTGGGTTGGGGTGGCCTCCAGCAGAACCCCGATTGAGCGGACTCGGTTGGGGGCCGTCCTGGCAAAGGGACATCTCCAACGTGAGGGCATTAGGAGCTCACACTCGACGGCCCACCGACGCCATTTCCCATTGAACATATTTAGTGATGTCTGAGCCGACACAGTTGTGTCATACAATAGTAGCACCAAGTGGTGTCTGAGCCGACACAGTTGTGTCATACAATAGTAGTACCAAGTGGTGTCTGAGCCGACGTTTTAAAAATCCGGTTTACTTAAAGACAAGAGCTTGCCATTAACTAAAGCCCAGAGACATGTAGAACTATACTGACACGTGAAGATCTAGTAATTTTAAGCATTTTGTTTTACACATTGTAATTTAAGGCGTAATATCCCACCTCACCTATACCCCTTAGGGAAATACTTAAAGTATTTTAATTACGACGTTAAATTTCATTTCAAATTAATAAAAATATTTCTGAGATATAACTATTAAACAACTCTTTAAAAACAAGTTTTTAGCATAGATCTTTTATCAAATTTAATATCGAGCAATGTGAGTGAGATTGAAAATGTCACAAAACATGCATACAAGTAACTCCCTTTATAAGAATTGCAATTTGTGCCCCCCTTCCCCCTCCCTTTTCAAGGCTTTCCACGACATTTTTTTTTTCACGCCCCTAAACTATATTAATACTCTAATGACCCACCCGCTGTTACTTACACCGCAGATTTATTGGACCAAATATTTCAGAAAAACAAAAGAAAATATTATGTACCACACGGCAATTACGATTAAAAAAATAAAAAATAAATCTCATGTATCGCAGTTATCGGGAATTTCCTTTTTATCTCCCATCTTGACCCCCCACGAGGAACCAAAAAAATATCAATAAATTTCATGTATCGCAGTTATCGGGAATTTCCTTTTTATCTCCCATCTTGACCCCCACGAGGAACCAAAAAAATATCAATAAATCTCATGTATCGCAGTTATCGGGAATTTCCTTTTTATCTCCCATCTTGACCCCCACGAGGAACCAAAAAAATATCAATAAATCTCATGTATCGCAGTTATCGGGAATTTCATTTTTATCTCCCATCTTGACCTCCCACGAGAAACCAAAAAAAATATCAATAAATCTCATATATCGCAGTTATCGGGAATTTCCTTTTTATCTCCCATCTTGACCCCCACGAGGAACCAAGCTAAAGTGCCCCGGGCGCGAGTTAAGCTCGCTACGCCACTGAGCAGATGATCTGACTCCAGACGTACTAGAGTTTAACATTAAATCCTCTAGATGTAAATAAAAAGGATATGCACAATTTTAAATATTTTCTCATTTTTTTTAGTACACACAATCAGCCAATTTTGTCTTTGTGAAAATTATTAGTTGGTAACTCAAGTATTGTTTGGATCTGCATGTCGGAGAATACTATTTTGAATAAATTTCCCAAACATTTCTAAAACGTTCACCTCTAATACACGTCTGTCACAGCTCTGTCACACATCTGTCAAAATTGGGTCACACGTCTGTATAACACAGTCCAGTAAAGTAAGATGACAGGATGACAGACCATTTTAACTACTCTACGTAACAAACGGTGAAAATATTCTTGAAATGTCTTACTTTAGATTTGGAAGACACTTTCCATCCATCCGTTTCTGTCATGATCTTATTTCCACGCTCATTAAACCGTTGAAATTCCTTTTCATACTCCATCTTCCCAAGTGCTAAAGTCTCTGAGAAGTAAGTCCCTATAGTCTCCGAGAAGTCCCTATAGTCTCTGAGAAGTAAGTCCTTATAGTCTCTGAGAAGTAAGTCCTTATAGTCTCTGAGAAGTAAGTCCCTATAGTCTCTGAGAAGTAAGTCCCTATAGTCTCTGAGAAGTAAGTCCCTATAGTCTCCGAGAAGTTCCTATAGAGAAGTAAGTCCCTATAGTCTCTGAGAAGTAAGTCCCTATATGCCTCTGAGAAGTAAGTCCCTATAGTCTCCGAGAAGTCCCTAAAGTCTCTGAGAAGTAAGTCCCTATTGTCTCTGAGAAGTAAGTCCCTTTTAGTCACTGGACCAGTCTATCCTTGACAGAGACGAGTCGATCAATCCATCTGCTGTTTGGATTAGAGGAAGTGGCCGTACTCATAAGTCATTGACAACGTCTGTAAGAGAGCTACTCAACATAGGGAAGCTACTCTTACAGCTACTATTGAGACACAATATTGAATTACACATGTCTTAACCGGCTTCTACTACTATAGTTAGTATGTAGAGATAGTGTTTCAATGACAACGATGAGATGGTTTACTAAGATATACAGTGGTTAGTGCAATAGACAAATAAGTCATTCTATTATTCAGACGTATATAGCTTTTTTGTATAAGAAAAGATTAGGTTAGTCCGGGCTTCATATTTAGAGGGGGTCTCAAATTAACATATGGCATTTATAGGAGATCATTGATAGATATTTCTAGCCATTAATTATTAACATGTACTACTTTTCAAAGTGTTATTTTATATAGAGCTTATGGCTTTCCGTGTCTTACATTAATGCAGATAATTTTTATTTCTTTTAAATTTATCGGGAACATTAAAAAAAAATAACATGGCCCTGGCCTCAAAATATCCATGGACACCACTGGCTTATAGAAAACAACCGGGAGGAAAAGTATGTACATACATCAGTCAGCTGTTCGTGAACAAAGGGAGATACAGACACAAAAGTCTACCAAGACTTATATTCTATAAAGTATATTCAAGTATATTCTATATAAATAATATATGTTCATAAATATTCCGAAAAATAAACCCAACTATTGATGTCAAATGTTGGACACCCTTAACTAGATTCGGCACTACCAACTTTTCGAACAAACCAAATACAGGTATGTAATTGAAGACCTTCGTGCTAAAAGTACTTAAGTCACAAAATACACATTTTGATATAATCAAGTCCAAATGTTCTTTTTGCCAATAAAAGCTTTTCATTTTCATATTTTGTCTTGTTTAATTAAGGTACGTAGGCACATTTAATGTGTTCACATTTCTGCAGTACACTTGGCTTAACGGGATAAGAAAAGATCACGGTTTAGATTGATTTTGACAAAAA
Organism: Omphiscola glabra; assembly: GCA_964017045.1. Lineage (NCBI taxonomy): Eukaryota > Metazoa > Mollusca > Gastropoda > Lymnaeidae > Omphiscola > Omphiscola glabra. Next base: position 13,156,992 of record OZ024794.1, on the reverse strand, counting down.
TGTGACTTACCGGTAAGTACTTTTAGCACTAGGGTCTTCAATTAGAATAAATGTCTTCTTCGCCGTTTCGTCCTCGAGGAACAGCAGCCGATCTTCATCGACGTCTGTGGTTAGGACATAGGCCGCCTACAAGAGCCCTCTAGGCATCACGATCCTGAGCCAATCTCTCCAGCCTCCCCCAAGTGTGGCCAAGTTTCTTGGTATCCGCCTCCACTTCACGGCGCCAAGTGTTCCTAGGCCTGCCTCTTTTCCGTTTTCCTTGAGGGTTCCAGTTCAAGGCTTGTCTAGTTATGCTGGAGGCAGGTTTCCTGAGCGTATGGCCGATCCATCTCCATCTTCTCAGGAGGATCTCTAGTTCTACAGGTTCTTGCTTTGTCCGCTGCCACAGTTTCTGGTTGCTGATTCTGTCGGGCCAATGAATCCCGAGAATTCTTCTTAAGCAGTTATTGATGAAGGACTGGATTCTCTTCATATTCCCAGCAGTGGTTCTCCATGTTTCTGCACCATACAAGAATAAATGTACGTTCTAAAATCATTGTTTTGAGAAACATTGAAGATGTGATTTGATACAATTCTTAATTTAAAAAGGATTATGCCGTAGTTGTTTCTTTAAAGTTATATTCTTTACAGTGCGCCATTTTGTTTTACACATTCACACGATCACAATTAAACTTATGACAATATGTCACTAAATATGTCACTGGAATGATTCATCAATACTGAGAACATCAAAAAAGTGGGTACAGTTGAAATCACCCATATATATATACAGAGGCGTCACTAGGGTTGGCGCCATCTAGTGCGATACACTCATTGCGTCAAACCCCCCCCCCCTCCCTGGACTCATTTGTGTTTGTCATATAATTTAGACACCTTAATAAACATTTTTTTTACCCATCATTGCCGCAGCACCATCCAGCACCAGACAGCACCATCCAGCACCAGACAGCACCAGCCAGCACCAGCCAGCACCAGACAGCACCAGCCAGCACCAGACAGCACCATCCAAGACCATTGAATTCCATAAGTTGTGAAGAAACCATCAGTTCCTTAAAGTATCTCCTCACCGCTCTAGACAACTTTGTCAAAATGGCGTCCTCGACAGCAAACATAAAATTCTTAGATCTGTACTCGCTTATTAATAAACATCATCTCATCCATTTGGAGGGACACATTTCTCGTACTTAAAAATAATAATTAATTGATAAGTGTTTCCACAATATCCCGTGACATATCGTAAGTAAGTCTTTGTTTTCTACTTCCTTAACATTATTAGGCCCATCATTATTAGACCTAGCTTTATTAGGCCCAAACATATTAGAACCAGCATTATTAGATCCAGCATTATTAGACACAACATTATTAGACTCAACAATATTAGGCCCAACATTATTAGACCCAAACATTATTAGGCGCAGCATTATTAGACCCATCATTATTAGACCCATCATTGTTAGACCCATCATTATTAGACCCCCGCATTGTTAGGCCCAGCATTATTAGACCCAAATAGTATTAGGCCCATCATTATTAGACCCAAACATTATTAGGCCCATCATTATTAGACCCAAACATTATTAGGCGCAGCATTATTAGACCCATATAGTATTAGGCCCAGCATTATTAGACACAACATTATTAGACTCAACAATATTAGGCCCAACATTATTTGACCCATTATTTTTAGACCCAGCATTGTTAGGCCCAGTATTATTAGACCCAAAAGTATTAGGCCCATACGTATTTGACCCATTACTATTAGACCCATCATTATTAGACCCAAACATTATTAGACCCAGCATTATTAGGCCCAGCATTATTATAAGCAAACATTGTTATGCCCATCATTATTAGACCCAAACATTATTAGGCGCAGCATTATTAGACCCAAATAGTATTAGGCCCATTATTATTTTAGCCATTACTATTCATGTTTTACGTATATGTTTTTTTTTCTTTCTGACGTGCAATTCATCTTAAAACTTAATAACTAGCTTCTAACGCCTTTTAAAGAAACTTTTCCATTCAAAAAATAAATAAAATAAAATAGTATTTTGATGCAAATATGTACATTATGAAATGGTGTCAGACAGCCGTCGAGCCAAAGCTCTTGATGCCCTCTTCAAAGCAACCCTTCAAGCCCGATAAGAATCCTAATTATCTGTCAAGAATGCGTTTATAATTATAGTATAGTAAATTAGTGTATGATTGTGTTGTCTAGGGTATGATTCACCAGCTCACCATAATAACAACAGTAGACGCAAAGTGCGTCCAATATTAATCTTTACACTTTATTTTAACTGCACAATTGGCCCACGCTCATTACAACGATACGTAACACAATCCACCCAATTAGAGCGGTACGTCTCGCTAACAGACTTAGCCAAAAGACGTCCTCCTAACGGGATCATTGGACACTCTCCTTCCTTTCACTCCATGAGTCATTCTGCCGTTCACCCACGCTACCAAAACTCGCGTACCTTTCGCTCGCATGAGTTCCTACGCCAGCCACTCTTTCCCATTCACGCCTGGACTACTTTCATGGTAACTAAAATCATCGGGGATTCTCACCTCGTCACTATCGAGCCGCTAACAGGCACGTAGGAGATTTCCTCCTGATAGGACTAGCGCCGACCGTAACTTTACTCGATTGACCAGCTGTACGGGAGCCATCTCAACCTAAGGTGATCCGGTTGGTCGATGAGGTTGTTCTCACATCTGCAATCGACTTTCTTAGGGGCCGGGATGGTGCATTTATGTCCTAATATCCCCCCCCCCCTGCTCATCAAGGGTAACAGGTTGGACGCCCTCTAATAGGATTGTCTACAATGGGGCTCCTACAAGTAGATATTCCACGAATTAGGATAGGGGAGTGGGGGGGGGGGGGGGCTTGATGCAAAAAAAAAAAAAAAAAAGCATTGACCACTAACTTACTTATGGCATTCATCTGTATGGTGACCACTAAGCTACATATGGCATTCATCTGTATGGTGACCACTAAGCTACATATGGCATTCATCTGTATGGTGACCACTAAGCTACATATGGCATTCATCTGTATGGTGACCACTAAGCTACATATGGCATTCATCTGTATGGTGACCAATAAGCTACATATGGCATTCATCTGTATGGTGACCACTAAGCTACATATGGCATTCATCTGTATGGTGACCAATAAGCTACATATGGCATTCATCTGTATGGTGACCACTAAGCTACATATGGCATTCATCTGTATGGTGACCAATAAGCTACATATGGCATTCATCTGTATGGTGACCACTAAGCTACATATGGCATTCATCTGTATGGTGACCACTAAGCTACATATGGCATTCATCTGTATGGTGACCAATAACTTACTTATGGCATTCATGTGTACGGTGACCACTAAGTTACATATGGCATTCATCTGTATGGTGACCACTAAGCTACATATGGCATTCATCTGTATGGTGACCACTAAGCTACATATGGCATTCATCTGTATGGTGACCACTAAGCTACATATAGCATTCATCTGTATGGTGACCACTAAGCTACATATGGCATTCATCTGTATGGTGACCACTAAGCTACATATGGCATTCATCTGTATGGTGACCACTAACTTACTTATGGCATTCATGTGTACGGTGACCACTAAGTTACATATGGCATTAATCTGTATGGTGACCACTAAGCTACATATGGCATTCATCTGTATGGTGACCACTAAGCTACATATGGCATTCATCTGTATGGTGACCACTAACTTACTTATGGCATTCATGTGTACGGTGACCACTAAGTTACATATGGCATTCATCTGTATGGTGACCACTAAGCTACATATGGCATTCATCTGTATAGTGACCACTAAGCTACATATGGCATTCATCTGTATGGTGACCACTAAGCTACATATGGCATTCATCTGTATGGTGACCACTAAGCTACATATGGCATTCATCTGTATGGTGACCACTAAGCTACATATGGCATTCATCTGTATGGTGACCACTAAGCTACATATGGCATTCATCTGTATGGTGACCACTAAGCTACATATGGCATTCATCTGTATGGTGACCACTAAGCTACATATGGCATTCATGTGTACGGTGACCACTAAGTTACATATGGCATTTATGTGTACAATTACCATATTTAATTCAATGTCACAATAAAAAACATGCAATACAAACAGCATTAAATAAAACAAATCATTATTTTAAAAAAAGGAATTGCACACGTTAAAGAATCGTTGGATCGTATTAACAAATGAGATGAACGATCTTTAGTACCCACAGTCTGCAGCATGGCCATCTTGGGTCTTAGTTTGTGTTGGCCAGCATGGGTCTTAGTTTGTGTTGGCCAGCATGGGTCTTAGTTTGTGTTGGCCAGCATGGGTCTTAGTTTGTGTTGGCCAGCATGGGTCTTAGTTTGTGTTGCCCAGCATGGATCTTAGATTGTATTGGCCAGCATGGGTCTTAGTTTGTTTTGGCCAGCATGGGTCTTAGTTTGTGCTGGCCAGCATGGGTCTTAGTCTGTGTTGGCCAGCATGGGTCTTAGTCTGTGTTGGCCCGCATGGGTCTGATATTTTGTTGACCAGCATGGGTCTAAGGTTGTATTGGCCAGCATGGGTCTGAGATTGTATTGGCCAGCATGGGTCTTAGTGTCGGCCAGCATGTTTCTTAGTTTGTGTTGGCCAGCATGTTCTTTAGCTTTTGTTGGCCAGCATGTTTCTGAGTTTGTGTTGGCTAGCATGGGTCATAGTTTTTGTTGGCCAGCATGGGTCTTAGTTTGTGTTGGCCAGCATGAGTCTGAGTTTGTGTTTGCTAGCATGGATCATAGTTTTTGTTGGCCAGCATGGGTCTTAGTTTGTGTTGGCCAGCACGGGTCTCAGTTTGTGTTAGGATTGTTTTCATTTATCAGCGATGAAATCTTACCTCGGTAAAGTAAAAAAATAAATTAATAATTTAACAGCCAGTGATCAACACCCAGTCCAAATCTAACTCAGTGCAGGCGTGAACAGCCTGTGATCAAAGACCACATGTCCCCATCACTGACCCAATCATTTTCCTTGTCATTGTCCCAATCATTTTACCAATCATTTTCCTTGTCATTGTCCCAATCATTTTCCTTGTCATTGTCCCAATCATTTTCCTTGTCATTGTCCAAATCATTTTCCCAACCATTTTCCCTGTCATTGTCCCAATCATTTTCCCAATCATAGTCCCAGCCATTTTCCCAATCATTTAATCTTTTATTTTCTACAAATTTATGTCCTCTTCGCTTGTTCTTCATTTACTTGGAACCTGGAGGCATTTTACCACGGCACACCTAGCATCGTCTCGCGGCCCACCTGGTTGCGGAACTCTCAGTACATGGTACATCAGGGGTCCGTCACCTTTTGGTAGTATTGTTCCTCTATTCAATAACATATACGTCGGCCGTCCACCATATATGACGGTTTGTTGTTACTTTTTAAAAATAAAACATAGAACAGAGCACAAGATGGTTGTCTAGTTTTATTGTTTTCATAAAGAGGTACACAATTTAAAAGTATCTAGCTATTTATGAAATAATTTTATAATACATGCCATAAAAAAAATTGGGGAAAATGGTTTAAATTAATTTGAAAAGATATATGACTTCAAGGGACACACGAGTCATAGACTTATAGGACACTCATTTGTATGTCATAAAATAAATGACTCATTTATGTTTCAGCAAATATTGTTGTACTAGAATTCATTCGTTATTGAACTTTGAGTCATCTAAGAGCAAAGACGCAAATGGGAAGACTTTCTTACGGCGCTGGACTACGGCTGGTAGCCCAACTTCTCTAAATACTTCAGCCAGTTTCCGACAGAACTGACCAGGACTGTGGAGATTGTTGCATCAATCAAAGCACGGGGAATCTTGCCTTTAAAATCCATTTCAGAGGCTGAGATCAGCCGGGAATAGCCAGGCTTGCTGTGGAGTGGACAGAGGGCAGAAGTCGGTGAACAGTGGAGAGTGGGAAGCAGAGAGTGGTCAGTGCACAGTGGAATGCGGGGCAGCGGAAAGTGGTCAGTGGACAGCGGTCAGTGGACAGTAGTCATTGGTCAGTTAAGAGTGATCATTTGTTACTTCTTATTTGTTACATTCTTTATTTCTATCTAATTATTGTAATTGATTTTTGTTAAAATTTTACTGTGTTATAATGTATGAGGTATCGTGTATATCAAAACTGCAGGTAAGTGTGTATGTGTGATTAGTTTCTACTAATCATTTTTAGCTGGAATGGTTAAAACATTATCTGATGCGTCAATCCTATGTCAATCTTCAGTCAATCTTCTGTCAATATTATGCTTGCGAAAATTTGATATCATCAAGAATCATTTCTTCTTCTTTTTTTTTTTTTTTTTTTTTTAAAGTTTTGAGTTTCATCGATTTATCGATTACGAAATATTTAGTTAATTTATTTTTAAAATGAATAATCTCTAGTCCGATGTGTACGAAAAATGTATTCAAGGGGAAACAAATCTTTATTTCATTTAATAGTTTTTTTTATTATTCAAGTTACCTCCCATCGAATAATGAATGTTTTATTTTCCCCGTTTCTTAACCGGATTTTAATATTATTAAAAATAAGACCATAAAAAACCACCCATTTCACCTATTTTATTATTATTAGTAGTAGTAGATTTATATAGCGCGATACCCCAGCGTAAGGCTGGGCTCACCACGCTGTACATACAATTTAACAAACATAATCATGAACTTAAAAATGAACTTATTAATTACATAAAACAAATGTATATTCACTCAATCCATTTTGGCGGTTTAACAAAACCGCTTTGTTCAGCCAAAGAGAATACGGGACCCCCATCTCCTGCTTTAACATGGACACACAGCAGGAGAAGATGAACGGGTAATTAACAAATCCAGCCTTTTATATGAAGATCCGGATAAATGAATTAATGGCGTCAATTTAAAAAAAAAAAAACATGCATTTTTGTATATTCAATCATCAATTCAGGGTGCAATCAATTTGATTTGCCTTACCTCGGGTCTTTCTCAACTCTAAAACCATAGGCACCACTGAAACCTCTGACGTATTTGTCGTCTGATTGAATCTCTGGGTAATCGATACTGCCACCTGGTGAGATAACAACATTGAGGAGCGATAATCCACTGTAATATTTTAGAATCTTTACATGCATTATAGAGATGTGATAACTATAATTATCAACTTTCTTTTCGCAATTTTACCGCTAAGCGACTTGAGGTCTATGTATTTCAAAATTAACCAACTCTGACATATTATACAACATAAAGCCATTTCATCACTACAACATTTGAAAGAAGAGTTACCTGTGAGTAAGAAGCCATCCTCAAACTCTTCTAGGTAACACAAATCAACAAACTCACGAGGGGAGATAATTCCTTTGCCCAACCCATTGGATCGAGTTATTTGCAGCCATTTTTTCTTGAGATTCAAACACAAATAATGGCATAATATTCTGTTAGAGTTGTCATTTAAACATAACTAATGACATATTCTGTTAGCGTTGTCATTTAAAAATTACTAATGACATATTATGTTAGAGTTGTCAGTTAAACATAACTAATGACATATTCTTTTAGAGTTAGCATACAGTTAAGCATACAGAACTAATGACATATTTTATTACCACTGATATTGTACTTATGTGTGGAACGCATACGTTAGTTACAAACAGTTGCGTTGCTATGGTGACATCTCCCTTTGCTAACTTCTAACTTCTTCTTGAATTTAAAATATTATTATTTTGTTTCATACATTCAGGTAGTGATCAAATAAGATATTATCATTTGTACTTCAAAAACTCGGAAGCTTATACAATAAGATATTATCATTTGTACTTCAAAAACTCAGAAGCTTATAAAATAAGATATTATCATTTGTACTTCAAAAACTCAGTAGCTTATGAAATAATATATTATTATCATTATTTTAAACACTCCCAGTAGGTTATTTGAAAACAATGGGTATTAAATATATATGCATGAATAAGTCCGACTAATCTATGTGTAATAAAAACCACGCAAGGCGTGTGCCTTGATGTAAACGTCCTACAGCACGGCGACCAGCCCACAAGCTTAACTTTTGAAGTTGTTAGGTGGGGAGAGCAAAGAGGTGAATGAGGAGATGGTACGAGGTGGTGGGGAGAGCAAAGAGTTGAATGAGGAGATGGTACGAGGTGGTGGGGAGAGCAAAGAGGTGAATGAGGAGATGGTACGAGGTGGTGGGGAGAGCAAAGAGGTGAATGAGGAGATGGTACGAGGTGGTGGGGAGAGCAAAGAGGTGAATGAGGAGATGGTACGAGGTGGTGGGGAGAGCAAAGAGGTGAATGAGGAGATGGTACGAGGTGGTGGGGAGAGAAAAGAGGTGAATGAGGAGATGGTACGAGGTGGTGGGGAGAGAAAAGAGGTGAATGAGGAGATGGTACGAGGTGGTGGGGAGAGCAAAGAGGTGAATGAGGAGATGGTACGAGGTGGTGGGGAGAGCAAAGAGGTGAATGAGGAGATGGTACGAGGTGGTGGGGAGAGCAAAGAGGTGAATGAGGAGATGGTACGAGGTGGTGGGGAGAGCAAAGAGGTGAATGAGGAGATGGTATGAGGTGGTGGGGAGAGAAAAGAGGTGAATGAGGAGATGGTACGAGGTGGTGGGGAGAGCAAAGAGGTGAATGAGGAGATGGTACGAGGTGGTGGGGGAGAGCAAAGAGGTGAATGAGGAGATGGTACGAGGTGGTGGGGAGAGCAAAGAGGTGAATGAGGAGATGGTACGAGGTGGTGGGGAGAGCAAAGAGGTGAATGAGGAGATGGTACGAGGTGGTGGGGAGAGCAAAGAGGTGAATGAGGAGATGGTACGAGGTGGTGGGGAGAGCAAAGAGGTGAATGAGGAGATGGTACGAGGTGGTGGGGAGAGCAAAGAGTTGAATGAGGAGATGGTACGAGGTGGTGGGGAGAGCAAAGAGGTGAATGAGGAGATGGTACGAGGTGGTGGGGAGAGCAAAGAGGTGAATGAGGAGATGGTACGAGGTGGTGGGGAGAGCAAAGAGGTGAATGAGGAGATGGTACGAGGTGGTGGGGAGAGCAAAGAGGTGAATGAGGAGATGGTACGAGGTGGTGGGGAGAGAAAAGAGGTGAATGAGGAGATGGTACGAGGTGGTGGGGAGAGCAAAGAGGTGAATTAGGAGATGGTACGAGGTGGTGGGGAGAGCAAAGAGGTGAATGAGGAGATGGTACGAGGTGGTGGGGAGAGCAAAGAGGTGAATGAGGAGATGGTACGAGGTGGTGGGGAGAGCAAAGAGGTGAATGAGGAGATGGTACGAGGTGGTGGGGAGAGCAAAGAGGTGAATGAGGAGATGGTACGAGGTGGTGGGGAGAGCAAAGAGGTGAATGAGGAGATGGTACGAGGTGGTAAGGAGAGCAAAGAGGTGAATGAGGAGATGGTACGAGGTGGTGAGGAGAGCAAAGAGGTGAATGAGGAGATGGTACAAGGTGGTGGGGAGAGCAAAGAGGTGAATGAGGAGATGGTACGAGGTGGTGGGGAGAGCAAAGAGGTGAATGAGGAGATGGTACGAGGTGGTGAGGAGAGCAAAGAGGTGAATGAGGAGATGGTACAAGGTGGTGGGGAGAGCAAAGAGGTGAATGAGGAGATGGTACGAGGTGGTGGGGAGAGCAAAGAGGTGAATGAGGAGATGGTACGAGGTGGTGGGGAGAGCAAAGAGGTGAATGAGGAGAAGGTACGAGGTGGTGAGGAGATCAAAGATGTGCAGGAGAAGATGGTACGAGGTGATGGGGAAAACAAAGAGGTGCAGGTGGAGATGGTACGAGGTGATGGGGAAAGCAAAGAGGTGCAGGAGGAGATGGTACGAGATGATGGCGGGAGCATGGGGCTGAAAGTAAGTACTTCTGGAGAGGCAAAGAGTGAGAGAGAGAGAATGAGTGAGCGAGAAAGAGAGAGGATGGGTTAGAGAGAGAGAGAGAGTGGGGAGAGAGCGAGGATAAAGGGTATATGCGAGAGGAGGTTAACGGTTAGGTAAGAAAAGGTGAATCGGGAAGTTTTGGTTTAGGTTTAAAATGCCAGGCGGTGGGAAGGGATGGAATGACAGGCGAGGGTAGGTGGGCGAGTCCTGGTGACAAATCAGGGGAGGGGGGCAGCTACTTGAGTGACTGATAGGTCAAAATTAAAGGGGCAATGATGTTGATAGTATGGGGGGGGGGGAGTGGGACGGCATGTATAGGGCAACGTGGGGTATTGGGAAATAAATGGTGATAAATAACAAAAATTATTCTGTGGGATGGTGTAGTTGATGGGAGAGATGTGCGTGTGAGTAAAAGTCGGGTATGTGGAGAAATGGGTATGGAGAGTTGTGTGTGTGGGTAAACGTCGGGGATGGGGACAGACAGGTATGGAGGGTAGAGAGCGTAGGGTAGAGTTAGATTGAGATGTATTTGTGTATGGTAATTTCTAAGTGGTCAAATCAATACTACATTCGATATGTTCACTCTTTATTTCTCTTAGTATCAAGTTTGAACAAACTGGCTACCACAAACAGAGGGCCATAAATATAGGACCAGAAAATTACGACCACAAACTTAAGGCCAGAAACTTACGACCACAAACTTAGGGCTAGAAAATTAGGACCAGAAACGTAGAGACAGAAACTTAAGACCATAAACTTAGGACCATAAACTTAGGATCAGAAACTTAGGACCATAAACTTAGGGCCAGAAATTTAGGACCAGAAACTTAGGACCAGAAATGTAGGGCCAGAAACTTAAGGTTTATTTTTCTCTGTACATTACATCTTTCAAGCGTGCTTTATGTTAAATGACAGAACACGCATTTTCACAATTGTTTTATGTTGACATATTCTATGATCCTGGCTTAAAGAGTATTATACTAGTATTCAAGCAATTTCAATAAAAAAGCAAGTCACTTCCACCCTAATCCACAATATATATATTGTGTATGGGGGTGGGGGTGAGGGGATGTGATGGGGTGGGGTGAGGGCTCTCATTAAAATGCAGTATGTGTAACAGCTTTGAACGTGATCCATCCGTCAGAGTACTTACATCCAGTGGCGTAGCTAGGGTTGGTGTCACTCGGGAAAAACCAATATCCGCCCCACAGCCTCTTTTTTTTTCAAAACTATTTTTCTTCCATTTTCCAAAAGTGCTGCACTTTATAGAGTTTAATGTATCGACAAAAAACTGTCGTAAAAGTCAATAAATTGATATTCAACTGATTTAATGTGTTATCGTTTAGATTAGTTAAAAAATAATTGTAGTGAATAAAAACTTATTTTTGTACTCGTTAAAAAAAATATGTTAATTGGGAAATGGCGGCGGCGGGCCGTCGGGTGTGAGCTCTTAATTCCCTCCCCGACGCAGCTCCACACATGCCAGACGCAGGATTCTGCGGCGGCAAGCCTGGGACTTCCCCGGACCTGGACCGCGCCCACCCGCAACCACTCGATCGGATTTGCGGATGGAGGCTTTCCCCTCCGTGGACGTCCGGTCGACCGAAGACACGCGTTTAAAGCGTTCGCAGCCCACTCTTCCAGGGAGTCGGGATAGTGCTTTAATGTCACAAACCCCCCCCCCCCCCCAATCCATCCCGGGGAAGTGACGGACGCTCTTTAAGAGGGGTTCTAAGGGAGGTTTCTACCCCGCAAATAGTTTGCGAAGTAGCTGGGACGAAACGGTCGCCTAGGAGCATCTTTCTCAGGGCTGCGTGTTTAGAATCATCGGCCAGAGACTTCCACCTTAGCCTCTCGTCTCATATCTATTAACGGCAACTTCTCGTTAAAATAAAATAGTTGTCGATCTGCTACTTGCCCAATTAAATAAAATCACCAAACTATTTAAATTAGGTTTCAAAATAAAACGTGAAAAAAATTGTTCAATGGACATGTATGCATTGATATACACAATAAAACCAATCATTATTATGATTTCGAGAAAACTATGTATAAATGAACATTTTAAAAATTGTTTTGGATAGCAAATTGTTTTTTCTAAGAAGCTAGGTTCGAACATTTCAACAGGGGCGAATGCTTGCTTAAACCTACCTCCGAAAATCTCTTGAGTTCAATGACCTCCTTGACATCCGTGTCCCACTCTTTTCTCCTGTTACCTGGCAAGAAGGTGAACGTGTCTCTGATGACGTTGACCGGAACTTTGATAGTGATGGTCATCCGATTTCTGGGATATCCCGTTAAATCAATGATTTAAATTGGTTCTTTAACAAAAAAAATCGGGGAGAGGGTGAGATCACGTGACTTTGGACAAGTTTCAGAACATTGCCTTCTGCCAGACATGTTGAATGACGTAGTTAATCTAGTATTTCAGGACATAACAACCACCATAACAACAATAAATCATGTTGTCTAGAGCTCAACAATATACGCGATTTGTTTAGAGATGATGCTTGTTTGTTTATATATATAATTATAAATATGAAACTTGTTATCTAAACAGTAGCCGGACTTGTGTAATCTTTGCATGAGATTAACTCTTAGCATAAATGTGTGAGTGGTGAATGAAAAGCAATTCAGCATGTTTTGACTTTCATTAATTTTCTTTGCATACATTCTTATTAGTTATAGCTGCATACATTCTCAATTTTCAAGAGCAAAATTAAATACATGATGCAAATTTATATGGTACAGTTACGTGATACTAACTTACATGGTACAGTTACTTGACACTAACTTACATGGTACAGTTTCTTGATACTAACTTACATGGTACAGTTTCTTGACACTAACTTACATGGTACAGCTGCGTGACACAAACTTACATGGTACAGTTTCTTGACACTAACTTACATGGTACAGTTGCGTGACACAACCTTACATGGTACAGTTGCGTGACACAAACTTACATGGTACAGTTGCTTGACACAAACTTACATGGTACAGCTGCGTGAATCAAACTTACATGGTACAGTTGTAGAGCTCTGATGACTTTGTTTCTATCTTTAAATTCTCCTGGAAATATATAAAAGAATATGTGCTTGCAGTTCTTGTCCAGTAAAGCAAGATGGCAGGAAGAAAGACACATTTAAGAAACGACCATTGCATCTACACAGCCCCACGTGACAAACGGTGAAAAGTATCTAAAAATATCTTAAAATGACTCACTTTGGATTTCGAAGAGACTTTCCATCCATCCGTCTCTGTCATGATCTTAGTCCCACGCGCTTTTAGCCGTTGGAAGTCCATTTCATACTCCATCTCTGCAAGTTCTATAGTCTCCGAGAAGTAAGACCCTCTTAGCCACCGGACCAGTCTGTCAGTGGCAGAGACGAGTCGATCAATCCAACAGCCGATGGTCGGATTCGTGGAAGTGTTCATATTTATAAGCAAAGGACAACGTCTGCAAGAGTGCTACTCAAACTAGGGGAAGTTCCCTTTACGCCCGCAAGAGTTCCAATAACATGACGTCATAATGAATTACAAATATCTTAAAATCAGCTTTGCATTATTTGGTGTCGTGCTCAGAGATATCTACCATTGAATATTTGATAGAACCCCGGTTTTTTAAAGTTATAACTTTGGAACGGTTTGAAGCTTTTAGAGATGGTCTTAAATATTAACAAGAAGAAACTGAAAATGGCCCACATATACGTGATAAATTAGATGACATCTTATGGCCTTGGCTCGAATCTTAACCACTCAAACCACTGTAAAAGCTTTACAGTTTATCATAAATAAAGGATTTTTACACAGCATTGAGGCAGCTTTTCCGAGGCAACCTTTTCGTCGCATCTGCTTCGTAAATAGGTGCGAGGTAGAAACCCAAAGTAGAAATCCCCATTAGAGTGCGTCTGGCGCTTCCCCGGGATGGGAGGGGGGGAAGAATTTAGGACGTAAATATACCACCCCGACCCCTAGGAAAGTCGGTCCTTGGCGCAGTCCAAGCAGTGTCCGGCCGACCGGATGTCCGTGAACTACGTCGGCCCCCATTGGTTAACCCGATCGAACGGATACAGGAGGGGCTTAAAAAAAATAGTTTGAAATCTTAAAGTTTGGTTATAATAAATTACTTCTAATGGATTTACGAAGTGATTTCGGGGGGTGGGGTGGGGTGGGCGGGCGCCGTCTGAAGCAATAGACTATAGACTAGGAGAAATTGTGATATTTAAAGTTTGTTTTTAATTATTTTTGTCTTTTAGTTTGAGTTACGATTTCTATCACGGCATCTCTCATTATTATTATTATTGGCAGTTTTCTATAGCGTGGTACCCCAGCCTAAGGCTGGGCTCACCACGCTGTACGTACAATGTAACAAACATAATCATGAACTTAAAAATTTAATTTACATTAATTTAAAAAAAAATCAAATGTGTATTCGATTCAACCTTTCCATAACTCAGCGGTTCTCAACCTGTGGGTCGCGACCCCTTTGTGGGTCGCGAGACCCTTTCACGGGGGTCGCCTAAGACCATTGGAAAACACACATTTCCGATGGTCTTAGAAACCGATTGATTTGGTCCAGCTGAAAAAGCTGACATGTAACAAATTTTCATTTGTGAGATATCCCTCTTGAACTATTCACCCCATAATAAGGCTTAAAAACCTACAGTGAAAATTACTGCACAAATCAGCTCGGTTAAGGGTAATCTCGGATTACTATTGAGGAATCAGAAAAGTCCAGTGAAAATGTAGAAGAAAAAACTCAAAGTTACCTCCTTTAATATCACGTGATGCTTTTAACCAATTGCAAGTAAGGAAAACGTAAATAAATAAAGAATATATGTCAAATGTCAGATGCTGAAATGACACCGAACAATAAATGCTACTATTGTTATCTACGATAAGCTTAAAGTGAAAATTTAAAGACAAAAGTAAATATCGGTTTAGGAAGCAGAGTTTTTCTAGTCATAAAACATGGGGTAAAGATAGTCACTGTTCAAGTTTATGTGATTAGAAGCAGTGTACTGAGAGGAAAATTTAGGATTAAGTTTAATCAGTTTCAGTAGCCCTCTCCTGCAGTCAGTACTATTTTGCCCAAGCTCAACATGCCGTCGTAATAAGTTTCGTCTCTGTTAAAAATTGCCCCTGATGAACGACGATTGCCTCATAAAGGCAACAAATAAAATAATAAAACGCAATATAAAAAGTAAGCTCGTCACTTGATTCACACATTCCTTTGAATCTGACCATTGAGTGATGAGAGTATTACAATGATCTGACCATTGAGTGATGAGAGTATTACAATGATCTGACCATTGAGTGATGAGAGTATTACAAATGATTTACAACATAGTCATTGTTTATCATTTTAAGCAATTGTATTTAGTCCCATCTGATTCAACGCTGTTAAACACGTTGTAAAATATCTCTATGTTTTCATTGTTATTGAAAATGCAGGCCATTATCTTTTATGTTATTAATGAAAGTCTTACAATAAAATGAGTAATGACTGATGTGTATGTGTAAAATAGCATAACATAAGCCTATTCCATAAAGATCAGTACCAGTTCAAGGTCATAATGAGTCATATTACTTATATGTCACTTATAATTTATAATAAGCTGAATAATAGCACTGTTAAAGTAGAAATTTGATATATTTATTACATTATCATTGAATCATTAAACGGAAATTACACCACATGTACAAGATCTCAGTGGCGTGTACATGCTTTAGTTTTTAAAAAAACTACGATTTTTTGAAAAATAATTGTTTTTATTTCGGCCACAATTTGTTTTCTTATTTAGAGAGGTCACTTAAGTTTCATAAGTGATGAATAAGAGATGTTATTGGCTTTTAAAAACCATAAAATATAGTTAAATTAATAAATTTCATTTTTCTGTGAAAAAAGTTGACAAATCACAATATTGAGTAGGCCTGATAATAAGCTGTAAAAATCTGTCACAAAATACCTAGTAACTGATCTATTATTTTAAAAGTAAAATGGTATCACTAAATACAAGTAAATTATAGAATTGTATATTTAGTTGGGAAAATTTTGGATACTTTCAAACTTTAAAATCCCCTTTACTCAAACTCTTCAAAATGTTAAATGTCTATTTTTTACATTGAGATCTTCAATATACCATCTTTTAGCAAACCCTCCCATGACAATGGATCGTGTAGAGAAGAACGTTAAGAAAAGAAAATACAGTTCGGATTATTTGCAGTCTACCTAAATAATGACAACAGGGATTGAGCAACCGCAATGTGGTTTTTGTTGTGACGTTCTATCAGCCAAATCTATGAAGCCGAACAAACTAAAACGCCATTTCGACAGCAAACATCCGAGTTTTGCCGGCAAGGATACCAACTATTTTAGAAGTAAAACTGATGGACTCCAGAAAGCCAGACTTGAAACTGGAGGCAAGTACCACAAACAAAACGTAGCAGCCGTTGAAGCTTCATATTTGGTAGCATGCAGAATCGCCAGAGCTATGAAACCTCACACCATTGCTAAAGATTTATTGCTGCCAGCGGCCAAAAACATTGTTCTCGTTATGATCGAAGACGAATTTGTTACGAAATTGAGTACAATTTCCTTATCTAACGACACTGTCCGCAGAATAATAGATGCCATGGTAATCAGGTCTAAATACATAAATAGACTTGTTGTGGAATATGATCTTCGTTGTGCTCTTGCAAAAACTGCCCCGAGCATTTCTGATCTGGTAAGAAGCAATCTCAACCTTCGCATTGACGTTGGATTTTACGCATACTGTCGCAAAATGTAGCAATGTAGTTTACTGTTGTTATGTTAAGACAGTTAGCCATGCTACACCATGCATATAAGTACCTATTGTTTTTTGTAATTAATCACTATGCTTGAATTATGTTCAGTTTGTAACCATGGAAATACATCCTGCACATCAGATATTTTCATTACTATACATAACAGAAGCAACATAACAGTTAAGAAGTAGCAACGAACATACTTTTACGGTTGGGGGTCGCCACAACATGAGGAACTGCAAAAAGGGGTCGCGGCATTAGAAAGGTTGAGAACCGCTGCCATAACTATTTACACGTGAAGCCATGGACGGCACTCAGCAGCATCGTTTAACGGTCAGAGGTGGGAATCAGTGGACAACCTTGAACCTAAACTAACTTGCACTGATGCACGGGAACTCTCGGCCCAACTATGAGAACTACCCTTTATATTCCCGTGCATCAGTGTGCTGAATGTTAGGGTAGTACTCACAGTTTTTCACACCCTTTCTATAATTTTATTTCAATAATCAGATTTCTTTCAAAATCCTACCAATTAAAACAATAAGGATTCTTTGTCGCTGGTCTCCCAGGCACATGCCTCAATGCCTAGAGGTTTACCTGGCAAGTGACTATCTATAATGATTTCATAATATTTTTTTTTCTTTTACTTATGTGTATCTGCGTTGTATAAAGGAAGACCCTGTGATATAGGGGTATAAGGTCACATCTATAATATAAATATAGTTATCAAATATTGAATTCATGATCCTAATTAGACCTACTTCATCGACTGTAATACCTATCGGAGGGGGGGGGGGGGTGTCTGTAGGTATGCAAATATGATGTTGGGCACTTCACTTCCTGTAAATGGAACTCTGGTCGAAGAATTACAAGCTAAAAGCGGACACTATGAGTTATCTAACACGGGCCTGATAGCTAAACATATTAATGGGAACTCTAGCCATCACAATGGTAAACTGTAGCAGTGAGACAAAGTAAGCGAACGTGTGTGTTGCTGTTGCGTGTTGCTGGTGCATGTTGGTGGTGGTGTGTTGCTGGTGGTGTGTTGCTGGTGTGTTTTAGTGGCGCGAGTGGAAAAGTTTTACAGTAACGATTGTTAAATTTTAGTTAGATGTAAAAGAATTTCTCCTAAAACTTTCTATAAGTTCCCATTTATGAGTTTAATTCAGCCAGTAATATTAGTTTATTCAGTTTTAAAATACTCAGATTAAGGAATATGTAATGTACAAGGCTGCACCTTTTGGTACATTTGTACCAGAATTGAGAGGTTGGGATTAAAATATGATTTAAAATATTTTTGTTGGGTTTGTAAGACCAAATGAGGTATCAAATGAAAGATAATTGAGTGTACTATACGTTTGTAAACTTAATTTTTCATTTTAACTAAAATAAACTACTACAAATGACATCCGAATAGCATTAGTCAAAATGAACACGGACACGCAGCGCCCCCTTTCGGACCCGGGACACATTAAACTCAATGCTATTCAATGTCATTTGTGGTAGTTTATTTTAGTTAAAATGAAGAATTAAGATTTCAAACGTATAGTACATTTAATTATCTTTCATTTGATACCTCATTTTGTCTTACAAACCCTACAAAAATATTTTAAATCGTTTTTTAATCCCAACCTCTCAATTCTGGTACAAATGTACCAATAGCCACTTCGAATGTACAATATAATATAACATCAACGATGTATCCGACACTATGGCCTTATTTTTTTCTAGATTCGCCACAAGATCTTCTGATGTGTATTCTATTTGTCTTTGGAAAATAAAAGATGTGATCTTATTATAAATTTGTGACGTGTTATACGATTTTTAAGCAATTTATGTAGATGGAGAAATGAAATATAAACATGACAACTAAATTCATAAAGTAAACAAAAACCTTGCAAAGTGTAAATAATTTTATTCAAAACTGCTTTTATCTGAGAGTTTATTCGCTCATCTGTCAAGGGAATGAAAATCACTGTGTCAGTGGGAACGCTCTTTGGTCCGTGAGTTATTTCATGAATGTGCACTTCTATGTCTAAGTTATAGTTATATTATAGATGTGACCAAATTTCCATTCGATCAATTTTCCCGTAACCAGTTCTCGTAGTTGGGCCAAGAGTTCCCGTGCATCAGTGCAAGTTAGTTGAGGTTCAAGGTTGTCCACGTGGTTTTCGGGTGGACATATTCATATGTGTAACTTGGTGTGGTGATACACGTTGTAAAGATTAAAGAAGAGCTGTGTCTCATTGTTTGGAAATGTGTCTCATTGTTTCCAACTGTGTCTCGTTGTTGCCAACTGTGTCTCATTGTTTTCAAATGTGTCTCATTGTTTTCAAATGTGTCTCGTTGTTTCCAAATGTGTCTAATTGTTTCCAACTGTGTCTCGTTGTTTCCAACTGTGTTTCGTTGTTTCTAACTGTGTCTCGCTGTTTCAAAATGTGTCTCATTGTTTCCAAATGTGTCTCGTTGTTTCCAAATGTGTCTCATTGTTTCCAACTGTGTCTCGTTGTTTCCAACTGTGTTTCGTTGTTTCTAACTGTGTCTCGCTGTTTCAAAATGTGTCTCATTGTTTCCAAATGTGTCTCATTGTTTCCAACGGTGTCTCGTCGTTTACAACTTTGCAGTTGCTGCTTTTTACGTCCTTGTCGTGACTCTTGGAGATAAGAGTCTATTGACTATTCCCCCCCCCCCCCCCTATTTAGGACCAGGCCTATGTTATGGCAATTTTTTTACCTTACAGTATCTTAATTTGAAATACTTAAAGTTTATGTGTTGTATCCTACAATTAACAATCCAAGAAAACATAATTTTGACTTGTTTTATTTCTCATGAACTTAGTGTTTTGAACAGTACAACACGCGTCTATAAAAAAAATATATATATAATAATGATTACCACTCAAAAATGAAGGGAAAACTTCTTACACATGTGCTCTTTAGGTTCAGTGTTAGTTTATTCAGATACATCTTGCATTCACAAAATAGAAATATTGCATGAAAATGAGATGTTAGCAATGGGAGAAAACGATCGATAGTTAAGTGCATGTATAAAATGTGTTAATGGATAATACATTTCGGCAGTATAATGCTAATGCCTGATTTGGTTGACATAGCGTTTTCATTTATTTGATTTCTAGGTTATTATTACAACTTTCGTTTTGGAAATTTCAAAACTAACTTTAAATAAGGTCAATATTAAAAATGTAAAAATATATTTTGAAGAAGGAAAATGATGATATAATTAATTTTTGACTAAATTATTAAAAATGTAGGCTAATGCTCATCACTCATCTGTGGTACCTCATTTCATTAGGTTAGCTAGGATAGATTTAGGGTTCAGGTTAGGGTGAGGGATAGATTTAGAGTTCAGGTTAGGGTGAGGGATAGATTTAGGGTTCAGGTTAGGGTGAGGGATAGATTTAGGGTTCAGGTTAGGGTGAGGGATAGATTTAGGGTTCAGGTTAGGGTGAGGGATAGATTTAGGGTTCAGGTTAGGGTGAGGGATAGATTTAGGGTTCAGGTTAGGGTGAGGGATAGATTTAAGGTTCAGGTTAGGGTGAGGGATATATTTAGGGTTCAGGTTAGGGTGAGGGATAGATTTAGGGTTCAGGTTAGGGTGAGGGATAGATTTAGGAAGTTTTTTCATTATTTTTAAACGTTTTATTCTTAATTTTACGGGTCGTGTCAACCAAGATGGCGGCCATGTTAAAAATACGCGGTACCAGTAGCGTTCAATTACCAAAATGTATGTATCTTGTTATGCATGATAATTTCTTTATTTTGTTTTGTGCTATAATTTATTTTGTTACGCTTAGGCTTAGGGAAACCAAATTTGCAGGATGCAAACTTTTATAAACTTATCAAAGGGAAGTAGCTTCACCAAAACCAAAACGTGAACGAATTTATTACGAATCAAAGTTTTATACAAGAAAAACATTATTCATTGGTTTCAGCAAATAGTACAGCATAATTTTTCCTTTTAAAGAGTCATTAAAATGTTACAAATATTTTTCATACCACCTATGATTAGCTTTCACTTGGTAAAGTAACAGAGTAAGTATTTAAAGAAAAAAAAGGCTAATTTATAAAGATGGGTACATGACGTCATTTGCGTGTTTTGTTATGTTGCTGATGACTTTAGGGTTCAGGTTAGGTTTAGGGATAGATTTAGGGTTCAGGTTAGGGTGAGGGATAGATTTAGGGTTCAGGTTAGGGTGAGGGATAGATTTAGGGTTCAGGTTAGGGTGAGGGATACATTTAGGAAGTTTTTTCATTATTTTTAAACGTTTTACTCTTAATTTTACGGGTCGTGTCAACCAAGATGGCAGCCATGGTAAAAAATGTGTACCCATCTCTCTAAATTTACCGAATAAAATGTTAAAATTTAAATAATAAAACAGATTTAGATTTTTTATTTAATATAAAAAAAAAGAAACTCTTTAAATTTATGTTCCATTGATCATTTAAAAAATAAGAATTTTGTTTTGTCATATTGAAAAGACGAAGCAATAGTAAACGAAATGAACATATTCCGATGAATAAAAACAAAAACCTTGATTACATTAATTTGATTATGTTATAATCTGTATTATATTTTTAGTCAAAGTTTCTGTTAATTAGTTAATTATTACAAGAGGTATTTGAACAAGATAGCTATTTATTAAGAGCTAATCTTTAGTTCTATGAAAATCCAGAAATTAAACAACTGATACAAATAACAGGTAGTTGCATTAAAAAAAAATATTTAATTATGATTTTTTTTAACTAAGCTCACATCAAAAATCTAGTAACTTTGTACCTTGGTAAAGAAAGAAAATAAAATACGTTTTTAATCAAGTAATTTTATCATCTCCAACAGCAACTCTGCAGTATATAAACAGATGTTTGTTTTTATAATGATTAGTAATTAATGAAAAAAGGGCAAGGTAAAATTAATGAATTTAGGCACACTAAATAATTTCCACGAAGAAAATTTATTCAAAACTTTTGCAATTACTCAAGACCAGAGAAAAATCTTTTTGACACTAACCACATTTAAAAAAAACAACTAGATAAGATGTAGGGGAGGTAACTAGAATCATTTATGTTTAGAAATACAATAAATGAAATGTACAATAATAAGCATAATTCATGTAGCTACATACCATGTAGGGGTTACATTATGGAGTTAAAGCTTTTGTCAATGTTAATTTGGGTTGATGTGGGTGTATCAATACACAGTCAGTGCAAGGGGAGTAAAAATGTAGTGTGTTGTAGCACTGCTATTTCCCCGTCTGCAGTCAATAGAATACAAATATGTTAAACTTTTAAACAAAAAACTTCAGTTCCTCTCCAAATACATATGCTCGATTGATAATATAAATATTTATATTAATTTCTGATACACAGCCATATATTTATCACAAATAAAATCTGCAAAAGACCATCCCACATTTAACAATGTAATCAGCACTGAAGCAGAAATAGATATTTAAAAACAAAAAATAAACACTTTCACACCTATGACATTATCCTTACACAGTCATCTGAGCTGGATGTAAGCAGAAGGATGTAAGCCTAAGGAGGCCCTTCACCGTTACTATGTAGTATAGTGCGTTCAAAAATAAATTTGACGCAACATTTTAACGTTTTAACTGAAAAAAAGATTCAATCAAATTTCCGTTTGATCAAATTTCCGTCGTCCAAATTTCTTTCAAACAAATTTCGGGATACGGAAATAATGCCAGTGTAATTTTTTTATTAAGTATAATTTTGCTATAAAGAACCCCAGCTGGTAAGGAGAATACATTATTACTTGCAACTAGCACAGGCACACATTGAAAACAAACACAAGCTTAACTTGATATTCATAACAAAATCACAACCCACAACCACCAGACATTCCTGACTCAAACGTTTGAGAACTACGTCCAAGCTACTATGGAGAGTATAATACACCACACAAATTGTATCTGTTACAAGTAATCACAGTTTAGCCACGATGACTTCCATTTTGTTCGAGAAAATCTTTGAAAAAAGGGAATTGAAAAATAAAAGCCAAGCTAGATCTGGCTCACAAACTGCAAGACAAATGTTTAGGTAAGAACATTATTAACAACATTACTTTTTTTTTTTTCCTTTTCTTACAAAGGGGGATTAAGAAAGCACAACCTCATTTGCATACAGCAGTGTTTCTCAAACATTTTTCTGATTAGGATTTACATTTTTTTTTTATATGGCATAACATATAAATCAAGAAGTTTAAACAATTTTTTAAACTCAAGGTTTGACAAAAATATGAAAAATTTTAATGTTTAACTTTGAACATGAGTCACATCATTCTGATGTTTAAAAATTATTCCTCGTAGTTGTTCTCCTTGGAGATACAGGATATTCAAATTTTGAAGTAGTGACTAAATTTGTGTTTTTATAAGTCCAGTGTTCAATGTTGTACTGATTAGATGTTTCATTTTAATATGTATCCAAGGAATCTAGGTCAACAGAAGTGGTTTTTAAGTGATTATTTCTTCCTTGCCCAGAATTTATTTCTAAAGATTTACATAATAGAATGACTCACAGAAACCATAGTCTTCAGTGAAAATAATATTTGTTAATTTTTTTTATTAATCTACAAACCTTTATATCTCAAAAGTAATGTTAATAAATTTCACCCATATTTCTTCCCCCCCCCCCCCCCCCCCACGCCTTTTTTAACATAAAATCACAAATGTTTTTTACTGTTAAACCTAATAAAATATATCTATAGCCCGAATACTAAAGAGGGTAGATATACAGATGTGAGATAAAGTTGTGTGAAGGCTGGAAAGGGGTTAGTAGCGAATATTTAATTATTTTTTTTTAAATAGAAAAATAAATACAGCATTAATAATGTCTGTACTTATAAATAAAGCTACAAGGGACACTATTCTGCACAGTTTTATAAAGATGAGCATCAAAAATTAAATATGATAAATAAATTGCGCCACTAGTTGAGTCCCCTACTTGGTTTCAACAACTGCTTAACTTTCACTCTGGAGACTGAAATCTATGAGTATGAGAAACAAGTTAAAGATGTGCTGTTACTACATCCACCCAAAAATTAATCTTCTTATATATGGATTTGTTAAAAAATTTTTTTTTTCTTATAGTGTTTTTTAGAGGAGGACCAATTATGATGAGTAAAGATGGACCCCAAACTTGGATGGGGGGGGGGGGGGTGTTTGTTTCTGGTATAGTTTTTTTATAATATATTTTGAATGGTCTAAGACATAGTTGTCTCAAAGAGAAACATTTCACAAACAAGTATTTCTTGTTTTGACTTGTAAATATAAATAATTTATAAAGAAATGTTTAAATATTCCACAGATGTAGAAAATTTTAACTATGCATTGCTGCTACTTTAACAGTCAAATTAAACATTTAGAATTTAAAGAGATCATGGGACAACCATTTTGCTACAAAAGGTAATTTAAACTATTTGTTTGTAAAATGATTAAGAGGAGAGGACTTATGAATTATCTACAGATCATGTCAGAGGCGTAGCTAAGGGAAGGGGTGGGGGGACAGATGTCACTTGGCGTCAGACTAGTTAGAGCACCAAAATGTGCTTTGATATTACTTTATTGATGAAAATAATGGTTTTGAGAGTTGAAAAAAGAAAGGGAGGCTCTTTAAAATGAATCTTGTCCCCTGGCACCAAACACTCTAACTACGCCTCTGTATCATGTCCATTTTAACAGAAGACGATCTAGCTGTATCGTGAAGAATGTGTACAAGAACATTTAATTTATTGTTTATAATCTTTTTTTTTAAATTTTCTTTATCAAGGAATTTGGTGTTTTTGGTACTCACCTTCATTAAATGTTACCAGTCTACTAATCTGCCATATATCTATTCTAGACTTGCCAACGGTGCATTTCTTATTTGTTCACGTTTAAAGGCCTAATAAAAAAAATTGAAACATGAAGCTAGAAATCAAAGTTTCCAAACAAATTTTCAAGATTTTTGTGTCATAAGACTTTTGTGGTTGAGTGAATAAATCTTACTTTTTTTTAACATAACTTACTTGTATCTTAGATTGTATCATTTAGAAAAGAAATACAGTTGCCTGATTGTATCATTAGCCCAAAAATACAATTGCCTGATTGTATCATTAGACCAAAAATATGGTTGTCTGATTGTATTATTAGACCAAAAGTACACTTGCGGTTAAAAACTGACTCCATTCAACAGGCAGAATTAGTTCATTGGACGCATCATATGTGGCAGCATTTCCCAATGTTTTAAGTTTAGCGGACCGG
The DNA here is from genome assembly GCA_964017045.1 of Omphiscola glabra. NCBI lineage: Eukaryota > Metazoa > Mollusca > Gastropoda > Lymnaeidae > Omphiscola > Omphiscola glabra. The sequence goes on along the minus strand of OZ024794.1, from coordinate 13,131,975 downwards.
TGGAAAAGTTTTGATATTGCGCCAGGGACCAGTGGCAGTTAAATTAATAATATTTTCTTTTTGTTTGACTATTAATATTCATGTTGTGCGAAACGGCAACATTAGGCTCACGGGCTGGTGCCGGTCCATGGACAACCAATCGGGGAACACTGATATATAGCACATAGTGTAGGTGTTGCCAGTTAAGGCAAAACAACTAGCCAATTGTGTTTTGAATAAGTTATTTTGATAAAGACAATCTGATTGGCCAACATTTACACATGTGATCTTTTGTAGTAGCCTCGGTTCATGTGTGGTGTGCTCTGCGCGGTGGATGAATGAAGAGGTGTGTTCAACACATATTTTCTTTGGTGTGTAAGAACAAATGAAAACCCAAATGCTGTATTTAAACAAATCTTTCATCTTTCCAAGCTGTGGCTATCATCATCTCTACACAGAAGGGTCAGAGAACTGTGTCAAATATAGACATTCCTTTTGTGATGTTTTCATCCTGTGAAGGAGATAAAGTGAAACCTCTCAGTCTTATGACTAAATAGCAAAAGTTGCCAAATTAAAAGCCTTCACTTGTAATGCAATGGAAAATTTTAATTTTTTCATACACCCAAAATACACATAGTGTATTGTTTAATAATAATTCATACTAAAATAAATAATTTATTGTAGTGAGCTCCTGTAGGATTTAACCATTCTCTGCATTTATGTTGTATAACTTTTTGAATTTGCTGTAAATAAGAATTGAATTCTCTTTTAAATTGATGCATATGTTTATTCAACAGTGTTTTTATCAGACACATCCCCAAATAGATTTTGTGATGTAATTAAAAAAAGGGGATACATAAGATTAGAATAGCAGCGGCTTACATTGATACTTTTCTAATTTTATTACCAATTAATTTATTTTCAGCTGTACACATTTTGGACTTGTTATTGATCTTCAAGTAATTTGCTGTATGCTCAACTCTCCATCTAAACATAAATAAAAACACCTGATCTATTTCTTGTGCTTAATTTTGTCCTACCTTTCTGCAGGTGTCCATGAATTCTTCTACGGATATTACGCCATCTTGGTTGATGTCCATTTTCTGTAAAATATAAGTTACCAACTCAGATGTCAGTGAGGGGCATCATTGATAGGTTTTAGTGGTAGGTGTTGTTGATAGGTTTTAGTGGCAGGCGCTGTTGATAGGTTTTAGTGGCAGGTGTTGTTGATAGGTTTTAGTGGCAGGCGCTGTTGATAGGTTTTAGTGGCAGGTGTTGTTGATAGGTTTTAGTGGCAGGCGCTGTTGATAGGTTTTAGTGGCAGGTGTTGTTGATAGGTTTTAGTGGCAGGCGCTGTTGATAGGTTTTAGTGGCAGGTGTTGTTGATAGGTTTTAGTGGCAGGTGTTGTTGATAGATTTTAGTGGTAGGTGTTGTTGATAGGTTTTAGTGGCAGGTGTTGTTGATAGGTTTTAGTGGCAGGTGTTGTTGATAGATTTTAGTGGTAGGTGTTGTTGATAGGTTTTAGTGGCAGGTGTTGTTGATAGGTTTTAGTGGCAGGTGTTGTTGATAGGTTGTAGTGGCAGGTGTTGTTGATAGGTTTTAGTGGCAGGCGCTGTTGATAGGTTTTAGTGGTAGGTGTTGTTGATAGGTTTTAGTGGCAGGCGCTGTTGATAGGTTTTAGTGGCAGGTGTTGTTGATAGATTTCATTTTAAATCTATTTCACTCTCAACGAGGTTACATAAGGACACGATATGGAAATAAATATGTCCTATAACAGGCGTGAGCAACCTTTGGCCTGCGTGCAACATGCAGACAGCTGGAATGTTGCATCCGGCCCATAAGATATTCCGAGAACTGGATAAATTAAATAAATATTTTGTGAATTGTACAAATTGTGAATGACTATCAATAAAGACCTTTTAAAATAAATAATCACAGTGTAAAATGTTCAATTTTATAATAACAATCTCAGTTTATTAAAAAAAAATAAAATTATACTGCTTTCTTTTGAACTGAAATCGCAATGAATTTTTAAAGAACATTTTAAATGACGTATAAACCTACATATAAAAAATCTCATACAGCCCTCTGGTCACCCATCCATGTCCAATACTTTTTTGCTCCATGTCCAATACTTTTTTGCTCCATGTCCAATACTTTTTTGCTCCATGTCCAATACTTTTTTGCTCCATGTCCAATACTTTTTTGCTCCATGTCCAATACTTTTTTGCTCCATGTCCAATACTTTTTTGCTCCATGTCCAATACTTTTTTGCTCCATGTCCAATACTTTTTTGCTCCATGTCCAATACTTTTTTGCTCCATGTCCAATACTTTTTTGCTCCATGTCCAATACTTTTTTGCTCCATGTCCAATACTTTTTTGCTCCATGTCCAATACTTTTTTGCTCCATGTCCAATACTTTTTTGCTCCATGTCCAATACTTTATTGCTCCATGTCCAATACTTTTTTGCTCCATGTCCAATACTTTTTTGCTCCATGTCCAATACTTTTTTGCTCCATGTCCAATACTTTTTTGCTCCATGTCCAATACTTTTTTGCTCCATGTCCAATACTTTTTTGCTCAAGCAGCTCTCAAATCTTCCCTTTTCTCAGGTATACTCCTAGATGTTGTTACCATTTTGTTAGGCATAGCATATCCGGGAACACCCTCTCAACATGTTGACCTACCTGGAACACCCTCTCAACATGTTCTCTGGCTGTTGTGTCATCAATGGAAGGCTCTGTGTATCTCCCCATCATTTCATAAATGGCCGACACAATGTCCAGCATCTCATCTTTAGTGATCACTCCATCTCCGTTGACATCATACAAACTGAAAGCCCATTGGAGACGTTCCTGGAAAGTTCCCCTTGACAACACAGACAGCCCCATAACAAATTCCTGTAAGAAAATCAATTCAAGAAAATAGCTAATGTAAGAAAAATGAAAGAAATGTGGGGAACCAACTAAAATAGAAAGAAAACAATCATGAAACATTATATGTAATAAAAATTACTTTTTTGATTATTGGGATCTTGATCTTTTAATTAGTTTTGTCCCTTTTACTTTCTATTTTACTACAGCTTCTTCATCAGTCTCCAACTGGCAACACTATATATGTGTTTCATTCTTCTGTAAACTAATAAAGTAAAAAAATTGTGTGTGTTTCCTTGTAGACAGGAAGGGTATTAAGGTCTAAGGTGAAAGGTTAAAACATGATTTTTGCACCATAAATAAAAATGGCAGAGAAACTTGGTTCAGAAGCATTTAAACTCAACTTAAATAAACCATGTAATAAATAAATTTAAAACTGTAAGATCTGACCCACTAATTTGTGATGATGAAGAATATCGAATAATATCTACCAAATATATAAAGAATATTTATTATAGAATACGTACAGAATATCTAGGGAATATCTAAAGAAACTGTATGTACAGAATGGAACATTTATTTTATTTGTGACACATGAACATTTCCACTCTTACTATACTCGTAGCTGTAATTGTAAGTGCCACAAAAATTTACCTCAAAACTGATGGATCCATTGTGGTCATGGTCGAATGTGTTGAACACGTAGTGGGCATAGGCGGAGGCATCTGGGGATACGATCGTTGGAATGATCATTGATAGCCTAGTTATTTATGGGAACTGCCAACATACACAATTAGTATACCCCACTTTCATCGAAAGAAACCAGGTTGCGTACAAAATAGTATTTCATTGGACTATCGTTTCTTACTAAACCAAGTCAAACTGCTGTCGGTCACTGCTGAGTCTAGCGAAGACCTACACATCTAAGTGTAACTATTTAGTCTAAGACTTACTAAATAAAGTCAAACTATTGAGTCTATCTAAGACCTTCAGAATTAAGTCAAACAATTGAGTCTATCTGAGATCTTCAGAATTATGTTAAACTATTGAGTCTAAGACCTACACAAATGAGTCAAACTACTGAGTCTAAGACTTACCACCCTGCGGGAAGAACTGGGCGTAGATCTCCTTAAATGTCTCCTCGTTGACTATCCCCGTTGGACATTCCTGGTGAAAATAGAAACAAAAGATCGTTGCCTAAAACGCAATCGAAGGAACTATAACAAATGAAAACTACTTTTGGGGAGTGACTAGGGATGTCCTCGGCTCAGAGGACCCCCCCCTCCAGCCCCCACCCCACGTGAACGTCACATGTTGGATTAGCTCACTGAATCTGATTATTCTAACACAATTAACCATTGAGCCAGTCCTTGTGTACTCTCAGCGGCGTGACAATTACAGCGTCGTGTGGATTATTGATGGGGCTGCGTCGGCGGGGCACCATAGCCGGACTGTGTGAGCCAGGAGCAGGGGCGTAGTCGAGCTTGACTACGCGAGCCAAGGGCAGGGGCGTAGTCGAGCTTGACTATGTGAGCCAAGAGCGGGGGCGTAGTCGAGCTGGACTACACGAGCCAAGAGCAGGGATACAACCGAGCTATAGTTGAATGTGGACGAACCTTTCTTGGAGTTTTGTAATTGATCGAAAACGAAGAATAAAATAGGATGCAAATAAGATAGTGCTGACATTTCTGTTAGTATTTTGTGTTACACAAACTTAAAAATGTGTATTGTGGTTCCCCTTATAGTTTATCTGGATGTTTCCCGGCCCATGGATGTTCCTCTGCCCATGAATGAGTGAGAGAAAGAGCGTTCATTCTGACCTGACAGTACACATATGACCCATGAAAGATTTGGCGGGTCAGGTCAGCTTCCAATAAACACTACTTCTTACTTTGATACCAAGCATTTATAACAAACATGACACATGTTCCAAGAAACTTACTTTGATATCAAGGATGGAAAAACATCAAACATGTATTCATATGGCAAGTAATCTATTGCTAAAATATCAAACATGTATCCATATGGCAAGTGTTCGATTTCTCAATCAATACACCAGTGTACCCAAAAACAAACTCTATCGATAATAAATCGATGCCTATATCTAACAGTTGACTCGATCGATATTTAGTGATATGAAACATTATTCAGACGCTTTGCGTGGCTGTTGTGATGTTATTGGCACTACCATGACAAGGTTTTTAACACAACACTACCATGACAAGGTTTTTAACAACACTACTATGAAAAGGTTTTTAACACAACACTACCATGAAAAGGTTTTTAACACAACACTACCATGACAAGGTTTTTAACAACACTACTATGAAAAGGTAAAACCATGAAAAGGTTTTTAACACAACACTACCATGACCAGGTTTTTAACAGGACGACAATGACAATTTTTTCTTCGTAAATAAAAGGCGTAACTTGCATGGAGTGAACAGATAAAAAAAAAGCTGCGGGGCTGGCGTTTGGGGCAGAGTATTGCGGGGGGGGGGGGGGTGATGGTTAAAAATATTTTACCACAGCCGATTATTAAAAGAAAATATAGTGATTGGGTCCCGATGAGCACAATGGACTACGATGAGTCACTTCCTTGTTTTGTCACGTGATACGTACCAGCCATTGGTAGGCTTTCTGCTACACATAACAACAGATAACAGCTGATCAGTCATTCCAATTATCATTAATTCTAAAGCACAATGTTTGTCTCCATCAGCGCTTCCCCAGTGTTAATTAAAAATTTTACTATTCAAAATATTCTTGAATACACGCGTTTCTTTAAATGACATTCCTTAAATGTGACAATAATTATAATTCAGTTACGATTAAAAGAAGAAAGTTGATTGAAGAAAAATGTGTGAGCGACTAGTGTGTTGCAGACAGCCTCCCGGAAGTCTTACTTGTTTTTACACGTATCACGTGACAAAGCAGTCGAATCATCGTAGTCCATTTGTCCCCTTCCTAACACCATTTTGTCCCTCTCCTAAACCTCAAAACAGATCTCTTGGACGAATGAGATAGTTCAACAACTACTTGTATTAAATCTTCACCTATTAACATCAGCCAATGATTGTTGCTACTTTATTAAAAGAATTTTGCCAGAACGTAGAACACTGTGCCATTTAAATAACAAAATTTGCGTTTTAAAATGTTATAGTAAAAGAAAACGCAGGCTTTGAGCAGGAGCGCGCATTATGCCAGCGCTGTCCTAACTTTTCATGCTTGGTACACACCTTTATGATATGCATTATTTCGCGATACAGTAAGTCGGATTTACCAGTACACCGGCGATTATAATCCCTCCATTTTAAGTCACACGGCCACATACATGACATGAAGTGAAATAACTTTAATAAGGCAATGCATGATGACACTATTTCAGATGAAAACCTTTCATTGATACTTTGGACGTAATTTTGAAACTCAAATCCAAAAGCTGAATCATTCCCTTCATAAATCATAAACATTTGTTACTTCAGCGTACGCTCATGCCGCAGTAAGCGAAAGCACCCGTACTCAATCACAGTGAAATGGTCCCCAATTAGCAATGTGAAATGGTCCCCAATTAGCAATGTGAAATGGTCCCCAATTAGCAATGTGAAATGCTCCCCAATTAGCAATGTCAAATGCTCCCCAGTTAGAACTGCTGGTTGGTCTGAAAGCTGAAAAGCTTCGTCTAAAAGTCACATCATCAACGGTCACATCTACGGAGATAAGCTTTTGAAGTTTTGTTTGATGGCAAGAGTTAATTGCTGTTCAAAATGTCCGACTTTCACCTGATGGGTCCCATTTATTGGGATTAGCAATGGACAAAATCTGATCTGGACGACCAGTTGTATTTTTGGTTGTGTTCTAGGGTCAGCACAACTTCGCAGACCACAACTCTTCCGACAGACAGTAGTGATGGCGTCCCCTTAACAAGCTTGAAACACGCCGAGAGTGCCACAAGGGAAATAAGTCAGCTACTATACCATGTAGTACAAGGATAAATATTTGCGTGATTTCATGTTCACTTTGGACGTATTAAAAAAAAAGAAGATACATCCCTTGGGTGCTTAGTAAATTGTGATGACAGATCGGGTGTCATCATGGAGGGAGGGCTATGTGCATAGAGGAAAGGGTGGGCTGAGGGTGGTATTTGATCGTGTGGGTTGGGCGTGTGGGTAAAATGGCTTTGGTCTATGGGGATGTTTTTTTTTTGTAAGTTAAGGGGGGGTAGTAGAGTCAAAGTGCGGGAGGGTATGGTGCAGGGGAGATGGTGGAGTTGGGCACATTTTCATTAACCACTAGCGGGTACATGTCACATTGTCTACTAGGTAATTTTCGGTATATGGTATCATTACGGGACGGACATCAGGTGATTCCAACAATTTAAAACATATAAAATGTAGTATTTAAAGTAAAAAAATTGCTATTAAAATACCAAACAAAAAAATGTTAGCATAATACGAACTATTTTCCTTTTCTTCTTAAAACAAAAACAAACAAAAAATGTTTATACTCATTTTGAAGGAAAGAAGCGAAGAAGGAAGCGGAACACATAAAACAATCCGACATGGGCGAAAGCAAGTTGTGCATGCACAGCTAAGATTGGTATTGTGTCCCAGGCTGTAGGAGAGACACGTGACCTCGCATGTCTCTCACTGGCTACTGTAACTGTGAATAATGGAAAATAGATAATTGATAATGTAATCAAAAGGCAATTATTCAATAGTGTTTGGTTTTTCGAACACGGCTGTTGTCAGCGTCGGATCAGGTGGAATACAAGACTTTCAAAAAGGGGAAAAAATGGGGGTGGGGGGGAGTCATGTTAACTGTTGAGAAGGGAATTGAGAAAATAAGAGACGTAGATGAACTCACAATGTAAGCTATGGTATAGAACAGGGGTCGGCAATTCGCGGCTCGCGAGCCGCATGTAAACTGGGTGCGGCTCGGTCAGCTAGCCACAAATGGGTTTTTAAACTTAAAAAGCATGGTTTTTGACAGATTCTTGAATAGAAATTTGACTCTCTATTTTTTTCTAAAATTATCCTGCTGCAGATTTTTGTCTCTTTTGACTAATGAGTTTGCCAACCACTGATATGGAACAACGTAACGGAACGAATGCTATTGGTTCATTGATGAATACACCAGGGGGCCCAGTAATGCAACTTGGGGGAGTCAACTCGTGGTAGTAATGGTGGCAGTAATGCAACTTGGGGGAGTCAACTCGTGGTAGTAATGGTGCCAGTAATGCACCCCCGGGGAGTGGAGCCAGAGTATTAATGGTGCCAGCACTGTACCCCCGGGGAGTGGAGTCAGGGTAGTTATGGTGCCAGCACTGTACCCCCGGTGAGAGGAGCCAGGGTAGTTATGGTGCAAGAACTGTACCCCCGGGCAGAGGAGCCAGGGTAGTTATGGTGCAAGAACTGTACCCCCGGGCAGAGGAGCCAGGGTAGTTATGGTGCAAGAACTGTACCCCCGGGCAGAGGAGCCAGGGTAGTTATGGTGCAAGAACTGTACCCCCGGGCAGAGGAGCCAGGGTAGTTATGGTGCAAGAACTTTACCCATGGGGAGGATACTCCTTGTAGTCGTGGTGCCAGAACTGTATCCCAGGAGAGTAAAGTTAGGGGAATCACGATGGAATAGTTAATAAATATATGACCCATGGCCAAAAAGCAATTGACGTAGGATCATTTCTATCTTTACAATTACGTTCGTTATATATTTTACTCAGTCATGATTTTTTTCAGCTATACACGTTACTAAATACTATCGATTCTCATTTACGTTATTAAATGCTCCCTATTAGCATACACAGTTAACTATTCTCTATTCTCATTCACGTTAAACAATACTCTCTGTTAAAATACACGCATTTGAACTAAAGATCGTACAAGGCCCACAGTTTGGTTAAAATCAGTGATTTTAAAAAATCCTTTATATAACTTCACTTTTGTTCGTGCTTCTTCCTGGCTGAATGTATGGTAAAACCTTTGGACGGCTAATTTACCCGCTTCCCGTCAACCCATCGAGCTGCAACTGGGCACATAGACTCGTTGCCGATGACTTTGTATTCTCTCAAATGTTCAGCCCCATACCCTGACCGCAACCCCACAAAATCAGTTGGTAAATTAAAGGAAATATGGCGCTACTGATTTCACGAAATAAAATTCACGATAAATGCGCTAAATGAGATTCGTAGATACATCGCAACTGCGTTTGAGGAATAATAATTTCTTTTGTTTTTCTCACCGAAATTAATCTGCGGTGTATAGGCGGTTGGAATCTTAGAATATTAGTTTAAAATAAAAAAAATAAAAAATACATAACAGTTTCGTCCCATTTCTTCTTAAATAAAGCACTTTCTAGAACTATGGTAATAACATTCAATTGATTCTCTTAGGTCGGTCTAAGTCTTTAATTTGTTTTTCTTACAAAATCTTTCGCAAAAATACGATTGAATATTTATCAACTCATAGGTAGCATCTCGTTGAACATTTAAAGCACACTAACTGATAATTTCAAAGTGCCCGCTAGTAAAATGTATTGTCTTATAAACTGATGTCAATCAAGTACATGAAGAACAGAAACGAAGGGCAGTCACTCCAGTAACTTCCTGTCTTTGACTCCTTTAGATTGATAGGTGACTGCTTCTCCAGTGGAAAGACAACTGTGTCCCGGAAGACTGTACTCTACAACTCGAGTTACTTTCCCATATATCCTCGAAATACTTTAAAACAGGCCTGCACAACATACGGCCCGCGGGCCTCATGCGGCCCGCCCACTTTGCGCTCCGCAAAGTAACGAAATATTCTTTATTATTTTCTTAATAGCTTTTCCCCTGTTCTATTTTCCTTCGGCGAGCCGTAATACTTTATGAAAAATTTGTGCTGTCACATTAAATGGACTTGTCCAGCGACGCTTTGAGTCGTAGTTAGAACCCTACTTGCTCTTATATTCATCCAAATTTCACACTTTATAAAGCCGACCTTTAGTCTCACATTCTGATAGCGATCCATGCCCTCGTCCTTTGCAAGCGGTGGAACGATTGTATCCGACTAGTGTAACCTTGGCATGGTTTCCACCGTCTGTGCGGCAACAACAAGCATTTGAACGGTTGGGTGGGGGGGGGGGGCTCTGTGTTTCTAACTGCAGGTGAATGTGATGGGTGGCTCGTAGGTAAACAAAGCAAGTCTCGCGGGAAATGTCACAAGGACAGCGATAAATGTCAGGTCACGTTTGACATCTAGAGGGTAATGTTGAAATACTCGACACTTTAAGATTGGACAAAATATGCACGAGTACTTAAACAGAGTTCATATAAAGAATAGTGTTATTCGATTAGACGAGAGACACCGTAGGCGTGACTAAATCATGAAGTGAACAACATCGTCAGCAACATTGACGGTGGCTTTTCTAGTAAAAGTAGCACTTAATTATTAAGGCACTGCATATTTATTTAAATAAGTATCTTTATAAAAAAAAATCAAAATTAACACCAAAAAAAATTCATCTTTCTCGGCCCCTGCCTCCACAACCTTAACTTTAGACCGTTTGAAACGATAAGAGAGCGCAAATTCTCTGTGTGAAGCGTAAAAAATGGTTTGTTTTTTTCAAATAGCTAAATAAACAGTTATCTTAAATTTCTCTTTTTAAAATAGCGAGACACGTAAAGCTAAGATTGTGTTGGTTTTTTTTTTGTTGTTATTTTTTTTTTTGGGAGTTGGGGGGGGGGGGGGTGGGGAGAGAAAATATAATAAAATAGATGATTTCCAGACGGTCTAAAACTTAATACAACCTACTTAAGACAAGATGTTCGTTTTGATGGGTAAAATATTCATGATTTCTAGAGAATCACGGTCATGAAGCAGCATGATTCGGACTTAAGAAAGTGGGACATGTCATTAAACCAGAAAGTTGGACATGTCATTATAACAGAAAGTGGGACATGTCATTATAACAGAAAGTGGGACATGTCATTAAACCAGAAAGTTGGACATGTCATTATAACAGAAAGTTGGACATGTCATTATAACAGAAAGTGGGACATGTCATTATAACAGAAAGTGGGACATGTCATTAAACCAGAAAGTGGGACATGCCGTTGTACCAGAAAGTGGGACATGTCATTCAACCAGAAAGTGGGACATGTCATTAAACCAGAAAGTTGGACATGCCGTTATACCAGAAAGTGGGACATGCCATTATATCAGAAAGTGGGACATGCCGTTATACCAGAAAGTGGGACATACCGTTATACCAGAAAGTGGGGCACTGTTATATTTTGGACAATACCGATGAAATCGTGGGGTTATCTATGTCATGACACGCAAGTTTTGTGATTGGCCATCTTGGCAAACAACCCGATATAAATCTGGCAATGTTTTATTTTTAAATAGTTCACTGGTCTCAAGCTTATTCTAAGATAATATTTACATCATTTTAATATGTACCATGAGAATTCGTCTCCGTCAATTGTGTATCTGAAGTAGCCTTGGTCATTTGGCTATGTAAGACTTTGCTCGTCTCATGTAGGCTTGACCAGTTGGTTATGTAAGACTTTGCTCATCTCGTGTAGCCTTGACCAGTTGGTTATGTAAGACTTTGCTCGTCTCGTGTAGCCTTGACCAGTTGGTTATGTAAGACTTTGCTCGTCTCATGTAGCCTTGACCAAATGGTTATGTAAGACTTTGCTCGTCTCATGTAGCCTTGACCAGTTGGTTATGTAAGACTTTGCTCGTCTCGTGTAGCCTTGACCAGTTGGTTATGTAAGACTTTGCTCGTCTCGTGTAGCCTTGACCAGTTGGTTATGTAAGACTTTGCTCGTCTCATGTAGCCTTGACCAAATGGTTATGTAAGACTTTGCTCGTCTCATGTAGCCTTGACCAGTTGGTTATGTAAGACTTTGCTCGTCTCGTGTAGCCTTGACCAAATGGTTATGTAAGACTTTGCTCGTCTCATGTAGCCTTGACCAGTTGGTTATGTCAGACTTTGCTCGTCTCGTGTAGCCTTGACCAAATGGTTATGTAAGACGTTGCTCGTCTCATGTAGCCTTGACCAAATGGTTATGTAAGACTTTGCTCGTCTCATGTAGCCTTGACCAAATGGTTATGTAAGACTTTGCTCGTCTCATGTAGCCTTGACCAGTTGGTTATGTAAGACTTTGCTCGTCTCGTGTAGCCTTGACCAAATGGTTATGTAAGACTTTGCTCGTCTCATGTAGCCTTGACCAAATGGTTATGTAAGACTTTGCTCGTCTCATGTAGCCTTGACCAAATGGTTATGTAAGACTTTGCTCGTCTCATGTAGCCTTGACCAGTTGGCTATGCAAGACTTATATATTTTCTATATTGTCCATATTTTCTATATTGTCTACATGTTCTATACTTTCCAGAAACATTTAGACACTACAGAGAGCAACTGAACCTATGGTCTAAGTCTGGCAAAAACATTCTATTTTATTTGGCAAATACACTAGATCAGTGGTTCTCAACCTTCATAATGCCGCGACCCTTTAAACAGTTCCTCATGTTGTGGCGACCCCCAATCACAAAATTATTAGTGTTTCTACTTCATAACTGTAGAGTATGTGTGTTTTCATATGGTCTTAGGCGACACCTGAGAAAGGGTTAGGTGACCCACAGGCTGAGAACCGCTGCACTAGATGAAGTATGCTATTATTATACTCCCAGGACATTGACTTGACAAACATGTCTGAGTTCACAACGTCAGTTTGTTAGCTGTTTTATGAAAGCAAAAGATGATTTACTAGGATGAAATCGGGATCAGAGGTGAAACTACCGGGTGAGTGGGTTTGAAATCGGGATCAGAGGTGAAACTACCGGGTGAGTGGGTTTGAAATCGGGATCAGAGGTGAAACTACCGGGCGAGTGGGGTTGAAATCGGGATCAGAGGTGAAACTACCGGACGAGTGGGTTTGAAATCGGGATCAGAGGTGAAACTACCGGACGAGTGGGGTTGAAATCGGGATCAGAGGTGAAACTACCGGGTGAGTGGGGTTGAAATCGGGATCAGAGGTGAAACTACCGGGTGAGTGGGTTTGAAATCGGGATCAGAGGTGAAACTACCGGACGAGTGGGGTTGAAATCGGGATCAGAGGTGAAACTACCTGACGAGTGGGTTTAAAATCGGGATCAGAGGTGAAACTACCGGGTGAGTGGGTTTGAAATCGGGATCAGAGGTGAAACTACCGGACGAGTGGGTTTGAAATCGGGATCAGAGGTGAAACTACCAGGCGAGTGGGTTTGAAATCGGGATCAGAGGTGAAACTACCGGGTGAGTGGGTTTGAAATCGAGATCAGAGGTGAAACTACCGGACGAGTGGGTTTGAAATCGGGATCAGAGGTGAAACTACCGGGTGAGTGGGTTTGAAATCGGGATCAGAGGTGAAACTACCGGGTGAGTGGGTTTGAAATCGGGATCAGAGGTGAAACTACCGGGTGAGTGGGTTTGAAATCGGGATCAGAGGTGAATCTACCGGGTAAGTGGGGTTGAAATCGGGATCAGAGGTGAAACTACCGGGTGAGTGGGTTTGAAATCGGGATCAGAGATGAAACTACCGGGTGAGTGGGGTTGAAATCGGGATCAGAGGTGAAACTACCGGACGAGTGGGTTTAAAATCGGGATCAGAGGTGAAACTACCGGGTGAGTAGGTTTGAAATCGGGATCAGAGGTGAAACTACCGGACGAGTGGGTTTGAAATCGGGATCAGAGGTGAAACTACCAGGCGAGTGGGTTTGAAATCGGGATCAGATGTGAAACTACCGGGTGAGTGGGTTTGAAATCGGGATCAGAGGTGATACTACCGGACGAGTGGGTTTGAAATCGGGATCAGAGGTGAAACTACCGGGTGAGTGGGTTTGAAATCGGGATCAGAGGTGAAACTACCGGGTGAGTGGGTTTGAAATCGGGATCAGAGGTGAAACTACCGGGTGAGTGGGTTTGAAATCGGGATCAGAGGTGAAACTACCGGGTGAGTGGGGTTGAAATCGGGATCAGAGGTGAAACCACCGGACGAGTGGGTTTGAAATCGGGATCAGAGGTGAAACTACCGGGTGAGTGGGGCTGAAATCGGGATCAGAGGTGAAACTACCGGGTGAGTGGGTTTGAAATCGGGATCAGAGGTGAAACTACCGGACGAGTGGGTTTGAAATCGGGATCAGAGGTGAAACTACCGGACGAGTGGGTTTGAAATCGGGATCAGAGGTGAAACTACCGGGTGAGTGGGTTTGAAATCGGGATCAGAGGTGAAACTACCGGGTGAGTGGGTTTGAAATCGGGATCAGAGGTGAAACTACCGGGTGAGTGGGGTTGAAATCGGGATCAGAGGTGAAACCACCGGACGAGTGGGTTTGAAATCGGGATCAGAGGTGAAATTACCGGGTGAGTGGGTTTGAAATCGGGATCAGAGGTGAAACTACCGGGTGAGTGGGGTTGAAATCGGGATCAGAGGTGAAACTACCGAGTGAGTGGGGCTGAAATCGGGATCAGAGGTGAAACTACCGGGTGAGTGGGTTTGAAATCGGGATCAGAGGTGAAACTACCGGACGAGTGGGTTTGAAATCGGGATCAGAGGTGAAACTACCGGACGAGTGGGTTTGAAATCGGGATCAGAGGTGAAACTACCGGGTGAGTGGGTTTGAAATAGGGATCAGAGGTGAAACTACCGGACGAGTGGGTTTGAAATCGGGATCAGAGGTGAAACTACCGGACGAGTATGTAGGGGGTGAGGGGCGATGTTTCCAATCTTTGTTACATTTTGTTGAACTTAAGGCCCTGACCAAGTTAGACGGAACATCATGAAATGAAACCAGAATTGAACCTTATCTTATTTTAAAAGGACGGTATAGTTTTATTTCCAAAGTGACGATGAAAAGTCACAGTTAAATCATTTAGTCTACAGGCTGCTTTGGCCAGTGGTCTGCTTTCTTCCAATTTTTACTTCCTTTCTAAAAAATCTGTCTTTCAAGACTAATGAGTATAAGCCACCGGATTAATTATTCAAAGTTGGGGGTGACCTTGGACGAATTCGAACCCGCTATCTCTTGGTATCAGGTACAAAACGATACGTATCTATTTGATACAAAAGGTATTTTATACAGTGATTCAATGATTGGCGCGAGTTTCACTAAAGGAAGACAAAGTTGATTGTCACCACCACGACAGACTTCAGCAAGACAAAGTTGATTGTCACCACCATGTCACACTTCAGCAAGACAAAAGTGATTGTCACCACCACGACGCACTTCAGCGATCACAAATGATCTCCGGCTGTAGGGCAGTTTCAGGAAAATCACTGATGTCCGTCAAAGTATCACAAAGTGACAGTTACCTAATTGAATCCCCGGTAATCACTGGTGTCCGTCAAAGTATCGCAAAGTGACAGTTACCTATTTGAATCCCCGGTAATCACTGGTGTCAGGTCAAAGTATTACAAAGTGACAGTTACCTATTTGAATCCCCGGTAATCACTGGTGTCCGTCAAAGTATCACAAAGTGACAGTTACCTGTTTGAAACCCCGGTACATGATCTGTAACTCGTTCCGGGTGAACTTTGTGTTCTTGCACAGCGTGTCCAGACCCTCTGGCTTGTACCGCACAACTTGCATCTCAAGGTCATCGATGTCATTGTCTGGGGAGAAACACACACGAATGGTAACTCTTTGTTGTTGCGTTGAATTTTGTCAATTAAAAATATTTTGGTACACGTCGTGAATATTTAAGGTCTTAGTTATAAGACATTGTGTGATGTCTATTCCTTAAGTCTGATGGGGGTCGCATGCAGGGTGGGTCAAATGTGAGGCGAACAGCTGGCGAATGTTTGGGATTAATGGCGTTGACATATGCAAACTTAGATTTGGGCGGTTCTGTTGATGGGTCATCTGGGGAAAGATCACCTAGTGGTCTGAGATTTGGGCAATTTTGTTGATGGGTCATCTGGGGAAAGATCACCTAGTGGTCTGAGATTTGGGCGGTTCTGTTGATGGGTCATCTGGGGAAAGATCACCTAGTGGTCTGAGATTTGAGCGATTCTGTTGATGGGTCAGCTGGGGAAAGAGCTCCTAGTAGTTAGGTGGGTCAGTTGGTGGGTGAGTGGGTTGGTGGTTGAGTGAGTTGGTGGGTGAGTGGGATTGGTGGGTATGTGAGTTGGCGGGTGAGTGAGTGGGTTGGTAGGTGAGCGAGTTGGTGGTTGAGTGAGTTGGTGGGTGAGTAGGTTGGTGGGTGAGTGAGTAGGTTGGTGGATGAGTGGGTTGGTGGGTAAGTGAGTTGGTGGGTGAGTGGGTTGGTGGGTAAGTGAGTTGGTGGGTGAGTGGGTTGGTAGGTGAGCGAGTTGGTGGGTGAGTGGGTTGGTGGGTGAGTGGGTTGGTGGGTAAGTGAGTTGGTGGGTGAGTGGGTTGGTGAGTGTGTGAGTGAGTTTGTGTGTAAGGGGGTTGGTGGGTGAGTGAGTTGGTGGGCGAGTGAGTTGGTGGGCGAGTGAGTTGGTGGGCGAGTGAGTTGGTGGATGAGTGAGTTGGTGGGTGAGTGAGTTGGTGGGTGAGTGAGTTGGTGGGTGAGTGAGTTGGTGGGCGAGTGAGTTGGTGGGTGAGTGAGTAAGTTGGTGATTGCTATGAGAGTGGCTATGATTCTGCTAGTGAAAACTTTTTTGAGAAACGAGCTATTTGTATGAATTATTTCAGCTGAGTTAATATTTCGGGAACCTCATGCCATTAAAGATATTTAAATATTAGAGCCGCACAGATTCATTCAAACAGTCGCATGCAGCAGACGTGGCAGTCCGAACATTTGACCAGGGGATTGGCTGGCAAATATCTGGCTAAATATTTATTGACTAGCAGTTAAGATATCTTTTAGAGCGTAAGGTCATACCCCAGCGTGTGAGTCTTTTTTTTAGAGAGTAAGGTCATACCCCAGCGTGTGAGTCTTTTTTTTAGAGAGTAAGGTCATACCCCAGCGTGTGCGTCTTTTTTTTAGAGAGTAAATAATTATTCATTAATACACGTCTTAAGCATGCCAGGAAGTATCCATATTCCATAGAAACTCTTTGGTGAACAAGACACTTTGATCTAACATTTTAAAAGCCATTTCGAAAGGCCAGGAAGTATCCATATTCCATAGAAACTCTTTGGTGAACAAGACACTTTGATCTAACATTTTAAAAGCCATTTCGAAAGGCCAGGAAGTATCCATATTCCATAGAAACTCTTTGGTGAACAAGACACTTTGATCTAACATTTTAAAAGCCATTTCGAAAGGCCAGGAAGTATCCATATTCCATAGAACCTCTTTGGTGAACAAGACACTTTAATCTAATTTTTTTAAAAGCCACTTTGAACGATTGGATTATTTCAAATTGAAGACCTTGGTGCTAAAAGTACTTAAGTCACAAATGCACAATTTGAGATAATCAAGTTCAAATATACTTTTCCTCTATAAAATATGACTATTTTCATTTTTTGTTTTTTTTTAATTAAGGGCGTAATGCACATTTTAATGTCTTCACTTTTCTGCAGTACACTTGGCTAAACTGGGTAAGAAAAGATCACAGTTTAGATTGATTTTGACAAAAATGTGACTTAAGTACTTTTAGCACTAAGGTCTCCAATTGGACATATTATTACCAATTAATGTTTTATTTATCCAAGGCAAGAAGTGATATCAAGACTTCAACAAGAAGTGATATCAAGACTTCAACAAGAAGTGATATCAAGACTTCAACAAGAAGTGATATCAAGACTTCAACAAGAAGTGATATCAAGACTTCAACAAGAAGTGATATCAAGACTTCAACAAGAAGTGATATCAAGACTTCAACAAGAAGTGATATCAAGACTTCAACAAGAAGTGATATCAAGACTTCAACAAGAAGTGATATCAAGACTTCAACAAGAAGTGATATCAAGACTTCAACAAGAAGTGATATCAAGACTTCAACAAGAAGTGATATCAAGACTTCAACAAGAAGTGATATCAAGACTTCAACAAGAAGTGATATCAAGACTTCAACAAGAAGTGATATCAAGACTTCAACAAGAAGTGATATCAAGACTTCAACAAGAAGTGATATCAAGACTTCAACAAGAAGTGATATCAAGACTTCAACAAGAAGTGATATCAAGACTTCAACAAGAAGTGATATCAAGACTTCAACAAGAAGTGATATCAAGACTTCAACAAGAAGTGATATCAAGACTTCAACAAGAAGTGATATCAAGACTTCAACAAGAAGTGATATCAAGACTTCAACAAGAAGTGATATCAAGACTTCAACAAGAAGTGATATCAAGACTTCAACAAGAAGTGATATCAAGACTTCAACAAGAAGTGATATCAAGACTTCAACAAGAAGTGATATCAAGACTTCAACAAGAAGTGATATCAAGACTTCAACAAGAAGTGATATCAAGACTTCAACAAGAAGTGATATCAAGACTTCAACAAGAAGTGATATCAAGACTTCAACAAGAAGTGATATCAAGACTTCAACAAGAAGTGATATCAAGACTTCAACAAGAAGTGATATCAAGACTTCAACAAGAAGTGATATCAAGACTTCAACAAGAAGTGATATCAAGACTTCAACAAGAAGTGATATCAAGACTTCAACAAGAAGTGATATCAAGACTTCAACAAGAAGTGATATCAAGACTTCAACAAGAAGTGATATCAAGACTTCAACAAGAAGTGATATCAAGACTTCAACAAGAAGTGATATCAAGACTTCAACAAGAAGTGATATCAAGACTTCAACAAGAAGTGATATCAAGACTTCAACAAGAAGTGATATCAAGACTTCAAGCCCCTCCCTCCACCCCACAAAAAAGAACTTGTTTGACGTCGTTGATGCAATATTTCACAGATGTCATACATTTATTTATCATATTTTGAACCCATAGTCACCGGTAAGAGTTACCATGTAAAGAAAATTGCCTAGTCACCGGTAAGAGTTGACATGTAAAGAACTTTACTTCAGTCCCGCACCGAAACACATCACGTATTTCCAATAAGAAATCAATAAAATAAGTTTGTTACAAAAAGTACGAAAACGATTCGATGCAGGCAGTGCACAGAGTTAGACAGTAAATTCTAAAGTTGCATTTAATGTCGGTCTGAAAATGGGACAGATGTTGAAATGGGTTAAATTTAACGAACTTGGAGGTTGACATTATATATAGGGAAACAGGCGCGGTTGAGTAAGTAAAAGAGGCGTGGTTGGATAAGGTAAAGAGGCGTGGTTTGGGTAAAGAAGGGGGAATGGTTGGGTAAAGCAGGGGGCGTGTTTGGGTAAAGAAGGGCGCCTGGTTGGGTAAAGAAGGGGGCGTGGCTGGGTAAAAAGTGGGCATGGTTGGGTAAAGAAGGGGGGCGTGGTTGGGTAATGAAGGGGGCGTGGTTGGGTAAAGCAGGGGGGAATGTTTGGGTAAAGAAGGGGCCGTGTTTGGGTAAAGAAGGGGGCGTGGATGGGTAGAGAAGGGGGCGTGGTTGGGTAAAGAAGGGGGCGTGGTTGGGTAAGGGAAAAAGGAGGAGGGTTCACTGGCACGTGTCAGAATATTATTATAGATATTTACGTAAACTCTGTACCTGTCGATACATTTTTATGGTTTAATTTTGTATTTTTCCGAGAAGTTGAGCAAAGAAATAAAGAGGGACATTTTTAAAGCAAAAACATGTAGAGAGAGAGAGATAGAGCGAAAGATAGAGAGAATGAAAGAGAGTGAGGGAGCGAATGTAATTTAATTAAATAGCACATACAAGAAAAATATTAAATTATTATTTACCAAGTGAGAATTTGAAATCCATCTTTTTAAAAAAGAAATCACTAAACAACGTAAAATACGCAAAATCCAATTATTTCTTTCATGGAATGGTTCCTATCCACACAAAAAAATATCATTTGTTTTTGTTTTTTTCCCCCAAGTTCCGGCAGTGACGTAGATCGAATGAAGATGTAAATATTGTATGAGATGCTGTGACAAGTAGAATAACTCGATTAAAAAAATGTCGATATGTGTTGCACCATTTCCCAGCCTAGAAAACTTCAGGATCCAGGAAATTCAGCGCGAAATACGAAGTTCCCCCGTTGCAGCAGACGATAGCAATGTGTATGACGTCCGGATACAATCACAGGAGAAGATAAGCCTGTTGTTAGACAACTCCCCGCGAATGAAGAAAAAAAAAGCCGACGACTTGATCAGCAGGAAGTTTCAGGAAGTCCTTCCAGAGTGGGGAGTGCAGCACATCCCGTCTGTTTGCCCCCCGCACTGAGGCCGTCCTTGTAATGCCGTAATCAATTATGAATAATTGAACCAACACTCCCTCTATAAACGCTGTAATTGGCAGGACGCGTGCGTCTACTGCGGCCGTCCACCTAACACCAGGTACATTGTCTTGTCAACTCCACAAGATTGTCAGGGAGAGACGTCTATCGATCCACACACACATGCTCTATGTTCTCTTACTAGCTCTCTCTCTCTCTCTTTCAATTTCTTTACTCACTGGCATCAAGGGAAATTGCTTGTGTTCAGAAAACCTTTCTTTGCCATACCTCCTCTTGCGAATACCATTTCACCTTTGACCCAAACCTATTCCATTTTGAAGCCCCCCCCCCCCTTTTTCAACCTCCCCGCCCCACCGATCTTGAGCTACTGGTTGTATTATATGATATCACTGTAGAGGGTTTCTATTTGTGCCAGGCACCACTCACTCCAGCACACACGCGCATTCGTCATTCATAACCCCGCCATTGATTGGTCTTTTATGAAAATAGCACAGAGCCCGCCCTGCTGGATCTCACTGTTGGTGATTGCCCATTCTGTGACACGCCTCAATGATTGCCGCTTCTGTCTCACGTCCGAGTGATAGCCAGGTCTCTGCATTATTCTTGTGACTGTGTTCGAAATGACGTCTTATCGGCTAGGTTCCGACCAACAGTTTGTCTAAGCTCCAAGTTATACATGCAATCAAATCCAAACTAGAAAACTATTTTTTTTATGTTAAGGTAATCGTCAGGGAAACTTGGCCAAATGCTGCTGTCCAGGTCATCGGCCTTAATAGACTTAACTAATGATCTCGTTATTTCTCTCTCTTTCTGTCTCTTTCTGTCCCTCTTTCTATCCCTCTTTCTGTCTCTTTCTTTCTTTCTCTCTCACACTCTTCACACACACACTCTCTCTCAATCTATCAACCTATCCATCCATCCATCTATCCATCTATCCATCTATCCATCCATCCATCCATCCATCCATCCATCCATCCATCCATCCATCCATCCATCCATCCATCCATCCATCCATCCATCCATCTATCTATCTATCTATCTATCTATCTATCTATCTATCTATCTATCTATCTATCTATCTATCTATCTATCTGTCTATCAATCATCGAATCTATCTAATCTATCTAGTCTATCTATCATCTATCCGTCCATCTATCCTTTCTATCCATACACCCACACACCCTTCCATCCATCTATCCATCTATCCATCATTCCATCCGTCTGTCTGCCTGCTTGCCTGTTCGCTATCGCATGCTGTGAGGCTCTGAAAGTAAGTGCCATAAACAGACGGTTGGAAGCTACTGCCTGTCCAGATGGGTATTATAAAAATATACAACTCCAGGAGCTCAATGCTGACCCCGTTCATGAAAAAAACAAAACATTCCCTACTTCATGAGGCCTAATAGGTAGTTCTGATTTCACTCTGTTGTACTGCTGTAGACATATTTCTGCGTCCCTTTATTAAAAATCAAACAAAATGTACCGAAATTCAGTTATCAAAAGTCAATAAACATACCTAATCAGTACAAGACTTTTTCTAAACGAGCAGGAAGCTGCAGATTTAAATTTTGGGGGCCATTAAAACACAAAAAAATCACCCTCATATCAGAGCTCTCATTTGAAAGTCGACCAAGATCGGAAGTAATACCCCACGCCAAAAATATGATGGAGACACTTTTAAATAGCATAGTGCAGTGTCGGGACACCAGAGTTACCGGGTATTGGAGGCTATTGATTGGATGCCTCTCTGTGGTAGCCGGGGCTTCACGCGCTGGGGAGAGGGCGCACTCGATGCTCGCCCGGCATTTGTTTTCTTGTCAAAAGAACATTAGAACAAAATCGATACTATGTAACTAGTTGTGTCATCAAGCAGGTTCCTGGGAATCGATACTGTTTATCGTGGTCTCAGTGCCTTGCGTTCATGGTTGTTGGGAGAAGAAGAGCTGTTAGAGTCGGTTTTCATAGCTGGCTAGTATGCTTGCCTATAAATATTTTATTGTTCTGAGGCTTGAATGCTTGCCTATAAATGTTTTATTGTTCTTTGAGATCGTTCGGAGGCGGCCATGACAGTCAAAACTCAGAAGTTTATAATAGCGCATGACAATAATTAAACAATGAGCAGGCTATTTAGTGGCCTTTGCAGCGTTCCTTATATCACTGAGGGTTTTAGAGACATAAATGGCGCAGGCGTTGTGTCTATTATAGGATATTCAATTTAAGCGAATAGTTTTAAACTTTTTAAAGTTGATTAGAGGTGTAGAAGGAAAATTGGAACTAATAATTGTTTTGCACATGATCTTTATTTAAAAAATAAAATTTAAGACATCTTATTCTTAATCGTCCTAATGCTGAGAAACGCATTTTGGGTGGGGCCGGGGGGTGGTGGGGGTGGTGGTGTTCTTAATAAAGGCTGTACGACTTAGATGAGTCCTTGTAAAAGAAATGATAAAGCTCTTTGAAGGAATAGATTGGGATGTTGTAAGGTGTTGGTGTGCATCTATTTAAAAGAAATGATAGAGCTCTCTGAAGGGGGAACAAAAGTGGATTTTAAGGCATACATCTGGCTTTTTGAATGAAGAGATGCTGCTTTCAAAAGGAATAGATCTGGCTCTTAGGAATAGATCTGGCTCTTAGGAATAGATCTGGCTGTTATAGGGATTAGATGTGACTCTTATAAGAAATAGATGTGATTTCTTGAACAAATGGAAATGGCTCTTTGTTCACTAATCTGTTATAAAATTCGGCTTCCAAGATATTTTCTTAACAGACTTAGTCTTTTATTTGTTTAAACAAGGCTCCGCAATAAAACAAAGAAAGTTGTGTCGATCACTGCATTATATAAACAGGACGGAGTAACCATCAGTGACAGAGATGTATTTACAAGACTCGGAGTCACAGCAGTGACAGATATGTATTTACAAGAGATGGATTCACAGCAGTGACAGATATGTATTTACAAGACGTGTAGTCACAGCAGTGACAGATATGTATTTACAAGACTTGGAGTCACATCAGTGACAGAGATGTATTTACAAGACTTGGAGTCACATGAGTGACAGAGATGTATTTACAAGACGTGGAGTCACAGCAGTGACAGAGATGTATTTACAAGACGTGGATTCACAGCAGTGACAGAGATATATTTACAAGACGTGGAGTCACATCAGTGACAGAGATGTATTTACAAGACGTGGAGTCACAGCAGTGACAGATATGTATTTACAAGACTTGGAGTCACATCAGTGACAGAGATGTATTTACAAGACTTGGAGTCACAGCAGTGACAGAGATGTATTTACAAGATTTGGAGTCAAAGCAGTGACAGAGATGTATTTACAAGACTTGGAGTCACAGCAGTGACAGATATGTATTTACAAGACGTGGAGTCACAGCAGTGACAGAGATGTATTTACAAGACGGGGAGTCACAGCAGTGACATATATGTATTTACAAGACTTGGAGTCACAGCAGTGACAGATATGTATTTACAAGAGATGGATTCACAGCAGTGACAGATATGTATTTACAAGACGTGTAGTCACAGCAGTGACAGATATGTATTTACAAGACTTGGAGTCACATCAGTGACAGAGATGTATTTACAAGACTTGGAGTCACATCAGTGACAGAGATGTATTTACAAGACGTGGAGTCACAGCAGTGACAGAGATGTATTTACAAGACGTGGAGTCACAGCAGTGACAGAGATGTATTTACAAGACGTGGAGTCACAGCAGTGACAAATATGTATTTACAAGACGTGGAGTCACAGCAGTGACATATATGTATTTACAAGACTTGGAGTCACATCAGTGACAGAGATGTATTTACAAGACTTGGAGTCACAGCAGTGACAGATATGTATTTACAAGACGTGGAGTCACATCAGTGACAGATATGTATTTACAAGATTTGGAGTCACAACAGTGACAGATATGTATTTACAAGACGTGGAGTCACAGCAGTGACAGATATGTATTTACAAGACGTGGAGTCACAGCAGTGACAGATATGTATTACAAGACGTGGAGTCGCAGCAGTGACAGATATGTATTTACAAGACGTGGAGTCACAGCAGTGACAGAGATGTATTTACAAGACGTGGAGTCACAGCAGTGACAGGTATGTATTTACAAGAGTGGAGTCACAGCAGTGACAGATATGTATTTACAAGACGTGGAGTCACAGCAGTGACATATATGTATTTACAAGAGTGGAGTCACAGCAGTGACAGATATGTATTTACAAGACGTGGAGTCACAGCAGTAACAGATATGTATTTACAAGACGTGGAGTCACAGCAGTAACAGATATGTATTTACAAGACTTGGAGTCACAGCAGTGACAGATATGTATTTACAAGACGTGGAGTCACAGCAGTGACAGAGATGTATTTACAAGACGTGGAGTCACAGCAGTGACAGAGATGTATTTACAAGACGTGGAGTCACAGCAGTGACAGAGGTTTATTGACAAGACGACTAGCCACATCAGCGCTTTTCATAAAATTATAATAAAACGAATTTGTTTTCGTGAGACTTCATATTATGTCATTCCAATGTTATCACCATTTGGACAATGTTACAATGGATTTTTGATAACATCAGTTATGACATGGCACACGTCTCCCTATCCAAGTCTCCCTATCCAAGTCTCCTTATCCAAGTCTCCCTTTCCAAGTCTCCTTATACAAGTCTCCCTATCCAAGTCTCCATATCAAAGTCTCCTTATCCATGTCTCCCTCTCCATGTCTCCCTATCCAGTTTCAACGGATTTCAATCTTCTAAAATACGTTGTGTGAAAAAATGTAAGTTTACCATTACTGTACAATTACTGCACCAGCCTTTTACCATTACTGTACAATTACTGAACCAGCTCTACCATTACTGTACAATCCATGTACCAAAACTGTATAATTGAGCGCTGTCAGCGTTAGCTGGGGTACCTATCATAATGGGGGCGCACATTTTTAGTCTAGGACGCAATATGATCTTGTTCCAGCACTGGTATTAAGTCATCAACAGCTAATCTTAGCTGCTGCAGCCCTGTTAATTAAATGTTCTATAATTAGATCTTTAAGTGATGAAGACAAGCCTGGAATCGACAAGTCTGAACTAGTCGTTTGAAACCCCAAGAATGTCGAGCTGTCGTAGGGTTCATGTACATGTAGCTCACTGAAAACTCCAAGATTGCCGAGCTGTCATAGGGCTCACTGATTAGCAACCATTAACAAGACTTTCTGCAGGTTGTCATAGTCAATTCTGTGGTTGAACGCTTAACAAGTCTTCCTTCAGGTTGTCACAGTCAATTCTCTGGTTGAACCCTTAACAAGACTTCCTTCAGGTTGTCACAGTCAATTCTGTGGTTGAACCATTACCAAGTCTTCCTGGCAGCAATCAGGAGATTCAAATCTCTCCTCATTGAGTGCAAAGTTCACCTTCAGGGTTTTGTTGGAATTGCACGAGGCCTGCACTGTCAGCTTACAATGATCTTACTGACACGAGACTAAATGAGGTAGATGAGGCATGCACTGTCAGTTTACAATGATCTTACAGGCAACAGACTAAATGAGGTAGATGAGGCCTGCACTGTCAGTTTACAATGATCTTACATGCAAGAGACTAAATGTGGTAGATGAGGCCTGCACTGTCAGTTTACAATGATCTTACTGACAACAGACTAAATGAGGTAGATGAGGCCTGTACTGTCAGTTTACAATGATCTTACAGACAAGAGACTAAATGAGGTAGATGACACCTGATCTTACAGACAAGAGACTAAATGAGGTAGATGACACCTGATCTTACAGACAAGAGACTAAATGAGGTAGATGACACCTGATCTTACAGACAAGAGACTAAATGAGGTAGATGACACCTGATCTTACAGACAAGAGACTAAATGAGGTAGATGACACCTGATCTTACAGACAAGAGACTAAATGAGGTAGATGACACCTGATCTTACAGACAAGAGACTAAATGAGGTAGATGACACCTGATCTTACAGACAAGAGACTAAATGAGGTAGATGACACCTGATCTTACAGACAAGAGACTAAATGAGGTAGATGACACCTGATCTTACAGACAAGAGACTAAATGAGGTAGATGACACCTGATCTTACAGGCAAGAGACTAAATGAGGTAGATGACACCTGATCTTACAGACAAGAGACTAAATGAGGTAGATGACATTTGACATCAGCATCCATTTCTATCTTAATTCAAGCTCTTTTTTTTTCTTTTTGGTTCCAGGCATTCATGACGTCACTGAGTTGTCTCCACCATAAGTGTAAAGGCAGGCATTCATGACGTCACTGAGTTGTCTCCACCATAAGTGTAAAGGCAGGCATTCATGACGTCACTGAGTTGTCTCCACCATAAGTGTAAAGGCAGGCATTCATGACGTCACTGAGTTGTCTCCACCATAAGTGTAAAGGCAGGCATTCATGACGTCACTGAGTTGTCTCCACCATAAGTGTAAAGGCAGGCGTCAGTCTCGACACGGTACATTATTAATGTTTTCCTGGTCAGTGGAAATGTCGTCTGTCCACATGGACAGCTGCGGAGTTGGACGGGTGGAGACAGCCAGTAACTGCATCATGTAGTCTGGGCTTATTTGAAGTATGGACAATTTTATGCAGGGGCGTATCCCACGTAATAAAATTGGACGGGATTTGGGGGTTGTACATTATAACTACAACCTTTTGATGGAGGGTTTCAAGGAGTACATTATAACTACCACCCTTTGGGAGAGGGTTTGGGTGTACATTATAACTACCACCCTTTGATACATATCATTAAAAATATCATCATATGTCATATTAGTATAGCCTACCAGACACGAACTGGATAAGTCAAATTTCTTCTTCTTCTATATTTTTAGGCCCCACGATCAATTTAACGATCATTCTGGCTCCTATGCATGTAGAGGGGATTTGCAATGTTTCTGTGCCTGGTGTTGATGAGGATATTTCACTTGTTGCAAGGGTTACTCAATGAGGGTATCATGCACTGGGGGTTGGGAGGCCTGGGGCAATAGACGCAAATGTGTCAAGTGTTGTCGCCTCAACTTCTGTTACGTCACTTTTAACGTGTTGCTAACAAATTCAACTGAACAATCATTCTTAGTTAATTGGAATAACATTCCCAGTTATAATGTCGTTCGTGAGACCTATTCCAATGATACATGTCATCAGTGAGACATATTCAACGATACATGTCATCAGGGAGACCTTTTCCAACGATGAGTGTCATCAGTGAGACATTTGCCAATGGTACATACCATCATTGAAATCTTTAAAATAATATATGCCTTAGTGAGACTTTTTCCAATGGCTAGGGTAATGAGTGAGACCTCTTTCTAACGATGGACGTCATCAGTGAGATATTTTCCAGTGTTGGATGACATTGGTAAGTCTTTCTCCGGTCAAACATGTCCCATTGGACCTTGAAACATAATGACATTCATGTTATGTTCTCCTTAACGTGTTAGGATTTTTTCTTCACCCCCCCCCCCACCCTCTTTTTTTTTTTTTTTTACAAAAAATTGATGTGGATTTTTCTCCCACCTTCACTTTTATTAACTCTCTTATTTACGTCAGCTAAGTTTTAATTTTTAGATTTATGTTAGTCTTTGTTCATTGAAGAATTGCTGACACTTTTGTTGTTTTGTTGCGTCCTTTTTTCCCCAGTTTTTACCGTACTTTGTTTCACATATTTCCCTCTACCTAAAACTGGCGTTAGTCTCCCCCTTCTTTATTTTCCTAAGTGATGTAAGCTTTTGTTTGTTTGCTTGTTTTTTAAACGTTGTTTACCTTCAGTAAATGGTCGTTTGAAAAAAAAACACCACAATGAACATTTAAAGAAATTAATCTAACTATGAATTCTTCATCACGATAACAATTTGTCGGATGTCAAGTGATAAAGATCGTTCATTGCACAATCAATGATTATCATTTTAAAAAATAGAATAAAATAATGTAAGTCAATATTTATGGTTGTGAGCTAGAGCGAATAAAATAAAATCATAAGGACATATATACATATATTTAATTGCCACACAAATATGTAACTCATTTTCTCAACACAGAAACACTACACAATGCATCAGGGCGGGCTAATAATTTTGCCGCCCCCGTACCACGGGGCAAAAAAGTGTTGAGCAAGAATCCTCATGAAGAAAATAGTTGCCACTCATAATACTGACGTCACCGCAAATTAACTAAAACAAAAAAAAAAAAAATAACTTCTTTTAATTTTAATTAAAACAATTTACTCTCCCGATTTGCAAGCAAAGGGCAATAACAATGATTTTTCTAATGGTTTAACATCGGTCGCTTCCCTTGGCGCTTCAGATTTAATGCATTGCAAGATTTGTTCTAAAATGTGCTACATATTATTCTTTAAACATAATCCTTATTAAATATGTTGAAATTCATTTTCAATTCAATCCCAAAAAAATGAACTTTATGTTTCAAAAATTCAGTTCATCCACTTTGACAAGTGGTTAAAGAGAGAAATACAATAAAAACGTCAACACAACTTACCTCCGATATGAACTTTTTCATAAATTTGTCCCATGCTAATCTGTAGATTTACAACAGACCAAGGAGACTAAAGATTTCCAAAGATTATCGTTACACACAATAATCACGATAATAATCCAAATGTTTTAGGTCTTTTGTAAGTAAATGTAAGAATAAATCACATTGTAAATTTCTTCATCTGGGTGGCTCTGCCATGGTATCATGGGATTATGGAATCATCATCTTAGACCGAGTCTCAGTACAGAAGGGGGACAATCTTTACATAAACTATGCGAACAGAAAATAAGTTAGTGAATTTTGGATAATGTATTTTTTGAAGAAAAAAAATCGAAGACTAAAAATAAACATTGCACTAAGAGGTCAATAACTTACAATAATTACTCCCATTTGTTTAAAATGTGTTCTTTAATAAGCATCAACATTTTGTTATATAGGAAAATTAACATTAGAATAACTACTGTTATCTGTAAATCAATTGTATAAGGCCAAATAATTGTGTCGTCATGAGCGATTAATGTATATCTCATATTTTAATACAACTGGATTTCTTGAACCCAACAACTAAATTAATTTACCACATTTAGTCTTTGGAATCTAGCACACAATAGAAGCAGATCAGTTTAACTACTCGAGTGCTAGCCATTAATGTAAGTACAGACCTCAACAGACCATTGGACTGTGATAAATCATGTGTTTATATGTAAGTACAGACCTCAACAGACCACTGGGCTGTCATAACTCATGTATGTATGTGGGATGTCTGTCTGCTGTTTGTTTGCGGAAGTAAGCTGGAATAGGTCATTAAAAGGGTTATTATTGTCTTCCTACGATTTAGACGAAAGACGGTATGTGTAAGTAATATATTACAGGTGTACATTCAGTACAATATGTAAAAACATTTACAGGTGTCAAAGGAGTTCACTATGTGTAAGTAATGCATTACAGGTGTAATTGGAGTACAATATGTGTAGGTAATGTAATACAGGTGTAAATCTATTTCATATGTATATTCAGTACAATATGCGTAGGTAATGTATTACAGGTGTAACAGACCATATTGAATGGTGAAGTTAAAGTAACACGTCTAGTGAATCATTTAGGGTGATGTGTATAGTGTTCAAACGTAGTTCTTGGTTATTGTGAAGGGTGTTTAAGGCGTGGACATGTTATAGATATGAGCTGATTCGTGAAGGTGTAATTCCTTCCCTAAACTAAGCCAGGTGTAAATCCTGCCATAAACTAAGCCAGATGTAACTCAGGATCACGTGTCAGTAAATGAGCAATCCACCCCCCCCCCCAATTCTTTCACAATATACAAGTAAATTTTCTGTATTGAGCACATCCAGAGGCGTAACAACGGCTTGGCATTGGGGCAGTTGCCAAGGACGCCGGCCTGCGCCAGTTCAAAAGGGCGCCGCTAAATCTCTAATTTTTAAATTTTTATTATTTAAAAAATAAATTAGCCAAGGGCGCCAAAAACCCAGTTACGCCTCTGGCCATATCTCCCTGTTAAATGTTAGTCTAAATCTGGCCATCCTGGCACAGTGTTAACTATAGCGCCCCCATCAAAAGTAACAATCCAGTTAAAAAATTTTTTTTAAAAAGGACTCCCTAGTAGTTTTTAATAAAAAAGAATTTCGAATTTCGACTAAAAGCATAAAGTAAAAGGTTATAGAGAAGTTAATAAACGCATGAATATTTATAGCACAGGTTAAAAGTTAATAAATCTTCTGCTCGTACAATCACGTTTCATCGCACCCCTCTTAAATTCCGCCTCACTTCTCCCGGGGTGCGGAAACACCAGGTTGGGAGCCCCCGAGTTAATGAGATATGTTTTCACGTTGAGTCCCACTCATTGAACCCAATCACGTGACACTTGAGTTTGGGGGGGGGGGGGTAAAAAACAAACACACACACAAAGACACACTTGATAATAATCCCAGTGTTTAACATTGCATCCACCCACGCACTACATGACAACAGCACAGTGGTTCTGTATTTATTGTACACAGGTTACAGAGTCGTAATAGCGAGTTAAAGAGTTTAAAAACGCAATAAGTATTTGACAATGATTTTTTTTTTTTTTTAAATAAAGGCAATTAAGCCAAAGAGACTGGAGAATGTGTCGGGAAAAGATGAAAAGAGAAATATTTCAACATGAACAATGTGAGAGAACTGTCCGTAATGACGGTAAACAAACATAGTATAACATAGAATTATGAATAGCACGAAGACAGTACACACAAAGACTGTACGAGACAAGGTAGAGCACCGCCTCCTCTATAAGGGCGGGAGTGAGAGAAACTTCATGGAAATCTAATCGATAAAAAAAAAAAAAAAAATTAACACACAACGTGTCATGCGGCTCACACCAGGTAGACGGTGGGTGGGGCTGAGGGGGAGGTATTGCGGAGTGGGGTGGGTGAGTGAGTAGCAGGGATTTCTGACGAAGAGGGTCTGGGCCGTCTCTCAACTCCAGATCCCGATGTAAACATCCCTATACCACGATGACCTGTCTATAATACCTCAGCAAATGACATTCAGTCTAAATGGAGTTATGCTTGCTTCTAAAAACAGCTCATGCAATGGATCAAATTACATGTATTTCGTTCATTGGTGTGCCACTGTCTTTTAGCAACATTTTCATATTTTAATGTAACCATAATTCAATGTTATTCTATTTATAGTGATGTCTTGATTGGTTTAAATGTGTACACACAAGAGTCACGGCTGGCGCCCTCATTGGTCTGGCGAAACGTGTACTCGTGAGTCACGACTGGCGGCCTCTGGGGCGGGGGGGGTGGCTGGCGAAACGTGTACACGCAAGAGTCACGGCTGGCGGCCTCGGGGGAAAAAGGGGGGCTGGCGAAACGTGTACACGCAACCGTCATGGCTGGCGGCCTCGGGAATAGGGGGTCAGGGGGTTGGTGTACACGCGAGTCACTGCAGGCTAACGCACTATGAAAGTCCCAGGGAATAGCCAACAAAAGGGCCAACAGGTATATATGAGGAAGGATATTGAGCCCGACAAGGGACCGATTGGTCCTACGGTGTGGGGCCGATTGGGCCTCGACGTGGGGCCGATTGGGCCTCGGGTGACCTGTACACGTACCTCGCCATATCTTTTTAATATATCCCATACTTGTTGTTTTAGAGCTGTATGTTAGATACCGTGCAGGCTTTTAGTACTGGGGACGATATCTTTATATTATGTGCAAGGATACGAGTTCACACTATTGTAATCTTTTTTGGTCAGGGTCAAGGACAAGAAACTCTAGTTGTGGCTGTAGTAAAATGTATAGTAAAAAAAGTTTTTAAAAAAATATATATTTATTATATTATATATTCTTAAGTCCCCCTCCACAACATCAATCTCCACCCCCTCCCCTTTTTTTTTCTTCATATTCATAACGTCTCTTTCTAAAAAAGTCCCCTCTACACCAATACAACAACCCTTAATTAATTCCAGATGATAAAATCCCTTGTTCTATATCAGTGGTTCTCAAAGTGGGTGGTGCCAAGGCCGATGAGGGCGGTGGGAATGCTCAGGGTGGCGGTAAAATGCTCCATAGTTTTAGGGGGGGGGTGGTAGGATTACCTACGCGGGCTCAGGTGAATTTTGTAATGCTTACTTTTATAAAGTCAGAAATGTAAAAAAAAAATGTGCATAAAAACATTATTTGATTTTTGACATTAAGAAAACATTCGCAATAAATATCACGTAATTCGCAGACGCACTGGGTAAGGAAAGACCTTTGACCTTTGTTTTTTTTCAGCAGTAAACGCGGGAATAAAAAACAAATGTGGTTACCATGCAGGGGTCAATGTACAGACAACTCTTATATATTGATAAAAGGCAATGTACAGTCAACTCTTATGTATTGACTACGGGGCAATGTACAGACAACTCTTATGTATTGACTACCGGGCAATGTACAGACAACTCTTATATATTGATTAAGGGCAATGTACAGACACCTCTTATGTATTGACTACGGGGCAATGTACAGACAACTCTAATATATTAACTAAGGGCAATGTACAGACAACTCTTAAATATTGATTAAGGGCAATGTACAGACAACTCTTATATATTGACAAAGGGCAATGTACAGACAACTCTTATATATTGACTACGGGGCAATGTACAGACAACTCTTATGTATTGAATACGGGGCAATGTACAGAAAACTCTAAAATATTAATTAAGGGCAATGTACAGACAACTCTTATATATTGACAAAGG
This sequence comes from Omphiscola glabra, assembly GCA_964017045.1. NCBI lineage: Eukaryota > Metazoa > Mollusca > Gastropoda > Lymnaeidae > Omphiscola > Omphiscola glabra. Next base: position 13,099,041 of record OZ024794.1, on the reverse strand, counting down.
GCAATGTACAGACAACTCTTATGTATTAACTAATGGCAATGTACAGACAACTCTTATATATTGATTAAGGGCAATGTACAGACAACTCTTATATATTGACAAAGGGCAATGTACAGACAACTCTTATATATTGACAAAGGGCAATGTACAGACAACTCTTATATATTGACAAAGGGCAATGTACAGACAACTCTTATATATTGACTAAGGGCAATGTACAGACAACTCTTATATATTGATTAAGGGCAATGTACAGACAACTCTTATATATTAATTAAGGGCAATGTACAGACAACTCTTATATATTGACAAAGGGCAATGTACAGACAACTCTTATGTATTAACTAATGGCAATGTACAGACAACTCTTATATATTGACTAAGGGCAATGTACAGACAACTCTTATATATTGATTAAGGGCAATGTACAGACAACTCTTATATATTGACAAAGGGCAATGTACAGACAACTCTTATATATTGACAAAGGGCAATGTACAGACAACTCTTATATATTGACTAAGGGCAATGTACAGACAACTCTTATATATTGACAAAGGGCAATGTACAGACAACTCTTATATATTGACTAAGGGCAATGTACAGACAACTCTTATATATTGATTAAGGGCAATGTACAGACAACTCTTATATATTGATTAAGGGCAATGTACAGACAACTCTTATATATTGATTAAGGGCAATGTACAGACAACTCTTATATATTGATTAAGGGCAATGTACAGACAACTCTTATATATTGACAAAGGGCAATGTACAGACAACTCTTATATATTGATTAAGGATGCGTTGACAACAGATTGTTTTAAAACAATCCCAGGCCGACACAAAAACCAAACATTTGCCACTGGGTCTAATCTACAGAAATGGGACATTGAAACTTTGGTATTAAGTGCGGAGACTGCAATCAGGTTAGCACAATAGGAAATTAGTAAAACACAGTTAGGTTAAACCTGCAAAAAGGAACGCAACAAATCAACAAACACATCTTTTGCTGCCCTCTTGGACACTGCTTCTCAGCTAAGTGCTATAATATTTATTTATTTTTTTAAATTTGATATTTTTAAATTTTATTCGTTTTTTCTGTTTGTTCGCTGATGTAGGCTTCCTGCCGACACGTTCGTGGTTTTGTTGCGTTCCTTTTTTTTCAGGTTTAACCATTAATGGCTGGTTACAACTGATGGAGCACCATTGATGACTGGTTACAACTGATGGAGCACCATTAATGACAGTGGGTATGTTCCTTTTTGAAAGGAAAAAAACCCACCATGTCACCTATCTTTACTATTCATTGTGTCATTCATCGCCAACATCTGGTACTACAATTCTCAGTAATCCCTACCACCAGCAATTTAACATCAGCAGCAGTGTGATGTATAATTTGAAACCCAACTCTTTCAACGATGAACTAATTCTGTGCTGAGAACGACGAGAGGCTTTACTGTGTGCCTCTGCACACTGAAGTCCGTTGGCGTATCAAACAATGACCTTACTGTGTGCCTCTGCACACTGAAGTCCGTTGGCGTATCAAACGGAACCTGTACAATTTATTTGAAGCTGCGACGCTTGTTCAACGTTGCACCAAAGACCCAGCTGATTTAAGAGACCTGTTTAAGTGACGCTGAACCCATATGTTAAAGAAACGGGTATCCCTTCACTAAAGCGCATCCAGCGCATTAAGAAACATTTGAAACGGGAAGAAAGTTAGCTACCAATGTTAAGTTTTATATATACAAATCTTGAATAAAAAGTAGAGTTCTTTAAAAGTTGTGGACGAGGTAGGATTGGATGAAGATAATCAACGTAATTTTGCTTTAAATGTTAAATATGTTTCATTTTTTCATGTTATGATTTTAAAATTTTCCGAAAAGATTTTGTTCAAACTACTAATATGAACAGTTATGTGAACGTGTTAAGGGGGTGAGGGCGGCAGGGTTGTGTTTATAGCCTCAAGGGGGCGGCGGACGAAAAAAAGTTTGAGAACCACTATTTTAGATGACGAGATGAGATCAACATTTTCTGATATGTGCAAAGCTGCAATGGGACAAGTATGAGGTCAGATATGTCGGGTCATGTGTTGGGAAATGGCAGTGGTTCCAAAGTAGCTGTGTTGGGTAAGTATAGATATGGTTGGAAAGTAGCTGTGGTTGGCAAGTAGCTGTGGTGGGTAAGTATAGATGTGGTTGGCAAGTAGCTGTGGTGGGAAAGTAGCAGTATTGGGTAAGTATAGATGCGGTTTGCAAGTAGCTGTGTTGGGTAAGTATAGATTTGGGTTGGCAAGTAGCTGTGTTGGGTAAGTATAGATGTGGTTGGCAAGTAGCAGTGTAGGGTAAGAAAAGATTTGGTTGCCAAGTTGCTGTGGTGGGAAAGTAGCAGTGTTGGGTAATACGCATTGGTGGGGAAATAGCAGTAATGGGCCAATTTGTAGTTGTGGGAAAGAAGAAGTAATGGGAAAATTGAACGCATATGAAATATTTATAAAATATCAACTCGCTTTTCAAATACAGATTAATTATTTCGGATATTGTCATGGAGAACTCTTGAACACAAATTTAAATGAAATAATTTTTTTTTAAAAATCTGAATGAACTATTTGATTAGCTATAAATTAAATGCCAATGATTTTTTTTTTTTTGAAAACCTTTAAATAGCATTGCGGGCCTGTATCAATATATAAGTATTTTTAAATAGTTATACACATACTACCACAGCTCATTATCATAATAAAATTAATATTATAATTATTATTATGTTAATAAGGTCAAATGGAAAACATATAACTTAAGTTGTAATAGTTTCAAAATAAAATAGATTTGTACGTCAATCTAGTGACTTATAATTTGTTTCGTTTCTTGTTTGCAGAAGATCATAATTTTGTTAATAGTGCACACCCCCCCTCCCTCCACTTCCAGCCACCCAAAAAAAATGCCGTGTTGATACCAGAAACAAAAGGACAGGAGCATTTTGGAATCACAATTTGGAATCACAATTTAGAATCACAATTTAGAATCACAATTTAGAATCACAAAATGGAAAGACAAATTGGAATCACAATTTGGAATGACAATTTGGAATAAAAATATGGAATGACAAAATTGAAATCAAAATTTGGAATGACAATTTGGAATCCCACTTTGCAATCACAATTTGGAATCACAATTTGGAATCACAATTTGGAATTAAAATTTAGCATCAAAATTTGGAATCCCATTATGGCTACCCTAACAAAATGTTGGATAATTTAGACAGTCAAAATCGCACCAGGGAGACTACTTCAGGTTTTTATTTGCATTTTCAGCTCACGTTTTTTTTTTGTTTCATTTTTTCCCCCCAATAGTGATACCACCAAAACCTTTTTCATCTGCCCCAAAAACTATTCACCCTTACTTCTGGATCTCCGCAAATGACATTTAAAGGAGCGCAATTTTAAAAGTGTTTATTACATCTTTTTGATGTTGTTGTTTTGTGTGTGTGGGTGCTGGTGTTTATATAATGCATTAGGCCATCCGTGGTTAGTAAGCGAAGACTTCTAAAGACATGCATTGAGTTGTAGCATTGAAATGAAAAAAAAGGGGGGGGGGGGAGGGGTGGGGTAACAACGTTTACCACGTGAACAAAAACAAAATGGCCGTGTTCCGTTCACTAGTGCTAAACAAACCCACAAAAAGTCCGGATTAACGTTTTTCAAAATCACCCCGCTCCAGACACAAGAACTCACGTGCTGACCTCGATGTGATAAACATATGCTTGGCTCAATGAGAATAACAGAGGGGGGGTTCATCCGTGGAAAGCGTGGCTTGCTTAAGGTAGGGTTGGTTCTTTGAATGAAACGTTTCAGCAAAATCAAATTAGTTAACAATGGAATCCTCTTACAAAAAATGTTACCAATTATTACACGATGCTGGCCAATCATATGGCAACCTTCACCAATTATAAGACAACGTCACCAGTGGCGTAGCGAGCTTAACTCGCGCCCAGCTCACAATACCTTTTTAGCGCCCCCCTATTCGAAAACCATACAATATTATATGTAAAATATACCATTTGGCACCCCTTTGTGAGTAGCGCCCGGGGCATGATGCCCCCTTGCCCCCCCTCACTACGCCACTGAACGTCACTAATTATATGAGAGAGCTCATCAATTATCTGACACCCTCACTAATTATAAGACAGCACTCATCAATTATAATACAACACGTATACAGTTCCGACGTGTTCTTTATGAACAAATTGACTTAGGTTTCAATACTTTCTTGAGACTATATCACTAGGGTTTCAATCCTTTCTTATGAGACTATGTCACTTAAGCCACGACCGTCGCACCCACACTTGGGCCACACCCTGGCCACACTGCAGCTTTAGACCACGATCTTCTCACCCACACTTGAGCCACACTTCATCTTTAAGCCACGATCTTCTCACCCACACTTGGGCCACACCGCAGCTCAGTTCGTTACATTTGCGTATTCCTCTAACTGTGCAGTATGGTTCTACATAATTTGATTGGCACAGGGAAGACTAAGGGAACCTGAAGTTAAGGTGCACGTTAAGTAAACTGGTGGTCTAGTATCAGGTTTCTCAAAGTGAGGCGTCCATGAAATATTGTCGAATGCATTGGTCCCGAGGTATACTGTTAGGTTATTTGCTCTACTACAGATTTAACCATACGACTCATTGACATCACGAAGATATGGCTCTACTAGAGATTTAGTCATACGACTCATTGACATCACGAAGATATGGCTCTACTAGAGATTTAGCCATACGACTCATTGACATCACGAAGATATGGCTCTACTAGAGATTTAGCCATACGACTCCCTGACATCACGAAGATATGGCTCTACAAGAGATTGAACCATACGACTCCTTAACATCACGAGATATGGCTCAACAAAAGATTTAACCATACGACTCCCTGACATCACGAAGATATGACTCTACAAGAGATTTAACCATACGACTCCTTGACATCACGAAGATATAGCTCTACTAGAGATTTAACCATACGACTCCTTGACATCACGAAGTTATGTAAATAAATGAATCACTTTCATTAAAACGTTGTTGTCAAAGATATCAAAATTCTTTCAAATATCATTTTTTTTTCAAATCAATTATAAAAGAATATCAACAACCCATATTAACACGTGCTCGCGCAATAAATTATAAAAAACGATCAAGAATTGGTGAATACAAAATGTAGGCATCAGTTCACTAAATTTTCCTATAAATTCATGAGACGGTAATGACCGAGTAACCCGGTTAGGTTTGTCAGGTGAAAATCATTGCCAGCCCAGCCCAAACCCTCCTCCCAGGCCTAAGTGTAATCAGATGGTGAGATAGACCACTGATGACGTTGTCTTAAGTTGTGGCCGGTATGAACAGGTTTAAGGGCTGGTGAGCAAAGCTGTTTTGCGGATAGCATCTGAGACGTTCTCGCGAGCACGTGACCGGTATAAAGAGGCCCGGCGGTGAACTCGAGTGCATGCCAGGTAGATGTTAGCGTGAGCACGGTTTGTTATTTTTAGACTTTTGTTTTTGGGACGCCTCTTGTTAGCAGTGCAATCTATCCGTTAAGCGGTTGGTGGTAAAAGTACATTATCGACTGGTGTGCACTGTACTGAGATAAGAGATGGTCGAGTGGTGCATAAGAGAAGGAAGGGGGATCCTTACGGGAAGGCGCAGGGTGCACACATTGAAAACTGCACAAGAGTAGATATGATGTATGTGAGGATAATTGGAGAGGTTCTGGGATAGTTCTGGGAGAAGGACATTCTAACACTAGGAGGGCTACTGGGATTATTCTGACAGAATTTAGAGGGCTGGAATAGGAGGGTCCTATGCTAGTTCTGAGAGGAGGACAGTGGAGCAGCGGGAGAGGTCCTAGGCTAGTTCTGAGAGGAGGACAGTGAGACAGCGGGAGAGGTCATGGGATCGTTCTGAGAGAAGTTAAGGTAAGGGTTGGAGGTGGTGAGGTCATGTGGTCATTGTGAGAAGTGATAATGGTAGTGACATAGATGGAGTTATTTTAAGCCACCCATTCTACCTAAAAATTGCTCCCCATTTCCCCGAAAATGCCACCCTCACTATAAGGAAAGAAGAGCCGCTCGGTGCGGACCATCTCATCCGCACCCCCTTCCAACGCCACTTGATACAGAAGAACCATAAGAAAAGTCCGATGGTGGGTGTGAATTATGAGAACAGTTTCAGTGTTAGGGCCAGAAGACAGATCCATCGCCAGGGCCCTGTGACCCTGCGGCTACGGGTTTTGGGGGGGGGGGGGTGCTTTGTACATTAAAAGAGGCCAAAATGGAACAAATCAAACTATAAATTTTGAATGAAGGGGGCAAAAAAACCTCAAAAGCGGCAGGGGAGCTCCATATGTTACGCGACGGCTCTGCGAAAGAGGAATGGGAAAGCCAGCCTCTAAAAAAATAGGTTGTTATTCACAGTAAAAACACGTGAACAAGCACAACCCTTGGGACCAAAGCAAAAAATGGTGCTATTGCTGAGATGGTGCTATTGCTGAGATGGTGCTATTGCTGAGATGGTGATATTGCTGAGATGGTGATATTGCTGAGATGGTGGTATTGCTGAGATGGTGCTATTGCTGAGATGGTGCTATTGCTGAGATGGGGCTATTGCTGAGATAGTGATATTGCTGAGATGGTGGTATTGCTGAGATGGTGCTATTGCTGAGATGGTGCTATTGCTGAGATGGTGCTATTGCTGAGATGGTGCTATTGCTGAGATGGTGCTATTGCTTAGATGGTGCTATTGCTGAGATGGTGCTATTTCTGAGAGGGTGGTATTGCTGAGATGGTGCTATTGCTGAGATGGTGCTATTGCTGAGATGGTGCTATTGCTGAGATGGTGGTATTCGCAGGCTTCGCCAGAATGTTTAATCGTCCATAATAATTTGAAAGAAAAAGACATTTGGCATATGCATATTGACGACTGAGTATATGTGAGCATACAAACGTCAACAACCAACATCTCCATGTTTAGTAACCAGTGAACAATTATGAAACGAAGTGAACTTTTACAGTGCTTGAACATGCTTCAGGTAGTTCATTTCCACTTGACACCTACGTGAACATCTAGCCCAGTGGTTCTCAATCTTCCTAATGCCGCGACCCTTTAATACAGATCCTCATGTTGTGGCGCCCCCCAACCACAAAATTAGTTTCGTTTATACTTCATAACTGTAGGGTATATGTGTTTTTAGATGGTCTTAGACAAGCGGTTCTCAACCTTTCTAATGCCGCGACCCCTTTATGCAGTTCCTCATGTTGTGGCGACCCCCAACCATAAACTTACGTTCGTTGCTACTTCTTAACTGTTATATTGCTTCTGTTATGTATAGTAATGAAAATATCTGATATGCAGGATTTATTTCCATGGTTACAATTGAACATAATTCAAACATGGTGATTAATCACAAAAAACAATAGATAATGTAAATTGTGAACTATTTATTTCTAACAACAAATAAATGAGAGTTTGTCTTGAGGCTTGGTGTAGTCTTAACATAACTACAGTAAACTACATTGCTACATTTTGCGACAGTATGCGTAAAAAGCCAACGTCAGTGCGAAGGTTGAGATTGTTTCTTTTTTACCAGATCAGAAATGTTCGGGGCAGTTTTTGCAAGCGCACAACGAAGATCATGTTCCACAACATATTCTACTTCTGTATTTAGATTTGATTAACATGTCATCGGACAGTGTCGTTGGATAAAGGAAACTGTACTCAATTTCGTAACAAATCCATCTCCGATCATAACGCGAACAATGTCTTTGGCCGCTGGCAGCAATACATCTTCAGCAATGGTGTGAGGTTTCATAGCTCTGGCGATTCTGAGTGCCTCCAAATATGAAGCTTTAACGGCTGCTACGTTTTGTTTTTGGTACTTGCCACCAGTTTCAAGTCTGACTTTCTGGAGTCCATCAGCTTTACTTCTAAAATAGTTATCCTTGCCAACAAAGCTTGGATGCTTGCTATCAAAATGGATTTTAGTTTGATCGGCTTCATAGATTCGGCTGATAGAACTTCACAACAAATAACACATTGCGGTTTCTCAATCCATGTTGTAATTATTGAGGTAAAAACATACTGCAAATAATCCTCAGTGTATTTTATTTTCTTAACGTCTTCTCTACACGATTCATTGTCATGGGATGGTTTGCTAAAAGATGGTATATTGAAGATCTCAATGTAAAACATAGACATGTAACATTTTGATGAGTTTGAGAAAAGGGGATTTTAAAGTTTGAAAATATCCAACATATTCTCAAGTAAAAATACAATTCTATAATTTGCCTCTATTTAGTGATACCATTTTACTTTTAAAATATACCAGCTACTAGGTGTTTTGTGACTCAATATTGTGACTTGTCAACTTTTTAACTGAAAATTGAAATTTATTAATTTAACTTTATTTTATGCTTTTTAAAAGCCAACGACATCTCTTATTCATCACTTATGAAACTTAAGTGACCTCTCTAAATAAGAAAACAAATTGTGGCCGAAATAAAAAACAATTATTTTTCAAAAAATCGTAAAATTTTGTTAAAATCTCAAACAGTGTACAAGCCACTGAGATCTTGTACACGCCACTGATATCTTGTACAAGCCACTGAGATCTTGTACAAGCCACTGAGATCTTGTACACGCCACTGATATCTTGTACAAGCCACTGAGATCTTGTACAAGCCACTGAGATCTTGTACAGGTGGTGTAATTTCCGTGTAATGACTCAATGATAATGTAATAAATTATATCAAGTTTTTACTTCACAGTGCCATTATCATTCAGCTTATTATAAATTATAAGTGACGTATAAGTAATATGACTCATTATGACCTTGAACTGGTACTGAAATTTATGAAATAGGCTTATGTTATGCCATTTTACACATACACATCAGTCAATACTCAGTTCACTGTAAGACTTTCATTAATAACATAAAAGATAATTGCCTGCATTTTCAATAACAATGAAAACATAGAGATATTTTATAACGTGTTTAACAGCGTTTAACCAGATGGGACTAAATACAACTGTTTAAAATGATTAACAATGACTATGTTGTAAATAATTGTAATGCTCTCATCACTCAATGGTCAGAATCAAAAGAAGGTGTGAAGCAGTAAACGAGAATACTTTTTATTTTGCGTTTTATTTTTATCTTTTGCCTTTATAAGGCAATCGTCGTTAATCAAGGGCAATTTTGAATAGAGACGAAACTTAGTACGACAGCATACTGAGCTTGGGCAAAATAGTACTGACTGCGGGTTAGGTCTACTGACTGCAGGTGACGGCTACTGAAACTGATTAAACTTAATCCTAAACTTTCCTCTCAGTAAACTCAGTACACTGATTCTAATCACACTTGAACAGTGACATCTTTACCCCATGTATTATCACTATAAAGACTCTGCTTACTTAACCGATATTTACTTTTGCCTTTAAATTTTCACTTTAAATGTATCGTAGATAACAATAGTTGCATTTATTGTTCGGTGTAATTTCAGCATCTGACCTTTGACCTATATTCTTTATTTATTTACGTTTTCTTTACTTGCCATTGGTTAAGCGCATCACTTGATATTAAAGGAGGTAACTTTGAGTTTTTTTCTTCTACATTTTCACTGGACTTGTCAGATTCGTCTATTGTATGCTCTATTTATAATCCGCGATTACCTGTAAACGAGCTGATTTGTGCAGTAGTTTTCACTGTAGGTTTAAGCTTTATTATGGGGTGAATAGTTCAAAGGGGATATCTAACAAATGAAAATTGGAGACATTTCTGGTTTTTCAGCTGGACCAAATCAATCGGTTTCTAAGAAAATCATCACCGGAAATGTGTGTTTTCCAATGGTCCTTGGCGACCCCCACAGGTTGAGAACCGCTGTCTTAGACGATCCCTGTGAAATGTTCGTTCGACACACCCACCCCCCCCCACCCCCCGCCAAAGGGGTCGCGACCCATAGGTTGTGAACCGCTGATCTAGCCAGCTTTGTTAGCGTATCCATTATGAACAATGAAACACAAATGTATGCGTGTGTGCACGGTCGCCACTTCGATCGTCTTGCTTTGGCTGTGCGTCATTAACACGCATCGCAGTCTCAACACGTAGACTCGAAAATCTTCTGACAACACACTGTTGCGTCCAGATTTTAGCAACACACACAGCGTGTCAGCAGACTGATAGCGTGTCAGCAGACCGATTGCGTGTCAGCAGACTGATTTTTGAAACAAAAGGCCCCGCGTTGCATCCTTTTCATGACGTAATCCGGTTCCATCGCGGAGAGTCATGTTCTATTCGCAGGGAAACCATTATTTTGTCCAACAGTAACCCTTGCGCATTTCGCATTTGCCAGGACTTGCGATATTCCAGTTTTTTTTATAAATATATTTTTTTTTAAATTAAAATTTATTGATCCATGCCTGAGATAAATTAGACCATCAGTCAGCGACAGCGCTATTTCAAGATTCGCTATTTACAGGTTTCACTGTCGATCACATTTTAATGAACTTTAACGCAAACATATTTGAGTCCTTGGTGAGATTACAGACGGTACATTTCACCTCTGTAAGTCACGTGTATTGTGAACTGTGTTGCTACATTGGCTGCTTAAGCCAAAAGACCAACATTGAGCATTACTTGTCAAATGATCAGACAGGATCCCTTTGTTTCATTGCTAATTCCTTTGGTTGCACGGCGCGACATGTTTGTCTAAACAAATCCATTCTTCAGGGACCAGGTGAAAAGAGAATCCCGGAAGAAATGGTTGGACAGCTTCAAAGGATGGACTAGATGGTATGCTCCTGAACAAAGGCCTTCTAAAGGCTGGGGACGTATGAGAATGTTGGGAGATGGTTGAACTCTGTTGTAGCACCCACCTCACCAACCTTACGCTTTGTTGTTATAGCAACCACCTCACCACCTCTACACTCTGGTGTTATAGCACCACCTCTTCCCATTACCAACACTTGAATATCCCCCCACCCACTTCCACCGCACGATATCATAGCCCGCCCCCTATCCTCCTCACCAAGTCTGTTATAGCACCCCTCCACTCTTCGATTTCCCCCCCCCCCTAAAATATAGCGTATTGGTATGTACAGCGTGGTGAGCCCAGCCCTAGGTAGGGGTACTACGCTATAAAAAACTTCTTATAATAATAATTATAATACACATTAAACTACATATGTGCCATATATGTTCAATTTTTATCAACATTTTAACATAATAAAAACATGAGACGATAGTTTTACGCTCACCCCCTTGACGTAAATGTTTTGTGACAGATTTAATTATTCTTTTAAAACTCTCTTTTTTTATAAAAAAAGAAAGAAAAACAAAGAAGATCTATATTTCTAGACCAATAAAAGAATAATGAATATAGCAGTTTTGATTGATTGATTGGATATTTATATAGCGCTGGTATCCATGTTACTTTAGCATGCTCACTGCTGGTATCCAAGCTACTTTAGCATGCTCACTGCTGGTATCCATGCTACTTTAGCATGCTCACTGCTGGTATCCAAGTTACTTTAGCATGCTCACTGCTGGTATCCAAGCTACTTTAGCATGCTCACTGCTGGTATCCAAGCTACTTTAGCATGCTCACTGTTGGTATCCAAGCTACTTTAACATGCTCACTGCTGGTATCCATGCTACTTTAGCATGCTCACTGCTGGTATCCAAGCTACTTTAGCATGCTCACTGCTGGTATCCATGCTACTTTAGCATGCTCACTGCTGGTATCCATGCTACTTTAGCATGCTCACTGCTGGTATCCATGCTACTTTAGCATGCTCACTGCTGGTATCCATGCTACTTTAGCATGCTCACTGCTGGTATCCATGCTACTTTAGCATGCTCACTGCTGGTATCCATGCTACTTTAGCATGCTCACTGCTGGTATCCATGCTACTTTAGCATGCTCACTGCGCTCTGGTTTTCTTAAATCTATTTAAACAAAAAAGTCTCTAAATGTTTCTTAAATGATTTTTTTATCATTTCAATACTCCTCAAATATTGAGGCAAACTATTCCATAATTTTGGCGCTATCGCTTCAAAAGAGCGCAATCCGTAAGACTTTTTTCTGTGTTCATCCGCACTGGGAATTGTCAGTAAGGACTGTGTTGAAGACCTCAAGGATACGTGTTTATGAATCATTTCTTTAAGTTATTCCGGTGCAGAGCCTTCTATGCAGTTCCCTCATAGCAAAAATTTGTTGAGGTCAGGAGAGCATTAGAAGACAATGAATTGTAGAGGACCGAAATGATTCCTTGGGGATAGAAATGTTAACAAATCCCCACAGTGGCAATTTCTCGGGAGTCATCTGACGCTACAGTAGTAGTTCGTTTTCTAGCTTCGTGATTCGCAAGTTTCATTTCAAACAACAAAAGACAAACACACACACACCACTCACGGAGGCACATATGCACACCACTCACGGGCGCACATATGCACACCACTCACGGAGGCACATATGCACACCACTCACGGAGGCACATATGCACACCACTCACGGAGGCACATATGAACACCACTCACGGAGGCACATATGCACACCACTCACGGAGGCACATATGCACACCACTCACGGAGGCACATATGAACACCACTCACGGACGCACATGTGAACACCACTCACGGAGGCACATGTGAACACCACTCACGGAGGCACATATGAACACCACTCACGGAGGCACATGTGAACACCACTCACGAACGCACATGTGAACACCACTCACGGAGGCACATATGCACACCACTCACGGACGCACATATGCACACCACTCACGGACGCACATATGCACACCACTCACGGATGCACATATGCACACCACTCACGGAGGCACATACGCACACTGATACATTCACCGTATTAGAAAGTTTAGGCAGTTTACTTTCGTTTTTTTTCTCTTAATTTTCTTCATTTCTATATTTAGTTTTGGTGTGTTCAGAAAATATCTGGGTCTTTCCAACACCCCCCTGGCACTGCCTCCCTCACTCCCTGTCACTAACTCTCTCACCACCTTGAACTGCCTCCCTCACCCCTTGCCGCTGCCTCCGGCACCCCTAGGGTGTAGATTAGCCTGGTTGAGCACCCCTTACCACTACCTCCATCACCCCTTCCACTGCCCTCAACACCCCTGGGGTGTGGGTGTTGGCCTGGTTAAGCACCCCTGCTCTAGGTGATCGAGTTAAAAACTTGATTATAATTATTTGATTTTTTTCAAATACCGGTAAAATAATTTCTTTACTAGTTTTTCACTTCTATATTTTGAAATGAATCATCTAAGTTGATCCTTACGCCTGACTTTGTCTGCTATGCAGACATTTTAGTCGAAAAGTGCGTTGATTAGTTTTATAAACTGCGAGGATTTCCTCCACTCTTTATGTTATATTTCATATTGCCTCGACCTGAACGCGGTCCTCCACCATATTGCACTAATTATGTACAAGCCTTAAAGTGTGTTAACATTAAAGGTCAACATAATTATTGGAAAGCAGCTTCTTCATCATTATTTAAAGGAGAACGTAATGCTAGGTAAGAGTGCAGCAGCAGTAAATGATACGTCTAATTATCCGCTGGTGAAAGGATAAAATAGATCACTTGGCCGTTACTTTAATTTGGAGCTTAATCTCAAAACGTTTCTAATCGTATTTTTTTTTTTTAAAAAGGCATAAAGTCAAAGATTTCAATTGACATTAATTTGTGTAGACTATTAGCGGGCCATTAGAGGGCAATTAAGGGGCCATTAGAGAGCCATCAGAGAGCCATTAGAGCGCCATTAGAGAGCCATTAGAATGCCTTTAGAGAGCCATTAGAAAGCCATTAGAGAGTCAACAGAGAGCCATTAGAGAGCCATTAGAAAGCCATTCGAGAGCCATTAGAGAGCCATCAGAGAGCCCTTAGAGAGCCATTAGAGAGCCATTATAAAATTTATGAGAGAAAACATACTTTCATACGATTAAATTTCAGAGCGTTTTATTGCATAAACAAGTGTCCAAGGTTTGTTTATTGAATGAAGTGTGCCAACGATATTCTGTAAGGAGAGTCAGTGTATTGAATGAAGTGTGCCAACGATATTCTGTAAGGAGAGTCAGTGTATTAAATGAAGTGTGTCAACGATATTCTGTAAGGAGAGTCAGTGTATTAAATGAAATGTGTCAACGATATTCTGTAAGGAGAGTCAGTGTATTGAATGAAATGTGTCAACGATATTCTGTAAGGAGAGTCAGTGTATTGAAAGAAGTGTGTCAACGATATTCTGTAAGGAGAGCCAGTGTATTGAAAGCAGTGTGTCAACGATATTCTGTAAGGAAATGTTTGATTATTTCTATGAAGGTGTTGATATTGTTGTTTCATGAAAGATGATTTCAAAAATATAATATCCGGTGTAAAAGATCACTGTTCTATTAAAATTTAAAAAAATATTTAAAAAATTAACAATAAATATAAATGTCGTCCTGCTCTAGGGGAATCTTCTTAAACAGACCGGCATGTAGAGTTCAAATATGAAAACATACCGGCATGTAGAGTTCAAATATGAAAACATACCGGCATGTAGAGTTCAAATAGGAAAACATATTGGCATGTAGAGTTCAAATAGGAAAAGATACCTGCATGCAGAGTTCAAATATGAAAACATACCGGCATGCAGAGTTCAAATATGGAAACATACCGGCATGCAGAGTTCAAATATGAAAACATACCGACATGTAGAGTTCAAATAGGAAAACATACCGGCATTCAGAGTTCAAATATGAAAACATACCGGTATGTAGAGTTCAAATATGTAAACATACCGGCATGTAGAGTTCTAATATGAAAACATACCGGCATGTAGAGTTCAAATATGAAAACATACCGGCATGTAGAGTTCAAATATGAAAACATACTGGTATGTAGAGTTCAAATAGGTAAACATACCGGCATGTAGAATTCAAATATGAAAACATATCGTTATGAAAACTTTATAAAAACACACTTTAAACAAAAATAATTTAAGTGTTCAAATATAAATTATACTGGTGTGCAGAGTTCAAGGAAGGAGTATCTAATATGTACTTGCAAAAGGTTTGAGTGTGCCTACAATCTCACAGCTATTACAGTTTACCCCTTTTTAAAAATCTGAAATGAAGATGTCTCAGTGTAGATGTCTGCATACTCCTTACAATGAAGATGTCTCAGTGTAAATGTCTGCATACTCCCTACAATGAAGATGTCTCTGTGTAAATATCTGCATACTCCCTACAATGAAGATGTCTCGGTGTAAATGTCTGCATACTCCCTACAATGATGATGTCTCAGTGTAAATGTCTGCATACTCCCTACAATGAAGATGTCTCAGTGTAAATGTCTGCATACTCCCTACAATGAAGATGTCTCGGTGTAAATGTCTGCATACTCCCTACAATGAAGATGTCTCTGTGTAAATATCTGCATACCCCTCCCTACAAACCAACAACGTGTTGTCTATGACCTGGTGATCAAGGTGTCATTAGCACGCGCCCCCACGTCTGCTGCCGTCACACAGCGGTCGTCTAATTACCTCCAACCCCCCAAAAATAGACCCACCCGTTGACACCTGATTACGCACGTTAGAAATGAAAGAACTTACTTCGAGATTTCTGCGATGAGTGAAACTTGAACCCGTGAAAGGACGACATGCGCCGGAAGAACGAGGCAGACATAGAGAACATGGTGTGTTATAGAGTGATTGAGCGATAGAGTCCTCAACCACTGTGTGCAACTAGCAGAACTACCAACAGGTGACAGCTGGCACACAAAAACGACGGAGTTACACACTTGTCTGACACGTGCGTGTGGTGTGATAATGGTCTGACTCATTGTATTACAATTGGTGTGTGTCAGTGTAAGTGATACTTTGGAGAATACTGATTTTTCTACGCATTGCAGCACTTTGAAAAAAAATTGGGTGGGGATGGGGGTGGCCAGGAGAAGTGGGGGGGGGGGGGTTGGCCAGGAGGAGGGGGGGTAAATCAAAAAGAGGCAGATCGATTTCATCGAGTATCGAACTCATTGGTTACAACATAAATTTTTGTTCACAAGTATTGATCAAGCATGGTTAGTTATTGATACCACGTTCATTAGAAGAATTACCTCCCCCACCCCTCCACACATACTAATTGTTAAGGAGTAATACTGTAATGACAGTGTAATGAAAGTATAATGAAAGTATAATGACAGTGTAATGAAAGTATAATGAAAGTGTAATGATAGTGTAATGACAGCGCTTTGACCGTGTGTTTATTTGAAAGTTGAGTTAACAGCAGAATATCGGCCTTTCACGCCTGCATCTTTATGCTATAACTCATGTCGCCTTTAAGTCAGGTGCGAGGACTTAAGTCATATGTATGTTGTGCCTGACCCACAGATTCTGAAACGCGACTACGGTACAGAAGATGTTCACCCCACGCCACCCCAGTCCACTGCCATCTCCCTCGGCGGCAATGGTTTTCATACTCATACGTGGTTGGTCCTTCCCGAGACAAGGTTTCAGCCTCAGCTGGTCAGTTTTTTAAAGAAGGCTTTTTGCCCGTGATTGGGGTAGTACCTGGCGGAATTTGAACCCACAACTTACTGTCTATGATGCAGATGTACATTTACTACACTACATCTCTGCATTGATAACATATATTAAACAAAGTGGTGTAGAAAATGTATGTATTTTATACGCACTAAAAATAAAGAATAATTAAAGATTTATTAAAACGTATTCGGCAAAGGTAGTTCGTGCAGAACGGTGACAGGGCAGGCAGTCAATGAAGGCAGTCGATGAAGGCAGTCGATGAAGGCAGTCAATGAAGGCAGTCGAGGAAGGCAGTCGAGGAAGGCAGTCGAGGAAGGCAGTCGAGGAAGGCAGTCGAGGAAGGCAGTCGATGAAGGCAGTCGATGAAGGCAGTCGATGAAGGCAGTCGATGAAGGCAGTCGATGAAGGCAGTCGATGAAGGCAGTCGATGAAGGCAGACGATGAAGGCAGTCGATGAAGGCAGTCGATGAAGGCAGTCGATGAAGGCAGTCGATGAAGGCAGACGATGAAGGCAGTCGATGAAGGCAGTCGATGAAGGCAGACGATGAAGGCAGTCGATGAAGGCAGTCGATGACGGCAGTCGATGAAGGCAGTCGATGAAGGCAGTCGATGAAGGCAGTCGATGAAGGCAGTCGATGAAGGCAGTCGATGAAGGCAGTCGATGAAGGCAGTCGATGAAGGCAGTCGATGAAGGCAGTCAATGATGCAGTCAATGAAGGCAGTCAATGAAGGCAGACAATGAAGGCAGTCAATGAAGGCAGTCAATGAAGGCAGACAATGAAGGCAGACAACGAAGCCGCAGGATTTGTATTAAGTATATAAGAAACCAGACCAGCAAGAGACAGAACTGACGAACCGAACTGAGAGCGTCACGTGGGGACAACGCTGGACTAGCACACGTCTTATTGACAAGCATGACGCATTTGGAGTCTTTCGTGACTCTAAACGAATGTATTGTCACGTGATTTCATGGACGCAGACTTGGTTTTGTATTAGCACAGCGGTTCTCAACCAGTGGGTCGCGACCCCTTTGAGGATCGAACTACCATTTCAAGGGGTCGCCTAAGACCATCGGAAAACACATATCCTCTACAGTTATGAGGCAGCAACGAAAATAATTTTATGGCTGGGGGTCGCTACACCATGAGGAACTGTATTAAAGGCTCGCGACAGTAGAAAGGTTGAGAACCACTGTATTAGCAGACTTGGTTTTGTATTAGCAGACTTGGTTTTGTATTAGCAGACTTGGTTTTGTATTAGCAGACTTGGTTTTGTATTAGCAGACTTGGTTTTGTATTAGCAGATTTGGTTTTGTATTAGCAGACGTAATACTAAGCTTTTTACATATCTCTAAGTGTTGTGTAGTGAATGTCTGGTTTTGAGTTTTAAATGTCAAATGTTGCGTATTATAGTTAATATCTAGTTTTGAGTTGTAATGTATGGTGTTGAAATGTAAAAATCTAGTATCAATTTTCGAAGATCTATTCTTGAGTTTGTGAACGGTTTGGGTCAGGATGAATATAAACATGTGCCATTTTCTTAAACCCAAGGAGGCCACGGGTTTATAAAGAACAAAGAACCAATAGATCATGTTGCCTCTCTGTTCAACTTCAATTGTTCATGTTGCCTCTCTGTTCAACTTCCATTGTTCATGTTGCCTATCTGTTTAACTTCCATTGTTCATGTTGCCTCTCTGTTCAACTTCCATTGTTCATGTTGCCTCTATGTTCAACCTCAAATAAAAATGAGATTTTATTTAGTCTTCAGATTTGTGGAGCCACTGGACCAATTTATCAACGTCTCTTTCATCTCTTTTGTGCTCATGTTTGATGGCCTAACATCAATACTGTCTCTGTGTTTGATTCTCACCCTTAACATTTTCATCTACAGCGCTACATTTTGTTTCACAATAGCGGACCGAGTGCTTACCAGAGGGTCTTAGAGTCATAGGGTCTGAGGGTCTTAGTGTCAGAGGGTCAGGGGGTCAGAGGGTCTGGGGGTCAGAGAGTCCGAATGTCAGAGGATCTGGCATCGAGATAATGGGAAGAGTAAATTGGTAGGAGCCATATTCTGATATTCAAATGGTTGGTTAGGGCATGAAAAAAGAATGGAGGCGGACCGAATTAAGAAAAAATCCGGCTGTATGGAGGATCGCCCGATGGGACAAGACATACTGGACAGCTGCGACATGGAGAAAGCCACAATCGAAATGAGCGAATGAGAGTATCGCTGATGACCGTTCCTTATGGCAGTGAAAATGGGAGTTCCCCGGACGGAGGAGACACGAAGCCAGATCCTTGTAACCAGAAGAGGACGTAGGAGACACGAAGCGCAAGATCCTTGTAACAAGAAGAGGACGTAGGAGACACGAGGCGAGATCCTTGTAACCAGGAGAGGACGGAGGAGACACGAAGCGAGATCCTTGTAACCAGGAGAGGACGGAGGAGACACGGGGCGAGATCCTTGTAACCAGGAGAGGACGGAGGAGACACGAAGCGAGATCCTTGTAACCAGGAGAGGACGGAGGAGACACGAAGTGAGATCCTTGTAACCAGGAGAGGACGGAGGAGACACGGGGCGAGATCCTTGTAACCAGGCGAGGACGGAAGAGACACGGGCGGGATCCTTGTAACCAGGAGAGGACAGAGGAGTGCCCAAGTAAACCCAGAGGTCAAGAAGTGCAAGAATGAGATCTTTTGCAAGAATGAGATAGTTTGCCACAGTTGTGAAAGCTAGTAATCATGTTTCACACTTCCCTGCATGTCAGATTAAAAGATACCATTGTAAAATATTGATTTTAAAGGTTTGCATTAAAATCAAAAGATTCTATTTGAAGATTCAATTACAACAGAAGCATTTATTGGCACAAAGTATTAAATGTGTCTGCACAAAGTATTTACTTTGTCTGGAACGAAAATTCTTCGGAAATACCCGTAAATCAGTATCGCCCGTTATATCAGGAGGTCAGGACGTTTCTAATCAATCTTTTAACTTGCCTGGCCAACACAAGAGCCTCTAAGACAGCGGTTCTCAGCCTGTGGGTCGCGACCCCTTTGGGGGTCGAATTACCCTTTCCAAAGGGTCGCCTAAGACCATCGGAAAACACATATACTAACAGTTATGAAGTAGCAAGGGAAATAATTTTGTGGGTTGGGGGTCGCCACAGCATCGGGGACTCTATTAGGCACTAGGAAGGTTGAGAACCACTGCTCTAAGATGGTCCCTTCGGCAGCATGACTCATTCGACTTGATGCACCGATTAAAGGATGTATAGTTTTAAAGCACCGTCGGGGTGATTAGATCTAAAATGATGATAATATGAGGTTCAGCTAATAACGTGGCCAAAGCGATAAAAATCACACCAATGATCTAAAGAAATATACTTAACAACAAGCCTGGGGAATTACAAAACATGAGTTGAGAACACTTAATATTTCTTGCAGTAGAAATACGGTCAATTGATATTGACTGGTGGCTACCAAGACATCGCGATAACATGCTGTAGCCATACTCGTCAAAATGAAACGTTCATGTCTGATAGAGATCAGCAGGACGAACGGCCCGTCTATTTATTAAACAATGGGGACCAGATGTCGCCATGACCAATTTTATTACATTGCCGCTAGACAAGAATTGATCAACTCTAAGAATACACCCCCCCCCCTCACAATACCGATAGAATCACTGTCACAATAAGGCTAACAGTGACAAACCGTCACTGTCACAATCATGCTAACCGTGACAAACCGTCGCTGTCACAAGTATGCTAACCGTGACAAACCGTCACTGTCACAATCAGGCTAACCTTGACAAACCGTCACTATCACAATCAGGCTAACCATGACAAATAGATTCATTTTTTTTTTTAATGTGATGAGACCAGTACGGTTGAGACCAGTAAGATGGAGACCAGTACGGTCATTCAGTGCAATACCCGACCAGTACATGTTGAATTATAACATCTAGGACATGTTGAGTTACACCTATTAGAACATGTTGAGTTACACCTATTAGAACATGTTGAGTTACACCTATTAGAACATGTTCAAGCATAATTGACTACGGTATATATTGAGTTACAACAGCTAGGATCGCTGGTCTACAGGAACAATATTTTAGCATTTTGAAAGTCATTAAAAAGAAAACATACACGAGGGGACTAGGAATGCGTTTGAAAAATCACTAATCCGATTTTGTGTATGCAAATGTTATCTCTCCACCCCACCCCCCAAACACGCTCAATTAAATGGCCATCAAGAACTGAAGCATGGTGTTTTCTCTTAGTTCCTACGCACCTTGGCCACCAACTCGCTCAGCATCAATTGCATTATTCACACACCAATGACAGAGTTCTACATGATGTAACTATACCAGCAAGAAGATATTGATACAAGTGTGCATAACATTGATATAATCTGTGTAGAGATGATTCACGTGTTCAAGTTTCAAAACAGTTTTAGGCCCTAGCCACTGTAGAATAAGGGCTCTCGGTTAAGTGTTCTTTTTATTAATTAATTTTTTTTAAAGAAAAAAGCTTATGAACTGAAGAATTAACATACAAAGTTAACTTAACATACAAAGGTAACTTAACATACCAAATTTAAGTAAAAATACAAAGTTGACACAACATACAAAATTGAAATAAAAATACAAAGTTGTCATAACGTATAAAGTAAACATATCATTCAAAGTTAACATAAAATACAAAATTGACATAATCTACAAAGTTGACTTATTGTACAAAACTAACATAATATACAAAGTTAAAACATACAAAGTTAACATAACATACAAAGTTGTTAAAACTTTTATATACACTTGAACTTATACACATACGCTGTCATCTCTAAACGATAACTTTATTTTATGATTAACGTTTTTTTTCTTCACAATTCTATTCTAAAGTGAACAAGACAGGATTAAGGCCTCTAGGGGGATACATTTTAAATACACCTCTTTATGACATACCACCTCCACCCCCTTCCCGCAATATGAACATCCTCTCAACTTAACCAACCACACACCTAGGGCTGTATTATCCGTAAGGCTGACTAGGGCCTACGGGCCCACCCAGCTCAGGGGCCCTTGCAGCCTTGAGCCATGTCATGGCATTGCTTCGTATTCCGAAATTCCCTTTTTTTGAGGGGCTCAAATAAGCTTAGAAACCTAGGGGCCCAAAGAAACCTAGGTGTCCAAAGAAACCAAGGGGCCCAAAAAACTAGGGGCCCAAAGAGGCTTAGAAGCCTAGGTCCAAAAGAAACCAAAGGGTCCAAAGAAATCAAAAGAAATCTAGTGGCCCAGAGAAACCTAGGGCGAAAAGAACCTAGGAGCTCTAAGAAACCTATGAGCTCTAAGAAACCTATGAGCTCTAAGAAACCTATGAGCTCTAAGAAACCTATGAGCTCTAAGAAACCTATGAGCTCTAAGAAACCTATGAGCTCTAAGAAACCTATGAGCTCTAAGAAACCTATGAGCTCTAAGAAACCTATGAGCTCTAAGAAACCTATGAGCTCTAAGAAACCTATGAGCTCTAAGAAACCTATGAGCTCTAAGAAACCTATGAGCTCTAAGAAACCTATGAGCTCTAAGAAACCTATGAGCTCTAAGAAACCTATGAGCTCTAAGAAACCTATGAGCTCTAAGAAACCTATGAGCTCTAAGAAACCTATGAGCTCTAAGAAACCTATGAGCTCTAAGAAACCTATGAGCTCTAAGAAACCTATGAGCTCTAAGAAACCTATGAGCTCTAAGAAACCTATGAGCTCTAAGAAACCTATGAGCTCTAAGAAACCTATGAGCTCTAAGAAACCTATGAGCTCTAAGAAACCTATGAGCTCTAAGAAACCTATGAGCTCTAAGAAACCTATGAGCTCTAAGAAACCTATGAGCTCTAAGAAACCTATGAGCTCTAAGAAAACCTAGGAGCTCTAAGAAACCTATGAGCTCTAAGAAACCTATGAGCTCTAAGAAACATATGAGCTCTAAGAAACCTATGAGCTCTAAGAAACCTATGAGCTCTAAGAAAACCTAGGAGCTCTAAGAAACCTATGAGCTCTAAGAAACCTATGAGCTCTAAGAAACCTATGAGCTCTAAGAAACCTATGAGCTCTAAGAAACCTATGAGCTCTAAGAAAACCTAGGAGCTCTAAGAAACCTATGAGCTCTAAGAAACCTATGAGCTCTAAGAAACCTATGAGCTCTAAGAAACCTATGAGCTCTAAGAAACCTATGAGCTCTAAGAAAACCTAGGAGCTCTAAGAAACCTATGAGCTCTAAGAAACCTAGTAACCAAAAAAAAAAACTAGGGTCCCAAGAAACCTAGGGGCCAAAAGAGGCTTAGACAACTCTTAACACACCTTGCCTTAATAATACAGTGCCTATTCCACACAAACCCACACAAACCCACACTAACCCACATCATGTAGAACCTCGCCTGTAGCTCAGAGAAACAGCTAGCATCCAGTTTATTTCAGCACGGGAACAAAACTGATATATCATTAATGCAAGCAATTTCATCGGTAATGCACTTTGGCTTTGGCTCATCAAGTACTCAGATTGGTTTTTAAAACAAGGTGGAGAATAATAAATTGTGCGGCCGGTCGGGCGGCGGGGACGGGGCACTGAGGGGGGGGGGGGCAAGAGGAAATAACATGCTGGAGGCGTGCATGGTTCGTTTTAATGAGCTGGGACGCAAATAAGTCGACACGAGGTCACGTGAGTAAGTAGGCGAGGAGAGTGACAGTATTGGCTATTTGATGGGCTTACAGTGTGAGCATTTAAAAATCCTTTATATTAACTTTTTGCTCGTGTGCTTCTGGGTATGTGGAAAAAAATCTATTTGACCCTATTGTCGTCATCCCATCGAGCTGAAACTTGGCACACGGACTCGTTGCAACACATTCTTTCAAATTTTCATCCCAACCCCCAAAAATAAGTTTATCCTATCTTTTAATTGGGATTGTGGGGGGGGGGCGGGGGGCGCCAGAATGTCAAAGATTTGTTCAATTCTTGCGTGTTTTGATGAGGAGATTAATTGCGAAGCTGTTCCTGTGTGACTTGTATTTTTGACGTATTTGGGTTTACATATACTCTAGACCAGGGGTCGGGAACATTTTTGTCGGAGAGAGCCATGGACACCACATATTTTGAAAAGTAATTCTATGAGAGCCATACATTATGTTTAAAGCTAAAAATTCAAGTATTCTGTCTTTTAGGTCAGCGGAGTTTATCTCATTTGCCACCTCTGATGCTGAGCTGCAGTAGACTGGAGCTCATTTGTAGAATGAAATATTGATATGCAATTAATATGTAGATCAAATGAGTCTAAAGAAACATATTTTTTTTTATGATCGAACATTTGTCTGCGAGCCAGATGCAGCCATCAATAGAGCCACATCTGGCTCGCGAGCCATAGGTTCCCGACCCCCTGCTCTAGACCATTAGGTTTCACATGCACTATGTTCGATAGAAACTGCTCCCATACCAAAAATCTGTTGTTAAAATCACATAAATGATAAATCACATACAATCACATAGAGGCAAACCAAAATGCATATAAAGGATTTATACGAACAACTTTATTTTTAAGGATTGTTTAATCAGGTGCTAAATATTGTGAGGTTGTTTCAAAAATTGTGTACGCTTTTGTGTCAAATTAATATATAAGTACAGTAGTATTGTTACAGCTAAAGTGCATTACTAATGCTACAACCACAGTACCATACTAATGTTACAACTAAAGTAGTGTACTAATGTTACAGCTAAAGTACAGTACTAATGTTACAACTAAAGTACAGTACTAATGCTACAACTAAAGTACAGTACTAATGTTAAAGAGAAACCCATAAGTCGCTATATAATTTTATCTCATGGAATTACGACTATGATACATCCTGGCAACTGTACTTGCACGCGTGGTTTTCAGCTCTTGCCTGGCCGATTATTGTCTGAATACACTACACTTAATCGAATCAGCTTATGATTAATGGCATCATTTGTCAAGTGTTTTCCTTGAATAAGTTCCATGAGAAATAATCGATGCCACATTTATTTGATTTATATTTGAATTAATGAACCTCACGCAAAAAGAACTCAGCTTTCATTACGTAACCATCTACAACATCCCGACCATCTACAACATCCAGACCATCTCCATCATCCCAACCATCTCCAACATCTCGACCATCTCCAACATCTCGACCATCTCCAATATCCCGACCATCTCCAACATCGCGACCATCTACAACATCCCGATCATCTCCAACATCCTGATCATCTACAACATCCCGACCATATTCAACATCCCGACCATCTACAGCATCCCGAACATCTACAACATCCCGACCATCTACAACATCCCGACCATCTACAACATCCCGATCAACTCCACCATCCCGACCATCTACAACATCCCAAGCGGACACATTCCGCGAGAGCCGTCTTGTAAAACCACCGACTGACCACATGTACAACATCCTAAATGACCATATGTACAACGTCCCTGCTGATCACATGTACAACTTCCTAAGTAATCACATGTACAACATCCTAAATGACCACATGTACAACATCCCTACCGACCACGTGTTAGAACGTCCGTACTGATCACATTTCATGAATTACAACATAATATAACTACAACAATCCCAGTGCATTATACATTGACTTATTATGGCAACTACAACAATGCCAGGGCACTATAGGTTGACAGAGGAGAGGAATAATCTGAGGAAGTCGGTCAAAATTACAGCATATTGTCTAGGTGAGAGGTGGACGCCATAATACATATGATCCATTGGATGACGTATATCATTATAACAAGTTATGTATCATGCAAGCCAATACACCTGACGTCGCCAAGAGAGTTTTAGTACACTGTCTTCTTTTCTCTCCATCTCTCCCTCGCTCATTCTCTTTATCAACAGTCTTTTCTCTTGTCCTCTCCCTCGCTCACTCTGTTTATCCACAGTCTTCTTTTCTCTGCATCTCTCTCTCTCTCTCTCTCGCTTACTCTCATTGCCTCTCTTTCTTTCATTCAGCCCCCCCCCCCCACCGCCCCATCACAGTTAGAATTATTAGCTGTCTTGAAAATGTTGCTAAACTCTTAGCACTGCTTAATCTTATCCTGGTCTACTTTTACCATGGTGTCAACATGTGCAGGTAAACTGATCGGACAAGTCATTACAACGAAACTTAATTGCCTTCATTAACAAGATTAGACTGGAGCTGTTGCTTAAAACAAGGTCGGCGTTGATTGGCGTTATGGACCAGGGTGGTATTTGCATTTAGGTAGATATCAAGTTCAAGGTCAATTAACGTCTTACAAAATTAAACCTTTGCCAAAGGTGACTCCGGGTGGCATACTACAATGTTGTCGCTTGAAAGGTCAAAGTCATTACGTCATGAAATAGATGGACGAAAAATAAAAATCCCTTAAAGTTCACGAGACAGCGTGCACAGGACACCGTGCACCAGACAACGTGCACAGGACACCGTGCACCAGACAGTAAGCACAGGACAGCGTGCACCAGACAGCATGCAAGTGTGTGTTCAATATGCGTGTACTTGTAAGATAAAATTTGGATTTCTAAAAAAAAAATGATGCGGTTAATAGTTGATAGATAGGCTTCCGACATGGGCCCACCACTGTGGTGAGTAGTGGATGGATAGGCTTCCGACATGGGCCCCCCACTGTGGTGAGTAGTGGATAGATAGGCTTCCGACATGGGCCCACAACTGTGGTGAGTAGTGGATGGATAGGCTTCCGACATGGGCCCCCCACTGTGGTGAGTAGTGGATGGATAGGCTTCCGACATGGGCCCCCCACTGTGGTGAGTAGTGGATAGATAGGCTTCCGACATGGGCCCCCCACTGTGGTGAGTAGTGGATAGATAGGCTTCCGACATGGGCCCCCCACTGTGGTGAGTAGTGGATGGATAGGCTTCCAACATGAGCCCCCCACTGTGGTGAGTAGTGGATGGATAGGCTTCCGACATGGGCCCCCCATTGTGGTGAGTAGTGGATGGATAGGGTTCCGACATGGGCCCCCCACTGTGGTGAATAGTGGATAGATAGGCTTCCGACATGGGCCCCCCACTGTGGTGAGTAGTGGATAGATAGGCTTCCGACATGGGCCCCCCACTGTGGTGAGTAGTGGATGGATAGGCTTCCGACATGGGCCCCCCACTGTGGTGAGTAGTGGATGGATAGACTTCCGACATGGGCCCCCCACTGTGGTGAGTAGTGGATGGATAGGCTTCCGACATGGGCCCCCCACTGTGGTGAGTAGGGGATGGATAGGCTTCCGACATTGGCCCCCCACTGTGGTGAGTAGTGGATGGATAGGCTTCCGACATGGGCCCCCCACTGTGGTGAGTAGTGGATGGATAGGCTTCCGACATGGGCCCCCCACTGTGGTGAGTAGTGGATAGATAGGCTTCCGACATGGGCCCCCCACTGTGGTGAGTAGTGGATGGATAGGCTTCCGACATGGGCCCCCCACTGTGGTGAGTAGTGGATAGATAGGCTTCCGACATGGGCCCCCCACTGTGGTGAGTAGTGGATAGATAGGCTTCCGACATGGGCCCCCCACTGTGGTGAGTAGTGGATGGATAGGCTTCCGACATGGGTCCCCACTGTGGTGAGTAGTGGATGGATAGGCTTCCGACATGTGTCCCCACTGTGGTGAGTAGTGGATGTATAGGCTGCCGACATGGGCCCCCCACTGTGGTGAGTAGTGGATGGATAGGCTTCCGACATGGGCCCCCCACTGTGGTGAGTAGTGTATGGATAGGCTTCGGACATGGGCCCCAACTGTGGTGAATAGTGGATGTATAGGCTTCGGACTTGGGCCCCCACTGTGGTGAATAGTGGATGTATAGGCTTCGGACTTGGGCCCCCAATGTGGTGAATAGTGGATGGAAAGGCTTCGGACATGGGCCCCCACTGTGGCGAATAGTGTGTAGTCTAGTGTTAGGGCCCCTTCTTATGGCCGTCATTTTTTTATTGGTAATAGCTAGTATATATATATATATTTATAATTATCCACATATATACATATATACTGTAAACACTTAAGACTATATAGATTCAATGCAACTGAGCATTGGTGGATATATGGCGCCCCATGTGGAGTTATTTTGTATGGATTATGCACCTCTGCCCGTATTGTACACGAACAACATGGTTGTCTTGCCTCAGTTAGTATATATGTAATGAAATATTAATAGCTAAAGCCGCCCCAGACGTTTTTTATTTATCACATACTAATAGAGGGAGAAAAAGACAGGGAGAAAGAGAAATAGCGGGAAAGAGAGAGAGGGGGCAAGAGAAAGAGAAAAAGAGAAGGGGAAGAGAGAAAGAGAAGGAGGGAAAGAAAAATATAGATATAGGAGTAGAGGGAAATAGAGAGAGAGAGAGCGACAGACAGACTAGATTGATAGATGGAGGGTTAGATGAATAGATGGATAGATGAATAGATGGATGGATGGATGGATGGATGGATGGATGGATGGATGGATGGATGGATGGATGGATGGATGGATGGATGGATGGATGGATGGATGGATGGATGGATGGATGGATGGATGGATGGATGGATGGATGGATGGATGGATGGATAGATAGATAGATAGATAGATAGATAGATAGATAGATAGATAGATAGATAGATAGATAGATAGATAGATAGATAGATAGATAGATAGACTAAATTAGAAACGTTGTGTTATAAACGATGTGTGTGTGATGTGACTAAATTATATACGTCATTTTGGTGATGTGACTAAATTATATAAGTCATGTTAGTGATGTGACTGAATTATAAACGTCATGTTGGTGATGTCAATAATTATAAACTTTATCTTGGTTATGTGACTAAATTATATATGTTATGTTAGTGATGTGACTAAATTATATATGTCATGTTATTGATGTGACTAAATTATATACTTCATGTTAGTGATGTGAATAAATAATATATGTCATGTCATGTGATGTGACTAAATTATAACATCATGTTGGTGATGTGACTAAATTATATACGTTATTTTGGTGATGTTTTATATCAGTGAAGGTTTATGGCTGCCCAACTACTGAAATAAACACATACTGAAATAAACACATACTGAAATAAACACTTACTGAAATAAACACATATTGAAATAAACTCATACTGAAATAAACACATACTGACATAAGCATCATGATTGTACAACCAAACGGACCAGCTCAAAGATAAAATATTGGTAAACAGATGTAACATGCATTAATGTACATCTAGCAATTAATTTGTACGAGAAGCATTAACGTACATCTGGCAAGTATTGTGTACGAGAGGCATATAAGTACATCTGGCAATTAATGTGTACCAGAGTCATAAATGAACATCTGGCAAGTATTTAGTATGAGAGGCAAGTATTGTTTACGATAGGTATAAATGTACACTTCTAAATACAACTATATTCACGTGTGTCCCATTGTGCTGATTTCGTCAAATACATGTATAGCTTTTAAGTTCTTACATTTTTATGTGTGTTTTGTTTGGTTTTTAGAACCACTGGAAGTTAATAGATACAGTAAATATACAAAAAAGTTGAGTGTTAAATACACATAAAAAGTGTGTCAATGGATTATTGATGCATGTGTGTCAATAGATTATTGATGCCTGTGTGTCAATAGATTATTGATGCCTGTGTGTCAATAGACTATTGATGCCTGTGTGTCAATAGACTATTGATGCCTGTGTGTCAATAGACTATTGATGCCTGTGTGTCAATAGATTATTGATGCCTGTGTGTCAATAGATTATTGATGCCTGTGTGTCAATAGATTATTGATGCCTGTGTGTCAATAGATTATTGATGCCTGTGTGTCGATAGATTATTACTGCCTGTGTGTCAATAGATTATTAATGCCTGTGTGTCAATAGATTATTGATGCCTGTGTATCAATAGATTATTGATGCCTATATTTCAGTAGATTATTACTGCCTGTGTGTCAATAGATTATTGACGCCTGTATGAATGTCAATATATTATAAATGCCTGTATGAATGTCAATAGATTATTGAGACCTATAAATATAATGTACAATTGTTTGTAACGTAGTTCCCTCTTTATCCCAATGTATCTAACCTTTCTTTGACCTTTCTTCAAGCTCTGGCCTAAAAATGTCATTACATCCTTTCACACACTTAATGTCCTATCCTAATTTCCCTGCTTTTACCCTACAATAATAAATATCTCTACTTATACCTACAGTAGTATCTCTACTTTTACCTACAGTAGTATCTCTACTTATACCTACAATACTATCTCTACTTATACCTACAGTAGTATCTCTACTTTTACCTACAGTAGTATCTCTACTTATACCTACAATACTATCTCTACTTATACCTACAGTAGTATCTCTACTTATACCCACAGTAGTATCTCTACTTATACCTACAGTAGTATCTCTACTTGTACCTACAGTAGTATCTCTACTTAACTTTAACAATAAAGTATCTGCTGAGACCCTACATATGTCCAGAGACGTCGCGTAAATTTTGAAGACTCCCCATACCCCTCCCCCCCCCCCCCCCCACACATACATTGGCACATTTCAGTTTTGCGCCCCGTGGACTCAAGTTAGATGGTTGATTTGTTATAGCCTGTGTGTTGACCCCAATTTTGGCCCCCCCCCCTCCCCACAATGCATCTTGTTGACTTCAGAGCTATCTCCTCTTTATTTTTAAACCTCAAGTGACGTGCCCCTGTGTTCGCGGGTCATCATCTTACAATTACGGCTTCACTTGAACTTTCTAGAAGGTTCTACATAGAGATTGATGCTTATCGCTTGTCCGTGTACACTTAAGACTAGAGTCTAGAAACTTCTCCCCACAGACTGTAAATAAGGTAGAGGCCAGAGCGATACAAGACCTACGAGACATATAAGACAAGTTAAAGTTGTTCCCTGTGTGTGTGTGTGTGAGTGTGTGTTTGAGAGTGTGTGTGCGCGTGCGGGATTATTATTTTCACCATTCTGATATTAAACGTACTGTCAGTTGTTATATTTATTTATTTGATTGTGTACTTTACATCTTTAACAAAAATATTGTATGAATAAATTATGAATTGCATTAGCAATAAGTTATCGTTCTTTCTCTGGTTCATTTAATCAGCGGTAGTTTCCCTTTGTTATCTATTGCTTGTTAACGAGTCATTATAAACTTTTAAAAACTAATTTTGCGGTACATAACATTTTTTTCCGTCCACATAACAGCTTTAGTACCCTTTAATATCAGAGGCCCCCTTGTAGCCGCACGGTTGCTGGGCCCCCTGTAGACGCACGGGTAGCAGGGTCCCCTGTAGCTGCAGGGGTTGCATGACCCACACGACAGCACTGTTAATAGTAATAGAGTTAACATACCTCCAAAAACATCCCTACTTACGCCCCACCCATCGCCATCACTACATACACTTACACTTACAGAGATAACCATATCCTATCCAATATTATGAAAACATCCCCTACTGTGTTATCATTATCCTTACGTCACTACTGTCACCGCCATGGCGTACAGCACACATGTCGCGAGCGGCACTGACTAACAATTAATCCAACAAATTGCATCACGAAATAACAATCCTACACTTTCCTGTTCAGAGCGTCACACGTTGTATCAAATCACTGAAAGAAATCTCGTCCAACTTTTTTTCCAATGGAGATCTCTCCAATATCTCAGCACGAGCTAGTTCCGTGGCCGCCACGAGGCCAACATCTCCATGGCGGGAAGTAACGAGTGCGGTAATCCACGAACACGACTGACAGCTCGTCGGCCACCAGAGAGGAGGTTTGTGTCAGTAGCGGCGTCTCTCCGAGTCTGATAACAGTGGCCCCCAGTAACTACAGCTGTCGGCCGGGGCACTGACAGCAGCGGCGGAACCCGTTGGCACGTGGGAATAGGGGGCGGGGGAGGGAGAGGGGGGAAGCCAACGTGGTGGTAACAGGGAGGGAGGTGAGAAGAAGGTGGCGAGGCGTAGAGAGGGGATCTGAGGGGGGGGGGGGGCTGAGTGATACGTGTATGATGGCGCACTACTCGCGCTTCGTGTTTTCTTGAGAGCAGATCTCAAATAATATACACAAGCGGAGGTCACTCTGATTTGTTGAACGAACTGGATGATGGGTTGTTGTTGTTGTTGGTTGTTTTTTTTTTGTTGTGTGGGGCGGGGGGGGGGGGGGGTTCTGGATGGTGGTGCTGAAATTATTTTGTTACAACTTATTGTTACGCCTCGATCGCACATCATGAAATTCAACTGTTACATGTTTGAAACGTGGATAAGAAAATGTAATTGAATTTTTCCATCCGGAATACTCAATGTATTCAGTGGAAAGTGGGTCAGCTTTGGGTCGGGAGATGGTGAGGTCTTAGCAATAAGACATAGCAGCTTTACTTCCTAATTACAATGCTGATTGCAATTCATAATTTATTCCTAGGGATTCGCCAAACCCCTTACCCTACCCCCCCCCCCCCCAAAAAAAAAGACCACAAAAAAAACAATTATTTGAAATGTTTCCCCCGCAGCCCCACCAGCTGTGGCCGTTATTGAAACAGCTGATCCCCATTGACGGCTATAATCTAGTGTTTGTATAATGACCTTAAGGATGACGTTCTTTATTCCTTTCCTTGATTTATCGATGCATGCATTTTAATCAGTGAACAGTTCACAACTCCTGCCAACTTTATGACTCCTGCCAACTCATTGACTCCTGCCAACTGTATGACTCCTGCCAACTCATAGACTACTGCCAACTCATTGACTCCTGCCAACTCATTGACTCCTGCCAACTCATTGACTCCTGCCAACTTTATGATTCCTGCCAACTCATTGACTCCTGCCAACTCATTGACTCCTGCCATCTCATTGACTCCTTCCAACTCATAGACCCCTACCAACTCATAGACCCCTACCAACTCATAGACCCCTACCAACTCATAGACCCCTACCAACTCATAGACCCCTAACAACTCATAGACCCCTAACAACTTATAGAACCCTACAAACTCATAGACCCTTGCCAATTCATAGACCCCTGCCAACTCATAGACCCCTGCCAACTTATAGACCCCTGCCAACTCATAGACTCCTACCAACTCATAGACCCCTGCCAACTCATAGACCCCTGCCAACTCGTAGACTCCTATCAACTCATAGACCCCTGCCAACTCATAGACCCCTGCCAACTCATAGACCCCTGCCAACTCATAGACCCCTGCCAACTCATAGACCCCTGCCAACTCAAAGACCCCTGCCAACTCATAGACCCCTGCCAACTCATAGACCCCTGCCAACTCATAGACCCCTG
Source organism: Omphiscola glabra (assembly GCA_964017045.1). NCBI lineage: Eukaryota > Metazoa > Mollusca > Gastropoda > Lymnaeidae > Omphiscola > Omphiscola glabra. The sequence goes on along the minus strand of OZ024794.1, from coordinate 13,066,086 downwards.
CCAACTCATAGACCCCTGCCAACTCATAAACCCTTGCCAACTCATAGACCCCTGCCAACTCATAGTCCCCTGCCAACTCAAAGACCCCTAACAACTCATAGACCCCTAACAACTCATAGACCCCTGCCAACTCATAGACCCCTGCTAACTCATAGACCCCTGCCAACTCATAGACCCCTGCCAACTCATAGACCCCTACCAACTCATAGACCCCTGCCAACTCATAGACCCCTGCCAACTCGTAGACCCCTATCAACTCATAGACCCCTGCCAACTTATAGACCCCTGCCAACTCATAGACCCCTGCCAACTCATATACCCCTACCAACTCATAGACCCCTGCCAACTCATAGACCCCTGCCAACTCATAGACCCCTGCCAACTCATAGACCCCTGCCAACTCATAGACCCCTGCCAACTCATAGACCCCTGCCAACTCATAGACCCCTGCCAACTCATAGACCCCTAACAACTCAGAGACCCCTGCCAACTCATAGACCCCTGCCAACTCAAAGACCCCTAACAACTCATAGACCCCTGCCAACTCCCTGGCTTCAAATCCTTAGGTTTTAAATGCAATTACACCTGGACCAAGTAAATACTCATATGCTATTATCGTCTATTAATTCATTCCACTATGTCCATAAGTTGATTCCCTCCATTAACTTGATGCACTCACTTTACCCAGGACGTTAATTAATCAAGACGCCATGACTGTCATTATTTTATTATTGAATATTGTTAAGGTGATTGACCTTTCGGCACTTATCTTCAACTATTTTAATTTTAATTTGACTTCTGTAGAGAATTTGGTTTGAAATTTCTTCAGTTTTATCTATTTCTACACACCTAACCTTCAGAATGATATACATACACTACCTCCAGAATGATGTACATACCCTACCTTCAGAATGTTGTACACACATTACCTTCAGAATGATGTACATACCTAACATTCAGTATGATGTACATACCCTACCTTCAGAATGCTGTACACACATTACCTTCAGAATGCTGTACATACCTAACCTTCAGAATGATGTACACGCCCTACCTTCAGAATGCTGTACATAGCCTACCTTCAGAACACTGTACCTACCATCCTACCTTCAGAATGATGTTCCTACCCTCCTACCTTCAGAATGATGTACCTACCATCCTACCTTCATACTTTTGTGCCTACCATCCTACCTTCATACTGTTGTACCTACCATCCTACCTTCATACTGTTGTACCTACCATCCTACCTTCATACTGTTGTACCTACCATCCTACCCATCAGATTCCTGTGTTTGTTGTTACCTTTCCTTAGTTTCTTAAAACAAGCCTAGACAGTTCAAGTATCGATTGTTTATGAGAACATCAGAAGGTCGTAACAAGCTGATCACGTGTGGAAGGCATTTTAAGTGGAGTCAGGTCTTCTTTAATATGAGGGGTCGTCTTATGTGTGGTCTGTGAGGTCGTCTTATGTGTGGTCTGTGAGGTCGTCTTATGTGTGGTCTGTGAGGTCGTCTTATGTGTGGTCTGTGAGGTCGTCTAATGTGTGGTCTGTGAGGTCGTCTTTTGTGTGGTCTGTGAGGTCGTCTTATGTGTGGTCTGTGAAGTCGTCTTATGTGTGGTCTGTGAGGTCGTCTTATGTGTGGTCTGTGAGGTCGTCTTATGTGTGGTCTGTGAGGTCGTCTTATGTGTGGTCTGTGAGGTCGTCTTATGTGTGGTCTGTGAGGTCGTCTTATTTGTTGTCTGTGAGGTCGGCTTATTTGTTGTCTGTGAGGTCATCTTATTTGTGAGGTCGGCTTATTTGTGGTCTGTGAGGTCATCTTATTTGTTTTCTGCGAGGTCGGCTTATTTGTTGTCTGTGCGGTCATCTTATATGTTGTCTGTGAGGTCATCTTATTTGCGAGGTCGGCTTATTTGTGGTCTGTGAGGTCATCTTATTTGTTGTCTGTGAGGTCATCTTATGTGTTGTCTGTGAGGTCATCTTATTTGTGAGGTTGGCTTATTTGTAGTCCGTGAGGTCATCTTATTTGTGGTCTGTGAGTTCATCTTATTTGTGGTCTGTGAGGTCATCTTATTTGTGGTCTGTGAGGTCATCTTATTTGTGGTCTGTTCTGTAACATCCAGTACTTACATTGTTATCCACATATTGGATTAATGCTAGATTTGTTAACACACCCTTGAATCCTAGAAAGACAGAGGGGTTGTGTTCTAGAAATAACCAGAGGCGTAGGAAGGGGGTGCATAAGGGGATGTTTGCAAAGGCGCCAGCTTTTTTATAATCTTTTTATGTAGGGGCGGCCAACTACCTACATTTTTCGTGGAAGGGGGCGTTAAAATTCTTGGCCCGCCCTGAGATGAACTAAAACCTAGCTACGCCCCTGGAAAAAAACGTTTAGTTTGTTAGCTTAACAGTAATTGTGCGGACCACCTTCCCGACGACATATATTATACATACATATTATACATACAAGCTAGAAATAAACTATAAAATATTCAAAGCTATGGTTCAATGTTCATTTCAGAACTCAAAGTGTCAGGTTTAGTTTGCCGACAAATGCAATAACTTCCCCAATGACGTAAATTCGTCTACACCTGTGCAGCACCCCAGCTATTGCCATATAGTGGCGCCTACTGTGTTTGCTACAAGCGCCAGGCAATTCAAAGCTTCAGTTTGTTGGTGAAGTGCTGTGCCAGTTTGTTGGTGAAGTGCTGTGCCAGTTTGTTGGTGAAGTGCTGTGCCAGTTTGTTGGTGAAGTGCTGTGCCAGTTTGTTGGTGAAGTGCTGTGCCAGTTTGTTGGTGAAGTTCTGTGCCAGTTTGTTGGTGAAGTGCTGTGCAGTTAATGACGGCATCATGTTGTTCGAAGCGTTGTTTTGCCCAAGTTCTAACTTCGACCAGCCAATTACGGCCAATCGCTAAAAGGCCCTAAGCTGCCTAATTACCCACGGGAGAAGACAGTGCTGGCCAGAAACCAGACATGAAGACAATCTAATTAGGCATCCCTCCGTGGGGGTCTGGCCAGTTCCCCCCGTGAAAACCCCTATGAATGCATGCAAGTCTATGGCACACGGCCCTGTCAATGGTAGTTTAACAGCGGCCATCTCACACAATGCTATCCCTATGGACCTCCTTAATATGTCACAGTTTTGAGCAGTTCATGGAAAATAACATTGCAACATTTGCAGCTGCGCCAGTCAATAGAATTAACGACTTTTTTTTTTACTGTTGAAAATTCTCTGTTTTATTGAAAACGTGTCCTTCTTCCGCGACATCAAAAGATTTTTAATTAATAGAATAATTGGATCAAATGCTTTCATTGCAAAGGCTTCAGTATTCAAATTGAACATTTGATTTTTTCAAAGAAAGTAAATTGTGTTTCAAATGATTCACATGATCAGTTTGAATTATCAAAGTGCTTACAGAAAAACTAGCGTGTTAAAGTTGCCAATGTAAATACCATCTTTGCCAATGTAAATCCCATCTTTGCCAATGTAAATACCATCTTTGCCAATGTAAATACCATCTTTGCCAATGTAAATACCATCTTTGCCAATGTAAATCCCATCTTTGCCAATGTAAATACCATCTTTGCCAATGTAAATACCATCTTTGCCAATGTAAATACCATCTTTGCCAATGTAAATACCATCTTTGCCAATGTAAATCCCATCTTTGCCAATGTAAATACCATCTTTGCCAATGTAAATCCCATCTTTGCCAATGTAAATCCCATCTTTGCCAATGTAAATACCATCTTTGACAATGTAAATACCATCTTTGCCAATGTAAATCCCATCTTTGCCAATGTAAATCCCATCTTTGCCAATGTAAATCCCATCTTTGCCAATGTAAATCCCATCTTTGCCAATGTAAATCCCATCTTTGCCATTGTAAATACCATCTTTGCCAATGTAAATAACATCTTTGCCAATGTAAATACCATCTACATATTTTATTTTGCTTTACTCCGCTTGGAGACATTGCATACCCCTTTTGTTTGCGTGAATCCGACCTATGACTATTGACGTGACTCCTACCATTGACTATTGTCGTGACTCCTACCTATGACTATTGACGTGACTCCTACCATTGATTATTGACGTGACTCCTACCTATGACTATTGTCGTGACTCCTACCTATGACTATTGACGTGACTCCAACATATGACTATTGACGTGACTCCAACCTATGACTAATTACGTGACTCCTACCTATGATTATTGATGTGACTCCTAACTATGACTATTGACGTGACTCCTACCTATGACTATTGACGTGACTCCTATCTATGACTATTGACGTGACTCCTACCTATGACTATTGACGTGACTCCTACCTATGACTATTGACGTGCCTCCAACCTATGACTATTGACGTGACTCCAACCTATGACTATTGACGTGACTCCTACCATTGATTATTGACGTGACTCCAACCTATGACTATTGACGAGACTCCTACCATTGATTATTGATGTGACTCCTACCTATGACTATTGACGTGACTCCTACCTATGACTATTTGACGTGACTCCTACCTATGATTATTGATGTGACTCTAACATATGACTATTGACCATTTGTCAACACTCGCGATCTAAGTACTGAATCATTTGGGATTAGGACAACATATAAGGATCTGTTCGGTTTCCTTAATTGGGAGCCTTGGACTTCAAACATAAAATAAAAATACTAGATTTACAAGGAGATGTTTGCCCCCAGTTTGCTATGTAGTCGGTTCTATGAAATCCTAATGTTACATTTTTGTGTGGGTCCAGGTGTTGCGAGAAGCCAGAAGAAAAAAAACACAGTGACTCTTTCATACTTTGCATTTGTCCTGTCTCCAACACCAACATGAAATTATACAAATGAAATTATCTTTTTCTTTAAGTCCAACACATTTCACACAATATTTGATAATATTATGGAGAGACCATTTCAATATTTTCCATTTTGAAAAGAAAAGATTGTAAAGCTTCAACAGGCTTAAGAACTGTCAAAGTCTTGAAGCTTAAAGTAACCATCGCAGGATGACAATCTTTGCTTCTTCTAATTACTCTAATTACTCGGCCCAGCTGTAATCGAGTACAGTATCGACCAGAAAGCCAGCAGAGTCGTATCGACTACCCGTGTCGATATGAACTAACAAATCTCGAATCGATTCGGCCAGCGAAAGACAAGTGGAGTCCGATGTGGGCCAGTAGATAACCCATCACCATGGTGACCATGTCAACAAACACGAATCAATGGATAGCCGGCGATGGAAGGGATGGAAACAAAATTGGGGGCGATGGGGTGGTGGTTGGGGGGGGGGGGGCTTGGGGAGGTAATGAGCCTTGAGTAAAATTATTATTTGAGTACATTCCAAATTTTGTGGTTGGTGGGAAAAGACAGTGGTGGAGGTGAAGAGCTTTTATCCTGTAATTGAAAGAGATTAGTTAAAGCCCTGGCCGGTGTTGTTATCTAATGTATTTCAATAAAATCTTTACTTGAATCAAACAAGAACTCAAACATACATGTCTAAGTACTGGCTGCATTTTCTTTGATTTTTTTAAAATCGTTTTCAATGCCAAGAGCCTAATAGTCTATTTGAGTTTATTTTTAAAAAAGTCCAAAATGTATAATTGACAGGGCCAATGTCTCATCAACTTGTCACATAGACATTTGGCTCTAGAAGCACAGAGATCCTGTAAAATAGTAGCTGTCACCTCAAATTAGTTCAACTTGTCTGACATTCCATTTTGTCAGCTGATGGATAGAGGTGGGAACACAAAAAATAGATAATTAGATGTGATCTTGGTGCAAGCTTTCCAAAGTACCACATTGGATCTTTCCAGAGTACCACATTGGATCGTTCCAGAGTACCACATTGGATCTTTCCAGAGTACAACAATGGATCTTTCCAGAGTACCACAATGGATTTTCCCAGAGTACTACATTGTCTCTTTCCAGAGTACCACAATGAATCTTTCCAGAATACGATATTGGATCGTTCATGAGTACCACAATAGATTGAGCTATCCAGATTATCACAATGGAGTCTTAATTGAATTTCCTGGGGAAAATGACAAAAAATGTAAAATGAACAACATATAAAAAAAAACTTGGCTGACAACGGTTTTTGAACTTAATTTTAAATGTGTTTAGAATAGGTACAGGGGCTCCAAAAGTGTGGGGCGCAAGGTTTCGGGGAACCGTTGCTTCCTTACTTGGGCGCTGCAAGACATGACAGAATTTTCAAATATTTTAGTTCAATATTCAATTGAATGTGATAGGAGCCTGATTCTAGAGGGACTTATTGCAAACCAGTCACTCACTTGTTCGTTAGACTTGTTGCACCAGTCACTCACGTGTTCGTTAGACTTGTTGCAAACACCCCACTCACTTGTTAGTTAATGTTTGTTGAAAGAAGATGATAGGAACCAAACCAATGGCCGAATGGGCGAGTTTATGTGATTTCATTTACAGACGGACAGCCAACCAGATAGACAGACAGACAGCCAAACAAATAGAAAGACATACAGACGGCCAGCCAGCCAGATAGACTGACATAGAGATAGACAGCCAGGAATATAGACAGCCTAATAGACAGGCATACATACAACTAGGCAGATAAATTGACATACAGACAGACAGCCAGCTCAATAGACTGACTTATAGACAGCGAGCCAGATACACAGACATACAGAAAGACAACGTGATTTTACAACGGTAACTTCGCGCCAAGGGTTCAAATATGATTTTTCTTTAAAGGTAGATCAAACAAAGAAAAGAAATTGTTCTTTTCCCATTTAAAGATAAAAAACGTCAGCTTCTGGTGTGTCCGCCTCTCAATGCACAAAACTTTCCACCCCTAAACTACATCGCCCACCTAAGCCAGGAGAAACACACAATTGACAGAAGAAAAACCATTCATGAAAACATCAGTCTATTGAAATGTGTCTGTCTGTCTTCTCTCCCTCTCTTTTCTCTGTCTCTCACTCTATCTTTCTTTCTCTCTCTCTCTCTCTCTCTTTCTTTCTCTCTCTCACTGTATCTCTCCGACCCTCCCTCTCTGACTCTACCTCTCTCTCTATCTCTCTCTTTGTATCTCTCGCTTACTACCTCTCTAACTATATTTGACTTCTCCTCCTTCCTTCACTACCCCTTCGACCTTTCTCCGTCTCACCAGTCACTAATCCACTTTCTCCATCTCTTTAAACTTCCCCCCCTCTCCCTAATGGATGAGTTGACATTACATGACATTCGTCTGGTCCTAGACCGACCACTCACGCCGCCTCCCCCCACCCCTTAGACGGACCTTGTATTGATGAATGCCAGAAGAGTTGGCGTGTCACTCATCTCCTCGAGGAACTGTAAACAGACCAACGTACACAGACCCACAGTTTACCAGGACCGCGAGTCAACTGGCGACAAAAGTCGAGTGTAACAGAACAGTGCATTAACGTGGCGGGGTTTGTACAGTTGGTTGATCCACAGTCTCTGGTTCAGAGGTTACACTTTGAGGAGACTTCCGGGTCCGCAGTCTCTGGTTCAAAGGTTACACTTTAAGGAGACTTCCGGGTCCGCATTCTCTGGTTCAAAGGTTACACTTTGAGGAGACTTCCGGGTCCGCAGCCTCTGGTTCAAAGGTTACACTTTGAGGAGACTTCCGGGTCCGCAGTCTCTGGTTCAAAGTTTATACTTTGAGGAGACTTCCGGGTCCGCAGTCTCTGGTTCAGAGGTTACACTTTGAGGAGACTTCCGGGTCTGAGGCATTCTTTTAAGATTACATCTGTTTAACGTTTACGGGTACAAACAAGAGAGATCAGGCTACATGTCATAAAATACTTGCTTCATTACCCCGATGTACTGTGGCAGTGCCGGGAAAATTATTTTTTGGAAACAATGAAAAGTTAAGTAAACATATACAGTCCACTGAATGACTCGTCCCACTGAATGAATATAGTCCACCGAATGACTACATCTCTCGGAATGACTATAGTTCACAGAATGACAACATCCTGAATTACTACTATTACGGACCGTTATAATTGGAGAATTTAATCTCTTAATTTTAGACTATGGCTCGCTCTAGAAACAGTCCATAATAAAGGACGATACCAACGTTTAAAAATAATAACAAATAAAACGACAATCAAGGCCAGAGCTAATTACAATTAATAACTTTTTAATTTGTGAACTTCAATTAAATAATAACAGCAAGTGAAATATTATTAAAATTATAAACTTACAGATTTGCTGGTACCGGTACTGTATATAAAAATACAATGAGCACAAAATTGTACGAGGAAATAAAAATCTCTACACACAACAAAGTATGACATAGCATCTCGTGATCAAAACAAAATCTCTCTCCTCTCTATCGGTCAGCCCTTTTTATAGGCATTTCCTACTAATGTCTAGAACCGTCTAATGCATTGTTTTGCCTTCTCGTTTTATCCAGAATATTCTATTATTTTCGACAGTTCACCTGATTAGAATAAATAAGGTTTTTCTAGCCACACTTCAAAGGCGGTCACGAGAGTTCACGAGGGGTCATGCACGTGGGACGCGAGATAGTCGTGCTAAAAAATACGTCATCCTTCATAACAACTACTGTCCACTGAATGACTACTGTGTACTGAATGACTATAGTCCAGGGAATGACAACATCCTGAATAACTACTGTCCACTGAATGACTACTGTCCACTGAATGACTACTGTCCACTGAATGACTACTGTCCACTGAATGACTACTGTCCACTGAATGACTACTGTCCACTGAATGACTACTGTCCACTGAATGACTACTGTCCACTGAATGACTACTGTCCACTGAATGACTACTGTCCACTGAATGACTACTGTCCACTGAATGACTACAGCATAAATGACTGAAATATTTTCAACAAAAGTTTTTTCGCACGAAAATTTCAAGCGGCACGATCCCCAAAATTTAACAAATATAATCTAATTTCAGTTGTAAAGTCTATAAATAACTGTGACATGTATACTTCCCCGCCTACACAATTAACGTTTTTAACATTGATCTCCAACTTAGTTTTGGTTTAGTGATTGTGTCTACCTATCAGTGATTGTGTGTACCTATCAGTGATTGTGTCGACCTATCAGTGATTGTGTCGACCTATCAGTGATTGGGTCGACCTATTAGTGATTGTGTCGACCTATTAATGAGTGTGTCTACCTATCAGTGATTGTGTCTACCTATTAGTGATTGTGTCTACCTATCAGTGATTGTGTCTACCTATCAGTGATTGTGTCTACCTATCAGTGATTGTGTCTACCTATCAGTGATTGTGTCTACTATCAGTGATTGTGTCTACCCATTAGTGATTGTGTCTACCTATATGGCGGCCATAGAAAGGTTTCAGAGGTTTTCAGTTATCAGAGGTCGATTATTTGGTACTTGTACATATGAGACCATAGGTGAACACGTTCTCTCCGGGTACCTTAGACTCAGGACTCGTCCTGAAATCCGAGGATTACATGAGGCTAGCGGAAGTCGTGAAAGAGACACACGTCACATCCGGCTTAGGAAAGGACTGGACAGAAATCAATAGCTGTTGATTTTCTTCGATTTTTTTCCCTACGGAACAACAATTTTCTTTCTCTAACCAGATCTACCTTGTAGTCATTTGTATGTTTTAGTCAATCAGTTGGCTGTAGTCATTCAGTTGGCTGATCTAGTCATTCAGTTGGCTGATGTAGCCATTCAGTTGGCTGTAGTCATTCAGTTGGCTGTAGTCATTTAGTATGATGTAGTCATTCAGTTGGCTGTTGTCATTCAGTTGGCTGTTGTCATTCAGTTGGCTGTAGTCATTCAGTTGGCTGTAGTCATTCAGTTGGCTGCAGTCATTCAGTTGGCTGTTGTCATTCAGTTGGTTGATGTTATTCAGTTGGCTGTAGTCATTCAGTTGGTTGTTGTCATTTAGTTGGCTGTTGTCATACAGTTGGCTGTTGTCATTTAGTTGGCTGTTATCATTCAGTTGGCTGTTGTCATTTAGTATGATGTAGTCATTTAGTTGGCTGTTGTCATTCAGTTGGCTGTAGTCATTCAGTTGGCTGTTGTCATTTAGTTGGCTGTTGTCATACAGTGGATTGTAGTATTTCAGTCGGATGTAGTTGTTCAGTGGGCGGTAGTATTTCAGTGGGCGGTAGTATTTCAGTGTGTCAATGAATAAATAATTCAATCTTTTTAAGTCGTTAGTGAAGAAAAGGCGGCCTGCAAGAATTGTCACATTCGAGGCTGAAAAGGAGGGGGTGTGGGGGGGGGGGGGGAGTGGGGCAATAAACTTCGGACATTCTTTTTTTCATAATATAGACATAGAATTTAAAGCTAAAGATCGTAGGTCTATACTGATAAAACGTTTTCACGTAGAGGTTTTCACAAACATGCAAAAACTACACAACTAACAGACTCACAATTGGCTTGATATTCTTTATTGTCAATCTTTGAAAAGGAACTGACGTCAGCGTTCATCCTTCCCAGATGTGTCAGTTACCTTCTGCATAAACTCTGCCCTGTTTCCGTTCACACTAAGCAAACGCAGTCCTGAAAGTTGTTGGACAGTTTTTGTCCAACGAAACCAAGTTTTGACTCGTCTGAGGGTTCTAAAGGAACGTACCACTGTGCATGTTGTTGTTGGTAAAGTGCAGTAAGAATAACGTGGTGAATATATGGGGGGAAATATGCATGTCAAATTAAATATATCGTGATTGTTGCGGAAATGTCAAAAAATGCTGTTGCCCTAAAATGATGTGGCCAAGAATGCTGTGACCAAGAAAACTGTTGTCCAAGAATGCTCTTGCCCAAGAATGCTCTTGCCCAAGAATGCTGTTGCTCAAGAATGTTGTTGCCCAAGAATCCTGTTGCCCTAGAATGATGTGGCCAAGAACGCTATGACCAAGAAAGCTGTTGTCCAAGAATGCTCTTGACAAAGAATGCTCTTGACCAAGAATGCTCTTGACCAAGAATGCTCTTGCCCAAGAATGCTCTTGCCCAAGAATGCTGCTGCCCAAGAATGCTGCTGCCCAAGAATGCTGTTGCCCAAGAATGCTGTTGCCCAAGAAGGCTGTTGTATCCTGATGAGCACCTTTAGGAAAGTCATTGTTTTTATTGAAAGGTGGTGCTATAAATGGGCCATGATACCCGCGAGGAATGGGTTTGCGTGAAAACGATATACATTGTACAAAGTGTATTGTACATAGTGTATTGTACATAGTGTATTGTACATAGTGTATTGTACATAGTGTACCCTTATGACTAGAAATGGCAAGCTACGGAAAAAAACTGATCAAGCCAGACGTGCTGAAAACAACATTTTTGTCAGGTCTATCTTCACTGAAATTATAACTAGCTGTTGGTCTGTATGGCTTTGTGAGTTAACGATATTTTTAATAATTTAACCGACTGGATATATTGATCTGAAAAAGAAAATTATCGATATCACGAACCAAAGTTATTACAGGTTGTTATGTCTGTGTCAAATCTTAGTGATGACGATAGTAACACCAGGTCTGATAAGTACTGGCAGCAGCTCTAAGAAGTACGGCAGCAGGTCTGAGAAGTACCGGCAGCAGCTCTGAGAAGTACCGGCAGCAGCTCTGAGAAGCACCGGCAGCAGCTCTGAGAAGTACCGGCAGCAGCTCTGAGAAGCACCGGCAGCAGCTCTGAGAAGTACCGGCAGCAGCTCTGAGAAGTAATGACTCAGGTCTTAGTAGTACCGGCAGCAGCTTCGAACCCCCTGCGAGTGTGAAATGTTCAATCCAGAAATTTTAATTTTTTCTTCAAGTTGTTGGTCGTCTCTTGCCAGTGTCGTTGATGTAGACACATTTGTAAGTTATCAACATGTCTTACACTGACCAACAGACAAATGTGTAAGGTCTCAACATGTTTCGCACTCGCCATCATCAAATGACTTCTCTTCTACGTCAGCACAATTCACTGCCCACACGGCACTCAGCATTTGGCACTGCTTACTTGTAGTTCTGACCTTGTCATCCACATTCGAGTAGATCCTCCATAAAGATCCGATCATGCTGACAGTCAGCTGTTTAACGTTGCTTCGGTATTCTCTATGGTTTCAAACAAGAATTTATTGATGTCCTTCTAGTATTAACGCGTGCAATTACATTGCCTTTCTCAAGAAAATTATCGATCTCTTTGTACTGTTTACACAGCGTAATGGCGCTGTCTTTTCTCGCGAAAAATTTAAACGCGAAAGAGTTAGAGAATTTTTAAAAAAATAATAAAGTGAAAAATGGTGGTTGGTCTGTACAAAAAATTACTTTAATTTTAATAATTATAATTTTTTTTAAAATTTTAAATAAAGAAATATCATATATATATTACGCTTCTGGTGTGACTCGTGGTCTGCTTCCCAATGGACTGCTTCTTAATCAGCGAATTCGGTATTGAGAGTATATTACAAATAATTATCAATGTTTGAAAGAATGTATGGTTCAATAATGAGTTCAATGGCGCGCAAAATATAATTCCCGATAACAACGCTAAATGATTTTTTTATATTTATATAACGCAACTGCGTTTGGCGCGTAATATTTTCTTTTTGGTAAATGAAATCGTCTCAATTTAAGTATGGTGTAAAAAATATTCGGGTTAAAAGTGGTTGGGACATCAGAATATTTAATATAGTTCATGGGCGTGAAATAAAAAATGGGCTGTGAGTAATTATGGGGGGGGGGGGCGTGTGAAGGGGATGTAGCAAAAATTGGGATTCTTAAATGTTCGTTACGTGAGTTCATGTTTTGTCAAGTCAAGTAACTTTATTAGATGGGAAGTTCACGCATTGCTGCCGCCAATGTTTGGCGGGCTATATCTAGAACGATTTGTTTCTCTATTTATATTATATAAAATAAACTATTTAATATTCTCAAAGAGAGAAAATGCAGATAGTTATATTATAGAAGCAAATATCTTTTCAATCTAAATTTTGTTAAAATTCCAAAAAGGGGTAGGGGGGGGGGGGTTTCACGTGACCCCCCCTCTCTTGACCCAAACTTCTGGCGCCCATGTCGTGATGAAACCATAAATAATAAATGTTACCAATAAATTTGTTTTCTAATAAAATAGGGGGAAAAAAGGTCATTGATCAAGTAGGAGATTATAAGTAGGAGATGATAAGTAGAAGATTATGAATAGGAGATTATAAGTAGGAGATTATAAGTCCTATAATTCATGCACCATTGAAGATCACCGTTTAGCGCTTGCTAGAGACACATTGTGCATATAAAAATAACTATAAAAAAAACTGCACAGAAAAGAAGCGATAGCGAAACTGCGGTTTAGTTCCTGCCATTTTTAATACAGATTTGAAACAATAAGTCAAGATCAGGTTTCTAAGCTCCTTCGCTAAACATCCGAGCTCAAGTATTTAAGTGACGTCGTTACACATGTTGCCTGGCCCGCACTCGATGGCGTTGGGACATTTTCCCCTTTTGGTTGTGATTACAGAGTCAACATCGCTCCCATCTGTGACCCCCAGATTGTGATTGAGGGGGTTAGGTTTCACGTGCGTGCCAGCTGGGAAATCGTAGAGCGGGTCTCAACTGTACTATAGGAAGTGGGTTTGTTTTAACGTTTTCTTTTCAACCCAAGAATGGATGTGACTTTGAAAATGTTTTTGTTGAACCCAAGAGATGAATGTGACTTTGAACATTAGTTTGTTCAACCCAAGCGATGAATGTGACTTTGAACATTAGTTTGTTCAACCCAAGAGTTGGATGTGACTTTGAACATTAGTTTGTTGAACCCACGAGATGAATGTGACTTTGAACATTAGTTTTTTCAACACAAGAGATGAATGTGACTTTGAACATTAGTTTGTTCAACCCAAGAGATGAATGTGACTTTGAACATTAGTTTGTTCAACCCAAGAGTTGGATGTGACTTTGAACATTAGTTTGTTGAACCCACGAGATGAATGTGACTTTGAACATTAGTTTGTTTAACCCAAGAGATGAATGTGACTTTGAACATTAGTTTGTTCAACTCAAGAGATGGATGTGACTTTGAACATTAGTTTGTTGAACCCAAGAGATGAATGTGACTTTGAACATTAGTTTGTTCAACCCAAGAATGAATGTTAATTTGAATATTTGTTAGGTCAAACCCAGGGATGCAAGTGACTTCGGGCATTTTTGTTCTTAATTAATTTTGGAGTTGGTCTTTGGGCACACATTTAATTTTTTTGTTTTAATTTAACATTTTCTACTCAATTTGATGCGCAGTGACATTTCTGGTCAATGAACAGTGTTCATCATAGCGTCACTCACTAGATCTAGCGCACTTAATACATAACAGTTTTACTCAGCACTGCAGCAAATGACCTGGATCAGGTGTTGCCTAATGCCATAATCAAATCATATGTATTGTGTTTTCTATTAGATTTAATTGTTTCTGACTAAATAAAACGATTTGACAAATTATGAAAATGATAACACATTACATTAGCAAAAATTGTATCCACTTTAACATTTGTGACAGAGCGTTATTTAAAAATAATTTAAGTTTTACAGTGCGCGTCCGGCAAAATTTTTGTCAAGATGCCAAAATCAACATCTTGATCGAAACCGAAAACAATATTTCATCTGCAACTTAAAAATAAATACTATTAGATTTTTGTAATGAATTTAAAAAAAAAAATAGTTAATGTGTATGTTATATTTGTGCCCGTATTTCCGTTCAATTGAAGTATTCAAAGATGTATGGAGTACTTGTAGCTTTTATTTCGTCATCCAGGTTGCCCCATTTCCCAGATGACAAGTCACCCAGCTTGCATCTATTGCCTAGATGACAAGTTATCAAGCTTGCGCCATTTCCCAGATGACAAGTCACCCAGGTTGCTGCCATTGCCCAGATGACAAGTCATCCAGGTTGCTGCCATTTCCCAGATGACAAGTCACCCAGGTTGCTGCCATTTCCCAGATGACAAGTCACCGAGGTTGCTGCATTTCCCAGATGACAAGTCACCCAGGTTGCTGCCATTGCCCAGATGACAAGTCACCCAGGTTGCTGCCATTTCCCAGATGACAAGTCACCCAGGTTGCTGCCATTTCCCAGATGACAAGTCACCCAGGTTGCTGCCATTTCCCAGATGACAAGTCACTCAGGTTGCTGCCATTGCCCAGATGACAAGTCACCCAGGTTGCTGCCATTTCCCAGATGACAAGTATCGAAATAGAACCGACCAAGATACAGTGTTTTTTAAATTGTTCAACTTCAAAACTTAACTTATGTTTTAACAGGTGATGGTATCAAAATATAGATAGACTTGAAATGGTGTCCACTGTTAGAAGAACTGGTATTTCAAAATTACATCAAGAAAAACAAACTGTAGCTTCTGAACTTTGACCTTAATCTACACAATCGGTTAAAGGAAAAGGAAACAATCAAGCTTTTGATATCGATGGTAAACAGAATTATGAAATAAATTCTTTTAATGAATGTGTGCTATTTTCAAACATGTGCCATGTTCGTTTTATAATTTACATCAATTTCACATTTTCAACGCAACATACAAAGCATTGCTACAATCAGGTCCAGCTTCTGACACCCAATGTAAATATCTATGAGTATTCGATGAGATGAGATGTGAAATTGAGACAACTTGTAATGGTAATATCACAGATTGAAAAATTTCCGCTTGACTTGAATTCAGTAAAGAAGGTGATACAATAAACTTCAACAAGACGAGCTAATTGTCACCATCTTTACGGTTATCTACTTTATTTCATCTTTGTATTTGCCTCCCTTGATAAAGAGTTGCCGTTGCTGGATTTGGCAAAGAAGTGGAAAAAAATGTGGATCAGAAAATGGGTAGGGAAATATCTGGGAAATGAGAGCTATAGAAAACAGAGGTAGAGTGGGGAATCAATACAAGCTGGGCTCGAGGCTAGGAAGCCAGATACGATGGCCTCGACCTTTCTACGAGATAGGCGGCTTTACTGACATCCGGGGATTTTTTGTTGTTGAATGGAGCGAGGGAGGAGGGGTGATGACAGGAAGAATGATGGGCGATAGAGAGAATGAAAAATTGAATGTTTAGATCGAACTAAACATAGTTTTATTCTATTATCATGGAAATTTATAAAGAGATCAAGAGAAGATGCGTGCATGTCTTTAAGATGTTTAGGACTTACGACAGTAATAAATGGTGTAGAGTAGGTTATTAAATTTCATAACTAAGTCCAAGAGATAGCAATAGATTTGATGCTAAAAATTGTTGCATAAGAGATGACGTAGAATCATTAACAGACGTTCATTCAATTATATCCATGAAAGGGGAAAGGAATAATTTATATGAAAAAGAACACAGCTTCGTTTGGAGACAGAGAAAATAGTTTTAACAGAAAACTGAATGGCTTCGGGCATCTCACGGAGAAAATCGTTAACACTGAACGCTTTTATCCACCTACAAGAAATTAAGATATGAATATAATGAACTAAGAAAGGTGACCTCTTATATGTGGGAGAGGTTCGATGGAGTGTATGTTTTTTTTTTTTTTACAAATATGAATAAACAAAAGATTATTCAGTTTTGATGGATGGATTAAAAGAAGAATTTAGGTCAGTCAGGCCAATGCCGCACGGCCTAGCTACAGGGTAAACCCGATACGTTCTGTGCGTCGAACCTTACCGTCTCATTAGTGAGTCTTAAAAAACAAAATCTCACGCGTTGTTTCTCCACGACCCGGCAGCAGAGTTTTCAAGGAAGTCAAGGAAACATCATCGATTTATTGTCAGATGCCAGTGTCAGATGCCAGTGTCAGATGCCAGTGTCAGATGCCAGTGTCAGATGCCAATGTCAGATGCCAGTGTCAGATGACAATGTCAGATGCCAGTGTCAGATGCCAGTGTCAGGCGCCAGTGTCAGATGCCAGTGTCAGGTATCAGTGTCAGGTGCCAGTTTCAGGTGCGCGTGTCAGATGACAGTGTCAGATGCCAGTGTCAATATGAGATGCCATTTGTCCAATAATGTAAAACAAGGAACAGAGTATTGCTCGAATAAGAAAGATGTATGACAAGGAAATCTGCATTGCTCAAACTACAAAGATGTTCACCTCGTGTATTAAAGCAACGTTCCTATCATCTCAGCTAGAATCGACCCGTGTCCGCCTCTGCTCCCCAGAACTACACAGCTTAGTGGCAATTATCGGTTTGATGGGCGCTGTGTGTGGCCTAACAGTAAACAAATTATTGCTCAACATTTTCAACATTGAAATATCCCTTGACCCCAGAAATATCATGATCCCCGGGATAAACAAAAAGATGGGATCCGTTTATCTCGACATGCTCCGGTGCCCTTTCAGTGATGCCCGATAGGGCACCAATCGTTCCATTGATATGATCATGATCTAACCCTAAATACCCGGTCTTTCTGACCAAACAGTTCAACACGATTAGATTCAATCATACAGTGGGACATCATTAGATTCAATCATACAGTGGGACATCATTAGATTCAATCATACAGTGGGACATCATTAGATTCAATCATACAGTGGGACACCATTAGATTCAATCATACAGTGGGACATCATTAGATTCAATCATACAGTGGGACATCATTAGATTCAATCATACAGTGGGACATCATTAGATTCAATCATACAGTAGGACATCATTAGATTAAATCATACAGTGGGGATTCCGGTTGACAAGTCTGTAGTGGCTTGCCGATTTGGAAGCGCTGGCCACCGACCCCCTCGGCGTTAACCCGGGGCACATTACCACCATTGCGTGTCCCGCGTGGCAGACACGGCCATGCATGGTAGTTGCTGGAATAAACAGCTCCTACAGGGCTGCCACCTGTGATGCTTCACAGGGGGAAGAAAAGGCAAACACAGGGTAGGGATCATGATTACAAGTTGCCGTTAAGGGATATGAGGCGATAGGCTGTGGTGGAAGCCTATGGCCGGTGATTCTAAATATGCAGCCCTGAGAAAGCTGCTCCTAGGCAACCGTTTCGTCCCAGCTACTTCGCGAATTAGTTGCGAGGTAGAAACCCACTGTAGAATCCCTCTTAGAGGGCGTCCGATGCTTCCCCGGGACGGGTGGGGGGAGATATTAGGAAGTTAATTTACCGTCCCGGCCCCTAGGAAAGTGGACTGCGGACGCTTGAAACACAGCGTCTTCGGTCGACCAGACGTCTCCGGGCGGGGGGGGGGCCTCCATCAGCAAACTCGATCGAGCGGTTGCTGGTGGGGGCGTCCCACGCCCGGGGAGGTCTCTGACGTCTTCCTGCACGGCCCGGCGCCGGGGACACCCGGCGGCTGGCGGGTGTGGGTGGACGCCAGGGAGGGCATTAGGAGCGTAAGCTCGACGGCCCACTGACGCCATTTCCTAATGAGATATTTCAGTGGGGCATCATTAGATTAAATCATACAGTGGGACATCATTAGATTCAATCATACAGTTGGACATCATTAGATTAAATCATACAGTGGGACTCATTAGATTCAATCATACAGTTGGACATCATTAGATTAAATGATAAGGTTGACAACTAGATTACATCATAAAGTTGACCACTAGATAAAATCATACCGTTGACCACTAGATTAAATCATACAGTTAGCCACTAGATTAAATCATACAGCTGACCACTAGATTAAATCATACAGCTGACCACTAGATTAAATCATACAGCTGACCACTAGATTAAATCATACCGTTGACCACTAGATTAAATCATACAGTTGACCACTAGATTAAATCATACAGCTGACCACTAGATTAAATCATACAGCTGACCACTAGATTAAATAATACAGTTGACCACTAGATTAAATCATACGGTTGACCACTAGATTAAATCATACGGTTGACCACTAGATTAAATCATACCGTTGACCACTAGATTAAATCATACCTTTGACCACTAGATTAAATCATATGATTGACCACTAGATTAAATCATATGATTGACCACTAGATTAAATCATACGATTGACCACTAGATTAAACCATACGGTTGACCACTAGATTAAACCATACAGTTGACCACTAGATTAAATCATACGATTGAACAACACAAACATTTGTCTCGGTAAACATGAGAGCAATGTTTTATTTAAGGAACGAATACTTTACTTTTTTTCAGTAGCTAGGATACTGGTATATGTACATATATTAATAACATGTAATTAATTGATAATCATGCATTTTTTCTTGGTTCGCTTTTAGTCGAAACGTTGAACCGTATAATACGTTGCTCTTTAAGTCCAAATCGACTGTGTCCTAATTGGTTGTGGCTTTAATCTACTCCAAGGGAGTTCCCCTTGAAACGCAGACAATTTTTCATAATATCTATTTTTGTCAAGTACAGAGTGCAAATTAAAGAGAAGTCATTTATTTTATTTAAAAACTATAATTAGGTTTGTCTAGAGCCTGGATAGAAATCGTTGTCTTATTCTTAGACACCACCTGGTTAGGTATGAACTGGTTAGAAGGGTCGGTCACTGCCGCATCTCTGACCCATTTTTGCATGTTTCCCTTCTGCAAGTGGCTACCCTATTTGATAGAACGAAAGTGGCCGATAACCAAAAAACAAATAAACTTCAAATACATTTTTTTCATAAAAGAGATAATTCAATTGGGCAAAGGAAATAGAGCAAGTTATGTCAAGCTTGAATTAATAGACAGGACAAAAGATTTTAACGTTTCGCCTTACAGCTTTCACCAGCAAACAAAACAAATAGAAGTAGAACAAGTCACCGAGCACAGTAAAAAACTTTGGAGGTCTCCTATGTACATGTAGTAGCCGGAATGTGGCTGTCCATCAATTATTATATTCAATTGGGCATACAATTCTAGCTTTCAACATAGTCAGTGGGACAGTTGTACCTCAAACTTTAAGACGTCTATTTAAAACAAAAGAAATTGCTCTGAAATCATTATATTTTAAGTTAACTGTTTAAGAACCTCAAAGACACAAATCTCAAAGACACAAGCCTCAAAGACACAAGCCTCAAAGACACAAATCTCAAAGACACAAGCCTCAAAGACACAAATATCAAAGACACAAATCTCAAAGACACAAGCCTCAAAGACACAACCCTCAAAGACACAAACCTCAAAGACACAAACCTCAAAGACACAAGCCTCAAAGACACAAATATCAAAGACACAAATCTCAAAGGCACAAATCTCAAAGACACACATATCAAAGACACAAATCTCAAAGACACAAATATCAAAGACACAAATATCAAAGATACAAATATCAAAGTCACAAATCTCAAAGACACAAATCTCAAAGCGACAAGCCTTAAAGACACACGCCTCAAAGGACAAAGACCCAGCAGAAACACCGTGGCCCCAATGTGTGCACTACTGTTTATCCACTGAACCACAAACATAAAGTACATCACCACATAAATGTGATATCTTTGACAACCTATTTACTTCAATAACTGAACTAGTACAGTAGGACAATTATAGTAATTCATCCATCATCACTACTACTCAATCCCCAATATCCCATGATATGATTTACGTTGGACACCTTTAACGTTCATGTATGCTAATTGTAGAGGAACTTGTAACATTTATATCAGTGATGTGGGCATGTTCGTACTTTAAAAATAAATATAATTATTACATGGGAACTAACTCAAGCATCTAAACTTTATTTTCCCAATATAATGGGTTGCTTCCCTTAGGCCGGCATGTTCACTCTTATGCCACACAAAATGATCCATCGAAAAAAGAAACGTATAATTCTTTTTTTCTTTTTATTATTTTAAAATTTGCTTTCTAGTCACATACATTTTGAATCTCCAAAATATTTAAGCTATATAGGGGGCGTTGGCATCCGGGTAGTTATAAATTGTGTGACGTCGTCTGACAATTCATGCCTTGTCTCGCGTTACTCCACCCTAAAAGGGGTGGCAGGCAGAGAGAGGTGCTGGGCAGAGAGGGGTGACGGGCAGAGAGGTGAGTCGGACGGAGAGGCGTGCCGGGCAGATGGGTGTGGCGGACAGAGAGGGGTACCGGGCAGAAAGGGGTGGCGGGCAGAAAGGGGTGGCAGGCAGAGAGGGGTGGCGGGCAGAGCGGTGGCGGACAGAGAGGGGTGCCGGGCAGAAAAGGATGGCAGGCAGAGAGGGGTACCGGGCAGAAAGGGGTGGCGGGTAGAAAGGGGTGGCAGGCAGAGAGGGGTGGTGGGCGGAGCGGTGGCGGACAGAGAGGGGTACCGGGCAGAAAGGGGTGGTGGGCAGAAAAAGGGTGGCAGGCATAGAGGGGTGGCGGGCGGAGCGGTGGCGGACAGAGAGGGAACGCAAATACAACGAACTTATCGAATTTTCTCATCTTAAAAAAACTTGATACACACGTACAGAGTACGTCCTTTTTGGCGGGGTGTGTAAGTGTTGGCGGGGTGTGTAGGTGTGTGGGGGTATTTAAGTGTCTGGAAGGTGTGTAAGACGAAGAAATAGTCGGTTATTTTATTTCATAATTTTTCACATAACATAAAGCCATTGTTCAAGTATCCATTTTTCTTCTAGCATTGAGCATGTGTCCTTCGGGTGTCTTTGATGCTTTTGTCTCTGAAGCTTGTATCTTTGACGCTTGTGTCTTTGACTTTGAGGCTTCTGTCTTTTCACTAGCTTGATCAATGGTTTCAAAGTTATTATGACGATTATTGTAAGGATTATGCCAGACATGCCTAATTAAAAAAACCAAAAAACCTGCCCACAAAGCATTTAGCCTGGTATAACATTGCATAACTATTTGATGCGTCAACTGAAAGTCTATATTGTGCTATAATTATTGAACATTTTATGGCAGGGTTTTTTTTTTTGGTGTTTTGTTTTATTAGCCATAACTGATTACTTTACCATAATTCATGGTTGCCTTTTTTTATTGAAATTTAATTTTGCACATTTCCTTACTGCACTAAACGTTAGTGGAGATCTCTTTACTGCACTGAGTTGTAGTGCACATGTCTTTACGAAACTTTGAGTCAACACATGTCCGTACTGAACATTTAATTAGCACATGCCCTTAACTGCAGTGAACGCTCGTGCACTGGCCCTTAGTGCACATGTCTTTACGAAACTTTGAGTCAACACATGTCCGTACTGAACATTTAATTAGCACATGCCCTTAACTGCAGTGAACGCTCGTGCACTGGCCCTTAGTGCACATGACTATGTATCTGGCCAGCCAACAAACTGATGGACACTTACATATAACACTAGCCGTCAGTGCACATGACGATGTAACTGGCCAGCCAACAAACTGATGGCCACCTACTTATAACACTGGCCCTTAGTGCACATGACTATGTAGCTGGCCAGCCAACAAACTGATGGACACTTACATATAACACTGGCCGTCAGTGCACATGCCTATGTATATGGCCAGCCATTAAACTGACAGACACTTACTCATAACACTGGCCGTCAGTGCACACGACTATGTATCTGGCCAGCCAACAAACTGACGGACACTTACATATAACGGCTTCGGCCTACTAGCAACTCCCAGTGTTTAACTTTCATTGTCCGATAAATCGATAGTTGGTTTGATCCTCAGGGTCTGTAAACTAATGGACTGGAATACAGTCCCAAACACCCAGCCGTTGTTTCTTACCGATTCCTGTTTTGGCTTGCTTACATTACTACACTACTACTACTTCGTTAAAGAGATGTTTCCATTATGTGTACAAGAGTTCATTCGTCCTGTATTTTTGTTAAAAAACCATCACTGAACGCTTACTTTACACCCATCACTCTATTAAAATCTCATTAAATCTATTTTGTTCGTTTCTAACTGGTGTTTAACTAAAACATGTTTTCATTAATGTATTGTAATTTAATGGAGAAGGATCGTTTTCATGTTATCTGTGGCGCCCCAACAGTCCAAGGACTAAGGGACACGATGATGATGAATTTATCGCTAACTAAAGTGTGCAAAACGTTGCTTGAACGATATGCACTCTTCAGAACACCTGTTAAAATCATATGTCATGAAATAAGGGTGCATTTGGCAATAACATATGTCGTTGAGCAGCGTGAATCTAATAAGTGTGGCATATCATTTTAAATGATTATACCTTGATTAATGAGTAGAATAGAAGTGATTAGAAAAACAAGTAAATATAATTAACGACTTCTATATCCACATCGTCTTTAGCTTTTACTTAATTTACAGCTGGATATTAATTTTTAAAAATGTATGTCCAGCTTTACATCCCACCGGTGAACTAGATGGTTCGTAAGGAAGGTCTCAGGGGAGCTAGGTATGTACAAGGTGCACGAATGAGGTACAAAATGAGCCAGCTATGTACGATGTGTGCAACAAAGATCCAATGTGAACAAGGGAAGTACAATGTGCACAAGGGAGGTCCTATGTGCACGAGGGAGGTACGATGTGCACAAGGTGGAATGGCTTTGCAGGGAAGCGGGGTGTCATCTATGTGTGCTGCAAACTAAATGTTACTCTCAGTGGTTACACAAGGATCCATAAAAACTAAAGTTGTTACAGTCATGATGTTGACTAGTTCGTGCTGTTACGGACTACCTGTTTATTATCGTCAAACTCAATGCTATTTAAGCCTTAGCGTGATTAAGTGATTAAGCGATTAAGCGATTACTTCCTTTCATTCCGATTGGTAGCCCAGACAGTTGACAAATAAGTAGAAAATAAAATAGATAAAAGACTTCAGGTAACACTCTGCGGTGGGGAACACACGGTGGGCTCCTGACTGAGCCCTTTTTTATCACTCGTAGGCTTGGCCTACACTTTGGTGACTTTAATTAGGCTTAGGATGTCAGCGTTAGTCTGACCCTAAACGACTAACTCCACTAACTCAACTCAATATCAGCTATACTTTAAATGAGCTCAACTGAACTCTACTCAGCTATACTGAAATCTACCGAGTTATACTGAACTCTACTCAGCTATACTGAACTCTACTTTGCTATACTGAACTCTAGTCAGCTATACTAAACTATACTCAGCTATACTCTGGTCTATACTCTACACTTTAAACTATTCTATACTGATTCTGACACTGATATACTAGCCCAATTCTATACTGAGAATACTCTGTACTCTATACTTATACTGGCTGTAAATAAGAATAATAATGCAATACACAACTAAGACATTTGAAGCACACCATTAATCATTATTACTACTTAATCATAGGACTTACAGTAACTTAACTACAATCCTAACATTTCTTACTAAAAAATATGAAGACATGAAAATTAACAATACCCCTCTAGCCAATTATGGATAAACAAACTATATCAACAATAAATGCTAGCCAGGCTCAGCTGTCAAGCTACAGGTGAACGAGGGGGACAAATGATGGGCATTTGAGTTTTATACCCTAAGTTTGGCGTTCTGCCCTGCATTCTTATCGCGTCTCAGATGAGCGCTCATTGTTTCAGCTGTGTCATGGTCATGGTGACGAGGTTAATTTCCATTGTTGATTGAGTCATTGTTATTAGTGTAAGGCCCAGCTTAACTGCGCAAAGTCACGTGGGGTAGCGATGGGGAGATTGTGAGCCAGTGGGTCTCACAAAGGTGAGGACCAGCGGTTCTCAACAGTGGGGGGTCTTGTTATTTCCCAGATGCAAAGTAGGGTTCGGGGGGGGGGGGGTAGCAGGTATATTACTTTCACATCACCTTATCACGTTACCATTTCGTTACATTCTTATCATATTACCATTTCGTTACATTCTTATCACGTTACCATTTCGTTACATTCTTATCAAGTTACCATTTCGTTACATTCTTATCACGTTACCATTTCGTTACATTCTTATCACGTTACCATTTCGCTACATTCTGATCAAAGAACTGACACCAAAATATCTACTACTATTTTCAAAAGTGTTTTAAAAAAACTTTTTAATGTACTATTACGCAACATGAAGCTGAGTTAATTGACCAGTAACTCAGTAACAACTGTTGGCTTTTAAAGTATTTTGTTGTCCTTTGTAGTTCCACAAATAAATGGATGTTAGACGAAATCTTGACTAAATGTTGCCTAGGGCGAGCTCGTAACTGTACCTCCCCCCCAAAAAACGCTTTACAACACACACATGAACCATAATCGTACAGTGGGGCGTCGATTTTCCAAACGTTTTTTATCTTAAACGATGTCTTTTACAGTTCTTACAACTTTTTTGAAAATGGCATGTTATCATCTACTTGCACCATTCTTCTTGCAGGCGCAAACCTCCTTTTCAGACTTAAGTGGGTTGGGGGGGGGGGGAGAGAAAGTGCGATCGATGATCGTAGCCATGCGGTATACTCGCCTGCATAAATCTTGTGACCTCGGATTTTTGTCGTTTAGACAGTCCTCTATTTTTTGGAAATGTTTTCAGGAAAACACCAAAAGCAACACTTCACCGGCTCATGATGTCAAATTTAAGAACAAAGTTATGATAAACTTGAATTTATAGACAGGAGAAAATATTTTGACGTTTCGGCTTAGGGGCTTCATCAGAAAACAAAACGAAAAGACAGATCACAGAAAAAAACACCTCTTTTTTGTTGCCGGAAGTAGGATCACAGGAAGTGAAAGAATTAAATTTTAGTACTGTGAAAAAATAAAGTAGAGAATCTTAACGGAACAAAAATATTTAAGATACATAAAATCTAAGGAATAAGGGGAAAAAAAAGAAGAAATACAGGGAAATTGAGAAACATTAGTTAGAGAGTATCTGATTCATAACATTTATAATTCTCATTAAAAGAAAAGAAACGTGAAAAATAAATAACCCCGCGATGAGTATACAGTGCAAAACAAGGTTATCTATTTTTATCTTGACTATAAAGGAAAAGCCGGGAAGGATATGATGCGTACGCCACATTCCATTGGATCCCACTATGTTTCCGAAGGCTCCCGTGGAACAAAGATGGTATCTTCTATCAAAATATTAAATCGGGCTTCACTCGAGAAACTTTGCACAGTTCGTTTTTCTCATGTTTTCTCAAACGCGTGTCTAAAAATAGACACACTGCGCTGAACAGCTTAACCCTTCTTCCAATCCTCTTTCTATAGTCAGACAGTTTCATTCATCTAAACGCATACAATCTCAATGGAACTATACATGCTTGTTTGTTTGTTTGTTTGTAAATAGGTATATCAATAACAAGAAAACCAAACAAAGGATAGCAACCAAATTTGACTGGGTCGTGCCTCCTGACCTACAGGTTGTTCCTGGAAAGTTTGGCCATGATGCTCTTATCCCATTATCCCAAAAGTTGTTTTTTTAATCGTAAAATGTAGAGAACAAAAAATATTATTTTAAAATGTTTTAACAAGTTAAATTATTTTTGGTGTACAAACTTTAAATAGGATGAGAAAAGATTCTTCATTGATCCAAACAAAGGCAAATGGTTTTTTTGTTTGCTTGTTACAGATACATTTTCAGCACTTGAATAAATACATATTAATTAAAGTTCAAATTTTCCAGCTGAAACAATTTAAACAAAAGACATCTGCATTAAATTATTACACTAGTGTAAAAAATAAAAACAGACATTCAGTGGACTCCCTTAGTTATAACAGGGACTTAATTAGTTCTCATTTAGATTTGTGACTTTTTTTTTTGGGGGGGGGGGGGGGGAGCACGCTGGTAAATTCCGATCGTTCCGAAGGGATCGATCCTGATTATCTGTGATGAAGAGGGTGGGGTGTATAAGCAAATTATTTTTAGTTTTACAACATTTTTCTTAAAATAGTTCTTCAAGTGAACGATGTTTAGTTTTTGTGATACTCCGAGCTTTCTTGATTAGTCGTTTTAATCTGTGTTTAATATCAGACGATGAATTCCCGCACAGGCAGATACATGTCATACTGAAATTAAGTAAGCTTCGAATTGTTGCTCTGTAGAATCTCTTATATATATATATATATTACGCTTCTGGTGTGACTCATGGACTGCTTCCATTTCCAGCTGCTAACTAACAGGCTGGCTGCTTCCTGTTCAGCGTATTTGGTATTGAGAGTATATTACAAATAATTCTATATGTTTGAAAGACAGTATGGTTCAATAATGAGTTCAATAGCGCGCAAAATATCATTTCCGATAACTACGCTAAATGACTTATTTTTTTTAATGACGCAACTGCTTCCGGTGACGTGTGATTTTTTTCTTCTCCGAAAATGAAAACGTCTCAATTATTTAAGCATGGTGTGAAACAAGTATGGCTTGAAATAAAATGTGTGCAGTGACGTATTATGGGGGGAAGGGGTGTAGAAAAAAATTGGGATTCTTAAAATGTGCGTTACTTGAGATCATATTTTGTCAAGTCAATTAACTTTAGTAGATGGGAAGTTCACGCATTGCTGCCGCCAATGTTTGGTGGGCTATATCTAGTAGATGGGAAGTTCACGCATTGCTGCCGCCAATGTTTGGTGGGCTATATCTAGTAGATGGGAAGTTCACGCATTGCTGCCGCCAATGTTTGGTGAGCTTTATCTAGTAGATGGGAAGTTCACGCATTGCTGCCGCCAATGTTTGGTGAGCTATATCTAGTGAGTTAATAATGTGTTTGATTACGCCGAAATTGTACTTTTTAAAAAAAAAAAGAAAACAAAAGTCTTTGGTTGAATTGTTTTTTATACAACGTTTATAAATAAGCCTTTATTCAAAACGGTGCGCTTTCAAACATCTGTTAAAGGAAAGTTTTTGGTGCGCTTTTCTTTGGTGGGTGGATTTGAAATAAAGCGTTATACTTTATGCTATGTGCTTTGAACAAAATATTTGAAAATAGTTTTTTTAAAACAAATGTTTGGTGGTTTACTGTAATCATATTCTTTGAGGGTGCTTAACATTTGATTAGAATCATCAAAAAGTTCAGGGGCGTGCATTAAGGGTGCTTTGGCATAATTAGGGTCTTATAGTCCCAGGGGGGTCAAGAATTTGTGACGTCAGTTTATTTTTTATTTTTTAAATTGAAAATTTTCTAATTTTGAAAAATCTTTATTTAATAACAGTTGTGACCATTTTACATTCGGCTTGTGGATGACTTCGTTGTTTCGCCTCACAGTTTTCTAATAATACGACATCTGAATGCATTATGGGAAAATGTTAAAAAATATAATAAAATCTTTGTTTATTCATGAAAATAGTATTGTCTGTTTTGATTTTATTAGGTGTGACGTGACACGGGGGGTGGGGGGGGGGGGTTTATAGAATATGTGATACTTCTTGACAGATGGGAAAAGGGGGGGGGGGGTCTAAATAGGTAATTTTTTGCGTGACGTAATTTACGAACGACCCCTAAAAATGAAACATGGTCTTAAATATTTTTTAAAAAAAAACCGGAAGTCGATAATTTTGGCCGATGTTTCCACGGCACCACATTGATGTTTCCTGGTTGTTAACTTGATGTCAGCCAATTAACTCTGCGTGATTTCAACTTCAACACTATTCGAAATTGGAACCTCGTACAAAATGAAAGATGTCCGATGACGCAGTGACGCACCTTTTAAAAGTGACCGTTGATTGCTGTCCAAGAGTTTGGAGGCTCCTGTATGTCATCTGGACCTTGCTATGGAGATGGGGATGTTCCAACGGGCCACTGGGGACTGTCGGGGCTGGATAACACGGCACTACACGTCTGTTTCAAAACTCCGTCTGCTAGCAACATCGTCGGCTCGGAACATCGATCGATGGCTGCTAAATAGGGTGACCAGCATCTAGCATGTTGGTTCCCAAACTCAGGGACCTGCATCCCTGGGCTTTTATCACGGAACGATGCAACATGAAACGTGTCAAATTAATCAGGTAGGTGTCTTTTAATTAAAATTAACCCTAGTCACATGATTTGGGAAGGGGTAGGAAATTATGAAAAAATGGTGTATGGGGAAGAGGGGGGGGGGCGGCAGATCTAATTTCTTCCACCCACACCCCTTACCCAAGTAGCACTTATTTTAATGCAACATTTTTTGACCACTTCCAATTCTTTTGATAGCTTATTTACTAAGGGTGCTCTGTATGGGTTGGGGATTCCTTTAGTTAGGGGGGTGGCAATATCACGAGCCGCCATGGGCTGCACGGGAATCACGGACTTTAGCTACGCCACTGCTTCTTACGCACGGTTATTTTTTTGACGTCATTATCCAGTTGATTTGGATAACAAGTTGGGGAACACGCATTTGATGACGTCAACTAGAAATAGTTTTATCAACACCTCATACCAACTTCTGTTATAATAGCAGACCTGTTTACCCTAAAAATCTTAAAATCGTACAATTTCATCACAAAATCGTTCAATACATTATCTTAATAGTAAAAAAACACTCATTATATATAATGTATACACATCAAAATCGTACATTGTACGCCAAATTCGTAAGAGTAAACAGGTCTGTAATAGTAACACAAATTAATGCAGACGGTGGTTCCTGTAATTATCTTGACGTCGTCTGCTTTGAGGACTGCTGTTTGAATCGATGCAGATGCAGCATCCTCCGTACACCACCCCGCGGCTCTCATAAAGTTATCAGCGTTTGGTCACTATTGCTTGTTTCGGGCATCACACTGGTCAGTGTTGGGGTATCAGACTGGTCAGTGTTGGGGTATCAGACTGGTCAGTGTTGGGGTATCAGACTGGTCAGTGTTGGGGTATCAGACTGGTCAGTGTTGGGGTTTCACACTGGTCAGTGTTGGGGTATCACACTGGTCAGTGTTGGGGTATCAGACTGGTGAGTGTTGGGGTATCACACTGGTCAGTGTTGGGGTATCAGACTGGTCAGTGTTGGGGTATCAGACTGGTCAGTGTTGGGGTATTAGACTGGTCGGTGTTGGGGTATCAGACTGGTCAGTGTTGGGGTATCACACTGGTCAGTGTTGGGGTATCACACTGGTCAGTGTTGGGGTATCAGACTGGTGAGTGTTGGGGTATCACACTGGTCAGTGATGGGGTATCAGACTGATCAGTGTTGGGGTATCAAAAACTGATCAGTGTTGGGGTTTCAGACTGGTCAGTGCTTGGGTATCACACTGATCATTGTTGTGAAGGTAGACTGGGTCCAGTGTTATATGTGTGAGACAATGTCAGTGCCAGTCAGTGTCAGTGCCAGTCAGTGTCAGTGCCAGTCAGTGTCATCGTTTAATGCATTTTGTTAACGGCTCTTCAAATTTGATCTTTCTTTCAAAAAGAAAAAGTCATACCCTGCTAAGTACAGTGTGACACAAACTGCCAACGTGAAAATTCATGTCGGTGACACAGCGAAACAGCTGCTTGACCTATAAAAAGGACGGGTGTTGATCACGTCACATAATTAGGCAGCTCCAGTTACAGGCCACACAAATTAGAAGCAATCGTAATAGACCCCTTCTAGAACACACAACCACACGCACACAAACCCCCATACCCCCCCCACACACACATCCCACAACCGCACCAAACACATAATCACACCGCCTACAAACACACCAACATCATTAACCCCACTACTTGACAGCGCCCGATCTGGACTCATAGTTCAAGAACGCCATTTACACACTACGCCCCTGGGATAATTGCGCCAAAATACAAGGAACACGATCGAATTGACGAAATGGCAGTTTGATACAAGGAGGATGTGAGGAATATAAGCTTTTAGGAATAAGTTGGTGAAGAGGAGGCTGGATGGGGGGGGGGGGGGGCTATTTTATATGTAAATATTTATCAGCCATCGAAATTTCACATCGCATGGAGAGGGAAATGCCAAAATATTTTTAAGTTCTTTTTAGTTTTCTTTAAATCTACATTGACCCAGAATTTCAAATTTGAAGAATTTTTAGGGATAGCATCTGGACTGCAGCCATCAACAATTTTCTTTTCTATATTTTTTTAAAATTATGTTTTTTAACGGACACATCTTGAGTTTCTTTTAAAGCTGTTTGTATGCATCTACTGTTCGTCTAATCCTACTGTCAGGGGCGTCCATTCAACCCTTCGCCCCCCCCAATAGAAGAGACTGACCCCTCCCCTAGACCCTTGTCAATTCTCTGAGTAAAGGTATTTGTGAATCCATTCCAGAGTTGACTATGTGTCAAGAATTGTTTTGGGTGGCTTTGTGTAGGTGTCTTTGTGTAGGTATCTTTGTGTAGGTGTCTTTGTGTTGTGTGTCTTTGTGTAGGTGTCTTTGTGTAGGTGTCTTTGTGTTGTGTGTCTTTGTGTAGGTGTCTTTATGTAGGTGTCTTTATGTAGGTGTCTTTGTGTAGGTTTCTTTGTGTAGGTGTCTTTGTGTAGGTGTCTTTGCGTAGGTGTCTTTGTGCTGGTATTTTTGTTTCGGGTGTCTTTGTGACGGGTGTCTTTCTATTGGGTGTCTTTGTGCTGTGTGTCTTTGTGTTGTATGTCTTTGTGTTGTGTGTCTTTGTGTTGTGTGTCTTTGTGTTGTGTGTCTTTGTGACGGGTGTCTTTCTATTGGGTGTCTTTGGGCCGGGTGTCTTTGTGTTGGTGTCTTTGTGTTGTGTGTCTTTGTGTAGGTGTCTTTGTGTTGTGTGTCTTTGTGTAGGTGTCTTTGTGTTGTGTGTCTTTGTGTAGGTGTCTTTGTGTTGTGTGTCTTTGTGACGGGTGTTTTTCTGTTTGGTGTGTTTTTGTCCTGATTCAGACACATTAACTATGCCCATTTCTCATTCAGACAAACTAACTCTGCCCAGTCCTCATTCAGATACATTAACTCTGTCCATTTCTCATTCAGACACATTAACTCTGCCCATTTCTCGTTCAGACACATTAACTCTGCCCATTTCTCATTCAGACACATTAACTCTGCCCATTTCTCATTCAGACACATTAACTCTGCCCATTTCTCATTCAGACACATTAACTCTGCCCATTTCTCAATCAGACACATTAACTTTGCCCAGTCCTCATTCAGATACATTAACTCTGCCAATTTCTCATTCAGACACATTAACTCTGCCCATTTCTCATTCAGACACATTAACTCTGCCCAGTCCTCAATCCGACACACTAACTCTGCCCAGTCCTCATTCAGACACACTAACTCTGCCCAGTCCTCATTCAGACACACTAACTCTGCCCAGTCCGCACTCAGACACACTAATTCTGCTCAGTCTTCATTCAGACAAATAAACATCAATAAAGAACCTCATCTCAGGGGTTCTAACACCTTGATGATATGCATCTTAGTCATTAACAAATGAAAAGCTTAAAAAATTTGTTAAAACGTTATTGAGTATTGAATATTGATAGCTAACGATTACAATATGGCTAATACTAATATCTCTTTAGTACTTCACATTTCTTAGCAAATCAAATGATCAAGTGCAGGAATTGTTTTGTTTTTTAAAAGTTATCTCTATTCAGCTTATAATTTTATTTTGGTTTTAAAATTAAAAATGTCTAAATTCTGTCAATGCCTGAATGGCTGTGCGGGGAACATGTGTCAAGCTGTTTAATTAATGTATAAACGTAGTAATAACAAGCAATAACACACCTGGTATGCAACCATATATAGTTATATTAAAAAATAAGTATTTGTATATTTATCTTTCGTATATAAAGGTTGTTACCATGAGAAATTCAAAACCCGGCAGGAGAGGCGATGGGGGGTGGGGTATAGGAAGCAGCTGTTCCGCCCCCCCCCTGCGTGTAGACACAATGGCCCCCTGCATGCTGCCCCTTCCATATGTCTGACCGTGCTGTCTGTCTCCCGCCCCCCCCTTGTCTGTCCCTCCTTCCTGTGTGATATACTAAGAGTGTCCGATCAGCTTCACCTTGAGACTGTAACGGTTCAAGTACGGCGTTGGATGTACAACGGCATCTTATTGTGTACATGCTAGTGTCTAGTGAGGATAATGTGGGATATTTACTTAGACCATAGGTATCCACACCCATGGATCTCATTCGAGGAGAACATGTAAAATACAAACTACGGGTGCGATAAAACCAAACCTTAACAGATTAGTGCCCTTGCCTGTGTGTTACCTGCGCACTGTGGGGACCTGGGGGTGGGTGGGGGGATAATTTAACAATAACGAGTTAATGATTCCTTTCTTTACTTCAAACGTTGACATAAATTTAATCTATTCTCTGTTACCGCTTTCTCATAATTATTTTTAATTTATTCACACGTCATTAGAATTTGAAATTAAGGTCGGGGAGGAAAGATTAGAGACAGTTGGCAGCTTCAAGTACCTCGGAGCAATAGTTTCAGAACAAGGCTCCAAGCCCGAATTGATGGCCAGGATTGCGCAGACCACAACAGCACTAAAGAGGCTCAAGAAAATATGGAACGACAAAACTATACTCCTCAGCACCAAAGTCAGGCTGATGCGCTCAATAATCCTCTCCATTTTCTTATATGCCCGTGAGTCCTGGACATTAACAGCAGAACTTAAAAGGAAAATAAAGGCGATGGAGATGAGATGTTACAGAGGCATTCTTGGCATCTGCTATAGAGACCACGTCACCAATGAGCAAATAAAAGGAAGGATTCGTCAAGCAATTGGGCAATACGATGACCTCCTGACGTCTGTTAAAAAGCGCAAATTTCAGTGGTATGGCCACGTGACCAGAAAACAAAGGCTCGCCAAAGAGATCTTGCAGCGCACTACTAGAGGAGGAAGAAGAAGAGGAAGGCAAAGAAAAAGATGGGAAGATAATATCAAAGAATGGTCGGGATTAAAATTAGGCGATGCTATGCGTTTGGCAGAAGACCGAGAGGAATGGAGAAGAATAATGTACATTTCATCTGTGGCGCCCCAACGGTCGAAGGACCTGATGATGATGATGATGATGATGAAAATTTGTCCTGGTTTTGCGACCGGGTTGGGGGGGGGGGCAAACTTTTAAAGATGTGGGTGGCCGGCACTATTGAGACTGACTATCGACAAATTTTATTTTTAAGGGAGACAAAGTGAATTTGACAGAAACATGGTCTCCATACTGATGATCGAAAGAAAATGTAGATCATCGAACAAAATAAAGAGAATGTAGATCATTGAACAATATAAAGAGAATGTAGATCATTGAACAATATAAAGAGAATGTAGAGTTATTGACTACCGATAATGAAACATCATTAATGTTTTAAGACCAGCTTTCTGAGACACAGCGGGGACACTTAGAAGCAATAGGTTGACGAGATGTGACGAGATGAGACGAGTTGTGACGAGATGTGA
The DNA here is from genome assembly GCA_964017045.1 of Omphiscola glabra. NCBI lineage: Eukaryota > Metazoa > Mollusca > Gastropoda > Lymnaeidae > Omphiscola > Omphiscola glabra. Next base: position 13,031,953 of record OZ024794.1, on the reverse strand, counting down.
TGTAAGTGACGAGATGAGACGAGATGTGACGAGATGAGACGAGTTATGGCGAGATGTTACTAGTTTTGACGAGATGTTATGTATGTGACGCGATGTGACGAGATGTGACGAGTTGTGACGAGATGAGACGAATTGTGACGAGATGAGACAAGATGTGACGAGAAGAGATGAGTTGTGACTAGGGGTAGCAAAACTTGTCCCTTTTGCCAAAACCGGTATTTTCGATATTGAAATTTACGAATCCCGGTATTTTCGATATTTTCGATATTTAGAGAATTTTTAGTCGAGATTCGAGGTTATAGTTGATGATTTATCAATGAAATAAAAACATTCAGAACAAATATCACATTTTGTTTTTTAATAAGCTTTTAACAATAACACAAATGTTTATCTTCAGACTTTAATCAAATGAAAAAAAATAACATTCTTAACTTTTTAATTAACATAATTTTATTAATCAATTATTAAAATAATTGGTGTTGTTTTAATTTTGGTCAAATTTAAATAATGAGATTGTAAAATGACAACGTGTTTAATGTTTGGTCACTTGACTTTGGCCGCAAATGGTTACAAAAGTAACCTGATGACGAGAACACCTTCTCTGACTCCACACTGTTCGGAGGAATAGACCTTAGGCTATCAATGGCTATCATACGCAATTTCTAGATATTTTCCTCTTGAACCGCCTTTCTCAAATAAAACCATTTCTATTTTTACCAATGTATCAATGTCTCCATCCGTTGGTCTGGAAGTATTATCCTGAGCCTGAAGTTTCTTTTGTATTTCAATTTCTAATTGTCTCTTAAGCGGCAGTGTATCTTCAAGTTCATCTTGCTCAGATCCAAGATGTTCAATTTCATTGTTCAAAGATATTTCCAACGAGGAATCTACTGTCTGACCTAGATTTTTAATTTTCACGATATGTTTTCGCATCTGGTCGCAATCTGGCCTTAGAAATACGTCCAAGTAATCACTGGAATGTGCAGACTTTAATTGAGAGTGAAGGTCCGAAGTTGTTCCTCCCAATGTTTCAAATATCTTGTTACATCTAATACATTTAGCTGAGAGATTGTCTTTAGCTTTCAAGAAATAAATCCACACTGATGTCTTTGTTTCCGATAGTTTCATATGCTATTCAAGAAATAATGCCACACTGATGTCTTTGTTTCCGATAGTTTCATATGCTATTCAAGAAATAATGCCACACTGATGTCTTTGTTTCCGATAGTTTCATATGCTATTCAAGAAATAATGCCACACTGATGTCTTTGTTTCCGATAGTTTCATATGCTTTTCAAGAAATAATGCCACACTGATGTCTTTGTTTCCGATAGTTTCATATGCTTTTCAAGAAATAATGCCAAACTGATGTCTTTGTTTCCGATAGTTTCATATGCTTTTCAAGAAATAATGCCACACTGATGTCTTTGTTTCCGATAGTTTCATATGCTATTCAAGAAATAATGCCACACTGATGTCTTTGTTTCCGATAGTTTCATATGCTATTCAAGAAATAATGCCACACTGATGTCTTTGTTTCCGATAGTTTCATATGCTATTCAAGAAATAATTCCACACTGATGTCTTTGTTTCCGATAGTTTCCTATGCTATTCAAGAAATAATGCCACACTGATGTCTTTGTTTCCGATAGTTTCATATGCTATTCAAGAAATAATGCCACACTGATGTCTTTGTTTCCGATAGTTTCATATGCTATTCAAGAAATAATGCCACACTGATGTCTTTGTTTCCGATAGTTTCATATGCTATTCAAGAAATAATGCCACACTGATGTCTTTGTTTCCGATAGTTTCATATGCTATTCAAGAAATAATGCCACACTGATGTCTTTGTTTCCGATAGTTTCATATGCTATTCAAGAAATAATTCCACACTGATGTCTTTGTTTCCAATAGTTTCCTATGCTATTCAAGAAATAATGCCACACTGATGTCTTTGTTTCCGATAGTTTCATATGCTATTCAAGAAATAATGCCACACTGATGTCTTTGTTTCCGATAGTTTCATATGCTATTCAAGAAATAATGCCACACTGATGTCTTTGTTTCCGATAGTTTCATATGCTATTCAAGAAATAATGCCACACTGATGTCTTTGTTTCCGATAGTTGCATATGCTATTCAAGAAATAATGCCACACTGATGTCTTTGTTTCCGATAGTTTCATATCCTATTCAAGAAATAAGGCCACACTGATGTCTTTGTTTCCGATAGTTTCATATGCTTTTCAAGAAATAATGCCACACTGATGTCTTTGTTTCCGATAGTTTCATATGCTTTTCAAGAAATAAATGCCACACTGATGTCTTTGTTTCCGATAGTTTCATATGCTTTTCAAGAAATAATGCCACACTGATGTCTTTGTTTCCGATAGTTTCATATGCTTTTCAAGAAATAATGCCACACTGATGTCTTTGTTTCCGATAGTTTCATATGCTATTCAAGAAATAATGCCACACTGATGTCTTTGTTTCCGATAGTTTCATATGCTATTCAAGAAATAATACCACACTGATGTCTTTGTTTCCGATAGTTTCATATGCTATTCAAGAAATAATGCCACACTGATGTCTTTGTTTCCGATAGTTTCATATGCTATTCAAGAAATAATGCCACACTGATGTCTTTGTTTCCGATAGTTTCATATGCTATTCAAGAAATAATGCCACACTGATGTCTTTGTTTCCGATAGTTTCATATGCTATTCAAGAAATAAGGCCACACTGATGTCTTTGTTTCCGATAGTTTCATATGCTATTCAAGAAATAATGCCACACTGATGTCTTTGTTTCCGATAGTTTCATATGCTATTCAAGAAATAAGGCCTCACTGATGTCTTTGTTTCCTATAGTTTCATATGCTTTTCAAGAAATAATGCCACACTGATGTCTTTGTTTCCGATAGTTTCATATGCTTTTCAAGAAATAATGCCACACTGATGTCTTTGTTTCCGATAGTTTCATATGCTTTTCAAGAAATAATGCCACACTGATGTCTTTGTTTCCGATAGTTTCATATGCTTTTCAAGAAATAATGCCACACTGATGTCTTTGTTTCCGATAGTTTCATATGCTATTCAAGAAATAATGCCACACTGATGTCTTTGTTTCCGATAGTTTCATATGCTATTCAAGAAATAATGCCACACTGATGTCTTTGTTTCCGATAGTTTCATATGCTATTCAAGAAATAATGCCACACTGATGTCTTTGTTTCCGATAGTTTCATATGCTATTCAAGAAATAATTCCACACTGATGTCTTTGTTTCCGATAGTTTCATATGCAATTCAAGAAATAATGCCACACTGATGTCTTTGTTTCCGATAGTTTCATATGCTATTCAAGAAATAATGCCACACTGATGTCTTTGTTTCCGATAGTTTCATATGCTATTCAAGAAATAATGCCACACTGATGTCTTTGTTTCCGATAGTTTCATATGCTATTCAAGAAATAATTCCACACTGATGTCTTTGTTTCCGATAGTTTCATATGCTATTCAAGAAATAATGCCACACTGATGTCTTTGTTTCCGATAGTTTCATTTGCTATTCAAGAAATAATGCCAAACTGATGTCTTTGTTTCCGATAGTTTCATATGCTATTCAAGAAATAATGCCACACTGATGTCTTTTTTCCGATAGTTTCATATGCTATTCAAGAAATAATGCCACACTGATGTCTTTGTTTCCGATAGTTTCATATGCTATTCAAGAAATAATTCCACACTGATGTCTTTGTTTCCGATAGTTTCATATGCAATTCAAGAAATAATGCCACACTGATGTCTTTGTTTCCGATAGTTTCATATGCTATTCAAGAAATAATGCCACACTGATGTCTTTGTTTCCGATAGTTTCATATGCTATTCAAGAAATAATGCCACACTGATGTCTTTGTTTCCGATAGTTTCATATGCTTTTCAAATTTAGGTTTCTTTTTTTCAGGGTCCCCCATTTCCTCGGAAAATAAATCATTTAAAAAAATAATTAATTCAATCGAATTGGTTTGACATGTAAAAAAATTTTTAATATTTAAATTGTCATGTAAATGTTTGACTAAGTACGGTACAGACAAATTGGGACATTCAGACCTGTAAATTTTGGCTAAGTACAGTACAGACAAACTTGGAAATTCAGCCTGAGACAAAATAGCTAGAAAATCAATTATGAGTTGAATGTAAATTATTAATATTATTATCACAAAATAGAAGAAGCATTATTTTTCTGTGTCTAAACTTAAGGTATTGGATTATCAAAAACAAAACTAATCACAACGTCATGATTCTTGACAAATAAGAAAGTACACAGATCGGTCGGCTTTCTCTGAACTTGAGACACGTGGTGTGATGGATTTGCACATCTCATAAAATATTGCTATGTTTTGCTTTAACTACGACGTGAAAACTAAGAAAATCTATTTTTTTAAAATTGAAAATAAAATCCCGGGATTATCGAAAATCCCGGTTTTCATAAATCCAATCCCGGTAGTTTCGAGCATGAATTATGGTCCGGTATTCCGGTATTTTCGAAATTCGGGATCCCGGTTTGCGACCCCTAGTTGTGACGAGATGTGGCGAGATGAGACGAGTTATGACGAGATGTGACGAGCTGCTACGTAATGAGACGAGATGTGATGATTTGTGACGAGATGTAACGAGATTTTACGTAATGTTACGAGATGTGACGAGATGTGACGTAATGTTCTTTTTAAAACACCAGTACTGTTAAGACCTTATTTCTCTGTTGCTCACGTGAAAGGCGTTGGGGTGTGAAAGGGGGTTTTCACGCTTATCTGAGCAATGTAATGGGAGAGGTAATTTGAACATCAGGTACTCAAGGAGCTGTAAGGAAAAGCTTCTGTCTTTTTAAGGTGCTGACAGACCAGAGCGTTGCCATGACAACGCTCTATATACCTCAACAACGATTTTGTTTCTTGTTTCCAACACACGAACTCTCCAATTCCAGATGGTTTATCTCTCCGACCTTTGCACATCACCGGCCGTTATCTCCTCTCGTCCCCACAAATTATGATCTCACGGAGACAAGCTCTGCGCCTGCAGCTCCTTCAATGTGCCGGTCACCTGACAAGTTATCGGCTGCTGATTTTCGGATCCATTCTGCAGACGAGGAATCATTGTTTAAAAAATAAAGTGTCATTCCATCATTAAGTGTCTGCAAGTGTCATTTACTGGCGGGTTCTACTCTACGTTAATAGAAGATGAATTTGTGGTTCACAATTTGTCTAACAGCTGGATCAAGGTGTGTGTTTGTAGGGGGGCGTCATTATTTATTTACAGGAAATTACTTGTTAAACATGATGGATGGACCGACTTTGTCGGACGATACATGACGCTTTGTTTTGTCATGCATTTCTTTGATGCACAATTTACTTCAAACTGCTAGTTGGTCGGGCCTATATAGTGAAAAAAAAAAGGGGGGGGGGTGTTAGTTGGTCGGGCCTATATAGTGAAGGGAGGGTAGTTGGTCGGGCCTAGATAGTGAAGGGAGGGTAGTTGGTCGGGCCTAGATAGTGAAGGGAGGGTAGTTGGTCGGGCCTAGTTATTGAAGGGAGGGTAGTTGGTCGGGCCTAGATAGTGAAGGGAGGGTAGTTGGTCGGGGCTAGATAGTGAAGGGAGGGTAGTTGGTCGGGCCTAGATAGTGAAGGGAGGGTAGAAGATATTTTTATGGCTAGATATTTTCATAGCTAGATATACTTTAAAGCTAGCAATACCTCACAGGCCGGGATTTTTTACAGATATACTTCACAGCTAGCAATGCAACACAGCTAGCAATACATCACAGTCAGCAATACATCACTGTTAGCAATACCTCCCAACTAGCAATTCGTCACAGTCAGCAATATGTCACAGTTAGCAATACGTCACAGTCAGCAATACGGCACATTAAGCAATACGCCACAGTCAGCAATACGTCACAGTCGGCAATACGTCACAGTCAGCAATACGGCACAGTCAGTAATACGGCACAGTCAGTAATACGTCACATTCAGCAATACCTCACAATCAGCAATGCGTCACATTAAGCAATACGTCACAGTCGGCAATACGTCACAGTCAGCAATACGTCACATTAAGCAATACCTCACAATCAGCAATACGTCACATTAAGCAATACGTCACAGTCAGTAATACGTCACAGTCAGCAATACGTCACAGTCAGCAATACGTCACAGTCAGTAATACGTCACAGTCAGTAATACGTCACAGTCGGCAATACGTCACAGTCAGCAATACGTCACATTAAGCAATACGTCACAGTCAGTAATACGTCACAGTCAGCAATACGTCACAGTCAGTAATACGTCACAGTCAGCAATAAATCACAGTCAGTAATACGTCACAGTCAGCAATTCGTCACAGTCAGTAATACGTCACAGTCAGCAATACGTCACAGTCAGTAATACGTCACAGTCAGCAATAAATCACAGTCAGTAATACGTCACAGTCAGCAATTCGTCACAGTCAGTAATACGTCACAGTCGGCAATACGTCACAGTCAGCAATTCGTCACAGTCAGCAATACGTCACAGTCAGCAATACGTCACAGTCAGTAATACGTCACAGTCAGCAATTCGTCACAGTCAGTAATACGTCACAGTCAGTAATACGTCACAGTCAGCAATACGTCACAGTCAGCAATACGTCACAGTCAGCAATTCGTCACAGTCAGTAATACGTCACAGTCAGCAATTCGTCACAGTCAGTAATACGTCACAGTCAGTAATACGTCACAGTCAGCAATACGTCACAGTCAGCAATACGTCACAGTCAGCAATTCGTCACAGTCAGTAATACGTCACAGTCAGCAATTCGTCACAGTCAGTAATACGTCACAGTCAGCAATTCGTCACAGTCAGCAATACGTCACAGTCAGCAATACGTCACAGTCAGCAATACTTCCAATGTTATTATAGTGCATGGTGCGTTTAAAATAAGAGGAAACAACTATTAAGTTCAGATTGTCTGCCGAGACTGGCCGGTGACAGATTGTATACATATGGCCGGTGACAGATTGTATACATATGGCCTGTGACAGATTGTATACATATGGCCGGTGACAGATTGTATACATATAGCCGGTGACATTTTAAATTCATTGTTAAATTTGGAAGGCGAATTATTTTTTCGGGTGTTAGGGATGCGTGTGCGACATAGCGGGTTTGCCTGCTGGCTGATCCGCCTCTGACAGCAAATTTTGTTTTCCGTTCCGCCTGAAACTGGAAATAATCTATCTTACGCTCCAACTGGTGTCAAGCTGTATCATCGACATGATGTTCCCTTAGCGTTATCCAGCTGCATGGAGAGAGGCGATTTGCTGTTGGGAACCAGCGTATAATCCTAGAAGAATAATCCCATGCCTTGTGGATTTCGTCCTGCGAATTCCACACCATCGTCACCTTGGGACGGACGGATGCCAGGAAAAAAAAAATATCTGGACTGCACATTTGAGGACAGAACATTTCTAAATTACTCACACATGCATTACATTTCTTCCACGCATTCAGCAATACATACAGACACATATACTACAGCATACGACGGTTTCTTATCACACATTGTTCCATTTTTTAGATTAACCCATGGTTCACACCAGGTGGAAAGATGATCTCAATGACAGATGTCAATTTGACTGATGTCAAAGATGACATGGACCTGTTTAATTTATCTCACAAATACCGCATTTTTAACAGAAGACTTCTGTCACATATCACTTTAGGTGATGACTTCTGTCACAGATCTCTTTAGCTGACGACTTCTGTCACAGATCTCTTTAGCTGACGACTTCTGTCACAGATCACTTTAGCTGATGACTTCTGTCACAGATCTCTTTAGCTGATGACTTCTGTCACAGATCAGATCAAGTGATTTGGCCACACAGCCAGTAATTACCAGCAGGGCACCAACCCTCCCCACCCCCACACCCCAGCCCTACAGCGTCCCACCACGAGGCACGACAGGCCAGCACGTGACGCAGACGATCATTTCGTCACAGAATTATTTATTACATCGAGTCTGTTTACACGAGTTGGCTTTGAAATAAAAAAAAATGGCGTGAGTGTGACTTCCGGCGTATTTTTTTTTTTACAGTAGCCGGTGGGGATTGTCTGGAAAATTCACTTTAATTAGGAAAGAATAAATTAAGCCGTCCAATGACGTCACATTCATATCACGTGGGATCAAAATGAAATAGAATTCATCCGAACATACTGACATTGCACTGTTGGGTCTAGAGATTTCCCAATGGAAGCTTAAGAATGGGTTGTCTGCGCCTCAGGCATTGTTACAAATGGCGCGATTACAATATTGTTGTTGTTTCTAATGAACGGAACCGTCATCTACACATTGTCGACATGGAGCAGATAGTGTTATAACATGGAGCAGATAGTGTTATGACATGGAGCAGATAGTGTTATGACATGGAGCAGATAGTGTTATGACATGGAGCAGATAGTGTTATGACATGGAGCAGATAGTGTTATGACATGGAGCAGATAGTGTTATGACATGGAGCAGATAGTGTTATGACATGGAGCATATAGTGTTATGACATGGAGCAGATAGTTTTATGACATGGAGCAGATAGTGTTATGACATGGAGCAGATAGTGTTATGACATGGAGCAGATAGTGTTATGACATGGAGCAGATAGTGTTATGACATGGAGCAGATAGTGTTATGACATGGAGCAGATAGTGTTATGACATGGAGCAGATAGTGTTATAACATGGAGCAGATAGTGTTATGACATGGAGCAGATAGTGTTATAACATGGAGCAGATAGTGTTATGACATGGAGCAGATAGTGTTATAACATGGAGCAGATAGGTTATGACATGGATCATATAGTGTTATAACATGGAGCAGATAGTGTTATGACATGGAGCAGATAGTGTTATAACATGGAGCAGATAGTGTTATGACATGGATCATATAGTGTTATAACATGGAGCAGATAGTGTTATGACATGGAGCAGATAGTGTTATAACATGGAGCAGATAGTGTTATGACATGGAGCAGATAGTGTTATGACATGGAGCAGATAGTGTTATAACATGGAGCAGATAGTGTTATGACATGGATCATATAGTGTTATAACACGGAGCAGATAGTGTTATAACATGGAGCAGATATTTTTATGACATGGATCATATAGTGTTATAACATGGAGCAGATAGTGTTATAACATGGATCATATAGTGTTATACCATGGAGCAGATAGTGTTATGACATGGATCATATAGTGTTATAACATGGAGCAGATAGTGTTATGACATGGATCATATAGTGTTATAACATGGAGCAGATAGTGTTATGACATGGAGCAGATAGTGTTATAACATGGAGCTGATAGTGTTATGACATGGAGCAGATAGTGTTATACACGTTCTACTAGCATCTCTCCGGCGGCCGTTGGAACAAATCAGTTCGTTCCGGAGAATCACATTTCAACTGCCTTTATTTCTTTAATTCTTTATACTTTGGCGGAGCCACTATCAAACTATTGGTGGCGCCGCTACCAAACTATTGGGAATTTACGAGGAGAACAAGATAGCGTCAACGAATCAATGAATTAGTGATACATACCAAGCAATGACATTGTCTGAAAGAATTAGTGATACATACCAAGCCATTGACTTTGTCTCAATGAATTAGTAATGCATAACAAGCCATGACATTGTCTCAATGAATTAGTGATGCATAACAAACCATGACATTGTCTCAATGAATTAGTGATGCATAACAAACCATCACATTGTCTCAATGAATTAGTGATGCATAACAAACCATCACATTGTCTGAATGAATTAGTGATGCATACCAAGCCATTGACTTTGTCTCAATGAATTAGTGATGCATAACAAGCCATGACATTGTCTCAATGAATTAGTGATGCATAACAAACCATCACATTGTCTGAATGAATTAGCGATGCATACCAAACCATGACATTGTCTGATTCTTGTAGATCTCTATGAGCACATAGTAGTTTTGTATGAAGAATTTGTTTGATGTAATAAATACAGACAACTTTTCGTTAAAAAAACATGAAGTTGGAGTGACAGGAAGGGGTGGTGACAAGAAGGTAAGGTGAAAGGAAGGTGGGTTAGCAAGAGGGTGGGGTAACAGGAAGGTGGGGTGACAGGAAGGTGGGGTGGGGTGGCAGGAAGGTGGGGTGGCAGGGAGGTGAGGGTTGCATCACGGTTGAAGAGGGTTGGAAAAGGTTGGAACAAAAAGCAAAAAGAAGATTTTAATGTATTCAAGCACTAAGTAATTGAGGTCACGGTGAGTGTATGCTAGCATTAAGTAATTGAAGTCACGCTATGGTCACGAACGGCATCTCACCCGCCAGACCACCACCCGGACATAGTGACGAGTTAAATAGAAACCCTTCCTACCGGAGACCAGGTCCGAATCCATCCGTCACAGGTGGCAAGCACCGACCCCCATCATCCCTTCCCGTTCAAGTGGTTTGCATTAGCGCCGCGCGTGTTCATCTGGTAACCCCTTTTCTGATGCACTGGAGTTACATATTGAAAACATAGTGCCATGGAAATCGGTGTCATTTGCTGCTACATTATACACCCTCATTGGGTCCACGCCCCCCCCCCTCATTCATACACCCTTATGATGTATGCGCCCTCAACAGTACACGCCTCTGAGTATGCTACTCATTCATACTAACTTATTAAAGTTGCCGTGGAGACGTGTAGCAGTTGAACATATTTCGCGTTTCTACCAGAGACCGAACGCTGAATAGTGAGTTTAAATGTTTCAGTATGTCATTCCATAGGAAAAGCTGGGTTCATTTGCAGTGCTGGCGCAGCTGTGGGCAATAGCTGGGTTCATTGGGCTCGCTAGCCAAGCTGTGGGGAATAGTTTGATTCATTAGACTCGCCAGCCCAGCTGTGGGAAATAGCTGGGCTCATTGGGCTCGGCTCATTGGGCTCGCTAGCCCAGCTGTGGGAAATACTTTAATTCATTAGACTCGCCAACCCAGCTGTGGGAAATAGCTGGGCTCATTGGGCTCGCTAGCCCAGCTGTGGGGAATAGTTTGATTCATTAGACTCGCCAGCCCAGCTGTGGGAAATAGCTGGTCTCATTAGGCTCGCTAGCCCAGCTGTGGGGAATAATGTGATTAATTAGACTCGCCAGCCCAGCTTTGGGAAATAGCTGGTCTCATTAGGCTCGCTAGCCCAGCTGTGGGGAATAGTTTGATTCCTTAGACTCGCCTGCCCAGCTGTGGGGAATAGTTTGATTCATTAGACTCGCTAGCCCAGCTGTGGGGAATAGTTTGATTCATTAGACTCGCCAGCCCAGCTGTGGGGAATAGTTTGATTCATTAGACTCGCCAGCCCAGCTGTGGGGAATAGTTTGATTCATTACACTCGCCAGCCCAGCTGTGGGGAATAGTTTGAATTATGAGACTCGCTAGCCCAGCTGTGGGGAATAGTTTGATTCATTAGACTCGCCAGCCCAGCTTTTGGGAATAGTTTGATCATTAGGCTCGCTAGCCCAGCTGTGGGAATAGTTTGATTCATTAGACTCGCCAGCCCAGCTGTGGGGAATAGTTTGATTCATTAGACTCGCCAGCCCAGCTGTGGGGAATAGTTTGATTCATTAGACTCGCCAGCCAGCTGTGGGGAATAGTTTGATTCATTTGACTCGCCAGCCCAGCTGTGGGGAATAGTTTGATTCATTAGACTCGCCAGCCCAGCTGTGGGAAATAGCTGGGTTCATTAGAAAGGCAGCTCTTGTCGGAGAGCATGACAAAAATTATATCAGCAAATACCAAATACTTATGACTGTAACCATCTGTTGTGGGATAACAAATTTCTCTTAAAAAATTTGATTTTTATCAAAAATCCTTGACCTTATTGTGTCTTAAGTGCTTGAAACCGTTAACTTCATCTCTGCTCTACTTCCCAATTGTCAACGTTTACCAAGTTTCTAGAGCTATTTAAAGGACCAAAATGCTTTCAAGTGTTCAAGGTTTCCTAAGGTCATCTCGGTCAGTTCTCCATGTACCGACCTTTCCTTTAAGTGGGGTGACGTATCAGCCCCAGGAGTCTTGTCATTTTGTTTATGAAGATGTTCCTTACATCATAGATGACTTCTTAATTTTTAACACGTTCAATAAATGTTTGAACATGAAGGTGATGTTAAATAAATGTTTGATCATGAAGGTGATGTTAAATAAATGTTTGAACATGAAGTTGATGTTAAATAAATGTTTGAACATGAAGGTGATGTTAAATTAATGTTTGAACATGAAGGTGATGTTAAATAAATGTTTGAACATGAAGGTGATGTTAAATAAATGTTTGAACATGAAGGTGATGTTAAATAAATGTTTGAACATGAAGGTGATGTTAAATAAATGTTTGAACATGAATGTGATGTTAAATAAATGTTTGAACATGAAGGCGATGTTAAATAAATGTTTGAACATGAAGGTGATGTTAAATAAATGTTTGAACATGAAGGTGAAGTTAAATAAATGTTTGAACATGAAGGTGATGTTAAATAAATGTTTGAACATGAGGGTGAAGTTAAATAAATGTTTGAACATGAAGGTGATGTTAAATAAATGTTTGAACATGAAGGTGATGTTAAATAAATGTTTGAACATGAAGGCGATGTTAAATAAATGTTTGAACACGAAGGTGATGTTAAATAAATGTTTGAACATGAAGGTGATGTTAAATAAATGTTTGAACATGAAGGTGATGTTAAATAAATGTTTGAACATGAAGGTGATTTTAAATAAACGTAAATTGTAAAACATGAACTTTTTTAAAGTTGTTTAATTCTTCGGGTGGCTTAATCTTACAAACAGGAGGGATAGGGTGGCTAACTGGCGACAAGACGTAGCCACTAGGGAATATATTGACCTGATCTTCTGCAAGAATAAGATCAATAAAATGCGTAATGTTATCTGCAATATTGTCAATCATGACGTCATGGTAGGCGTATATTTTAAAAGAGAAAGATAACGTCATTATAAATGTTGAAATCAGAAGCATTTCATTTCCAGGCCTTCTGTTCACCGCTACTTTTTATTTAGATTGAAGCTAGACAATGCAAACATTTTTGTTCTCTCAATGCATTTTAGCACACAAACATAAAGAAACGTGATACAAAGAAATGAGTGACAGCGTCAGTTGATCTCATCCAATACACACAACACAATAAACTTCCTAAAGTGTAATTTAGTTTGAAATTTGCCAGCATGCTGTTGGACTTGTAAAGGGTTTCAAATGAATTGTTTAAATAATCATATCATTATGCATTTCAAAACTGAAAATATCTTAACACAGTCACAGTGTCGGCAACCTTATTTCTTTTTATTATTTTTTTGAGTGACAAGACATTTTTTATAAATTAAATCTGCTTAGAAAATATTTTGAGAACCACGTGTCATTAAAGATTAGCCAATTACAAAGAACCAAATTTTTTTTTCAAAGAGACGCATGGCACCAAAGTGCCGCAGGTTGCCGACCACTGCCCTAATAAATAATTTTAACTGACGTCTTATTTCTTTAAATTATTATTGCATGTTTGTGTTTGCAGAAGCTTTGTTTGTTTTGCATGCGCACGTGGCGACACCAAAGACGTACTCACCCTTTTCCCGCGAAAAAAGCATGTGCTTCCGGAGTGGCGGGAAAAGCTGGTATATAATCATGCGGAACATCCGGCCGCCTTTAGCCAAGCTCTTCAGTACAGAATCGTTCATACACTCCTGGGTGACACACTAGGTCAAAACATGGGATCACCCTTGTAACACACTTCACTGGGGGTTATACCTCTTACAGCATAGGCCCCGCTGCAACGCCTCTGATGTTAGATTGAGTGCAGTTTCATTACGACCACTGCTACGCCATCAACTACTGAAACACTTCGCTATTCTTACACAGCACCGCAACTATCGTTGACGACGTCCTATGGTGTTACACAACAATGGAGCTCTTTCTCCGTTGCGATACCTTCACTCAACACGAGGACAACGTCTGTTGAAACTATTGTTACACAAGTGCAGCTATTTTTTTTTTACGCCCAATTTTCACAGAGATTCGAAAGCTGTTCCTAAATTCTCAACAATAAACTACTACTCCAGATAATTGGTGTCAGAAAAGTTCAAGTGAATCCACAGAAAACTCTTGTAAAACGACGACACTTGTCAGGCAGCTGCCCACAGGACTGCTGATAAAATAGTTTATTTTCACTATAAAATTTCATCTTACCATCGCCAAGCTTTAACCCACCCACCTAACGCTCATAAAGTATGTTTAATAGAAATGTTTAAAGTAACGAAAGAAAACTGCAAATGATCCAAACTATAAAATGCTGCTGATCTACACGCAAAATAAGTCATTAAAAGGGCTCAAGTAACCACTCTCGGAAATGAAACAAATTTTCACAAGATACAACACGACCTAACACAGTCACATCCTATCGAAATGTGTTTATTTTGTACCAGCTACCCAAAACACAGCCCCCCCCCCTCACACACACACACACACATACGTCCTTGCTGTTGGGTATCGATACTCTTATCATTTAAAGCCGATACCGCCAACTTGTGTTTAGAGGTGTATTGTTTTATGACTGCTATCGATGGCCACCGATCCAACGCTCTGGCGCCGCCTCTGACAAGTGCAGCCCTAATTGTTGTGACTCACGCAGAAGACGTACCTGTCAACGACGGAGATTTGGGGGAGGTTTTGGTTTATTTTGCCGGGGGCTGCACTTTAATAGAGTCCATAACCGAAATGTTTCACTTTAGACAGTTTGTGGGCCAGAAATTGCCTAGAGAATCTACTTTAAAACGTATTCAATAAAGGCATCTATTTTCCTTCTAGCAACCCAATCAAATTATATTATGACATTAAAAAAAAAAAAATCACAATCGACTTCCGGTGATTTTTAAAAAAAAAATAAAGTTTACAAAACATATTGAATGTTTACCTTAGAAATTTACTGTAAACAAAAAAACTAAACATTTTTCTTTTATATAGTGGTATTTGTGAGTAAATGTAAACTTAAGATTGAAAGAATGTGTTGAGTCATAAGCGTAGCGCTGATCATATAACGTGTATTATAATAGCTTTCAAAATCGTTCTGTAGCTACATATAGACTTATGATCCTATATAGATCATAGGAGCTCTTCCTTTGATAAGATTTACATTTAGCTCGTATGTCGTTTTACCCAGATGTGTACATCAACAATGTTTTCATGACGCGTTAGCTGACCTATGACATTTTACCATAGGTTGAGAACGTTACTTCAAATACTCTTTTGTTTCGTCTGTCATTTGACAAAATCAGTGGTCAGTTGGTTTACACTGAAATTATGCAACATTTTGACACTGTTAGCCTGGACAGCTATTGACACTACCGAATACGCTGTCACTGTAACAGTAAGCTCTGCATGTCAAGGCTACTGCCAAATATTTTATATTGTGTGTTGAGCTACTCTGTCACACGTAGGCTACGCTGTCACAAGTAGGCTACGCTGTCACACGTAGGCTACGCTGTCACACGTAGGCTACGTTACATCCCGTTAGACACACCGTCACACTTATGATACAAAGTAACACGTACACTACACTGTCACGCGTAAGCTACACTGTCACACGTAACCTACACTGTCACACGTAAGCTACACTGTCACACGAAACGAGATTTTGCTGAGTTGACAAATAGAAACTGCCTAATGACTGATATAAACTCGATCTCATGAAATAACCACGTACATAGTATAGAACATATACACATATTTTATATATACTCTAGCACATACACTTTTTGAAGCCGAAAAATCCCACTGCAAGTGTGAATATCATATACGACCCCGGTATCACTTAAGACTCAGGTACCAAACACTGCTCTACTTTATTTACAACGTGAGTCGACTGTGAAATATGAGCCTCACTTTAACTACAAAAGGGCACTGCCCAGGCCGTGAAAAACTGCATACAAATATCCAAGCGTTATGTCTATGAAAAGGTTGCACCAGTACCCCTAAAACTCCGACGGATGATTGAAAATTACCGAAGGGAGGGTGGTGTGGGAGACAAATCTCCGCAGAAGAACGTGTGGGCCAGTGCGGCCACTAGGCTCTAGGAACGTGAGGCGAGCCGCCACTGGGCCCCGTCTGTCGTGCTAACGGGAGCCCCAGGACCAGAGAAAACCGATAGGATTGTTCGCTCCGTGTATTGACAGAATGGGCGCTTTTCGGCAAATGTACCCGACATCCCATAGACTCCTTTACGCCCTTCTGTCTCTCTCGCCCTCGCCGACTCGCTTGGTTCGTGTCACAATCTTTCTCTCTCTCCCCCGTGGGCTCGTACAAAAGCGGTCGCTATCATTGCCCCCGTTGATCGCTTCGGTGTCTGTCATTCCTTTCCCCTCTCTCTTTCTATCTCTCTCTCTCTCTCTCTCTCTCTCTCGTGTTTTAAACACTGAATACTTTTATTGCATTTTGTTCACTGTGCTTTTAGGAACTAGATTCTCACTTAAATGGGATAAAAAATGGGGGGGGGGGGGGGTTTGGAATGACTGATGGTGATGATCTAAAAAATATAAAAATAAGACATATCAAGAAATATTAGAATTATTTTTTAATTTATTTTAATTACTTATTTATTAGGTTTAATATTTCTAAAAATATAGGCTAACAAAATTATTATTTTTGCGTCAATTTTAACAAATAAATAATTTTCCTTTGTTAATTCATTGAATCGAAATTTCATTTTGACTACGTGGTAAGAATATATTTCCATCACATCTGACAACATCACAGAAAGTGTAAAACGTATGTTTATATAAAGAAACAATCTTCACTCTGAACACTTTGATCACTCTGACCACTTTGATCACTCTGACCACTTTGATCACTCTGACCACTTTGATCACTCTGGCCACTTTGATCACTCTGGCCACTTTGATCACTCTGGCCACTTTGATCACTCTGGCCACTTTGATCACTCTGGCCACTTTGATCACTCTGGCCACTTTGATCACTCTGACCACTTTGATCACTCTGGCAACTTTGATCACTCTGGCCACTTTGATCACTCTGACCACTTTGATCACTCTGGCCACTTTGATCACTCTGACCACTTTGATCACTCTGACCACTTTGATCACTCTGACCACTTTGATCACTCTGACGACTTTGATCACTCTGACCACTTTGATCACTCTGGCCACTTTGATCACTCTGACCACTTTGATCACTCTGACCACTTTGATCACTCTGACCACTTTGATCACTCTGACCACTTTGATCACTCTGACCACTTTGATCACTCTGGCCACTTTGATCACTCTGGCCAATTTGATACAAAAAAATTTAAGCAAAATGTTTTATTTTAAAATATTTCAAATTTTGTCCTTTTTTGTTTTTGTTTTTTTGTTTAGAGATAATTTTTTATACGGCTGATTGATCCAATTTCCGTCAACATATCGAGCTGAAACTTGGCTCATATACTTGTTGCATTCTTACAAATTTTAACCCCCACCACCTAACCCTCAACCCTCAAATATCAGTTTTTCTTTTTTTTTTTGTTTCTAGGAAAAATGAAGGAAATAAGATGCCACTGATTTCATAGAAATAAGATGCCCCTGATTTCATAGAAATATGATGCCACTGATTTCATAGAAATAAGATGCCACTGATTTCATAGAAATAAGATGCCACTGATTTCATAAAAATAAGATGCCACTGATTTCATAGAAATAAGATGTCCCTGATTTCATAGAAATAAGTTGCCACTGACTTCATAGAAATAAGATGCCACTGATTTCATAGAAATAAGATGCCACTGATTTCATAGAAATAAGATACCACTGATTTCATAGAAATAAGTTGCCACTGATTTCATAGAAATAAAATTCCCGATAAATGCGCTAAATGAGATTCTTTAAAACAGCGGTTCGCAACATGTCTGTCGGGGACCCCTTTGGGGGTCGCACGACCCTCTCACAATGGTCGCCTAAGACCATCTGAAAGCACATTATATACTCCACATTTATAAAGTATCAACGGGTATAATTTTGTGGATGGGGGTCGCCACAACATGAGGATATGTATTAAAAGGTCGAGGCATTAGAAAGGTTGAGAACCGCTGCTTTAAAACTCCAGCAAGTGCGTTTGGTGCTTAATATTGTCTTTGTGTTTCCCTGAAATAGCTGTGTTATGTAGACGTCTTGTTTACGTCAACTTTTCTCGTGCATGACCTCAAGTTCAGCACCGCGACGGGGGTGTGGCTTAGTTATAGTCTCCCTTGACCTTGTCTACAAGTAAAAGCGATCTATAGTCTTTCGAATGTCCGAGACGGGTCGTGGTGCTTATACAAAGCCGAACCCATTTCTAGAGGTGTCGCCGAAAAAGACTACTAATACGACTATCGACATGAACAGGAGAGGACAGTTGAGAGAGAGCAGAGCTATTACAAGAGAGCAGAGCTATTACAAGAGAGCAGAGATATTACAAGAGAGCAGGGCTATTACAAGAGAGCAGGGCTATTACAAGAGAGCAGAGCTATTACAAGAGAGCGGCTATTACAAGAGAGAAGGGTAATAAGGGGGAGAGACTGCACTCAGGTTAGCACAATGTGAAATGAATAAAACACAGTAACGTTAAACCTGAAAAAAGGTACGCAACAAAACAACGAACGTGTCGGCAGAAAGCCTTCATCAGCGAACAAACAGCAAAACGAATAAGATTAAAAAATATCCAAAAAATTATAACATAGCACTTGTCTGAGAAGTAGTGTCCAAGAGGGCAGCAAACGATTTGTGCTCAAAATTATTATTTGTAATTAGCCCTAGTTTGGGTATCGTTTCTTTATTACTGTATTTAATTAAATGGTATCGTCTTTAGTTATGTATGTTTGACACGAGCCTTAGAGTGAAATAAGAGATTACATTCTCTACACTTACGCCGGTACGTAACAGTTGTTGAAATACATCTGCATTGTAAAAGCGGTCGGGTCATCGGAATATAAATGTAAAATAATGTTACAAATGCATGTAAAGGATTCATACGGTAAACGTTGTTTTTATGAGGTTGTTTAATTATTGTGTTTGTTTTTTTAAAGAACAGCCAGACAGTACAATAATAATTATTTCAATTATTTTTTTAATTAATACTTGTTTTTTTAAATAAAACAATAAATGTAAAGTAAACAAAGCATTTTAAAGCATATAGAAACTATTGTAGGTCATGTGAGACTATAAATATAATTGTCAGCGTGCTCGCAATGTAAACAGTCTGGAATTAATAAGGCCGGTGGTGGCTCTGACATTAATGTGCCCAGTGGTCAGTGGTGGTGGGTCCGGTATTAATGTGGCTGACGGTGGGTCCGGTATTAAAGTGGCCAGTGGTGGGGACGGTATTAATGTAGCC